>OX451737.1:1553304046-1553932363 GCA_948472305.1 Vicia faba | reverse complement strand
TTTGGTCCTTCTTGACAAAAGAAGCTTTTAGAGTCTGCTAAACTTCTCTTTCAGAAGTTCTCTCAGTCAGACGCAACTCTCGCGCCTCTAGACTGCTTTGCAACTCTTCTATTATCATGGTATCCAGATCTTTAAAATGTTCAATTGCTACAACAATGTAATCAAATTGAGGAGTAAGCTACCTCAATATCTTTTCAATAATTACTTGTTCAGAAAGGATTTCTCCACAAGCTTTCATCTTATTAGTGATCAAAATCACTCTGAAGATGTACTCATATGCCTTCTCGTTGTCCTTCATGTTGAGATTCTCATACTGCTTTTGTAGAGACTGAAGCTTCACCTTCTTCATTGACGTGTCACCACCGTAACACCTAAGCAGTGTGTCCCACACAACCTTCATCATTGTCGAGTCATTGATTTTCTCAAACGCGTTCACATCCACACACTGATGAATGTAGAACAACGCCTTCTGATCTTTCTTCCTTTTGTCTCTTTGCGCGTTTCTCTGTTACTCTATTGCATCCGCTCAACCAGAACATAACTGTTGTACCCTAAAATTTTCCCTCCATTTTTCTTCAAGACATTCTCAAAAGGTCCTCAAATACTCAAGGTGGCTCAATAATTGATCAGACAAATTCCCCTTCTAAGCAATGGGTCCACAACTAGGGTTTTGTGTTTCACAAGGAAGATTAGGTTATCAAGGCCTCAAGTGGTTTCTATGGTTATCCATAGGTCCTCAAGAATTCTCATGTCAAGTTTCAAGTCTTGCATCACAAGTTTGCCCAGTCAATGGTTCAGATGATGGAAAATCAACTTGGGTAAAAAGTCAATTGTGGTCAACATACAGTCAAACTTTAAGATTTTTGGTCAACATAAAGGTTTTTAAGTCATATTCTTCATTTGATAAAGGGTTGATCATGATTCCTCAAGAAAATCCCTAAAATCATCAAAAGTCAAAAGTTGCCAAATTAGGGTTTTCTTAAGGAGAAGTCAACTGAACTTTGACCAAGCATAACTTTCACATGTTTCATCATATTTTTCCCAACCAAATCCCATTTTGAAGGAAATTCAATTCTCTACAACTTTGTAACTCTATGCCCAAGTCCATAAAATGCATCATTTGAGAGATATAAGCCAATACATTACAGGTCATTTCAAAAGTCAACAAAAAGACACTTTTTGTCAAGGCAACTTACACCCAGATAAAGTCTTCAAAAGAAAAAATGATCAACATAGAGGTTGTAGAAGACATCTTAAGCTTTCTAAAAAGTCTAAGATCACCTTCAAAAGATAAAGATTTAGTTAGTTATGTACATTACAAATTGGAAAATTTTGAGCAAATGCATGAAGACCAAATTGAGCAAGCTTGATATTTTGAACTTTTGGGCCATTGTCTTGGGATCCATGTAACGCCCGTAATTTAATTAATTATTTAGTTAAATTATTTTTGGAATATTTGTGAAGATGTGTTATAATTAATTGGATTTATTTTATTAAGTGGAGAAATAATATTAAAGATATAATATTATGTGGTGAAATAATATTAGAAGTATAATATTATTTGATGTGGGCTTATTTTGAAGGAATAGAAGTAATAAGGGGGTGTATTGGTTTTAATCCCATTAAGGAGTAAATAGAATAATAGGGTTATTTTATTGTTTTTGGAATAGAATAGAAAGAAAGAAGCAGTAGAAGAATAAGGATTGAGAAAGAACGTGCAAGCTGCTAGAGAAGGTGGAAAACGTCAAGCACGAGAATTCAACCGGAAATTGTAGAGAGACCTTCAATCCAAGGTAAGGATGGGGTTCTGACTCTATAATTGGGTTTATGATTATTGGTATGTGGGGTTAGATATGATTGTTGTATTGTTATTGAATTGAAAATATATGATTGTTGTATGACGAGAATTGATGAATTTTAGATGAATAATGATGTCATGATGTTGTTCGATTGATGTAGAATTATAAGGTAATTATGGGTGATGAATTATCATGATTATGTTAAGTTTTAGGGCTTTAGGTATGAACCGTAGTGAGATGCAGGGAAGAAAATGCAGAATTAGGCAAATTGATACCAGGCGCTACTGCTTTAGAACAATGAATTAAATTGGAGATAGAGTTAGTCGTACTGTTCTTAGTTAGGTTGATATCAGGCTAAGAATTAAAATAGTTGGATTAGTAAGAAGTAGAAGTTCTGATGGTAGAAGTTGCGTTGGATTATTAGAAAGTAGAAGTTATGCTGTCAGAAGTTGTGCTGTCAGAAGTTGTGCTGTCAGAAGTTGTGTTATTAGAAGCTATGTTATTAGAAGTTGTGTTGGTTAGAGGTCGTGATGTTAGAGGTTGTGCTGGCCATAAGTTGTGTTGGCCTTTACGTTGTTTTGTGCAGAATGTGGAAGTTAGATGCTTAGAAGCTGTTGTTTGAACTATAACAGTAGGATAGTGACGGTAATGACGTTAGAGTTACAGAATAGCAGTATTGATTTACAGTGGAATTAATGTACAACTGAGTTGTTAGTGAGAAGTTATTCATGATGTTTTGTTGATGATTTATAATAAATAAATGATTTTTTATGATTTATAATAAATAAATGATGTTTAATAAATTATTTTGATGATATGAGATGTTGATGACGAGACGTTGAGATGCATTTGAGATGTTGTTATTTTGAGATGCTTTTGAGATGTTAATTGAGATGTTTTTGAGATGATTTGAGATGTTATTAACTTGGGTGTTGTTATTACATTCATGGTTGTGTCGCATACATTGCATTTTTGAGATGGAGCTTATACTCGTTGAGATGGCCTGTATTGGCGAATTTTGAGATGAAGGCTTATGCCTTGTTGATGCCTCTATTAATTGGAAATTTTTTGAGATGGGAGTTCTGCTTCAATGGTACCACATGCATTTGCATAGTATTGAGTCGCATTATATGATTGTTTAGAGAAGTGTATTTTGATGTTGATGAATGTGTATATGCATTGTAATTATTGTAGATTATGAGATGAGAAATGGTGATGTTATTGATCTAATTTAATATATTAATTATCATGCGCTTTATTATATTGTTAAATATCTCACCCCTTCTATTTGAATGTTGCCCTTATGTTGGTAACGTGCAGGTAATCGAGAGTGAAGGTTGTATACCTTCAGTAGTTCGAGTCGGTGTCATTGCTCTGATATGTAACACTCGGGGGGATGAACGCTTACTGTTTTGATTGTTGATTTTTCCGTTGTTGAACTTTAAATTGACTATTATTAAATATGTGATGTTTTGAAGTTATTGTTTTGTTGTTAGAGATGTTATTAAGAATTCCACTGTGTAGATGTTGAATTATTTGATTAAAGATGTTATGTTGATGGTTCATCCGATGTTTTGAAAGTGTTATATATCCACGATAAATGAAATGAATTTTTGATAGAAGAATTTGTGACGTCCCGATTCGTTTGCATGATATGAATTTTATAACTCTGATTTATTTATATAATTTCCGGGGTAGAATTGGGGTGTTACAATCCAAACGTGTATTATGCCCTTCATACACCTTAGAATTTATTCATACACCCTTTGGCCTTGTTTTATTTTATTTATTTTTATTATTTTTTATTTAATTCATTAATAATATAAAATAAAATAAGATAAAATTATATCTTATTACACAAGAGTCCAAGCCCATTTGTTTTTGCCCTAAAATTCTCTATATATTTAGACATCGAGACAAGAACAAAGGACACTAATCCCTGCACCATAAAATTGTCAAAAAACATAAAAAAATTTCAAGAACCCTAAGTTTTGAAACCCCAATTTTCAAGACTTCTCGCCACCAAACCTCCATTCCATTCGCCTCTAGGAACATTGAAGGGTAAGATTGAATTGGTTACCATGATCCAAAGGGCATGAAAGATGCATATAAGCTATGGCCAGTTCTTGATTTTTTATCATTCATATATTTTTAATTCCATGCATTGTTGAACGTTTCTAACCATTCAAATCAGTTTATATGTATGTTCAGAACATGTTGCAATCGTTACATGGGGTTTTTGACGTCCAAATCTTGACTTGCCATTCTTAAACCAAGTTAGGGTTCTTGCTTCGAAACTCACGATCCAAGGACTTTTAGCCAAAACTAAGCCCATATTTGAATTCAGGAGGGTTGAATTAGGGGGGACATGACGTTTTGGATCATTAACCATTTAAATTTTGCAGGTTTTGAATACACAGGTCGTCGGAGAAGACGACCGAATCTAGGGCTCCGGAGCTTCTCCGACCAATGCATTTGCTTATATATTATATTTATTTTGTTTAATTATATGAACAGATGAAACAACCACCCCAGTGGCAGAACCGCGCGCGATAAGGCATTAGTCTCAAAGGGACTAAGTTTGATCCAGCCTTTTGACAATTTGTTCTCTAATATTTCATATGTTTTCCAGGTAGATTATAAAACATGTTGGACGCGTATCCTAGCACAGGCGCGCGCTTGGCCTAGTGGTATGCATGTTGCTTACTGACCTTGAGGGCATTGGTTCAACACCCACCCCTACTTATTTGTTTATTTTTTCCAATTCTATGTTTCTCACTCTTTTGCAAACCCTTTTTCATTATTTGTTTATTTTTTCCAATTCTATGTTTCTCACTCTTTTGCAAACCCTTTTTCAAAACCCTTTCTTTAAAACAAAACCCTAAATTTTTTAAGTTAATTAATTTTTTAGGTTAATTAATTTTTAGGTTAATTAATTTTTTAGGTTAATTAATTTTTAGGTTTTAATTAATTTTAGGACTTAATCAATAAACCCTAATTTGATTTTTTAGGTTTTCTCAATTAACTTAAAATCGAATTAGATTTTAGGGTTTGTCTAATTTAATTACCTAAATTTTCTTAATCAATTAAAATTAATTAGATGTTAGGTTAATTACCAAGTCTTTTTCATCAAACAATTTTCCTCTTCGCACGCTTTATTATTTTTGCATTAGTTTTCCTATTATGTAATTGCTACGGAATGTAATAACTTAAATTAGGGTTTTTTCTTTCTTTCTTTCCCCAATTTTTTATGGTTTGTACCCCCTTCCCCGGAGCTTTGTAATAGCGTAGGACGTTTAATTTCTGTCTTTACTGCTTTCCTTATAACTAACTAGTTTAATAGGATTGTATGACAAGACATAAAACGAAACGTTAGATGACCCTAAATCCAAGATTAAATAATTGAATTCAACACACTACTCACACACTCACCTCTACGGGAACCTCACTTGTTGCCTTCGAATAAACAGTCATGTCCCTCGAACGTGGAGATGCTTTAGCAAAGTCCCTCCGATACAAAAGATTGTAGTCCCTCGATGACCCTTCGATGCTGCCTTTGGTAAACAATCTTAGTCCCTTACGATAAAATTGCTAAAGCGCTCTATAAGTTGCCTTTATGACTGTACGATGACCCTCGCCTTTCCCTCACACATCCAACGATAGGGCTTCCTACTAACTAATGGTAGGATAACACTATCTAAAGGAGGAAGAAAATAACACGAACGACTTTGAGTAAGGGTATAATACTGTTAATCGCTGGCTCACACAAAAAAACATCTTTTCACACAAACATTTTTCTCTGAAATATTTTCAAAACAAACACTTTGTATACGTTATCAATTGATACGAGAATCATTACAAACTTTACCGAACTTAGGAATTTTTAAAAATATTTTCAAACATACACACAAAAGCATTTTCAAACAAAGTGAGCTAGAGATTAAGAGCCTGTAGATAAGTACGGATGAAAAGGGTTCTAACACCTTTCCTTTTCATAACCTACCCCTGAACTCAAAATATATCAAGGTCTTTCTTGTTCTTTTCACCCTTTCCTTATTAGATAAAATAAAAGTCGATGACGACTCTTGCTATCCGTAAAATTTGTGATAAAATGCAAACCAAGTCAGTTCTCCCACCGTATTACAGAACTGACGACTCTGCTGGGGAAAACTAAAAGTGGGGTTACCTTTGGAGTTAGATAATTTTTAAATGCTTTCCTTGTGTGATTTGTCTGATTTATTTTTAAAGGGGTGTTTGGGTTTTATTTCTTGCAAAGATCCTATACCCGGATCTAGGGAACATTTTAGGTAAGTAGCAATAGGTCATGGAAACTATACGACGTATATTGATATAGTTGAGTTGATGGCTACGTTAGTGCGACATATTGGTTTGTACTGGTATCCTTCGAGTCAGTCGGGGAGCATATTAGGCTGCCGCGTGGTATCATAAGCACTAACTGACCTTAGAACCTTAATTGACCTAACTTAGCCATTAGAAGGTAGTGAGATAACCGGCTTTGGTGCAGTCCGAAGTTGGTTAATACTCGATACTACACTCATTGAGATTCGACTCTGGATTTTTGTTTGGTGGTAAGTCAAGTGTCGGGCTAGACGAAACTTGTGGGAAAGATTAATGATATTGAGATCCCTAGAACCCGGTTACTTCTTTAGGACATGTTGAGCCAACTAAACTTCAAGAGGGTACTTACCTACAAACCCCATGCAAGCCTAAAGCTAAGGTCTTGTGTTCTTTACTTGTGTTTGATTTATCTATTTGAACATGTTATCATAACATCATAACATCATAACATCATAACATCATCATATCATGACTAACCATTTCAAGGATCTAGGGGATTTATCTTTTTTATGTGTTGCAGGGTCATGGCTTCCAGTCGTGGGAATACCATCTAAATCAACATCATAAGGATACCTTCTCAGCTTAAGGAGTTAGTTTTAGAAGTTCCCGACAATTCTCACACCAAGAGAGATGGTCATCTACTCATTCTGGTTTCTACTGGTTTTCAGGAAGACATGATGAGCGTTCTTTTCCAGTTCTTTGTTCTGAAGCATCACTATTTTACCTTCCCAGATTACAGTTGGTGCCCACAATGGAAGAACTCTCTAAGTTGCTCAAAGTGCCTATTCTTGATTAGATACCTTTCACCGGTCTAAAGCAAGTTCCAAAACCTAAAGACGTTCGTGCCTTTGAGGATATTTTGGCCTTGCTGATCTATGGTTTAGTACTATTCCCTAATCCGGACCAACTCATTGATATGAATACCATCAAAATATTTCTCAACCATAATCTGGTACCTACTTTGATCGGAGATATTCTACATTCCCTCCACACTCATACTATGAAGAAGCGAGGAACACTTATGTGTTGCATACCTCTACCGTCCAGGTGGTTTTTTTTTCACCTGCCCCAATCAGTGATAAAGAACGAACAAGGCTTGAGGTGGTCTCAAAGGTTGTTGTCACTCACTCATGCAAACATCCAGTGGTGTTCTCGATCTCAGGCAAATGTCATTATTATTGATTGCTGTGGGGAATTCCCTAATGTACCACTCCTTGGTATAAGAGAGGGAATCACTTACAACCCTTCTCTAGCTCTGCGTCGGTTTGGTTATGCTCTAAGGGACGGTCCTTATGATATGCTCATCCAGGGTATTATGTTCGACTATGAGAATGATCCTCAAAACTACCATCAAAGGTTTATACGTGCTTGGGGAACGGTCAACAAGATTGATAGCGAGACTTTGGGACACAAGAATTCCAGTCCTCTAGATCCTTACCTCAAATGGGTGCGGTCTTGTGCTCAGAATCTTAGAATGCCATATCCTGCTATCTTACTAGTGGTTGTAGAGCCTGTTGTTGAAGGAGATGTTTCTGATACCATTCTTCATCCCAATATGCCTATCGACTTTGAAGAACTACAAAAGTCTTGGATTCAACTAAAGGAAGAAAGAGATACCTTCAAAGCTCAGTTCTATGCTAGCAAAAGGAAAGTATTGGAGATGAAGAAACTACTCCACGAAGAACAAAGCCTTAACGCATATGTCAACACAAAAAGGAAGCGTCCATGAGAGACTTGAATTTATATTTTTGCTATTTTGTAACTCTTTTTATTGAAAGAAGTTGTAATTTGAGTTTATTACTAAAATTTCTTTTGTTTCCTCTTATTTAAACAAATTTAAATCCCGCGATGATCCTTGAAAACATTGCATCTGCATATCATGCATCATTAGATAACAGGTTTTCCCATATAGGTTTTCTCATCTTCTTGCTGTTTATTTAAGTAAAAGATGACTCTTGAACACACTGTTAAGGAACTCAAAGTTCAGAATGCCCAATTCCAAGAGACCCTCCTGAATCACGCTCAAGGACAGAAAGATATGATGGTGCTCATTGCCAAAAAGAAGAACACCCGTAAGCCAATTGTTATTCTTAATATGGGAAGAAGATTCGAAGGTCCTTCTAAACAAGTTCAAACTACTGATATCACCTCTAATGAAGAGGACAACCAAGAGGAGGATGGTAGAAGTGTCATGGCTAAAGGTGGAAGCAACCATGGTTCTGGTAAGATGCCTGAGGACGAGACTATTATGATGAATAGTATCCTCCCGTCGACGACAGATACAAGCATCTAGAAGACCGTCTTAAGGTTATGGAAATCTAGAAAGTTCCTGGATTGGATTTCAGAGAGCTGGGCCTTATTCTGGGGGTGGTTATCCCTCACAAGTTCAAAGTCCATGTTTTTGCTAAATATGATGGTGTGTCTTGTCCGAAACTTCATCTGAGATCTTATGTTCGGAAGATCCAACCCCATACTGCTGACAGAAAGTTATGGGTTCATTTATTTCAAGAAAGCTTGTCTGGTACACAACTCGAGTGGTTCTATCACCTGGAAGGAACCAACATTCGTACTTGGGAAGACTTGGCTGCTGCTTTCTATAAGCAGTATCAATATAATGCTGACATTGCACCAACTCGTATGCAATTACAAAACATGACTATGGATTCGAATGAAGGATTCAAGGAATATGCCCAGAAGTGGAGAGACTTAGCTGGAAGGGTGCAACCTCCCTTGTCTGTCCGGGAGCTAGTTGATATGTTCATGGGTACTCTGATAGGTCCATTCTTTAATCATATGATTGAGAGTTCTTTGTCTAGTTTTACTTAGCTTATTCTAACTGGGGAACAATTTGAAAGTGGTATTAAGAGCAGGAAAATTCAAGTGGATGCGTCTTCAAGTGCTGTAAAGAAGACGTTCAATAATAAAAAGGAAACCAATGTTGTTTATGGCCAGAAGGGCCATGGTAAAAATGATCGCAATCAGTCTGTAGGAGCGGTACTAATTTCTAATCCTGCACCTGTTCAACAACAACAACAACAGGGCAATAGGCATAGGTCATACGCTCCGAGAAGACAATTTACCAAGATTAATATGCCATTGTCTCAGGCGTTACAACATTTTCTAAAAGCGAAACTGATTACGCTAAGGGATCCTCCTCAGAATCTTAACACCTTCTCTCCTAAGTACAATTCGAACGCGAGATACGCCTACCATTCTAACAGTCCTGGGCATGACACCAACAATTGTTGGAGCCTGAAAAACAATATTTAGGATATGATTAACAACAAAGAGATTGAGTTTGATCCTCCAGAGACTCTAAATGTGATTATTGCGCCTATACTGAAGAATGAAAAAGGCATAAGTGAAATTGACGATGTTCTTTATGTTGTTGTTGTAAGTGAATTGATGACTGCTCTGCCAACTATCAAGAAGAATCTGCTGCAGGCCGATTTATTTCTAGGATGTATTGAAAGATATTACTGCTGCGCATCCCAACCCAATGGCTGCAAATTACTGAAGGAAGGAATTCAACGCCTAATGGACAATCATATAATTCTGATCGAGAAAGTTATGTCTACTGAGAATCTGTGTCAAGACTTATCCGTAATTTCTAGACCTCCTGTCAGGATCACTTCCAAAGGTCATGTAAGGATTACTGCTAATCCGAAAGTTGTTCCCTTGATCATCACTACACCTGGACCTATCCCATATTCTTCGGATAAATCTATTCATTGGAACTATGGATCTGACGTCTACTACCATGGTGTCAAACAAGAACTATCGACTGTTGAAGAAGAAGCTACTAAAGTTGCTGATCCCGACATTGACAATATTGCTGGAACCAGTAAAGTTACTAGAAGTGGAAGGGTTTTCTCCCCGGAAATCTCTCCAAACACCGTCTATACACCTGTTAGGGTTATTTCTACTGAGTTAACTGCTGAGGCTCGAGGCAAAGAGCAAGTGACAGAGCCTGCCCAGACGGAGGCACCTAAGGAAGCTATAATTGAGGAAACCTCTAGACAAGAGTTGGAAGAGGTATTGAAGATTATCCGCAAGAGTGACTACAAAATCATTGAACAGCTGGGGAAGACCCCATCCAAAATCTCCATGTTTTCACTGCTACTGTGTTCTGAAGGCCATGCACAGGCTTTAGTAAAAATTTTGAAGACTGCTCACGTATCACAGGAAATTTCTGCCGATCAATTTGGGAGTTATGTTGCGAGCTTGACGACTGACAATGGTTTAGGTTTCTCTGATGCTGATCTGACTCTTGAGGGAAGAAACCACAATAAGTACCTGTATGCATCCATTGAATGCAGGGGCACTACTTTGGATCATGTATTGGTTGATACTGGCTCTTCATTGAATGTTCTACCGAAAGGCGCTCTTGACAGACTTGACTGCGAAAGGGTTGTACTAAAACTTAGTGATATTGTGGTTCGAGACTTTGACGGATCAAAAAGGATGGTACATGGGGAAGTGGATCTTCCAATCAAGGTGGGTTTGCAGATCTTTGATTCTACCTTTTACATAATGGATATTCGACTAACTTACTCTTGCTTACTAGGACGCCCTTGGATCCATGGGGTAGGTTCTGTCACTTCTACCCTACATCAGAAATTAAAGTATCCTGTGAATGAAAATATTGTCACTGTTTGCGGTGAAGAGGAGTATATGGTCAGCCACTTGAGCTCTTCCCGATATGTGGAGATGGACGACGAATTCATTGAGACTCCCTATCAAACTTTCAAAGTTATCCCTCCAACCGCTATTGAAGATGTCTCTTCCATTCCCAAAGTTATGAGGGTTCCACCCAGGATGGCTTCATTGGAGGATGCTAAAGCTACTGTAGAAGAAGGTGGTTATACTATTTGGGGTCAGCTTCCTAACATCCCCTATAAGTCTGACATATTTGGTTTGGGTTTCACTATAGAGGGTTAGAGGGATGTCCTCCACGCTCGAGCTGGAAGGCCACCATTCCGCATTAGCAACAATGGAGTCAACATGATAGAAGATGCTGACAATGATTATGACCTTGACAACTAGATATTTCCTACCATTAGCAAAAGGCGTAGCAATTGGAAGGCGGGAGACATTATCTCTATCTCCTTTAGTCAGGAGTAATAGCTACTTTTTTGTTTTTATTGCTTTCAATTTTTGACCTTGTAATATTTGAACAATGATTTTAAACCTTGTGCTTTACCCGAGGCACAACGGTTCATTTGTTAAGGGTTGTCATTTCATAAACATATTTTCATTTAGTAAAGCATTGGACGTTTTGCATTCAAATTTTGTGCTCTCTTTCTTTCTTTTCACTTTTATCACTTTCAAATAGTTATGTGTTCTTACACACACCCACATAATATATTGCAGATCCACATCCATTATGGATCCCGACAATAACGAATCTGCTATTTCCACTTATGACTTTGAAAATCTGATCTACCAAGACGAGGATGAAGGTAGGGAAGATTGTGAAATACCAGGAGAACTTGCCAGACTGTTAGTGCAAGAAGAAAAAGTTATTCAACCATACGAAGAGCCACTTAAAGTGGTCAACTTGGGTTTTGAAACAGGTAGAAAAGAGGTCAAGATAGGTGCCAACTTAAAGGAAAATATTAAGAACAGGTTAATACAGATTTTGCATGAATATGTTGAGATCTTTGCTTGGTCATACGAAGACATGCCAGGGCTTGATACATATATTATGGTCCACCATCTGCCGATGAAAGATGGTTGTGCTCCAATAAAACAGAAGGTTCGTCGTATGCATCGCGAGATGTCAGAGAAGATCAAGGCTGAGGTTATGAAACAATTCAACACAGGGTTCTTAGTAGTGACATCCTATCCTCAATGTATTGCAAATGTTGTTCCAGTACCAAAGAAAGATGGTAAGGTAAGTATGTGTGTAGACTACAAGGATCTGAACAGGGAGAGCCCCAAAGATGACTTCCCGCTTCCACATATTTATGTTTTGGTCGACAACACAGCTCAGCACAAGGTATTCTCCTTCATGGATGGTTTCTAGGGATATAATCAGATCAAAATGGCACCCGAAGACATGGAAAAGACTACTTTTGTTATACAGTGGGGAACTTTCTACTACAAGGTTATGCCGTTTGGGTTGAAGAATGTTGGTGAAATATATCAGCGAGCTATGGTAGCTTTGTTCCATGACATGATTCATCATGAGATAGAGGTCTATGTCAATGATATGATAGCCAGATCACGGACTGAAGAAGAGCATCTGGACCATCGACACAATTTGTTTGAGATACTGAAGAAATACAAGCTAAGGTTAAACCCGAACAAGTGCACCTTTAGGGTGAGATTCGGTAAACTCCTGGGTTTCATGGTCAGTGGTAAAGGTATTGAAGTTGATCCTGCCAAGGTCAAATCCATTCAAGAAATTTCCACTCCCCGTACCGAGAAGGAAGTCAGAGGTTTCTTGGGACGACTGAATTATATTGCTAGATTTATCACTCATTTGACCGCTACTTGTGAGCCGATCTTTAAATTATTGAAGAAAGACCAGGTAGTGAAATGGAACGACGATTTCAAGATAGCCTTTGACAAAATCAAGGAGTACCTACAAGAACCTCCAATACTGATGCATCCAGTTGAAGGAAGACCTCTAATCATGTACCTTACAGTATTAGAGAACTCAATGGGGTATGTATTGGGGAAGCATGACGAGTCTGGTCGAAAAGAGTATGCAATATACTACCTTAGCAAAAAAGTTTACCAACTATTTATAGATAAAAAAAACCATCCAAATTGGAAATAAAACAAAATTGACCAATCAAAAATAAAGTGTGACACAAATTGACATCAAATGGCCAATAAGAAACTCCTATTTAAAAGGAAAGAAAATTAGTGAAAAAAATAGAGAAAAAAAGAAAATGTTGAAAGTGCGGCACAAGAGATTCAAACCCGCGACCTTATGTTTGCAAGCTTCATCATTTACCAATTGTGCTATGTTAATCATTTGTAAATAAACTCAATTGAAAGTATATGAAAGGTGTGAGAATATTTATTTATTCAAAAATACAAATGATCTGAAATAAATCATTATATTTTTAAACAGGTTTGAAAGCGAATATTTTATAAAAATCAAATAATATTATAAAATCAATGTTTAAAATATTTTTGACTGTAGAAATAAAAGGGCGGGAAAATTTGGGGTATGAAAAACGACATCTCATATTCATATATCATAGCATATGCATACAAAATTCTGATAGCACATTCTCATTTATTTTGAGAGCATCATTATGTAACACATACATCATGACATTGCATAAATACTAACTCTATCTTTTCAGGTGAAGTTCACAAACAGACGAACATCATCACTTTTCTAACAGGTCACAGAGTAATTCCTAAAAAAGGATGGTGCGACTATATACATGATCATACAATTCCCCGCAGAGACTAAATCTGACAAGTAGCTACTTAAGCACAACCCTCAGAGAGTCATTTTGAAATATATCTCTTCTAGTTTAAGTCTGACGTAGACATCTTCTAGTTCGGATGAAATCAAGCGTAGATTTCCTTCTGATACTCTTTTTGGAAAAAGTCAGGCATAAACTCTTTCCGGTACCTCTTCTAGTTGAAGTCGGGCGTAGAAATCTTCCGATTCGAATGAAATCAAGCTTAGATTTCTTTCTAATATTCCTTTTGGAAAAAGTCAAGCGTAGACTCTTTCTGGTACCTCTTCTAGTTGAAGTCGGGCGTAGATATCTTCTAGTTCAGATGAAATCAAGCGTAGATTTCCTTCTGATACTCTTTTTGGAAAAGTCAGATGTAGACTCCTCCCAATACCTCTTCTAGTTGAAGTCAGGCGTAAACATCTTCTAGTTCAGATGAAATCAAGCGTGGATTCCTTTTGAAACTCTTTTGTACAAAGTCGAGCGTAGACTCATTCCAAAATGTACTTTCTAGACAAAGTCAAGCGTAAACTCATTCTAGTATATCATTTGGATAAAATCAAGCGTAGATTTATTACAATATTCTTTTGGACAAAGTCGGATATAGACTCATTCCAAATACATCTTCTTAAGATAAAGTTATGCGTAGACTTATTATGATATTCCTATCAACAGTTACTCTGGGTGGCATCTATAAGCCCATCTCTGAAAACTCTCCATCACCTCTCCATATGGCATCTATAAGCCCATCTATGACATCCCGTTACTCTCCAAATGGCATCTTTAATCCCATTCTCGGTATAATCAACCAACAGTGTTATTTCGTGCACATGCGAGTGCAAATTTCTGGGCACTTAAGTGTTCGATCAACTTCTACCTTCAAGTCACGAATGGAGGACATGCCAATCTAACTCCTCAGATTTAAGAAGATTGAACAGGGGAAGCTGTTGTACCCCAAAATTTTCCCTCCCCATTTTTCTTCAAGACATTCTTAAAAGGTCCTCAAAGGCTCAAGGTGGCTCAAGAATTGATCAGACAAATTCCCCTCCTAAGCAATGGGTCCACAACTAGGGTTTTGTATTTCATAAGTAAGATTGGGTTCTCGAGGTCTCAAGTGGTTTCCATGGTTCTCTATAGGTCCTCAATAATGCTCATGTCAAGTTTCAAGTCTTGCATCACAAGTTTGCTCAGTCAATGGTTCAGATGATGAAAAACCAATTGTATTGGGTAAAAAGTCAATTATGGTCAACATAAAGTCAAACTTCAAGATTTTTGCTCAACATCAAGGTTTTGAAGTCATATTCATCATTTTATCAAAGGTTGATCATGATTCCTCGAGAAAAGCCCTCAAATCATCAAAAGTCAATAGTTGCCAAATTAGGATTTTCTTAAGGAGAAGTCAATTGAACTTTAACCAAGCATAACTTTCACATGCTTCACCAAATTTTCCCCAAACAAAGCCCATTTTTAAGGGAATTCAATTCTCTTTAACTTTGAATCTCTATGCTTAAGTCTAAAAAATGCATCATTTGAGAGATATAAGCCAATACATTACATGTCATTTCAAAAACAAAAATACACTTTTTGTCAAGGCAACTAACATCAAGATAAAGTCTTCAAAAGAAAAAAAATGGTCAACATAGAGTTTGTATAGGTAATCTTGAGATTTCTAAAAAGTCAGAGATCACCTTCAAAAGATAAAAATTGAGTGAGTTATGGCCATTGCAAGTTGGGAAATTTTGAGCAAATGCATGAAGACCAAATTGAGAAAGATTGATATTTTGAACGTTTGGGCCATTGTCTTGGGATCCAAACGTGTATTAAGCCCTTCATACACCTCATAATTTATTCACACACCCTTTGGCCTTGTTTTATTTTATTTATTTTTATTATTTTTTATTTAATTCATTAAAAATATAAAATAAAATAAGATAAAACTATATCTTATTACACAAGAGTCCAAGCCCACTTGTTTTTGCCCTAAAAATTCTCTATATATTCATACATCAAGACAAGAACAAAGGACTTGAATCCTTGTGTGATACGGTGGCAGAACCGACTGTTTAATACTGGTTTTCATTTTTTGTTTGCAAATGTCGCAGTAAGAAAGAGTCGCCACCGACTTTCCTTTTATCCAACAAAGGAAAGGGTGAAAAGAACAGAAAAAGACCTTTTTCGAGATTTTCTGAGTAAGGGGGTAGATTATGGAAAGGGAAGGTATTAGCACCCTTTCCATCCGTGGTTTTCCACGGGCTCTTAGGTACTTGCTCATTTTCGAAAAAAAATTGTGTTTGTGTGTTTTGATAGTTTTGCTTACTTCATGGTAACTCTTGTATCAGTCCTCCAGAGTGTGATAAAGCGTTTTTTGAAAAGATTTTTGAAAGTGTGTAAGTGTGAAAGTTTCAGGTTTGAGCAAGTACCTAACAATTATCTACCTACTCAAAAAAAGGATTTTATTTTCCTCCTACCATTTAGATAGTTCTGTCCTACTATTAGTGAGTAGGTAGCCCTAGCGTCGAATGTTGAGGGACTATCGAAAGGGACGCTTATGGTCATTGAAGGCAACATGTAAGGATATCTTAGCGTTCGAAGGGACTATCATCATATAGGCAACATCGGGGGACAAGATCATTTCTCGTAGGCAACTCGAGGGATAGTAAGGGACTATGATCTTTATGATGACTTTTAGGTTGAGGGTCTTTGTTAAGACATCCCTACGTTCGAGGGACATGACCATTTCCGAAGGCAACCAAGTGAGGAGTACCCTAAGGGTGAAAGTGTGCAATAGTGCTTTTTTCAAATATTTGTCTTGAGATTAGTGATCTAATGGTTAATTGATTTAATCTTGTCATGCACACCTAAGTTACTAACAATTATATACAAGCATATAAGAATATAAAGAGCGAGAAATAAAAGTTCCTACGCTATTACAGGTCTTTGGTGTAGATACATAAGTAATGGACTGAAAAGTAGAATGCGAACATAAAAACCCTGATTTAGCTATTACAAACCGGGCACAGTTACATAAATGATAAAAATAATCGTATAAAAAAAAGTAATGACGCGCAAAAATTAAAACGGGAAAAAGTTCTAAACCCTAGAAAACCTAACTGTTTATTAATTTTTTTTTTGTATTTTATGAAAATATATTTTAATTCTAACCTAATTCTCTAATTAATTTTAATTTAAAGAAAATAAATTAAAGTTAATTAAATTAATTAATTTGCAAAAATTAATTTATTAAGAAAAAAAAACTAAGTCTTAATTTTTGTGATGATTTTCTGATTTTATGAAAAATATTTGAATAAATAGAAAATATAAACTAATTAATAAAAGAAAAAATTAAATAAAATAAATGAAAGAAAATGGGCCTGAAGGGGGTAAAAAACCCAATTGTAAGGGTGTGTTGTTGAATTTTGTCTAGGCCCAACTCTGATGGCCCACGCTCATGCTGGATCCAGTGTTGTTGTGGTAGGGAGGTCCACCATGGGGAAACATTGTTGGGCGTCAGATCTGGTACTGGATGGATCTAAAGGTGATGAAAATGTGACACATGGTGCGCACGTTTGGAGTAGAACCACTGAATCTGCAAGAAATACTCAGAAAAATAATATGCAGGAGGAAAGGGTCGAACCCCTGACCTCCCACGCATACAAAGCCTTAAGCCCTTCACTCTTGCCATCTGCGCTGCCTGGTCATTCATACATATAATAACAAAATAATATTATAAGGGAAAACAAGGTCATGGCTGAGTCATCTAAAACACACGCGCATTTGTGGGACCCTGGTTTTTAAACAAATCAATCAAAACATGCTGATGTGCCACGCAGAGTCCTTGGCCGGTCAAACCACCGTAGGTGGTGGTTCCGGTCATCTTCTCCGATCGGCCAAGAATCTAACCTGCTAAATAGGGAGTTTTGAAGCCTGGGATTTTGCCTACCCCCTTAAAACCTAGGCTGCGAGTTCAACCATGACATTAGTTTGGTCTAAAGATGTCTCCATCTCTGAAAATGAAGCTCACATGTTTTCAAACCATAACAATGGAAAGCTTTGATTTTGGCACTGAAACTCACATGAAGCACGTTAAAATAATTAAAATGATCAATATGAACACATATATGCACACATAATTCATTTATATTGTGTAATAAGAGGATTTGAATTTAAGAATTTTGACCAAAACGGTGATGCTTGGAGAAGGTCTTTTGGGCACGATTTGGCTTGGCTAATGCGTGAAGATGACACCTGGGACCTTCAGGAGGAAGATTGGCTCCTTTGTTTTAATCAACAAAGGCTGGAACTAGTGCTTTTGAGTTTCACTATTTCTTGAAATTTGGTAAATTCTCTAGGGTTCTTTTTGTGACTGTTGCACCTGTCCCTTAGGTCTAGGGTTTTTCTACTTATGTAGTGAATCAGAATAGGTTTACAAATGTGGAAAAAATCCAACGCCTTGAGTGCAAGAATATGAGTTTTTAATTTGTATCAAAACTTGTTATTTCAAGAAAATCTGTCTCTCCTTTTGTCCCATGCGTTTTTACTTAGTCATGCCAGCCTGTTTTGTCCCTCATTTGGATAGAAAAAGATTTACAATCAAATCTTTTATTATTTTGATTATTTACTTTATTTAATTTTGCATTTTAATGGATAAAATAGCAAAATAAATGGTATAAATAATAAAAATAATGTAAGACTAAGCTCAAGGGTCGCGGACCATGTCAAGGACAAGTTTCAATCATGAAAACATGGGCCCATTTGGAAAAAATTCAAGTTAGGTCAATATTGGCTTCATGCACTTTTCCAAAAATTGGTCAACTTTAGCAAGGCATATCTTTTTCAATTTTAACCCTAAAAGGGTGTTCTTGGACTTTTTAGAGAGCTTAGGATGTCCCCTAAACAACATTTTTGGTTTCATCTCAATTGGATCTTCCATGTTCATGTATGAAGCTTTTTCCCAAAAGGTGTTTTTTGTTAACTTTTTGAAATGACCTATAATGTATGAACTTGTATCTTTTGATTGAGGCATTTCTTGAACTTAAGGGCTGAAGAGAACTTGTAGGGAATTAGATTCTCTTCAAAATGATCCTTGGAGGAAAATTCATGATAAAGTATGAGAAAGTTATGCTTGGTCAAAGTTTGGTTGACTTTTCCTATAGAAACCCTAATTTGCCATTTTTGACTTTTGATGAGTTAAGAGCATTTCTTGAGGAATCATGATCAACCCTTGATCAAATGACGAATATTACTTCAAAATGTTGATGGTTGACCAAAAATCTTGAAGTTTGACTGGATTTGGGCCACAATTGACTTTTGACCTAACACAGTTGATTTCCAGGCATTTGAGCAGTTGACTGGGCAAACTTGTTGTTCAAGGCATGAAATTTGGCATGGATGATCTTGAGGACATATTAGGAAAATGGAGAGAATTTGGGGTCCTTGTGACTCACACATCTTTCTTAAAATTGAAACCCTAGTTGGAGAGCCAATGCTTAGGAGGGGAATTTGTCTGATAAATTCTTTGGTCAACCTTGAGCAATTGAGGACCTCTAGGAGTATGTCTTGTGTAGAAAGAGAGGGAAAATTTTGGGGTAAAACAACTTCCCCTGTTCAATCTTCTTAAACCTGAAGATGTAGATTGGCTGGTCTGCCTTTCGTGATCTGAAAGTGGAAGATGATTGAACACTAGAGTGCCCAGAAATTTGCACTCCTCTGAAATGATACTTGACTGTGTAGATAACATCGAGAATGGGCTTACATATTCCATTTGGAAAAGATGACGGAAGATCTTCGAGGATGGGCTTAAGGATGCCATCTAGAACAATGTTGATTTCATGTGATATTCCTTTGTAGGAATCCATATGCCTATTGTTGAGGAGGACTCCGCTGAGGAATGTTGGTCTCTGTTTTGGGGAATAAAGTCTAGGAGCTTTAGTTGTCCATTTCTCTACTGGGGAATTATCTCTTCATTGAAGAAACGGAAGTGAATCGTTATCTGATCAGGATCCAGGCTTCACAGTGACTTGCTGAGGATAATAAGGCTAATTGCTATCTGGTCGTATTCCAGGCTTCACAGCAAATTACTGGGGAAAGGAGATTAAACTACTATCTGGTTGCATTCCAGGATTTGTAGTTTCTTTAAATGGAATAGAAATCAGAAAAATTTTAGTGTCGATTTAACTGAACCAGAGAAAGTTCTTTAATTAACTTTGACTGGAGTGGAAATCAGAAGAATCTTAGCATCGATTCAACTGAACTAGACAAAAGTCTTGGAATATCTTTGACTGGAATAAAAATAAGAGAGATCTTAGTGTCGATCTGACTGAACCGGAGAAGGTCTTGAATTAACTTTGACTGGAATGGAAATCAGAAGAATCTTAGGGTTAATTCAACTTAACAGACAAAAGTCATGGAATATCTTCAACTGGAATAGAAATCAGAGAGATCTTAGTGTCGATCTGATTGAACCAGAGAAGGTCTTTAATTAACTTTGACTGGAATGGAAATCAGAAGAATCCTAGCATCGATTCAACTGAACCAGAAAAAGTGTTGGAATATCTTCAACTGGAATAGAAATCAGAGAGATCTTAGTGTCGATATGACTGAACCAGAGAAGGTCTTTAATTAACTTTGACTGGAATGGAAATTAGAAGAATCCTAGCATTGATTCAACTGAACCAGACAAAAGTCTTGGAATATCTTCAACTAGAATAGAAATCAGAGAGATCTTAGTGTCGATCTGACTGAACCAGAGAAGGTCTTGGATTAACTTTGACTGGAATGGAAATCAGAAGAATCTTAGCATCAATTCAACTAAACCAGACAAAAGTCTTGGAATATCTTCAATTGGAATAGAAATCATAGAGATCTTAGTGTCGATCTGACTGAACCAGAGAAGGTCTTGTGAGGACATCTTTCTGAGGAAATTGCTGAAATAGCCTTTCATCAGACGTAGCCTTTTTGAAGACTACCAGATCACGTAAGCAGTCAGCGGTGTTTTGTTGATTTGATCTTTTCCCTGAAAAAGGCAAAGAGTTAGTCATATGAAATGTCATGATGTATGCAATGCATTGTGATGATGTTCTCAAAATAAATGAGATTATGTGATGTGTATGTGCATGCCATGATGCATGAACATGGGATACTATTGCGATATTTCTTAGTCGGGGAAAATAAATCCCTAACTACTGCTGGAGAGTATAAGGAGGCTAAATCCTTCACTTCCGCTAGGGATGATGAATGGATATGATTTTCCATGGATTCCCTCTTTCTGTTTGGGGGATATTCTGTCGGGGATTGACTCTGCTTGAGAGTAACTCTGTGGAGAGATAAAGCTTTGTTGGAAGATTTTGCCGATGTAGAGAAATAAACTCTGTTGGGGAATGAATTTTCGCAGTTAGAGAAATAAACTCTACCTGGGAGGAGGTTTTACAAACTATTTAAGATTATAAAACTTGGATGGGGAATACATATTTCAGCTCTCTGAAGGAACTTTGCTGGAGGAGATAACTCCTGCTTGGGGAAGAAGAGATCCAAACTTTGGTTGTTTCTACTATGTGGGGAACATAAATGTCACTGGGACGTATGCTGAGTCGATTTTGTCTCAACCTGTCTCTGCTCCTGTACCTGCTGGAAGGAGTAACCGTCGGGACTGCAAATTGTTTTAGACTTTGCCCCGTTTCTTAAAATCATTGGTAACCATCTTTCTGTTTCTTATGCAAGTATTTGTGAACATTGATCATATTTAAGTTCATATGTCAAAAATAATCATTGGACGTTTTTGCAAAACAAAACAGAAAAAAGAAAAGCAAACCGTTTTGTACTTTCAATGATTTGTTATTGATTTTTGAAGTTCACCTATAACATGCATTTTATACAAAGGGACTGACGTTCTAGTAGGAAAACACCGTCGTAAGAAATGAAAACTACACAAAATAGTGTACAAAGAGAAAACAACTATGTGTAATAATCCCAATGAGTTTCAATTTTGCTATTGCCCCTATGTCCTTGAGCGTCTCATCACTTTGCTACTTGTCCAAAGCTGACTGGATTGATTGGTACCGTTTGAGCTTGATAGTTGATACTGAAGTCTGGTCACAAGGTGATCCAATGGGACATAGTTATACGCTTCAAATCCATAACTTTTTCTTGGACCTCCCTTTCGTGTTTTCAGTCCACCGAGATAACCTTTTTTGCCCAAGCCGCCTTTTCAGGTTTTCAACTTAGCGGGTGTACAGATTTTTTCCATATTTATACCTAATTTTTGCCCGAACCCTTTTGGTTCGCCGGGATGCCCTTATTTTTTCCTAGGCCAATCAATCTAGCGGGTCTTTATTTATGCGCAATATCTTTTCACTATGTCTGCATTAACAGGGTGATGAAGGTCGTTACCATCCATGGTGGTTAGAATCATGGACCCACCAGAAAATATGCTTTTGATCACAAATGGCCGTTCGTACATGGGAGTCCATTTGCCCCTGGGATCACCTTGTGGCAATATGATGCGCTTGATCACCAGATCACCCACTTGATACACTTGACATCTGACCTTTTTGTTGAAAGCCTTGATCATTCACTTTTGATATAATTGACCCTGACAGACAATAGTAAGCCTTTTCTCGTCAATCAGATTTAGTTGGTCAATTCGAGTCTAGATCCAATCCTCTTCGTTCAAACCTACATCCTTCATGATCCTCAGAGAAGGGATCTGGAACTCTATAGGCAGGACAACCTCCATACCATATACTAGAGAATTAGGTGTTTCCCCTGTTGACGTACGCGCTGAGGTGCGGTAGCCATGAAAAGCAAACGGTAACATCTCATGCCAGTCTTTGTATGTCACCATCATCTTCTGTATAAATTTCTTGATATTCTTGTTAGCAGCCTCCACAACGCCATTCATCTTTGGCCGGTAAATGGAAGAATTATGATGTTGGATCTTGAATTGTTTACAGAGTTCGGTGATTATTTTATTGTTGAGATTTGTACCATTGTCTGTGATGATTCTCTCTAGCACACTATACCAAAAAATCAGGTTATGCTTGATGAATCGCTCCATAACGTTCTTGGTAACAGTAGCAAAAGAGGCAGCCTCAACCCACTTCGTGAAGTAATTAGTGGCCACTAGGATGAAGCGATGCCCATTGGAAGTGATAGGTCTAATCTCTCTGATCATGTCAATGCCCCACATTGCAAAGGGCCAAGGAGCCGTCAAGACATTCAAGGGAACTGGAGGTACATGCACTTTATCAGCATAGATCTGGCATTTGTGACAAGTTCGGGAATGCTGATAATAGTCTGCTTCCATAGTGGACCAATAGTATCCTGCCCGTAGGATCTTTTTAGCCATGGTGTATCAACTAGAGTGGGTGCCAAAGGTGCCTTCATGTAAATCTTCCATAATCCTCTCTGCTTCGCTCTTGTCTACGCACCAAAGTAAAGTAGAGTCATGGTTGCGCTTATAGAAGATTCCATTACCGAGAAAGAACTTTGCGGCCAACCTTCTCAGAAACTTCTTATCATTGACAGACGCCCCCTCGGGATATTCTTGGTCCTCGAGATACCTCTTCACTTCATGAAACCAAGGTTTGTCTGCTACTTCTTCAGTGTCAATCTCATAGCAGTATGCTGGTTCATCCAACTTCTCAATAGTGATCCGAGGAGCCTCGTTTTCCCACCTGACCTTGAACATAGATGACATAGTAGCTAGCATGCCCGCTAACTGGTTCTCTTCTCATGGGAAATGTTCAAAGGTGATCTCTTCAAAGTGTGGAAGCAACGTCAGCACATGTTCTTTGTAAGGGATAAGGTTCGGGTGCTTCGTGTCCCATTCTCCTTTGATCTGACTTATTACCAAGGATGAATCCCCGAAAACGCTTAAGAGCTTGATCCTCATGTCAATAGCAGCTTTGAGGCCCATGATGCATGCTTCATACTCAGCCATATTGTTGGTACAATTGAAACATAATTTGGCGGTGAAAGGAGTATGACAGCCTTCGGGAGATATGATTACAACACCGATGCCATTGCCGAGTGCGTTAGAGGCTCCATCAAAAACCATAGTCCATCGGGATCCTTCCTCAGGTCCTTCATCCGGTCTAGGTTCTTTGTAGTCAGTCACTAACATAATATTCTCATCCGAGAACTCAAAACTCATGGACTGGTAGTCATCCACATCCTGATGAGCCAAATGATCAGCTAATACACTTCTCTTGATCGCCTTCTGGGTCGTGTATTAGATATCGTATTCGGTCAAGATCATTTTCCATCTTTCTATTCTTCTGGAGAGAGCGGGCTTCTCGAAGATGTACTTGATCGGATCCATCTTAGATATCAACAAAGTAGTGTGGGTCAACATATACTATCTCAGTCGGCGAGTAGCCCATGCCAAAGCGCAACAAGTTTTCTCGAGCAGTGAGTATCTTGTTTCACAGTCGGTAAATGTTTTGCTAAGGTAGTATATTGCGTGCTCTTTTCGACCGGAATCATCATGCTTCCCCAACACACACCCCATTGAATTATCTAACACTGTTAAGTACATTGTCAGAGGTCTTCCTTCAATCAGAGGCATCAGAATTGGAGGCTCTTGAAGGTATTCCTTGATTCTCTCGAAGGCAGTCTGACATTCGTCATTCCACTTTACCACTTGATCTTTCTTATGGAGTTTGAAGATTGGCTCACAAGTAGTAGTTAAATGGGAAATGAATCTGGCAATGTAATTCAGGCGTCCTAAGAAACCTCTAACCTCCTTCTTAGTGCGAGGATCCGAAATCTCTTGTATAGCCTTCACCTTTGCAGGGTCTACCTGAATACCTTTGTCGCTGACAATGAAACCTATTAGTTTACCAGACCTCACCCCGAAGGTGCACTTGTTCGGATTTAACCTCAGCTTGTACGTCTTCAACCTATCAAACAACTTTTGTAGATGATTAAGGTGTTCTTCCTCAGTCTGGGATCTGGATATCATGTCGTCAACATAGACCTCTATCTCATGGTGGATCATGTCATGAAACAAAGCTACCATGGCTCGCTAATAGGGTTCCCCAACGTTCTTCAACCCAAACGGCATCACTTTGTAGCAGAAACTTCCCCATTGCATGATGAAGGTTGTCTTCTCCATGTCTTCGGGTGCCATCTTGATCTGATTATAACCAAAGAGCCCGTCCGTGAAGGAAAAGATCTTGTGCTGCACGGTGTTGTCAATAAGAACGTCAATGTGGGGAAGTGGAAAGTCATCCTTGGGGCTTGCCCTGTTCAAATCTTTGTAGTCCACACACATCCGTACCTTGTCGTCCTTTTTAGGCACCGGGACTACGTTAGCAACCCATTGGGGATAAGAGGTGACAACTAAGAACCCAACATTGAACTATTTCATAACCTATGTGTTGTACCCCAAAATTTGCCCTCCCATATTCTTCAAGGTTTGTCAAGAATCATCTTCAACTGGTTCAAGACTATTCAAGGGTTGCACAGTCCAAATGCCTCCTAAGCCAGTCCAAAACTAGGGTTTTGGTTCTTGCAAAGAATTTGAGGTTTTCAATGGCTCAATCAAGTCCCATAGGCCTATACACATTGTCAAGCACCTACATGGCAAGTTTCAAGGCTCACAGTGCCAAGTTGCACAGTCAAAAGCCCTATTTGATCCACAGTCAACTGCAGGGGTAAAATGGTCATTTCACACTCAAAAGTCAAAATTTGTGGTCAAAATCTTATTTTTAAGCCACAATCATCATTTGATCAAGTCTTGATCATGATTCAACAAGCATGGCTCAAAATTCATCAAAGATGCAAAAGATGCTATTTTTGGACAGCTGAAAAGTCAACTGTAACTTGACCAAGGCATAAATTTTTCATGTTTCATCAGAAAAATCCCATCCAATGCTCATTTTGAAGGGGATGACATTTCCTACAACTCATCTTCACATTCCAAGTCCAAGAAATGCTCTCACAAAAAGTTATCAATTTCTACATTATAGGTCAATTTCAAAAGTCAACAAAAAGGCATTTTAAGTCAAAGACCATAACTTGAGATTGGTAAATCCAAATGACATGGGACCAAAGGCATTGGTTATAGGACTTCAACACCTTTCCAAAATGTCCATGAACATGTTCATATGATCAAAATTGAGCAAGATATGCATTGGAGAAGTTGGGAAATTTTCATGAATTTGCAAAAGTCAACTATCCTTAAAACTTCAATTTTTGACAAAAGGGACCACTTTCTTCCACTTGATTCAGCCTTGTCATGCCACACACGTCTCCCATGATTAATTTCAAGATCAAACATTTATTTTTCCATTTTATTTAATTTTTATTGATTTAATTCATTTTAAATCCATAATAATTCAAATAAAATCTAAAAATTAATGGAATAGCATCTTTGTGATTTGAATAGCTTTTATATGTCATATGCCAGCTAACCAATTTGTGCTAAGCCTTTTTTGTGCATAAAATCCTAGATTTGAACCAAATATGGAAAGTTCTTCAATGGTGGTCAACCAAATCTCCAAATTTCAATACACCAAGATACAAGCCCAAAATTAAACCTAGACTGATTGCCATATACATATGCAAGGAGGCTAAACCTAATTCATGACCTAGACATTGCTAAAACGGCCAAAGCAAAACTGAAAATTTGTTGGAAAAGTGAGAGATCAAGAACAACATTGCAGGCGTTTTCAGACCAAAGTAAGAACGTGACCTTCTTCCTTGCCGTCCACTGAAGCTAACGCAATCAACACCACGTCCTAAGACCCCCTATACAGCACTGTAAGTCATCACGAAGTCACCTCTGAACATGGAATCGTGATTCTCCATTCTTGAACTTTTTCTCAAAAGCATTGGCATATTTGTGTTCCTTGTTTGATTTCTAACCTAATGGCATTATTCAATTTCATTTTTAGGCCTTATATGAAAATACCCGTGCCTAGGGTTTGTTTGTGTTGTTTTTAGGTATTTTGTTTCCAGGTGAAATTAGAACAAACCATAAGCATGGATGGACTCAGGGGACATAGACGATCCTGACCATGGGCTTGGATGGCATTTTTGCAGCATAGGGATGGTTTTAGGAAAGAGCCTACGGAACTTCCTGCGGATAAAAATCCGTAGGTAACTGAACCAGGGATTTAGAGAAGACGACCACACGTCGTTCTCCCATTCGCCCTTTGAAAACAATCGCGCGTTTTTATTTTATTTTTTAGGCATATGTGTTGATTCATCAATATATTAACCACTTATTATTATTATTTCAATTGAAGCAATTGACTCAGTGGCTAAGGCAAGCAGGCTTTGAACGTTGGGACCTGGGTTCGATTCCCAGGTCCCCCATATAATTGTTCCTATTTTTTCTTGTGTAATCCCACGCAGGCTTTCAAAAAGGGTCCTACCATGCACTCCCACATCTCAGGCGCCATGTGGCCATGATCATCAATCCAAAGGCCAAAAGGTGATGAACACCATATTCTCAGGTCAAAGCCAGCGTGGACCATTCCAGAAAGTCAACAGGGCTTGATGTTAATGGGCTGCGCAATTCCAGAATAAACCTCCTTCTGGGCCCAGAACCCCCTTGGTTCATTCCTTTTTCTTTTTATTTTATATTTTCTAGTTAATTTATTAATTATTTTTTCTAATTATTATTATTATCACTAAAATTAACATAATTAATTTTTCACAATAAAAATTCAGAAAACTAAAAAATGTAAATATTTTATTTATTATTATTAATTTCACTTTAGTTTAATTATTTTGTAAATAAACACTAACTTAAATTAATTTAGTTTAATTAAGTTTAATTTTAATTTTCTTTTACAATAAATAAAAATGAATTAGATTTAGGGTTTTTCTTTTGACACTTTTAATTTCTTTTTTTATTTTTATTTTATTAAAAACAAAAAACCACAAAAATACTTTTTCTTTTAATTAATTAATTAATTAGTTATTAGGTTTAATATTTCATTAATTGCAAAAAAGGACAAATTCAATTCTTTTCTCAAAAAGGGTCAAAACCCTAAGGACGTCCCGATTCAATTCTTTCGCGCATATTTATTTTTAGTTCATTATTTGATCATATTTATGTATCTGTTTCCGAGGATGTAATAGTTAATTAGGGCCTTTATCACTTTATTTATTTTCTCGCATTTATTTTCCAAACGGGTTTTGTTTTTGGCGATGTATAGACCCGCGCCTTGTAATAGCGTAGATTTACCTTTCCGCACTTTATTTCCCGCACAAACATTAACTGTTAATTATGCCTGCAAGACTTGCCTGACAAGTAAAATTAATCCGTAGCTCACAAATAACATGTACAAGATAAACTTAACTGAAACAACACACGTGCACATGCCACTCCTAGGGTACGCCTCACTCAGTTGCCTCGAGGTGGTCATCAAGTATAGGGTGTTTTAGAGGTCGCCCTCCTGTCTAAAGATCCAGTTGCCTCGAAACGGTTGCCTCGGATAAAAAAGATCTAGGACATTAGGGTTACCGCTAAGGTGTCCTACTATTGCTTTGGTGACCACATTGTCCCTATAATCGAATTGACCCGAATAACTCCAACGACGATGCTACCTACTTCTCAATAGTGGGATAGCACTGTCCAAAGGACTCTTACACAGCCTAATTCCTTAGAGTAGGTAGATTTCTCCTGGGTACTTGCTCTTTCAAAAAAACAAAAACATCTTTCCGCACTTACACTTTCAAAAAGTTTTCAAACAAATACTTCATACACTCTTGAGGACTGATACAAGAGTCACCTAGAAGTTTTCAAACTAAACTTTTTCAAAACCCACAAACACTTGAAAAGCAAACAATTTTTTGAAAACATAGTGAGCAAGTACCTAAGAGCCCATGGATAACCATGGATAGAAAGGGTGCTAACACCTTCCCTTTCTATAAATCTACCTCCCAAACCGAGAAACATTCTCGAAAAGGAATTTTGCTGTGCTTTTGTCCTTTCCTTGTTGGAGAACATAAAAGACGGTGGCGACTCTTGCTTACCGTGACATTTCGCGAACCAGCTTAAAAAACAGTCAGTTCTATTTCCACCGATCACACTATGCTTTAATCTTCTATAACATTTCAGGGTGCATATGAAGGACCTTCTGCTTTACCAGAGGGCAATCTTCTTTAGTCGGCAGGCAATGAACCACAATATCCGTGTCCATTCCTGGCATGTCTTCATATGACCAGGAAAAGATCTCGACATAATCATGCAACATCTATATCAACCGTTGTTTGACACTAAGCTCAAAATTTGCGCCTATCTTGACTTCTTTTCTGTCCTCTTCTGTGCCCAAGTTTATTGTATCAATTGGCTCTTCATGAGGCTTTATAGCCCTTTCTTCCTATTATAACAGTCTAGCAAGTTGTCCGGGTACCTCACAATCTTCCTCACCTTCGTCCTCGGCTTGGTTGGTCGGATTTTCAAAATCATAATCGGCAATAGCAAAACTGTTATCAATGGGATCCAGAGTGGATATGGATCTGCAGTTTGATACATGAGTGTGTGTAAGAGCATAGCTGTATAGACAAAGTAAAAGCAGAAAAAGAAAAACAGAGAGCACAAAATTTGTATGCATAAACGTCCAATGCTTTATTAATGCCATATGAAATTGAAACATGATTACCCTCACAAATAAACCATTGTGCCCCGGGTAAGACACATGGCCATAGCGTTTATATTGTTTATTACATATCCAAAAAACAAGAAAGACAATTACTTCCAAATGAAATTAATTGGTACAAAGTTTTTTGTCGTCCAGTTATTGGGTCCACCGTTGGTAGTAGGGAAGATCCAGCTATCCATGTCATCGTCACCATCACTGTCTTCTAGAGCGTTGACCCCATGATTGCTGATGTGTAGGGGAGGTCTTCCAGCATGAGCACGCCGAACAACCCTTTGAGCCTCTAAATAGAAACCCAAACCAAAATTATCAGATTTGTAAGGAATATCAGGGAGCTGGCCCCAAATGGTAGACCCACCTTCTTCAATAACCGCTTTTGCATCCTTGAGAGAAGCCATCTTCAAGGGAGGTCTGGTGATCTTTGGAAGATTGGTGATAGTTTCAGTTGCAGCCATAGTTTGAGGTACCTCTTCGAAGTTCTGACAAGGAGTCTCGATGAACTCGCCATCCATTTCCAAGTACCTGAAAGAGTTCAGGTGGCTGACCATGTATCCTTCTTCACCGTGTACCGTAACAGTTCTTCCTTTAACCGGGTACTTCATCATCTGATGCAGAGTGGACGTGACAACTCCTGCCCTGTGAATCCAAGGGCGACCCAACAAACAAGAATATGATGGTCTGATATCCATCACGTAGAAGGTGGAGTCAAAGGCCTGAGAACTAACTTTGATGGTGATGTCTACCTCCCCGTGCACCATTCTTTTCGATCCATCGAAAGCCCTCACTATAATGTTGCTGGGCTTCAAGGTCAAACCTTCACAGTCTAGTCTATCCAGAGCCTTCTTGGGCAGAATGTTCAATGATGAACCAGTATCTACTAGGACATAGGACAAAGTAGTGCCCCTTCATTCGACGGAAACATGCAGCGCATCATTGTGTTTTCTCCCTTTGGGTGTCCGATCAGCATCAGAAAAAACCAATCCGTTATCAGCTGTCAAACTGGCCACACAATCTTAAAATTGGTCAGCGGAGGTTTCTTGTGGCACATGGGCAGTCTTAAGGAATTTCACCAAAGCCTTCGCATGAGCTTCAGAGCACAATAATAAGTCTAGCATAGAAATCTTGGAAGGGGTCTGCCCCAGCTGTTCGACCATATTATAGTCGCTCTTCTTTATAATTTTCAAAATTTCTTCAATTTCCTTCTTGGAAGCTTTCGGGATAGATACTTAATTCTCCTTTGTTTCGACAGGCTCAATCAGTATGTCTTTTCCCTGAGTCTCGGCCGATTCGGTGATAGGAGTGTCAACATGGGTAATCACAGGAATTGTAGTAGTAGTATCAGCAAGAACAAAAGTAGGAATGATCACAGGACTAGTAACAACTTTTGGAGGAGAAATCTCAGGGGAGAATACTCTTCCACTTCTTGTTAGTTTGCTAGTTCTAATAATGTTGCCAATGTCGGGATCAGCATTTTCAAAAACCTGGTCTTTAACAGCCAGCATGTCTTGCTTGATTCCGTGGTAGTGGACGTCACCCCCATAGTTTCAGGGAACAATTTTGTCCGAGGAGTATGGGATTAGCCCTAGCGTTGTGATAATCAATGAAGCCAACTTCAGAGCAGATGTAATCCTGACGGGTCTTTTGGTGGAGACCGTGGGAGGATTGGTGGAAATGGTTATGATTGAAACATCCTTGTAAGAAATAGTCGGGATGAGAGTCTTCTCAAACAAAATCTCTATATCATCCATTAGGCGTTGAACACCTGTTTTCAACAAATGATAACCAGTTGGTAGAGATAAACATAAGTGGAAACCTTCGCCACAGCTCGGAAATAAACCGACTTTCAAAAAGTTCCACTTAATGGTCACGAGAGGAGTAACAAGTTCCTCAACAAAAGTAACGAACATATCATCTTCAATAGCATTAACACCACGACCATGCTTGGGCATAGGAGCAGTGATAACATTGAGAATCTCAGGGGCGTCAAATTCAATTTCCTTCGCCTCGAGAAGGTCTTGCACCTTGTTTTTCAAAGCCCAACAGTCGTTGATATCATGGCCTAGACTTTCTGAATGGTAAGTGTGATGCGGTGGCCAGAACCGAGACTGTTTTTTAGGAATGCTGGTTTGCGTTTTGCGTTTGTGTTTGCAAAATGTCGCGGTAAGCAAGAGTCGCCACCGACTTTTATTTTATCCAACAAAGGAAAGGAAAAAAGCACAGAAAAATTCCTTTTTCGAGATATTTCTGATAGCACCCTTTCTATCCGTAGTTATCTACGGGCTCTTAGGTACTTGCTCATCATTTTCAAAATTGCTTCTTTGTGTGCTTGTGTGATTTGAAAAGCTTTTGTTTTGACTTCGATTTAACTCTTGCTTCTGTCTTCAAGAGTGTAATGAAGTGTTTTTCCCTTGTCTATGGGTTGGTGTTATTCCCGAATCCGGATCAACTTATAGATATCAATGCTGTCAAGATTTTCATGTCCAGGAATCCCATACCTAAGTTGCTTGGGGACATCCTCCACTCATGTTACACTCGAACCATGAGAAAAATAGGTTTTCTCATGTGCTGCACTCCTCTCCTGGCAAGGTGGTTTATTTCGCACCTTCCACAATCAGTTTTGAAGAACGAGCGGGGTTTGAGGTGGTCGTAACGACTGATGACCCTCACACATGCTGATATACATTGGTGTTCTCGGTCCAGAGAAAATGTCACTATCATTGATCGTTGCAGAGAGTTTCCTAATGTTCCTTTACTTGGAATCAGAGGAGGCATTACTTACAACCCGTGTCTGGCTTTGAGACAGTTTGGATATGCTCGGAGGGATGGCCCTCATGACATGTTAATTCCTGACATAGTTTTTGACTTCGAAAACGATGCACAAGGACTTCGCCAGAGATTCATCAGAGCTTGGAGGATGCCCAACATGGTAGATAGTAATACACTGGGGCACAAGAACTCCATCCCCCTTGAGCCTTATCTCAAGTGGGTATGAGCCTGCTCCCAGAAGCTTGTGATGCCATATCCTCATGTGCTCCCCGTGATCAAAGAGCCAGTTTTGGAAGGAGAGGTGCCATACACCATTCAACATCCTGACATGCCAACATCTTGGGAAGAAATGCAAAAGAGCTGGATCCAACTTAAGGAAGAGCGGAATTCTCTTGAAACCAGTCTACATGCCAGTGAGAAGAAGGTCTTGGAGCTCACCCGTCTACTTCACGAGGAAAAGACCCTCAACACTTACATTGCTCTGAAGAGGATGCGCAGTGTCTTTTGGGATTAAGTATTTTGTAATGTTTTGCCCATGAGGCCCTGATGTACTAAACAAATTATTTCTTAATATAACGCGTGTTCCTTTTTTGTCTACAATGAATTTGAACTTTCGAACCCTTGAATGCATTGCATAAATAGCATATCATGCATCATGTGCATAACAGGTACTCTTTTCTACAGGTTGCTTAATCTTCTTCGCTGTTTATTTCAGCAATCATCATGTCTTCTAAGCCTACTACTGAACAAGCTATCAAGGCCCTCTAGGCCCAGAACGCCCAATTTCAAGAGCTGGTCATGAGCTTAGCCCAGGGACAACAGGAATTGAAGACTCTGCTTTTGAAGAAGAAGAAGAGGACTGTGCTGTTTAACACTGGACGAAGGTTTGGGAATACACTGCAGAATGAGGCTGATCAGGCTACTTCCTCTGTAGGGAAGGATAGTCCCCAAGGGGGAAGGGTTCCTAGTCCTGTGGTCTCCGACAACGAGACAGATTACAATGATGAACAGTACCCTCTTGCTGAGGATAGGAACAAACAATTGGAGGACCGTCTAAGCGCTATGGAGATTCAACACGTGCTTGGGTTGGATTTTGGAGATCTAGGTTTATCTTCTGGGGTGGTGATCCCGCACAAGTTCAAGGCACATGCCTTTGCGAAGTACGACGGGGCTTCCTGCCCTAAGCTGCACCTCAGATCATATGTAAGGAAGATCCAACCTTACACTGCAGACAAGAATCTATGGATCCATTTCTTCCAGGATAGTCTTTCAGGGACTCAACTCGAATGGTTCTATCAGCTGGATGGAACCAGTATTCGAAACTGGGAGGACTTGGCTACTGCATTTTATAAGCAGTATCAGTACAATTCTGACCTTGCTCCTACGCGTACCCAACTCCAGGGTATGTCGCTAGGGACGGGCGAAGGTTTTAAGGAGTATGCTCAAAAGTGGAGAGACCTGGCTGGCAGGGTGCAACCACCATTGACTGACCGTGAACTCGTGGACATGTTCTTGGGGACCCTGTCTGGTCCGTTCTTCAACCATCTGATTGGGAATTCCTCTGCTGGGTTTACGGATCTGATCTTGACTGGTGAGAGGATAGAAGCTGGTATCAAGTCTGGGAAGATACAGAAAGGTGCCTCCTCGAGTACTGAAAAGAAGCCCTTCAAGAAAGAATCTAGTGCTGTGTATGGTCCCAGAAGACAAAATAAACCAGAGCGCCGCCAAGCTGTCAACGCGGTGGTAATTTCAAAGCCTGCTGCTGCTCCTCAGCAATACAACCAGCCAAGGGGTGAGAGACCTAAAAGACAGTACACTCGGCTCAGTATGACCCTGTCTCAGATATTGCCGCAACTACTGTCAACCAATCTGGTAACTGTCAAGGAAGCTCCGAAGGTTGTAAACACAACATCTCCGAAGTACAATCCCAACGCCCGCTGTGCTTATCACTCTGACATCCCGGGGAATACTACGGATGATTGTTGGGCTCTGAGGAATAAGGTTCAGGACCTTATTGATGCTAAAGAAATACAGTTCGAGGCGCCCGAAAGGCCCAATGTTGTGACTGCTCTCATGCCCCAGCATGGAGTGAATGCTGTGGAAGAAGACCTGTATGTGGCCTCTGTGGATGATATTGTTACTCCGTTGTTAACTGTCAACAGGAACCTGTTGCTAGCCGGTTTATTTCAGGGATGTAGTAAAGGTTGCCATCTATGTGCTGTTTCACCTGCTGGTTGTCCTTTGCTGAAGTCAGGCGTCCACAACCTGATGGATAGCAAAGAGATCTTGTTCAAGAAGATTGTTGTTCCTGCTGAAGAAGTGTCTATTGTTACTATTTACTCTCCTAAGGCTCCCTCAAAGAAGCCTGTCAAAATCATGTCCACTCAGAAGATTGCTCCTATCATCATCACTGTTCCGGGGCCCCTCCCCTATACATCTGACAAAGCTGTCCCTTGGCACTATGGGGCAGATGTTTATGTGCTTGGAGTAAAACAAGAGTTTGATACTAGTACCGGCGTCAGTAACATCACCGGGCCTTCCAAAGTCACTCGTAGTGGTAGGCTCTTATCACCTGATATTGCGCCACCAGCTATTCAGAGGCCTATTGTCATCACACCTGCCAGTGTGCCTGCTTCCCTTCCTGGCCAAGTTCCTATTTCTACCCCTGCTGCCGAGTCATCTAACGCTCGGGGCAAAGGGATCGCTACTGATGTGCCTGCCCAGACGGAGGCACCGAAGACAACCAATGTTGAGGCTTCCAAGCAAGAGATGGAAGAGATCCTTAAGATTATCAAGAAGAGTGATTTCAATGTAGTTGAGCAGCTGGGGCACACCCCATCTAAGATTTCTATGCTATCACTGTTACTATGTTCAGAGGCCCATGCCAAGGCCCTGATTGCCTTCCTGAAGACGGCCCACGTGCCAAAAGAGACATATGCTGATCAATTCACCGATTGTGTGGCCAACTTGACTGCTGAAAATGGTTTGGGTTTCTCCGACGCCGATCTGACGGCTAAGGGGAAGAATCACAATGATTCCCTGCATGTCTCCATTGAATGCAGGGGCACTACTCTTGCCCATGTGTTGGTAGACACCGGTTCTTCGTTGAACGTATTACCCAAGAAGGCCCTAGAAAGGTTGGATTGTGAGGGTTTAGAGCTCAAGCCTAGTAACATTGTTGTCCGGGCCTTTGACGGGTCGAAAAGGATGGTACATGGGGAAGTTGACATTCCAATCAGGGTTGGTTCTCAAGTTTTTGATTCTACTTTCTATGTGATGGATATCCGACCATCCTATTCTTGTTTGCTGGGTCGTCCATGGATCCACAAGGCTGGAGCTGTGACCTCCACATTACATCAGAAGCTTAAGTACCCGGTCAGAGGGAAGATCGTAACAGTTCAAGGGGAAGAAGAATATATGGTCAGCCACCTCAACTCGTTCCGGTACGTAGAGATGGATGGGGAGTTCATTGAGACCCCCTTTCAACACTTTGAAGAGGTGCCTCAGACATTGGCAGCAGCAGAGACTGTGATTGATGATCCTCCTTTGAAGATGGCTTCCTTGAAGGATGCCCGGGCTGTGGTTGAGAAGGGTGAGTGTGCAAACTGGGGCCGACTTCCTGATTTCACTCCAAAGACTGACAAGTTTGGTTTGGGTTTCACTGCAGAGGCTCAGAGGGCTGTGCGTAAAGCAAGGATTGGAAGACCTCCTGTATTCATCACCAACCCGGGAGTAAATGCTATTGAAGGCGACGTAGAGGAATCCTAATTTGACAGCTGGATCTACCCGACGACCAACGGTAGACCAAGCAACTGGACTGCCAAAGACTTCACACCTATTACTTTTGTCACTCAGTAATGAACTCCTTTGTTTTGAATTTGTAACAAACAATATTAATAAACTTTATGGCCCGGTGTCTTACCCGGGGCACCGTGGCTTCATTTGTGAGGGCTTTTGTGTGTCACTTTCATATATCATTAATAAAAGCATTGGACGTTTTTAAATTTCAAATCTTGCGCTCCTTGTCTTTCTTTATTATATATTGCAAAACAGCTATATTTACACACACTCACCTATACAGGTTCCAATCCACTCTGGATCCCACTGGTAACGACTCTGCTACTGCCAGTTATGACTTTGAAAATTCGATCAACTTAGCCGAAGACGAAGGTGAAGATGATTGCGAAGTGTCTGGTGAACTTGCAAGACTGTTACTCCAGGAAGAGAGGGCCATTCAGCCACATGAAGAGCCAGTGGAAACAGTAAATCTGGGTACTGAGACAGACAGAAAGGAAGTCAAGATTGGTGCCAATCTAGAGCTCAGTGTGAAACAACGATTGATTCAAATGTTGCATGATTATGTGGAAATCTTTGCCTGGTCTTACGAAGACATGCCTGGGTTGGATACCGACATTGTGGTTCATCACCTGCCTACCAAGGAAGAATACCCTCCGGTAAAACAGAAGGTCCGCCGTATGCGTCCAGAGATGTCCGAGAAAACCAAGGCTGAGGTTATGAAACAATTTGATGCCGGGTTTCTAGCAGTGACTTCTTACCCTCAGTGGGTTGCCAACGTGGTTCCAGTGCCGAAGAAGGATGGTAAGGTCTGAATGTGTGTTGATTACAGGGATTTGAACAGGGCGAGCCCTAAGGATGATTTCCCTCTGCCTCATATCGACGTTCTGGTTGACAACACTGCTCACCATAAAGTATTCTCCTTCATGGACGGCTTCTCCGGTTATAATCAGATCAAGATGGCTCCTGAAGACATGGAGAAGACCACTTTTGTTACTCAGTGGGGCACCTTTTGCTACAAGGTCATGCCTTTTGGGTTGAAAAATGCTGGGGCAACCTACCAACGTGCCATGATTGCTTTATTTCATGACATGATCCATCATGAAATTGAAGTGTATGTCGATGATATGATTGCAAGGTCCCAAACTGAGGAGGAACACCTTGACCATCTACAGAAGCTGTTTGACCGTCTGAAGTTGTACAAGCTGAGGTTGAACCTGAACAAGTGCACCTCCGGGGTAAGATCTGGAAAACTACTAGGTTTCGTCGTTAGCGACAAAGGTATTCAAGTGGACCCTGCCAAAGTGAAAGCCATACAAGAGATGCCAGTTCCCAAGACAGAGAAAGAAGTCAGAGGCTTTCTAGGACGGCTGAACTACATTGCCCAATTCATCTCGCACCTAACTGCTACTTGTGAACCAATCTTCAAGCTGCTGAAGAAAGATCAGGTAATACGTTAGAATGATGAATGCCAGGCCGCTTTTGAAAGAATCAAAGAGTATCTCCAAGAGCCACCTATCCTTATGCCACCTGTTGAAGGGAGACCTCTAATCTTATATTTGACAGTACTGGACAACTCAATGGGGTGTGTGCTGGGGCAGCATGACGAGTCTGGCCGAAAAGAGCACGCTATTTATTACCTTAGCAAAAAGTTTACCGACTGTGAGACCCGATACTCACTGCTCGAGAAAACTTGCTGCGCTTTGGTATGGGCTGCTCGCCGGTTGAGACAGTATATGTTGACTCACACTACTCTGTTGATTTCAAAAATGGATCCAATCAAGTATATCTTCGAAAAGCCCGCCTTGTCCGGAAGAGTAGCAAGATGGCAGATGATCTTGACGGAATATGACATTCAGTACACGACTCAAAAAGCAATCAAGGGAAGTGTATTGGCAGACCATTTGGCACACCAAGCAGTGGACGACTACCAGTCCATGAACTTCGAATTTCCGGACGAGGATATCATGGTAGTGACTGATTGTGAAGTACCTAGACCGGATGAAGGACCTGAGGAAGGATCCCGATGGTCTATGCACTTTGACGGAGCCTCAAACGCTTTGGGTAACAGTATTGGCGCCATGATCATATCCCCTAAAGGCACTCATACTCCACTCACTGCCCGACTATGTTTCAACTGCACTAACAACATGGCAGAGTATGAAGCATGTATCATGGGTCTTTAAGCTGCAATTGACTTAAGGATCAAGTTTCTGAGTGTCTTCGGAGATTCCGCTCTCGTGATCAATCAGATCAAAGGCGAGTGGGATACGAAACACCCAAATCTTATTCCTTACAAAGAGTATGTGTTGACGTTGATTCCCCACTTCGAGGAGATAACTTTTGAACACTTCCCAAGAGAGGAGAATCAGTTGGCGGACGCGTTGGCTACAATGTCTTCTATGTTCAAAGTCAAATGGGACAACGAGGCTCCCCGGATCGTTATTTGGTAATTGGATGAACCTGCATATTGCTGTGATCTTGAGACCGAAGAGGTAACAGAAAAACCTTGGTATCATGAAGTGAAGAGGTACTTGGAAGCTCAAGAATACCCCGAGGGTGCATCTGTTAATGACAAGAAGTTTCTGAGAAGGTTCGCGGTGAGGTTCTTCCTTAGCAACGACATTCTCTACAAGCGAAACCATGATTCAACCTTACTGCGTTGTGTGGATAAGACTGAAGCAGAAAGGATCATGGCAGAACTACATGAAGGTACCTTCGGAACACATTCCAGTGGACATACCATGGCAAAGAAAATCCTTCGGGCAGGATATTTCTGGTCCACAATGGAAGCCGACTGTTACCAACATTCTCGGACGTGTCACAAATGTCAGATCTATGCTGATAAGGTGCACATTCCTCCAGTTCCTCTAAACGTCTTGACAACACCTTGGCCTTTTGCAATGTGGGGCATTGATATGATCGGTGAGATCAGACCTACGACATCCAATGGGCATCGCTTTATCCTGGTAGCGATTGATTACTTCACAAAGTGGGTCGAAGCAGCTTCCTTCGCTACGGTAACTAAGAACGTCGTGGCACGGTTCATTTGGCACAACCTGATATGTCGATACGGTGTACCTGAGAGGATCATTACGGATAATGGTACCAATCTTAACAACAAGATGATCACTGAGCTCTGCGAGCAATTCAAGATACAGCACCACAACTCTTCTCCCTACCGGCCGAAGATGAATGGGGCTGTCGAAGCGGCAAATAAGAATATCAAGAAGATCGTGCAGAAGATGACAGTGACCTACAAAGATTGGCACGAGATGTTACCATTTTCTCTTCATGGGTATCATACCTCAGCATGGACGTCGACAGGGGCAACACCCTTTTCCTTGGTATATGGCATGGAGGCAGTCTTGCCTATTGAAGTCCAGATACCCTCTCTCTGGATAATGAAGGATGCCGGTTTGAGCGAAGATGACTGGATCCAGACTCGACTTGATCAATTAAATCTAATCGATGAAAAGAGACTCACCGCTATTTGTCATGGTCAAACGTACCAAAAACGGATGATCAGGGCATTTAACAAGAAATTCAGACGACAAGAGTATCAAGTCGGAGACCTGGTAATCAAGCGCATCATTCTTCCTCAAAGTGATCCCAGGGGCAAATGGACCCCCACGTACGAAGGGCCATTTGTGGTTAAGAACATCTTCTCAGGAGGAGCCATGATTCTAACCACCATGGATGGTGACGACCTTCCTCACCCCGCCAATGCAGACATAGTAAAAAGATACTACGCATGATAAAAGACCCGCTAGGTTGACACACCTAGGCAAAAATAAGGGCTTCCCGGCGAACCAAAAGGGTTCGGGCAAAAATAAGGGATGAAACGAAAAAAATCTGTACACCCGGCAAGTCGAAAACCTAAAAAGGCGGCTTGGGCAAAAATGGGTATCCCGGTGGACCAAAAACCCGAAAGGGCGGTCCAGGCAAAAATTAGGGATTAAAGCGTAATACTATGTCTCATTGGATCACCTTGCATCCAGAATTCGGTATCAACTATCAGGTTCAGACGGCACCAATCAATCAACTTCATCTTCAACTAAGCAGCAAAGTGATGAGACGCTCGAAGACATAAAGGAGATATCAGAGTTGGAACCCAGTGGGATTTTTCACATAGGTGTTTTGTTTTCTTTTCACAAAATTGTATAAACTCTATGTTATTTGGCGGCGTTCTCGTACTAGGACGTCAGCCTCTTGTACAAAAACGCCTATTTTCAGGCAAAATCTCAAAATCAATACAAATCCACTTTTCCAGACAAATTGCCAATTGTTTTTCCTTTATCTGTTTTGTTTTACAAAGAACGTCTAATGTTCATTTTTGATATATGCATTTGACATTAATTGCTGATCACAAATATTTGCATACAAAACAAAGGACTAATTACAGGTGACATTAGAAACAGGGGCAATAATGAGTCGTCTAAGCGATCTAGTTGCTCTGTCCACCAAGGTACCTAGGTAGGTTCGGCTGAAGAACGTAACCAGGATACCTCCACTCCCCGAGAGTAAGACAAGACTCAACAATACTCTCCCCAAGTAGAGTTGGTCTCCCATCAACCCTAAAAAGGCACAGTATCTCCAGCAAGTCAGCAACGCTCTCCCCAAGCAGAGTTAGTCTACTATCAGCCTTAAGGAAGTTGGGTATCCCCAGAAGATCTCAATATTCCCCAGCAGAGTATACAGATATTCCTAAACAAGCATCCCCGGCAGTCTTAATATAAGATTGTTCCCCGGCGGAATACAAGACACCCCAGTGGAGCCACTTCCCCGGTACAATCCAAAAGTTTCCCCAAGAGAGTTGAATCAATATCCCCAGTAGATTCTGGAAGCTTATCCCCAGAAGATTCTGGAAGCTTATCACCTGCAGAGTACATACGTCTCTCCCCGATTTTATTCAGAAGGTTATTCCCCACCAGAGCTTATAACTGGGTTATCCTCAGCTAATTACCACGGAAAGACCGTCCTCGGCGAAGTTCTTCCCATCCCCCAGCGGAGTTCATCAAATCTTCCAACAAAGCTTATCAACGGAATCCCCAGCGGAGTTATCATCAAAACCTCAGCGAAGTATCTCTTCCCACAGAGTAATTCCCCGCAGAGTGATCTCTACAAACAAGTTTATTCCCCAACGGAGTCATCTTCTCCTACCGGTTTATCCTTGCAACCATCATCCCCAGCGGAAACGAAGAACTCTACTCTTCAAACAACAGCCCAGGATTCAACAAACTTCCCGGCATTCGTCAAGGATTTATTTTCCCAGACGAAAATACATTCATAAACATTTCACATTTCATACATCCTGCTTACATACATGATAAAGTGCATACGACACGATCTCATTTATTTTTTAGAACATCATGACATCATGCATTTCATACATCATGACATTGCATGCAACTGATGTTTTTCCTTTTCAGGAAAAAGGTCAATCCAAAGATGATTACTATCAATTGTCGCAGTTCCAGATTCGATACCTGTATCTAGCCAGGGCATATCTGTGGGCGACTAATTCCAGATTCGATACCTGTATCTAGCCAGGGCATATCTGTGAGTAATTGATTGTAGATTCGATACCTGTATCTAGCCAGGGCATGTCTGCATGAAGAGTTTAGATATTCGATACCTGTATCCAGCCAGGGCATATCTGTAGACGGCCAATTCCAGATTCGATACCTGTATCTAGCCAGGGCATATCTGTGAGTAATTAATTGTGGATTCGACACCTGTATCTAGCCAGGGCATGTCTACATGAAGAGTTTAGAGATTCGATACCTGTATCCAGCCAGGGCATATCTGTAGACGACCTGTTCCAGATTCGATACCTGTATCTAGCCAGGGCATATCTGTGGGCGACCGATTCCAGATTCGATTCCTGTATCTAGCCAGGGCATATCTGTAAGCGATTGATTGTAGATTCGATACCTGTATCCGGCCAGGGCATATCTGCATGAAGAGTTTAGAGATTCGATACCTGTATCCAGCCAGGGCATATCTGTAGGCGACCAGTTCCAGATTCGATACCTGTATCTAGCCAGGGCATATCTGTGAGTAATTGATTGTAGATTCGACACCTGTATCTAGCCAGGGCATATCTGCATGAAGAGTTTAGAGATTCGATACCTGTATCCAGCCAGGGCATATCTGTAGACGACCTGTTCCATATTCGATACCTATATCTAGCAGGGCATATCTGTGGGCGACCAATTCCAGATTCGATTCCTGTATCTAGCCAGGGCATATCTGTAAGCGATTGATTGTAGATTCGATACCTGTATCTGGCCAGGGCATATCTGCATGAAGAGTTTAGAGATTCGATACCTGTATCCAGCCAGGGCATATCTGTAGGCGACCAGTTCCAGATTCGATACCTGTATCCAGCCAGGGCATATCTGTGAGTAATTGATTGTAGATTCGACACCTGTATCTAGCCAGGGCATATCTGCATGAAGAGTTTAGAGATTCGATACCTGTATCCAGCCAGGGCATATCTGTAGACGACCTGTTCCAGATTCGATACCTGTATCTAGCCAGGGCATATCTGTGGGCGACTAATTCCAGATTCGATACCTGTATCCAGCCAGGGCATATCTGTAAGTAATTGATTGTAGATTCGATACCTGTATCTAGCCAGGGCATATCTGCATGAAGAGTTTAGAGATTCGATACCTGTATCCAGCCAGGGCATATCTGTAGACTACTTGTTCCAGATTCGATACCTGTATCTAGCCAGGGCATATCTGTGGGCGACTAATTCCAGATTCGATACCTGTATCCAGCCAGGGCATATCTGTGAGTAATTGATTGTAGATTCGATACCTGTATCTAGCCAGGGCATATCTGCATGAAGAGTTTAGAGATTCGATACCTGTATCCAGCCAGGGCATATTTGTAGACGACTAATTCCAGATTCGACACCTGTATCTAGCCAGGGCATATCTGTGGACAATTGATTGTAGATCTATACCTGTATCTAGCCAGGAAAATTATCTACACGAAGAGTTTGAAGATCAACCCCTGTAACAGGCCAGGAAACCATCTTTCTTTCTCAAGTATACAAGTTCTCGCTAAGGAATCTCTTACGCGATCGACACTTTCAGATGGCATCTTTAAGCCCATCTCCACAACTATCCGTTACACTTCCAAATGGCATCTATAAGCCCATTCCCGACAAGGTTCTGTCACATCTCCAGATGGCATCTATAAGCCCATTCTCTTATCCATCATCTCTCCAAATGGCATCTATAAGCCCATTCCCGACATCACACTGCTGATACTCTACTATGTGAGTGCAAATTTCTGGGCACTCTAGTGTTCAATCATCTTCCACCTTCGGATCACGAAAGGCACGCAAGCCAATCTACATCCTCAGGTTTAAGAAGATTGAACAGGGGCAACTGTTGTACCCCAAAATTTGCCCTCCCATATTCTTCAAGGTTTGTCAAGAATCATCTTCAATTGGTTCAAGACTACTCAAGGGTTGCACAGTCCAAATGCCTCCTAAGCCAGTCAAAAACTAGGGTTTTGGTTCTTGCAAAGAATTTGAGGTTTTCAATGGCTCAATCAAGTCCCATATGCCTATACACATTGTCAATCACCTACATGGCAAGTTTCAAGGCTCACAGTGCCAAGTTGCACAGTCAAAAGCCCTATTTGATCCACAGTCAACTACAGGGGTAAAATGGTCATTTCACAGTCAAAAGTCAAATATTGTGGTCAACATCTTATTTTGAAGCCACAATCATCATTTGATCAAGTCTTGATCATGATTCAACAAGCATGGCTCAAAATTCATCAAAGATGCAAAAGTTGCTATTTTTGGACAGCTGAAAAGTCAACTGTAACTTGACCAAGGCATAACTTTTTCATGGTTCATCAGAAAAATCCCATCCAATTCTCATTTTGAAGGGGATGACATTTCCTACAACTCATCTTCACATTCCAAGTCCAAGAAATGCTCTCACAAAGAGTTATCAATTTCTACATTATAGGTCAATTTCAAAAGTCAACAAAAAGGCATTTTAAGTCAAAGACCATAACTTGAGATTGGTAAATCCAAATTACATGGGACCAAAGGCATTGGTTAGAGGACTTAAATACCTTTCCAAAATGTCCAAGAACATGTTCATATGATCAAAATTGAGCAAGATATGCATTGGAGAAGTTGGGAAATTTTCATGAATTTGCAAAAGTCAACTATCCTTAAAACTTCAATTTTTGACAAAAGGGCCCACTTTCTTCCACTTGATTCAGCCTTTTCATGCCACACACGTGTCCCATGATTAATTTCAAGATCAAACATTTATTTTTCCATTTTATTTAATTTTTATTGATTTAATTCATTTTAAATCCATAATAATTTAAATAAAATCTAAAAATTAATGGAATAGCATCTTTGTGATTTGAATAGATTTTATATGTCATATGCCAGCTAACCAATTCGTGCTAAGCCTTTTTTGTGCATAAAATCCTAGATTTGAACCAAATATGGAACGTTCTTCAATGATGGTCAACCAAATCTCCAAATTTCAATACACCAAGATACAAGCCCAAAATTAAACCTAGACTGATTGCCATATACATATGCAAGGAGGCTAAACCTAATTCACGACCTAGACATTGCTAAAACGGCCAAAGCAAAACTGAAAATTTGTTGGAAAAGTGAGAGATCAAGAACAGCATTGCAGGCGTTTTCAGACCAAAGTAAGAACGTGACCTTCTTCCTTGCTGTCCACTGAAGCTAACGCAATCAACACCACGTCCTAAGACCCCCTATACAGCACTGTAAGTCATCACGAAGTCACCTCTGAACATGGAATCGTGATTCTCCATTCTTGCACTTTTTCTCAAAAGCATTGGCATATTTGTGTTCCTTGTTTGATTTCTAACCTAATGACATTATTCAATTTCATTTTTAGGCCTTATATGACAATACCCGTGCCTAGGGTTTGTTTGTGTTGTTTTTAGGTATTTTGTTTCCAGGTGAAATTAGAACAAACCATAAGCATGGATGGACTCAGGGGACATGGACGATCCTGACCATGGGCTTGGATGGCATTTTTGCAGCCTAGGGATGGTTTTAGGAAAGAGCCTACGGAACTTCCTGCGGATAAAAATCCGCAGGTAACTGAACCAGGGATTTGGAGAAGACGACCACACGTCGTTCTCCCATTCGCCCTTTTAAAACAATCGCGCGCTTTTTATTTTATTTTTTAGGCATATGTGTTGATTCATCAATATATTAACCACTTATTATTATTATTTCAATTGAAGCAATTGGCTCAGTGGCTAAGGCAAGCAGGCGTTGAACGTTGGGACCTGGGTTTGATTCCCAGGTCCCCCATATAATTGTTCCTATTTTTTATTGTGTAATCCCATGCAGGCTTTCAAAAAGGGTCCTACCATGCACTCCCACATCTCAGGCGCCATGTGGCCATGATCATCAATCCAAAGGCCAAAAGGTGATGAACACCACATTCTCAGGTCAAAGCCAGCGTGGACCATTCCAAAAAGTCAACAGTGCTTGATGGTAATGGGCTGCGCAATTCCAGAATAAACCTCCTTCTGGGCCCAGAACCCCCTTGGTTCATTCCTTTTTCTTTTTATTTTATATTTTCTAGTTTATTTATTAATTATTTTTTCTAATTATTATTATTATCACTAAAATTAACATAATTAATTTTTCACAATAAAAATTCAGAAAACTAAAAAATGTAAATATTTTATTTATTATTATGAATTTCACTTTAGTTTAATTATTTTGTAAATAAACACTAACTTAAATTAATTTAGTTTAATTAGGTTTAATTTTAATTTTCTTTTACAATAAATAAAAATGAATTAGATTTAGGGTTTTTCTTTTGACACTTTTAATTTCTTTTTTTATTTTTATTTTATTAAAAACATAAAACCACAAAAATACTTTTTCTTTTAATTAATTAATTAATTAATTAGTTATTAGGTTTAATATTTCATTAATTGCAAAAAAGGACAAATTCAATTCTTTTCTCAAAAAGGGTCAAAACCCTAAGGACGTCCCGATTCAATTCTTTCGCGCATATTTATTTTTAGTCCATTATTTGATCATATTTATGTATCTGTTTCCGAGGATGTAATAGTTAATTAGGGCCTTTATCACTTTATTTATTTTCTCGCATTTATTTTCCAAACGGGTTTTGTTTTTGGCGATGTTAGACCCGCGCCTTGTAATAGCGTAGATTTACCTTTCCGCACTTTATTTCCCGCACAAACATTAACTGTTAATTATGCCTGCAAGACTTGCCTGACAAATAAAATCAATCCGTAGCTCACAAATAACATGTACAAGATAAACTTAACTGAAACAACACACGTGCACATGCCACTCCTAGGGTACGCCTCACTCAGTTGCCTCGAGGTGGTCGTCAAGTATAAGGTGTTTTAGAGGTCGCCCTCCTGTCTAAAGATCCAGTTGCCTCAAAACGGTTGCCTCGGATAAAAAGGATCTAGGACATTAGGGTTACCGCTAAGGTGTCCTACTATTGCTTTGGTGACCACATTGTCCCTATAATCGAATTGACCCGAATAACTCCAACGACGATGCTACCTACTTCTCAATAGTGGGATAACACTGTCCAAAGGACTCTTACACAGCCTAATTCCTTAGAGTAGGTAGATTTCTCCTGGGTACTTGCTTTTTCAAAAAAACAAAAACATCTTTCCGCACTTACACTTTCAAAAAGTTTTCAAACAAATACTTCATACACTCTTGAGGACTGATACAAGAGTCACCTAGAAGTTTTCAAACTAAACTTTTTCAAAACCCACAAACACTTGAAAAGCAAACAATTTTTTGAAAACATAGTGAGCAAGTACCTAAGAGCCCATGGATAACCATGGATAGAAAGGGTGCTAACACCTTCCCTTTCTATAAATCTACCTCCCAAACCGAGAAACATTCTCGAAAAGGAATTTTGCTGTGCTTTTGTCCTTTCCTTGTTGGAGAACATAAAAGACGGTGGCGACTCTTGCTTACCGTGACATTTCGCGAACCAGCTTAAAAAACAGTCAGTTCTATTTCCACCGATCAAACTATGCTTTAATCTTCTATAACATTTCAGGGTGCATATGAAGGACCTTCTGCTTTACCAGAGGGCAATCTTCTTTAGTCGGCAGGCAATGAACCACAATATCCGTGTCCATTCCTGGCATGTCTTCATATGACCAGGAAAAGATCTCGACATAATCATGCAACATCTGTATCAACCGTTGTTTGACACTAAGCTCCAAAGTTGCTCCTATCTTGACTTCTTTTCTGTCCTCTTCTGTGCCCAAGTTTATTGTATCAATTGGCTCTTCATGAGGCTTTATAGCCCTTTCTTCCTATTGTAACAGTCTAGCAAGTTGTCCGGGTACCTCACAATCTTCCTCACCTTCGTCCTCGGCTTGGTTGGTCGGATTTTCAAAATCATAATCGACAATAGCAGAAATGTTATCAATGGGATCCAGAGTGGATATGGATCTGCAGTTTGATACGTGAGTGTGTGTAAGAGCATAACTGTATAGACAAAGTAAAAGCAGAAAAAGAAAAACAGAGAGCACAAAATTTGTATGCATAAACGTCATATACTTTATTAATGCCATATGAAATTGAAACATGATTACCCTCACAAATAAACCATTGTGCCCCGGGTAAGACACATGGCCATAGAGTTTATATTGTTTATTACATATCCAAAAAACAAGAAAGACAATTACTTCCAAATGAAATTAATTGGTACAAAGTTTTTTGTCGTCCAGTTATTGGGTCCACCGTTGGTAGTAGGGAAGATCCAGCTATCCATGTCATCGTCACCATCACTGTCTTCTAGAGCGTTGACCCCATGATTGCTGATGTGTAGGGGAGGTCTTCCAGCACGAGCACGTCAAATAACCCTTTGAGCCTCTAAATAGAAACCCAAACCAAACTTATCAGATTTGTAAGGAATATCAGGGAGCTGGCCCCAAATGGTAGACCCACCTTCTTCAATAACCGATTTTGCATCCTTGAGAGAAGCCATCTTCAAGGGAGGTCTGGTGATCTTTGGAAGATTGGTGATAGTTTCAGTTGCAGCCATAGTTTGAGGTACCTCTTCGAAGTTCTGACAAGGAGTCTCGATGAACTCGCCATCCATTTCCAAGTACCTGAAAGAGTTCAGGTGGCTGACCATGTATCCTTCTTCACCGTGTACCGTAACAATTCTTCCTTTAACTGGGTACTTCATCATCTGATGCAGAGTGGACGTGACAACTCCTGCCCTGTGAATCCAAGGGCGACCCAACAAACAAGAATATGATGGTCTGATATCCATCACGTAGAAGGTGGAGTCAAAGGCCTGAGAACTAACTTTGATGGTGATGTCCACCTCCCCGTGCACCATTCTTTTCGATCCATCGAAAGCCCTCACTATAATGTTGCTGGGCTTCAAGGTTAAACCTTCACAGTCTAGTCTATCCAGAGCCTTCTTGGGCAGAATGTTCAATGATGAACCAGTATCTACTAGGACATAGGCCAAAGTAGTGCCCCTTCATTCGACGGAAACATGCAGCGCATCATTGTGTTTTCTCCCTTTGGGTGTCCGATCAGCATCAAAAAAACCCAATCCGTTATCAGCCGTCAAACTGGCCACATAATCTTCAAATTGGTCAGTGGAGGTTTCTTGTGGCACATGGGCAGTCTTAAGGAATTTCACCAAAGCCTTCGCATGAGCTTCAGAGCACAACAATAAGTCTAGCATAGAAATCTTGGAAGGGGTCTGCCCCAGCTGTTCGACCATATTATAGTCGCTCTTATTTATAATTTTCAAAATTTCTTCCATTTCCTTCTTGGAAGCTTTCGGGATAGATACTAAATTCTCCTTTGTTTCGACAGGCTCAATCAGTATGTCTTTTCCCCGAGTCTCAGCCGATTCGGTGATAGAAGTGTCAACATGGGTAATCACAGGAATTGTAGTAGTAGTATCAGCAAGAACAAAAGTAGGAATGATCACAGGACTAGTAACAACTTTTGGAGGAGAAATCTCAGGGGAGAATACTCTTCCACTTCTTGTTAGTTTGCTAGTTCTAATAATGTTGCCAATGTCGGGATTAGCATTTTCGAAAACCTGGTCTTTAACAGCCAGCATGTCTTGCTTGATTCCGTGGTAGTAGACGTCACCCCCATAGTTTCAGGGAACAGTTTTGTCAGAGGAGTATGGGATTAGCCCTAGCGTGGTGATAATCAATGGAGCCAACTTCAGAGCAGATGTAATCCTGACGGGTCTTTTGGTGGAGACCGTGGGAGGATTGGTGGAAATGGTTATGATTGAAACATCCTTGTAAGAAATAGTCGGGATGAGAGTCTTCTCAAACAAAATCTCTATATCATCCATTAGGCATTGAACACCTGTTTTCAACAAATGATAACCAGTTGGTAGAGATAAACATAAGTGGAAACCTTCGCCACAGCTCAGAAATAAACCGACTTTCAAAAAGTTCCACTTAATGGTCACGAGAGGAGTAACAAGTTCCTCAACAAAAGTAACGAACATATCATCTTCAATAACATTAACACCACGACCGTGCTTGGGCATAGGAGCAGTGATAACATTGAGAATCTCAGGGGCGTCAAATTCAATTTCCTTTGCCTCGAGAAGGTCTTGCACCTTGTTTTTCAAAGCCCAACAGTCGTTGGTATCATGGCCTAGACTTTCTGAATGGTAAGTGTGATGCGGTGGCCAGAACCGAGACTGTTTTTTAGGAATGCTGGTTTGCGTTTTGCGTTTGTGTTTTCAAAATGTCGCGGTAAGCAAGAGTCGCCACCGACTTTTATTTTATCCAACAAAGGAAAGGAAAAAAGCACAGAAAAATTCCTTTTTCGAGATATTTCTGATATCACCCTTTCTATCCGTAGTTATCTACGGGCTCTTAGGTACTTGCTCATCATTTTCAAAATTGCTTCTTTGTGTGCTTGTGTGATTTGAAAAGCTTTTGTTTTGACTTCGATTTAACTCTTGCTTCTGTCTTTAAGAGTGTAATGAAGTGTTTTTGAAAACTTTGTTTGTAAAGGAGTGTAAGTGTGAAAACGTTTGTTTGGATTGAGCAAGTACTTAAGAACTAATCTACCTACTCGAAAAAAGAATCGTTCTATGCTTGTTTCCTTTAGACAGTGCTATCCCACTATTAGTGAGTAGGTAGCACCGTCGTTGGAGTTTTGAGGGTCAATTCGAAAGGGACATACGGTCACAAAAGCAATGTTAGGACGTCTTAGTAGTAACCCTAATGTCTTAGATCAATTATCCGAGGCAACAATATCCGAGGCAACCTTTCCGAGGCAACTTTGATCTTTGGACAAAAGGACAACCACTAAAGCATCCTATACTCAATGACCGTTTATCGAAGGAAACCAAGTGAGAGTGTACCCTAGGAGTGCGCATGTGTGAGTGATTCAATTTCAGAATATTTATCTTTGCACATTTAGGGTTTGCTAACTGTTTTAAAGTGTACATACATTCTTGTCATGCATCCTAATATCATACATCTAACAGTTTAATATTTTGTGGAATTTAAAGTGCGGAAATTAAACTACACTATTACAAGGGTTCGGGTATTCACATAGCCAAAAACAAACCCTTAAGAAATAAAGCGATAAATGAAAATAAAAGTCCTAATTAACTATTACAACTTGTGAGCTGTTATATTAATAGGGTAAAAATAAATAATAAAACGCGCGCGAATAAAATTAGATCGGGAGAGAATTAGGGTTTTGACCCTTTTAAACCTAATTACAAGAAAAATTGTTTTTGTTGTTTTTAATATTTTTTTTAAAGAAAAGAATTAGGTTTTAAAATTAAATACAAAAAATTAGTTAATTAAATTAATTAAAGAAAATAATTACATGGCCTATTTTTTGGTTTTGGTTATTTTTAAGAAAAATAAAATAAAATAAAGTTTAGACAAAACCCTAATTTTCTAATTATTTTTAATTATGTACAAAATAATTAAAGTTATCTAAAATTAAATAACCTAATTAAATTAATTAATTTTTTTGATAAAAAATAAGATATAAACCTAATTTGATGAAAAGTATTATTTTTGTGATTTTTTGATAAAAAGAATTATTAATTTGTTAGTAAAATAAATAAATAAAATTAAATAAAACAAATATAAAAAAAAGAATAGAAAAAGAGTTATTGGGCCTACATTAAGTAATTTGAGGAGGTGCAAATAGCAAGCTTGGGCCCAAGAATCTGATGTCCACGTTTGACCTCCATGATCTCCTGCCCTGCGTTGACTGGGCATACTATGGTCCTTCAGATGATGGCCATCAGGTTTGGCCATCTGGCCACTTTGCAGATTGGATGGTGAGGTCTATGGTAGTCCCCTAGCTTGTGTACCTGCTGGATCCTGAAAAGACAAAATATATGAAAGAAAAGGGGGACCTGGGATTCAAACCCAGGTCCTGAAGCACTTTCCACCTGCACCAATGCCATCTGAGCCAGCTGTTCTATTTGTTCATATAATACAAAACATTAATCAAATATGAAAAAGGCCAAACACATTAATTCAGCGCGTGTTTTTTTGAATAGGCTAATGGTTGCTTGACAGCTAGTCATCTTCCTCCTTGCACCGTTGGTAAAAGTCCCAGACTTTTACCTACAACACCATGTCCGTTGCTATAAGTCCTACAATTCTCAAAATCTAATACAAACGTGATAAATAAAAACCAAATCCATGGATAGCTTCGTCTGGTCCTGCTGAGTACAGTGGTGGGCCTTTCATGGCCCAATTTTACCTATATGATGAAATCCCAAATCGAGCCATAAAACCCTAATAATGGTGGAATCTCATACAGGCCATGAAAACACAATTGGATATTATAGAAAGCTTGCAAATATGATGGAAAACAATAATATACAATTATTTCATACTACAAGTACAAGAATGATGCAATTCTAATTCAAGAAAGAAGCAATATCGTGACTGACTTACAGCGGTATTTGGCAATGGAAACTCCTTGTCTTTGATTGGTTTCGCTTGCTCATACTCCCAGGAAGTGATTGGGATGGTTAGGAAGCTTTAAAATTGCCTGTAACTAGGAATTCGATTCAACACTTTTTCTTATTTTTTTCAAGTTTGGTTTTGGTTGCTGCGCCTCTCTCTCTAGCGTTGCTTTAGGTCTGCCAATGATCCTTATGTACTGAGGAATGAATTAGGGTTGAAAGAATATGCTCAATCTTCCTCCATCATTGCATTTGATTTTGATTTGGTACACTTGAATATCTTTCCAAAAATAGTCCACATCCAATCTTTTTGTGCACTCCATGCCTTTACACGAATTTGATCTCGTGCTAGCTGTAATTTAAGACCCGAAACATGTACAAAATCTTGAGTTTTCAATATTTTGGATTTTCTATGATTTGTTTTGATTTAAATTGATTTAATTCAAATAAAAATCAAAATAAATAATAAAAACAAGATAATGACAAGTGGCAAGGGCTAGGGCTCGTGGACCATGTTGACAACTTAAAACAAGTGAAAAAGATTGGGCCCATTTGGCAAAAATTGCATTTTTAGGCATAGTTGACTTTTGGTAATTTTGCAAAAAAGGTCAAATTCACCAATGCATAACTTCCTCAATTTTGACTCTTTGAAGGTTTTCTTGGACTTTTTAGAAAGCTCTAGATGTCCTCTAAGCAACCCTTTTGGTCTCATCTCAATTTGATATTCCATGCTCATGTATGAATCTTTGACAAAAAAGGTGTTTTTGTTGACTTTTCAAAATGACCTATAATGTCCAAATTCATAACTTATTGTGAGTGCATATTTTGAACTTAGGAGCTGAAGATGGATTGTATAGAATGGCTTCCTCTTAAAAAGGAGCTTTGGATGGGTCATTTCTCATAAAGTATGAGAAAGTTATGCTTGGTCAAAGTTGAGTTTACTTTTCCTGCAAAACCCTAATTTAGCAACTTTTGATTCTTAATGAATTATGAGAAATCCTTGATGAATCATGATCAACCCTTGATAAAATGATGAAATATACTTCCAAATGAGGATTTTGACCAAAAATCTTGAAGTTTGACTGTATGTGGGCCACAGTTGACTTTTGCCCTAGCATAGTCGATTTTCAGGCCTTTGAGCTATTGACTGAGCAAACTTTCTTTGTAGGGCTTGAAACTTGACATGGATGATCTTGAGAACATATTAGGACATTGGTGAGAATTTGGGATCCCTTGGACTCAAGTATCTTGATGCAACATGAAACCCTAATTTGAGGTAGGCTGCCTTAGGAGAGAGCTTGTATGGTCAACCCTTGGACTTCCTTGAGCAACTTGAGGATCTTTCTTGAAATGTTTTGAGAAATATGGGAGGGAAATTTTTGGGGTACAACAGCTTCCCCTGTTCAATCTTCTTAAACCTGAAGATTTAGATTGGCTTGTCTGCCTTTCGTGATCTGAAGGTGGAAGATGATTCAACACTAGAGTGCCCAGAAATTTGCACTCGCATGAAGTGATACTTGTCTTATGATGTCAGGAATGGGCTTACAGATGCCATTTGGAGATTGATGACGGGAGATGGGCTTAAAGATGCCATCTGAAGGAGTGTCGATCGTATAAGGGATTCCTTAGCGAGAGCTTGTATACCTGTCGTTGAGGAAGATTCCGCTGGGGAATGCTGATCTCTGTCTTGAGAGAAATGGAATTGTAGGAGCTTCGTTCGTTCGTTATTCTACTGGGGAATCATCTCTATTTTGAGAAAAGTGGAATTTTAGGAACTTCGGTCGTCCGTTATTCTACCGAGGAATCGTCTCTTAGTTGAAGAGATGAGAATGAACTAATATCTGGTCGTGATCCAGACTTCATAGTGATAAGACCGACTGCTATCTGGTCGTAATCTAGGATTTACAATGACTTACTGGGGAGATGATATTAAACTTGCTATCCGGTCGTAATCCAGGCTCTGTAGTTTCTCGATTCTTATCTGGTCGTAATCCAGGCTTCAGAAAGAATTAAGTTGTTATCCGGTCGCATCTGGGCTTCAACTTGAATTTAGGGCACACTAATATCCGGTCGACTCCGGCCTTCTTAGCAATTGTCCAGGTAAAATTGCTATTTGGTCGACATCTAAGCTTCACAATGTCTTGTACCGCTATCTGGTCGTAATCCAGGCTTCATGATATTTCATACCATTATCTGGTCGAATCCAGGCTTCATGGTGTCTTGTACTGTTATCTGGTCGAATCCAGGCTTCATAATACCTCACTTCTTATCTGGTCGAAATCCAGGCTTCAGAAGAAATCAAGTGGTTATCCGGTCGCATCCGGGCTTCCCTTTGACTGTTGGGCCTACTAATATCCGGTCGAATCCAGGCTTCATAGTAATTGGCCGGGTAAACTGCTATTTGGTCAAAATCCAAGCTTCACAGTGTCCCTTACCGCTATCTGGTCGTAATCCAGGCTTCACTATGTGTCATACCACTATCTGGTCGAAATCCAGGCTTCATGGTGTTCGGAGAGATCAACATACTATCCAGTCGAATCCGGGCTTCATAACTTGTATTAAAGATATACCACTATCTGGTCGTAATCCAGGCTTCGCGGTGTTCTTGGTTGTTATCTGGTCATAATCCAGGCTTCACAACGTCTTCTACCATTATCTGGTCGTAATCCAGGCTTCATGGTCTTGTATTGCTATCTGGTCGTAATCCAGGCTTCACAATAACTGGCTGAGCTGTTATCTGGTCGTAATCCGGGTTTCACGGCTGGTGTTTTTTATGATATACCACTATCTGGTCAAATCCAGGCTTCATGGTACTTGCTGAGCTGTTATCTGGTCGTAATCCGGGCTTCACGGCTTGCAGGGGATTAAACTATTATCCGGTCAAATCCGGGCTTTATAGCTTGTTTTTAAGAGATACCACTATCTGGTCGTAATCCAGGCTTCGCGGCATTCTGATACTGTTATCCGGGTTTCACAATATGCTGTAGAAATCAAGATATTATCCGGTCATACCCGGGCTTCATAGCTTGAACTTTGTGAGAATTTGATTGTATCCTTTCCTGAAAGGTAAGGGTTAGCTGTATGTAATGCATGATATGTATCAAGCAATGATGTTCTTAAAATGAATGAGATTGTGCTGTATGATGCGTATGCGTATGTCATGATGTATGGATGTGTAATATTTTCATGATGTTCTCTAACTGGGGAAAATAAATCCGGATTGCTGTTGGAGAATGAAAGAGTTTCGCTCGTCGGGGATAACGATCAAAGATGATTTGGAGAATAATTCTGCTGGAGAATATATTGGTGAGAGAATGACTCTGTAGGGAATAAATGCTCTGCTGAGGATTTGTTGATCTTGGAGAAATACCCTCGGCTGTGGATGAATTACCGTTGCTGGCGATGATAACTCTGTTGGGGATGAATTTCTTGTTTGTGGAAGAAGTGAACTCTACTGGGGATAATCTTTTAGTGGCGACTTCATTGGGGATAATCTTCCAGTGTTGGGGATAGATAAATTCTGCTTGGGGAGACTCTTACCGACTCATTCGCGATTGCGAGCCTCAGCTGGGGAGAATTAACACCACTGTCCTTTTCTTACTCTGCGGGGAGTGAATGTATTTTTAGTCATATCCTTCAGCTAGATCTATCCCTGTACCTGGTGAATAGAGCAACTGTAAGGTCTGGACATTTCTTGTTTGCCCCTGTTTCTGAAATTACGAGTAATCGTCTTTTGTTTCACATGTAAATATTTATGAGCAACAATTATTGTCAAATGCATATATCAAAAATGAACATTGGACGTTCTTGTAAAACAAAATAGAAAAATGAAAATAATTTGAAATTTCTTTGTGAAAATGAATTGTATTGATTTTGAAGTTGGCCTGTAAAATAGGCGCTTTTGTACAAGAGGCTGACGTCCTAGTAAGAGAACTCCGCCGAATGATAGAATTTATACAAATTGTGAAAAATAAAGAAAAACAGCTATGTGAACAATCCCACTGGGTTCCAACTCTGCTATTTCCTTTATATCTTTGAGCGTCTCATCACTTTGCTACTTGGTTGAAGGTGGATCAGACTGATTGGCACCGTCCAAGCTTGATAGTCGATACAGAAGTCTGGTTGCAAGGTGATCCAATGAGACATAATGTTACGCTTTGATCCCTAATTTTTTCCTGGACCGCCCTTTCGGGTTTTCAGTCCACCGGGATACCCTTTTTTGCCCAAGGTTTTCGACTTGCCGGGTGTACAAATTTTTTCATTTTCATCCCTTATTTTTTCCCGAACCCTTTTGGTTCGCCGAGAAGCCCTTATTTTTCCCTAGGCCAGTCGACCTAGTGGGTCTTTGATTATGCGTAGTATTTTTTCACTATGTCTGCATTGACGGGGTGAGGAAGGTCGTCACCATCCATGGTGGTTAGAATCATAGCTCCTCTCGAGAAAATGTTCTTAACCATAAATGGCCCTTCGTACGTAGGGGTCCATTTGCCTCTGGGATCACCTTGAGGTAGTATGATGCGTTTGATCACTAGATCCCCGACTTAATATTCTTGTCGTCTAACTTTCTTGTTAAATGCCTTGATTATCCGTTTTTGATACGTCTGACCATGATAAATAGCAGTAAGTCTCTTTTCGTCGATTAAGTTCAGTTGATCAAGCTGGGTCTGAATCCAATCGTCCTCACTCAAACCTACATCTTTCATAATCCGAAGAGAGGGTATCTGGACTTCAATGGGCAAGACTGCCTCCATGCCATATACCAAGGAATAGGGTGTTTCCCCTGTTGACGTCCGCGTTGAGGTACGGTACCCATGAAGAGCGAATGGTAACATCTCATGCCAGTCTTTATATGTCACTGTCATCTTCTGCACAATCTTCTTGATGTTCTTATTAGCCGCTTCAACAGCCCCATTCATCTTTGGCCGATAAGGAGAAGAATTGTGATGCTGTATCTTGAACTGCTTGCAGAGCTTGGTGATTATTGTATTGTTGAGATTTGTACCATTGTCCGTAATGATCCTCTCGGGTACACCATATTGACAGATCAGATTGTGCCGAATGAACCGAGCCACAACGTTCTTGGTCACAGTAGCAAAGGAAGCTGCCTCAACCCACTTTGTAATGTAATCAATGGCTACCAGGATGAAACGATGCCCATTAGACGCAGTAGGTATGATCTCACCAATCATATCGATACCCCATATTGCAAAAGGCCAAGGTGCCGTCAAGACGTTTAGAGGAACTGGAGGTACGTGCACCTTATCAGCATAGACTTGGCACTTATGACAGGTCCGAGAATGTTGATAACAATCGGCTTCCATAGTAGACCAATAATATCATGCCCGTAGGATTTTCTTCGCCATGGTGTGTCCACTGGAGTGAGTTCCGAAAGTACCTTCATGCAACTCCGCCATGATCCTTTCTGCCTCGTTCTTATCCACACATCGTAGTAAGGTGGAATCATGGTTACGCTTGTAAAGAATACCATTGTTGATGAAGAACTTTTCCGCGAATCTTCTCAGAAACTTCTTATCGTTAACAGATGCACCCTCAGGGTATTCCTGAGCCTCAAGATACCTTTTTACTTCGTGAAACCATGGTTTATCTGTTACCTCTCCAGTCTCAATATCACAGCAATGTGCGGGTTTTTCCAACCTTTCAATGGTAATCTGGGGAGCCTCATTGTCCCACCTAACCTTGAACATAGAAGACATCGTAGCTAGCGCGTCCGCTAACTGGTTCTCCTCTCTGGGGAAGTGTTCAAAGGTTATCTCCTCGAAGTGTGGAAGCAACGTCAGTACATACTCTTTGTAAGGAATAAGATTTGGGTGCTTCGTATCCCACTAGCCTTTGATCCGACTGATCACGAGAGTGGAATCTCCGAATACCCTCAAGAACTTAATCCTTAGGTCAATAGCTGCTCGAAGACCCATGATGCATGCTTCATATTCCCCCATGTTGTTGGTGCAGTTAAAACATAATCGGGCGGTGAACGGAGTATGACAGCCTTCAGGAGATATGATCACAACGCCAATGCCATTACCCAAAGAGTTTGAAGCTCCATCAAAGTATATAGACCATCGGGATCCCTCCTCAGGTCCTTCATCCGGTCCAGGTTTTTCACAGTCGGTCACCAACATGATGTTCTCATCCGGGAATTCGAAGTTCATAGACTAGTAATCATCCACTTCCTGGTGTGCCAAATGATCTGCTAATACACTCCCCTTGATTGCCTTTTGGGTTGTGTATTAGATGTCATACTCAGTCAAGATCATCTGCCATCTTGCTATTCTTCCGGACAAGGCAGACTTTTCGAAGATATACTTGATTGGATCCATCTTTGATATCAATAGAGGAATGTGAGTCAGCATATACTGTCTCAGTCGGCGAGCAGCCCATGCCAAAGTGCAGCAAGTTTTCTCAAGCAACGAGTATCGAGTCTCGCAGTCGGTAAACTTTTTGCTAAGGTAATAAATAGAATGCTCTTTTTGGCCAGACTCGTCATGCTGCCCCAGTACCCACCCCATTGAATTGTCGAGTACTGTCAAGTATAAGATCAAAGGTCTTCCTTCAACCGGAGGCATCAGAATATGTGGCTCTTGAAGATATTCTTTAATTCTTTCGAAGGCGGCCTGACATTCATCATTCCACTTTACCACTTGATCTTTCTTCAGCAGCTTGAAGATTGGCTCACAAGTAGTAGTCAGATGTGAAATAAATTGGGCAATGTAATTCAGACGTCCCAAAAAGCCTCTGACTTCTTTTTCTGTTCGGGGAGCTGGCATCTCCTGTATAGCCTTCACCTTTGCAGGATCCACTTGAATACCTTTATCACTAACGACGAAGCCCAACAGCTTACCATACCTTACTCCGAAGGTGCACTTGTTCGGGTTTAACCTTAGCTTGTACAACTTCAACTTGTCAAATAGCTTCTGAAGATGGTCAAGGTGTTCTTCCTCAGTCTGGGATCTTGCAATCATGTCGTCAACGTATACCTCAATCTCATGATGAATCATGTCATGGAACAAAGCAACCATGACACGTTGATATGTTGCCCCAACATTCGTCAACCCGAATGGCATGACTTTGTAGCAAAAGGTACCCCACTGTGTAACGAACGTTGTCTTTTCCATATCCTCGGGAGCCATCTTAATCTGATTGTAACCAGAAAAGCCATCCATAAAGGAGAAGACCTTATGCTGTGCGGTGTTGTCAACCAGAACATCGATATGAGGCAGACGGAAACCATCCTTGGGGCTCGCCCTATTCAGATCTCTATAATCTACACACATACGGACTTTACCATCTTTCTTCGGCACCAGAACCACATTAGCAACCCACTGCGGGTAAGAAGTAACTGCTAGAAAACCGACATCAAACTGTTTGTGTAGATGGCTCGTGGACCATGTTTCCAACTTAAAACAAGTGAAAAAGATTGGGCCCATTTGGCAAAAATTGCATTTTTAGGCATAGTCGACTTTTGGCAAATTTGCAAAAAAGGTCAACTTCACCAATGCATAACTTCCTCAATTTTGACTCTTTGAAGGTGTTATTGGACTTTTTAGAAAGCTTGAGATGTCCTCTAAGCAAATATTTTGGTCTCATCACAATTTGATGTTCCATTCTCATGTATGAAGCTTTGACAAAAAGGTGTTTTTGTTGACTTTTCAAAATGACCTATAATGTCCAAATTCATAACTTTTTGTGAGTGCATATTTTGAACTTGGGAGCTGAAGATGGATTTTAGAGAATGTAATCCTCTTCAAAATGAGCTTTGGATAGGTCATTTATCATAAAGTATGAGAAAGTTATGCTTGGTCAAATTTGAGTTGACTTTTCCTACAAAACCCTAATTTAACAACTTTTGATTCTTGATGAATTATGAGCAATCCTTGATGAATCATGATCAACCCTTGATCAAATGATGAAATATACTTCAAAATGAGGATGTTGACCAAAAATCTTGAAGTTTGACTGCATGTGGGCCATAGTTGACTTTTGCCCTAACACAGTCGATTTTCAGGCCTTTGAGCAATTAAATGAGCAAACTTTCTTTGTAGGGCTTGAAACGTGACATGGATGATCTTGAGAACATATTAGGACATTGGTGAGAATTTGGGATCCCTTGGAATCAAGTATCTTGATGCAACATGAAACCCTAATTTGAGGTAGGCTGCCTTATGAGAGAGCTTGACTGGTCAACCCTTGGACTTCCTTGAGCAACTTGAGGATCTTTCTTGAAATGTTTTGAGAAATATAGGAGGGAAAATTTTGGGGTACAATAGTAAGCACAACGAGCATTAGGATCGTAGCGGGGAGAGGCAATGTTGGGATTCTTTGGAGCTTCCCGCAAGGTTACCATATTAGATTTCAGAAAGTGAGGTAAGACTTGAGATAAAGTCATATTTATCCGGGTAAACTGTCTTATCGTCCTTTCTTCTCTAGGCTGATTGTTCCTTTGTTGCGTAGGTGCATGTTTAGAGATCATAATAACCCCTACCGCCAGACTGCTTTCAATTCTGTCCTGATTCCTTTGGTTATAAGTGGCACTGACTTCCTTCTTCCCAGGAAATGGCTTCCTTGCTGCACCGGAGGACGCATCCTTATGGATCTTACCACTCCTAATTCCATCTTCCACTCTTTCTCTCGTCAAGATTAATTCGGTGAAATCGGTTGAGGAAATTCCAATCAGATGATTGAAAAACGGACCAGATAAGGTACCCAAAAACATATCCACTAGCTCCCTATCGGATAGGGGGGTTGGACTCTTCCTGCTAAGTCCCTCCACTTTTGAGCATAGTCTTTAATGCCCCTGCTCGAACCCATAGACATGCTTTGGAGTTGTGTACGGGTGGGAGAAAGGTATGCATTATATTGATACTTCTTGTAGAAAGCATCGACTAGGTCTTCCCAATTACGAATGTTGGTCCTGTCCAGCTGGTAGAACCATTCTAATTGAGTTCCGGATAGACTATCTTGAAAGAAGTGGACCCATAAGTCCTTGTCAGTAGTGTGAGGCTGAATATTCCTCACATAAGATTGGAGGTGTATCTTGGGACATGAAACCCCATCATACTTGGCGAATATCGGCACCTTGAACTTTTACAGGATGACAACCCCAGAGACCAAACCCAGCTCTTCAAAATCCAACCCAGGAACCTTTTAGATTTCCATTGCACTTAGACGCTCTTCCAGTTGTTTGTATTTTTCGTCGGCCAGAGGATACTTCTTTTCATTGTAATCAGTCTCATTATCAGATTCCCTTGGATTGGGATCTTCCTCTCTTGGCTCCCCTTCTTGGTTATCTCCTTCTTTTGATGAAGATGTCAGCTCAACCACTTGCCTTAGCGGTCCTTTGAACATCCTTCCCAAGTTTACCACACCAACTGTCTTCCTTGGCTTCTTAGTCTTTTCTTTGACAATCAGGGCTTTCAGTTCCCCTTGCCCCTTGTCCAGAGCCATAATCATCTATTGAAACTGAGCATTCTGAGTCTGTAGATCCTTCACTATTTGTTCTAGAGCCATTGCTTAAATAAACAGCGAAGAAGATGAGAAACCTGCTATGAAACCTGGTTATGCAATGATATGTATGATATATATATGCAATGTTTTCAAGGATTTCTAAGACTCAAATTTGCTTAAACAGAAAGAGAACAAATGTTAATTGTATTATGATGTTTTATTGATCATAATAATTCCCCTTGGGCTCACAAGGGAACAAAGCAACAATAAAATTTTCCAAGCAAAAAGAAGACTTTAAGCTTCCCACAGGCGCATCCTTTTTGGTGCAATGTAGGCATTTATACTCCTCTCCTCGTGAAGTAACCGAGTAAGCTCTAGAGACTTCTTCTAGCTGGCATAGAATTGGGTTTCAAAAGTGTCTCGTTCTTCTATGAGTTGGATCCAGGATCTCCGTAACTCCTCAAGATCAGTTGGCATGTCAGGATGGAGAACAATGTAAGGAGTGTCCCCCTCAGCAATTGGCTCCATAATCACATGTAAGATGGATGGGTAAGGCATCACAAGACATTGAGCACGAGCTCGCACCCATTTGAGGTAAGGCTCAAAAGGGATAGAATTCTTGTTCCCCAGTGTCCTGCTATCAACTCTGTTTATCATGCCCCAAGCTCGAATGAACCTCTTGCGATAACCCTGAACATCATTCTCATAGTCAAATGTGATTCCTTGGACGAGTGTATCGTGAGGACCATCCCTTCTAGCATAACCAAACCGTCACAACGCCAAACAAGAATTATAAGTGATTCCTCCCATAATGCCTAAGAGAGGGACATTATGGAATTCCCCACAGTGATCAATAATGGTAACATTCTCCGAGGATCGCGAACACCAATGAACATCCGAATGTGTAAGGGACATCAGCCTATGAGTCCATCTCATACCCTGCTCATTTCTCAAAATAGACTGGGGTAGGTGCGAAATAAACCACCTAGCCAATAGAGGAGTGAAACACAGAAGGGTCCCTCTTCTCTTTAGAGTGTGAGTATGCAGAGAGTGTAGAATATCCCCAAGCAAAGTAGGTACCAAATTATAAGACAAAAAAACCTTAACCGCATTCACATCTATGAGTTAGTCCGTGTTAGGGAATAGTACCGTCCCACATATGAGAAGGGACAACACCTCTTTGAAAGCTGGTAAATCCAGGTTATCCCCAAAACAATGAGCTTTCTCAAACAGAAACTTAGCTGGAAGTCCTTGGACACCTCTTCTGGTTTCCCAATTTTCCACTACATCATACCTTTGTAAGGACATAGCTTGAGCAATATCTTCAGGCTTTGGGTTTCTTTCCATACTGTTGAACGGTAGCTGATTAAGGATAGGTACCCCCAATAACTGAGAAAACTCCTCCATAGTAGGCACTAACTGGTAATCGGGAAAAGTGAAGTAGTGATGTAACGGGTCAAAGAACTGAAAGACCACATTTAACATTTCTTCATCAGGGTTTAAAGTGACCAAGTTGAGGAGTCAACCATGTTTTTTAGTGAAGGGAGAGATTTCAAGAATCCTTGATGCTAACTCCTTGAGTTGAGGAGGTACTTTCACAAGGTTGACTTGGATAGTGTTCCTGTGAGCGGATGTCATGTCCTACAAAACAAGACAAAGATAAGCCCTAGAAAATCCTTGAAATGGTTAGTATGATATGCCATGTTATGATATCATGATTATGCCAAGAAATCACATATATAGCAAGCACAATCACACCAAGAAATTAGGTTTAAGGCTTGCATGGGTTTTAAGGTCATACCCTCTTGAAGTTGGATTGGTTCAACCTGTCCTATAAATAGTAACTGGGTTCTAAGGGATCTCAATATCACTGATCTTTCCCACAAGTTTCGTTCGATAGGCAACTGAATCGCAACCAAACAAAACTCGGGAGTCAAACCTCAATGAGTGTAGCATTGAGTATCTGCCGACTTTGGAAATACACCAAAGACGACTATCTTGCTACGTCCTAATGGCCAAGTTGTTCATTTAAAGGTTCTAAGGTCAGTTGACGCTTTATGTCACCATGCAGCGGCCCCATATTCTCCTTGATTAACTCAAGGGCTACCAGTTCCAACCAAAGTGTCGCATCAATGTAGTCATCGCTTCAACCGTGTCGGTATACCCCACACAGTTTCCATGATCTATTGCTACTTACCTAAAAAGTTTCCCCAGATCCGGGTGTAGGATCTATAGTACCCAAAAAAATACCCTTAAAAGTAAAGCAAACAAACAAACAAAGAAGCAAAATGATCTAGACCCTAACGTAAACCCCACTTTATAATACTTCCCCCAGCAGAGTCTCCAGTTCTGTGATACGGTGGCAAAGCCGACTATTTAATACTGGTTTGCGTTTTTTGTTCGCAAATGTCGCGGTAAGCAAGAGTCGCCACCGACTATTCTTTTATCCAACAAAGGAAAGGGTGAAAAGAATAGAAGAAGACCTTTTTCGAGATTTTCTGAGTAAGGGGGGTAGATTATGGAAAGGGAAGGTATTAACACTCTTTCCATTCGTGGTTTTCCATGGGCTCTTAGGTACTTGCTCATTTTTTTAAAATGTTTGTGTTTGTGGGTTTTGAAAGTTTTGTTTGCTTCATGGTAACTCTTGTATCAGTCCTCAAGAGTGTGATAAAGCGGTTTTTGAAAATATTTTTGAAAGTGTGTAAGTGTGAAAGTTTCAGGTTTGAGCAAGTACCTAACAGTTATCTACCTACTCGAAAAAAGGATGTTCTTTTCCTCCTACCATTTAGATAGTTCTGTCCTACTATTAGTGAGTAGGTAGCCCTAGCGTCGAATGTTGAGGGACTATCGAAAGGGACGCTTATGGTCATTAAAGGCAACATGCAAGGATATCTTAGCGTTCGAAGGGACTATCATCATATAGGCAACATCAGGGGACAAGATCATTTCTCGTAGGCAACTCGAGGAACAGTAAGGGACTATGATCTTTATGATGACTTTTAGGTTGAGGGTCTTTGCTAAGATATCCCTATGTTTGAGGGACATGACCATTTCCGAAGGCAACCAAGTGAGGAGTACCCTAAGGGTGCAAGTGTGCAATAGTGCTTTTTTCAGATATTTGTCTTGAGATTAGTGATCTAATGGTTAATTGATTTAATCTTGTCATGCACGCCTTAGTTATTAACAATTATATACAAGCATATAATAATATAAAGAGCGAGAAATAAAAGTTCCTATGCTATTACAGGGCTTTGGTGTAGATACATAAGTAATGGACTAAAAAGTAGAATGCGAACATAAAAACCCTAATTTAGCTATAACAAACCGGGCGCAGTTACATAAATGATAAAAAATAATCGTATAAAAAGAGTAATGACGCACAAAAATTAAAACGAGAAAAAGTTCTAAACCCTAGAAAACCTAATTGTTTATTAAAAAAATATTTTTTTGTATTTTATGATTTTTTTTTTGAATTTTAACCTAATTTTCTAATTAATTTTAATTTAAAGAAAATAACTTAAAGTTAATTAAATTAATTAATTTGAAAAAATTAATTTATTAAGAAAAAAAACTAAGTCCTAATTTTTGTGATGATTTTCCGATTTTATGAAAAATATTTGAATAAATAGAAAATATAAACTAATTAATAAAAGAAAAATTAAATTAAATAAATTAAAGAAAATGGGCCTGAAGGGGGTGAAAAACCCAATTGTAAGGGTGTGTTGTTGAATTTTGTCCAGGCCCAACTCTGATGGCCCACGCTCACGCTGGATCCAGTGTTGTTATGGTAGGGAGTTCCACCTTGGGAAAATGTTTCTGGGCGTCAGATCTGGTACTGGATGGATCTAAAGGTGATGAGAATGTGACACATGGTGCGCGCGTTTGGAGTAGAACCACTAAATCTGCAAGAAATACTCAGATAAATAATATGAAGGAGGCAAGGGTCGAACCCCTGACCTCCCACACATACAAAGCCTTAAGCCCTTCACTCTTTCCATCTGTGCTGCCTGGTCATTTATACATATAATAACAAAACAATATTATATGGGAAAACAAGGCCATGGCCGAGTCATCAAAAACACGCGCGCATCTGTGGGACCCTGGTTTTTAAACAAACCAATCAAAACATGCTGATGTGCCACGCAGAGTCCTTGGCCGGTCAAACCACTGTGAGTGGTGGTTCCGATCATCTTCTCTGACCGGCCAAGAATCTAACCTGCAAAATAGGGAGTTTTGAAGCCTGAGATTTTGCCTATCCCCCTAAAACTTAGGCCGAGAGTTCAACCATGGCATTAGTTTGGTCTAAAGATGTCTCCATCTCTGAAAACGAAGCTCACGTGTTTTCAAACCCTAACAATGGCAAACTTTGATTTTGGCACTGAAACTCACATGAAGCACGTTAAAACAATTACAATGATCAATATGAGCACATATATGCATGCATAATTCATTTATATTGTGTTATAAGAGGATATGAATTCAAGAATTTTTACCAAATCGGTGATGCTTGAAGGAGGTGTTTTGGGCACGATTTGGCTTGGCTAATGCGTGAAGATGACTCCTGGGACCTTCAGGAGGAAGATTGGCTCCTTTGTTTTGATCAACAAAGGCTGGAACTAGTGCTTTTTAAGTTTCACAATTTCTTGAAATTTTGCAAACTCTCTAGGGTTCTTTTTGTGGTTGCTGCGCATGTCCCTTAGGTCTAGGGTTGTTCTGCTTATGTAGTGAATTAGAATAGGGTTATAAATGTGGAAAAATCCAATGCCTCGAGTGTAAGAATATGAGTTTTTAATTTGTATCAAAACTTGCTATTTCAATAAAATCTCTCTCTCTCTCTCTCTCTCTCTCTCCTTTTGTCCCATGCGTTTTTACTTGGTCATGCCAGTCTATTTTATCCCTCATTTGGATAGAAAAATATTTACAATCAAATCTTTTATTATTTTGATTATTTACTTTATTTAATTTTGCATTTTAATGGATAAAATAGAAAAATAAATGGTATAAATAATAAAAATAATGTATGACTGAGCTCAAGGGTCGTGGTCCATGTCAAGGACAAGTTTCAATCATGAAAATATGGGCCCATTTGGAAAAAATTCAAGTTAGGTTAATATTGGCTTCATGCACTTTTCCAAAAATTGGTCAACTTTAGCAAGGCATATCTTTCTCAATTTTAACCCTAAAAGGGTGTTCTTGGACTTTTTAGAGAGCTTAGGATGTCTCCTAAACAACCTTATTGGTTTCATCTCAATTGGATCTTCCATGTTCATGTAAGGAGCTTTGACCCAAAAGGTGTTTTTGTTGACTTTTTGAAAGGACCTATAATGTATGAACTTGTATCTTTTGATTGATGTATTTCTTGAACTTGAGGGATGAAGAAAAGTTGTAGGTAATTGGATTATCTTCAAAATGAGACTTGGAGGAAAAATTTCTGATAAAGTATGAGAAAGTTATGCTTGGTCAAAGTTAGGTTGACTTTTCCTATAGAAACCCTAATTTGCCATTTTTGACTTTTGATGAGTTAGGAGCATTTCTTGAGGAATCATGATGAACCCTTGATCAAATGATGGATATTAGTTCAAAATGTTGATGTTTGACCAAAAATCATGAAGTTTGACTGTATTTGGGCCATAGCTGACTTTTGACCTAACATAGTTGATTTCTAGGCATTGGAGCAGTTGATTGGGCAAACTTGTTGTTCAAGGCATGAAATTTGGCATGGATGATCTTTAGGACATATTAGGACAATGTAGAGCATTTGGGGTCCTTGGGACTCACACATCTTGCTTAAAATTGAAACCCTAGTTGGAAGGCCAATGCTTAGGAGGGGAATTTGTCTGATCAATTCTTTGGTCAACCTTGAGCAATTGAGGACTTCTAGGAGTATGTCTTGTGTAGAAAGAGAGGGAAAATTTTGGGGTACAACACCTTGCACCAAAATATTGTCAAAAAACATCAAAATTTTCCAAGAACCCTAAGTTTTGAAAACCCTATTTTCAAGCCTTCTCACCACCAAACTTCCATTCATTCGCTTCTAGGAACATTGAAGGGTAAGATTGGATTGGTTACCATGATCCAAAGGTCCTGAAACATGCATATAGGCTATGGCTGGTTCTTGATTTTTTATCATTCATATATTTTTAATTCCATGCATTGTTGAACGTTTCTAACCATTCAAATCAGTTCATATGTATGTTCAGAACATGTTGCAATGGTTACATGGGGTTTTTAACATCCAGATCTTGACTTGCCATTCTTAAACTGAGTTAGGGTTATTTCTTCAAAACATACGATCCAAGGACTTTTAGCCAAAACTAAGCCCATTCAGGAGGGTTGAATTAGGGGGGACAAGATGTCTTGGATCATTAACCATTTGAATATTTCCAGGTTTTGAATACACAGGTCGTTAGAGAAAGAAGATCGGAGCTAGGGCTCCGACACTTCTCCGTCCAACGTATTTGCTTATATATTATATTTATATTGTTTAATTATATGAGCATATGAAACAGCCACCCTAGTGGAAGAAGCGCGCGCAATAAGGCATTAGTCTCAAAGGGCCTGGGTTCGATCCAGCCTTTTGACACTTTTTTCTCTAATATTTCATATGTTTTGTAGGTTGATTATAAAACATGTTGGACGCGTATCCTAGCTAGGTGCGCGCTTGGCCTTGTGGTATGCATGCTGCTTACTGACCTTGAGGGCGCGGGTTCAACACCCACCCCTACTCATTTGTTTATTTTTTCCAATTCTATATTTCTCACTCCTTTACAAACCATTTTTCAAAACCTTTCTTTAAAACAAAACCCTAAAATTTTTAAGTTAATTAATTTTTAGGTTAAGAAGTTTTTTAGGTTAATTAATTTTTAGGTTTTAATTAATTTTAGGTCTTAACCAATAAACCCTAATTTGATTTTTTAGGTTTTCTCAATTAACTTAAAATCGAATTAGATTTTAGGGTTTGTCTAATTTAATTACCTAAATTTTCTTAATCAATTAAAATTAATTAGATGTTAGGTTAATTATCAAGTCTTTTTCATCAAACAATTTTCCTATTCGTGCGCTTTATTATTTTCGCATTAGTTTTCCTATTATGTAATTGCTACAATATGTAATAGCTTAAATTAGGTTTTTTGCTTTCTTTATTTCCCCAATTTTTTATGGTTTGTACCCCCTTCCCCGAAGCTTTATAATAGCGTAGGACATTTAATTTCTGTCTTTACTGCTTTCCTTATAACTGCCTAGTTTAGTAGGATTGTATGAACTCAACACACTATTCACACACTCACCTCTAGGGTAACCTCACTTGTTACCTTCGAATAAATAGTCATGTCCCTTGAACATGAGACATTTTAGAAAAGTCCCTCCGACATAAAAGATCATAGTTGTGATACGGTGGAAGAACCGACTGTTACACTGGTTTTGCGTTTGTATTCACAAATGTTACGGTAAGCAAGAGTCGCCACTGACTTTTCTTTTATCCAACAAAGGAAAGGGTGAAAAGAACAAAGAAATACCTTTCGAGATTATTTCTGAGTAAGGGGGATAGATTATGGAAAGGGAATGTGTTAGCACCATTTCCATCCGTAGTTATCTACAGGCTCTTATATGCGTAGCTCATTTTGAAATACCTTGTGCTTTATTTGTTTTGAAAAGTATTTTTGAAAGCGCCTTAGTACGGAGAACTTTGTAATATTTCTCGGAATGGTAGAGAACGTATACAAAGTGTTTGAAAATGGTTTTGAAAGAAGTTTTATGTAAGTGTAAAAATTGTTTGAGAAAGCATCTAACCGTTATCTACTTTACTCGAAAGGTTGTTCTTTTCCTCTTTTCCTTTAGACAGTGCTATCTTACTATTAGTGAGTAGGTATCCCTAGTCGTTGGATGTTTGAGGGACATTTGAAGGGACGTTTATACAGTCACAAAGGCAACTGGGAAAGAAACTTTAGTAACTACCCCAGGGTTTCAAGATCATATCGAGACAACATGGAGAGGGTCATCGAGGTACTTATGATCTTTAAACTGGAGGGTAGCCACTAAAATCTCTCACATTTCGGGAGATGTGACTATTTTTCCGAAGGAAACCAAACTAGGGATACCCTAAAGGTGTATATGTGAGAGTGTGTTGTATTCAATTATTTTTGTCTTGTGTTAGGTTTGCTAGTGTCTGATTATTATGTTCTTGCCATACAATCCTATTAGTCATGCATCTAGACAGTTAATAGTTTACGAGAATTTAAAGTGTGGAAGTGTAAATCCTAAACTATTACAAGGCTTCGAGGAAGGGGATTATTACAAGTCCAAAAATGGAGGAAATAAAAGCAGTAAATGTAAAGTCCTAGTTTAATTCTATTACATCTCATAAGCAAGTACGTTAGTATGAAAATAAAGTAGAAATATCAAACGCGCACGAAATGGAAAAAACGTCTAAACCCTAAAAAGGAAAATCTTTTTGTTTGTTTTTGTTTTATGTAAGAAAATGTTTAATTGATAATTAATTAAATAATCTAGATCTAAATAAAAATGTCAATTATTAAAGAAAATTGAAATTTAAAAAGAAATTAATTCTAAGTTTTTTGTATTTTTGTTATGAATAAAAGAAATTAAAATATAAGTCTACTTAATTTTAATTTTATTAAAGTGTTAAGGTAATTAGTTAATTAATTAACAAAATTAATTTTAATAAAAAAACTAAAACCTAATTTTTTTTGTGATTTTTATGATAAAAAATAAAAATGGTTTTTGAAAAGAAAATGAATATAAAATAAAAAAAACTAAAAAAAAGTAAGAATTAAAAAAAAGACATGGCCTGGGAATCACTCCTGGATCTTGAGATTCGAAGGAAACTATAGATCATGCCCTAGCAATGGCACGATCTCATTCCGGTCCTTAAGCTTACACTTTGCACGTTAAATCTGTACTATGAACAACCCTGAACACGAATCAAATAATGAAAAGCGTTAATAGGACATGAAAATGCAATTTTGATTTCAAGAAAATTTTACCAACCGGTGATGTGTGGATCCGGTGATCTAGGATGTTACAAGCCTTGGGAATGGGTGGAATAAGTTCCTAGGAATATCAGGAATACGACTGAGCAGTTGGTATGGATGGATGATGGCTGAAAAACTCAATTTCGAATTTCACAACTTTTATGATTTTTTTGCAATTTTGTGGAGCTTTGGTAAGGCAATGTATTTTTCGTCCCCTTCTTCTCATGCTCTGGTCTTGTATTTATAAAGGAATAAGAGGGCAAGCAAAGATGGTAAGAATCCACCCATAACTGCCCTCTTTCAAACCAAAATCAAGCACATTAAAAAAGTTCCAAAAATGCAAATTCTTGCCCATTTTGAGGTACAATGAACCTGTCCTCCTTTGCATGAAATTTTGGGCCCAAAAACAATTCAAACCATCAACCCATATTGCCATAACCAATATTTACTATTTTATACAATTTTATTTAGTTTTTATTTGAATAAAACAAAATAAATATGGGTAAAATAGGTAGAAGTGGCAAGGCAATGTAGAAATTATTTTAGAGGTCTCTCATAAGGTTAGAAAGATATTTGAAGTCCAAGAAGTTAGGCCATTGACCTAAAAGTTCAAGTTTTCCCAATTCTTGAAATTTTCCAAAATTTCCCAACTTGGGTAAACCATAACTTGCTCAATTTTTATCCAATGATGATGATCTTGGACCTTTTGGAAAGCCATAGATGTCTACTTCAATCCATCTATTGATAAAATTTTCATTTGAAGACTTTATCTTGATGTAAATGGTCTTGGCAAAAAGTGTCTTTTGTTGACTTTCTGAAAATGACCTGTAATGTATGAGCTTATATCTTTCATATGGTGAATTTCTTAAACTTAAGGATGAAAGAGAAGTTGTAGGGAATTGGATTATCTTCAAAATGAGCTTTGTTTGGGGAAAAGTAGACGAAGTATGTGAAAGTTATGTCTGGTCAAAGTTCAATTGACTTCTCCTATAGAAACCCTAATTTAGCAATTCTTGACTTTTGATAAATTAAGAGCATTCCTTGAGGAATCATGATCAACCCTTGATAAAATGATGTATATCACTTCAAAATGTTGATGTTGACCAAAAATCTTGAATTTTGACTATTTATTGGCCACAATTGACTTTTGACCTAGTACAATTAACTTTCAAACATTTGAGCAATTGACTGAGCAAACTTGTAGTGTAAGGCATGAAATTTGGAATGCACATTCCTGAGGACATATTAGGGACCATAGAAATCACTTGGAGCCTTTGCAACCCAAACATCTTGGTAAAAAGTAAAACCCTAATTGGAGGTTCATTGCTTAGAAGGAGAATTTGTTTGATCAATTCTTTAGTCAACCTTGAGTAATTGAGGACCTCAATGAGTATGTCTTGAGTAAAAATGGGAAGGAAAATTTTGAGGTAAAACATCTTCCCCTATTCAATCTTCTTAAACCTGAGGATTTGGATTGGCTTGTCTACCTTTCGTAATCAGAAGCTGGAAGATGATTGAACACTAGAGTGCCCAGAAATTTGCACTCGCATGAAGCAACACTGTTGGTTGATGATATCGGGAATGGGCTTACAGATGCCATTTGGAGAAGATAACAGAGAGTCATTGGAGATGGGCTTGTTAGACAGTGTGGCAAGTGATCGAGAGGGGGGGTGAATAGATCACCTCCTTATTCTTCAAGGATTTAAAATCTTTTATCAAAGTTTGTTAAAAGCAACGGAAAAGTAAGGTCCTGAATCAACTTCTGTCTATTTTGAACCGACTTCTAGAAAACCGGACATGCGATAAACTTGCTGGATTTTATTAGTATGAAATAGATGAATCTTAAACACATATTACTTAACGTTTTTAATGCACTTATCACTAGAACAATATTTCCAATGAATTAAAACTTGCAAGCAATTTTGTCAAATGGTTGGCGTATGCTAGTTTGATGATTAATAATGGTGATTTAATGAAAGTATTTGAATCACTATTTTATCATTAAATAGAAAACTCAGCAAGCCAATTGAATCACAAAATTTCGGAAAATGTAAAGAGATAGAGAGAAAGAAAGAATAATATGCAGGAAGTTTGGTAGGAAGTTCCCCACTGTTGTCCTTGCGTGTGGGTACGTCTCCCTCTCAATTCCAAAATTGAAATTGAGAACTCTTATAACAATTTTGCTGAATTTTTGAATACAAGGTTACAATACATAGACAGACATAAATCCCTAAGATCTTATTCTTCTTGTAAGAACCTCCACTTGATATGAGACTTATCAAGATTCCCTGCAAGATCCACAACCGATCCTCTGCTTCCATGACCTGTTTGTAAAAATCCCACTGATTTCCAAACCCCTCGCTATGGCTGAATCTGACTTGTGTGATCGTGACTAAAAAACCCTCAAGAACACGTTTGTTCTTGAAGGACAAACCCCTTGATTTTTCCTCAAAGCCCCCTTCAGAATCTTCAACCCAATTGAGATTCCTTGAATGCACAGTTGAATGTTATCTCTTGATCTCTTGATTCAATTGAAAAAAGATGTTTTATTTTCGTTTTTGTTGTTGAATTAGGATGATTAAGAAGATGATGAAGATGAAGTATCTTTCAGGCTTCTTGCTTCTCAGAATTGATGCTCACAATTGTAATATGTGTCATAATATTTTCTGCTGAAAAAACTTACTTATATATGTAACAGAAAACAGTTAGAGACAGAAATACGTATTATGAGTCAATGCATGTTAGCATGAGTCGACTCATGTTAGTTATGTAACACAGGATGAGTCAATACATGTTGTTATGATTCGATGCAAGCAGGTATTACAATATATTATAGAACCAACCATTTTACATGAGGTGATGCATAACACGTATGTGTCGACACATACTAGATTGAACTTTTAATTTTTGAAGACAAAACTTGTTATGAGTCGATGCATGATGTTATGTATCGATGCATAAAAGTTCAAAAATGTTTTCTAGGGACATCAACATATTATGTGTCGATGCATGAAGTTATGTATCGATGCATAAAGGTTAAAGGTTGCATTACAGGGGCATCAACATGTTATGAGTCGATGCATAGAATGGATGTGTCGACTTATACTGAAGCATAATCATTTTTATAATTCGTTGCTTAAGTAGGCGTCGATGCAAAGTTGTTTGTGTCGACTCATAATAGTGTTTTGTGTGTAAAACACATTCTTAACTCATTTTAAACATGTTATACTATATTTTTACAATGCACACATGTAGGTAACATTCATTGATTATTTCACATATATATTTGCTATCATTCAAAACCAATTATATGAAGGGGTTGCTCACAAACTCCCCCTTTTTTATGATGGAAAAAATTTGATGATGTGTGATGATATAGTATGGATGAATGAGCTGCGCCCCCTGAGTTTGTGCATATTTAGAATTCTTTTCTAACACTAACACCATCTTCTTCTCCCCCTTTGAAAACATCAAAAAGAGATTAAGATAGATTTTCAGCAATTTCAGCACACATGAATTGAGATGCAATCTCAAAAATCTTGTAACAAAAAGAACCAATGTCATTCACACAAAATGATTCTTGGCATAATCATGGTAATAACTGAGTAAACAGAAAATAATTATGGTGAAAGAAATCAACGCATATAATATTCAGTTTACATAAGCTATAGAAAAAATTGTTTGAATAGGACATTAATACAAACTTCAGACAAAAGACATAAAGACACATGTTATGAGATGCATGACATGACATGCTTAAGGATTGTTTCCATCACAAGATTCATCATAGTTGTAGGGTGGAGGAGGCAGAGGAGGTGGGTTGATATCAGGGTTCTGGGTCATGAATTGATATCGTTGAAATCTGTTTTAGATATCGACGTTTCTGAAATTTTCCATGATTCCAGGATTATCACGACAGTCATCCATAATCTAGTCATTTCATTGTAGAATACTTGGTTCCATTTGAGCAAATCCAAGTGCCACGAATGCTGGTTTTGGTACATTCGTATATGCTTATAACTAACCTTGTTTTGAAGGATTGCTCAAATTCTTCAGTAATGGCAGTATGCATGATGGACAAAGCGCTAGGAGGGATATCTGTAGCAGATCTAGATGGTCCTGCACCAAGTTTTCCCTTGCCTTTTTGTCTTTGGAGGCATTCTCTTTGTTGAATATGTGTAGTCAAGAATTTGGAGATGAGGGTATTAGAAGATGAAGTGAATGATGAGAATGACAAATGATGACTAGGGTTAGCCGATGTATGTAATGAATGAGATAATTGAAAAGAGTTTAAAACATAAAATTGGGTAGATGGGTTTACCCAACTCAAATTAAAGGCATTAATTATCCTTATGTGTCGACACGAAATACGTATGTGTCGATACATCCTGTAATGTAGAACTGTTTTTAACGTTTCGCATCGACCCAAGAATCATATGTGTCGACCGGAAGTAACATGTGTCGACACAAACCTTAATGTGCCGACCGAAAAACAATTTTGATTTCTGTTTTTGCATTTTTCTTTAGTATGAGTCGACTCATAACTGTATGAGCTGACTCTTAACAGTAAATTTTAACAGAAGTGCAGTTTTCTACAAGTTTCTGTGAACAGGTGGATATGAGACCCATTTGCAATTATATGATTATGAAAAATGAATTATCTCAAGATGATTATGCATACATAATGATGTAAGGCAATTTGCATATGTCAAGCTCAAACAATTTATGTAAAAGAAAAAAAAAAAAAAATATATATATATATATATATATATATATATATATATATATATATATATATATATATATATATATATATATATATATATATATATATATATATATATATATATATATATATATATATAGACACTATTAATGGAACAATTAAGGTCAATTTATAAGTAATCATAGAATTCTTAGAGAGAAAGATGTTACCTCAGTTGATGAGACGTTAAGACATACATACGAAAGCTAAAAACACGTCTCAACATCATGGTGAGATATAGATATAATATAAGTACATGTATGCTTAAGACATCAAGTAAGAGAGATCTAAAATCCCTAGCTCACGATGAATGTTGAAGAAAGATTTTGTTGCTAGTGGTTTGTAAAAATGCCAGCAAGTTGATTTTTAGTACCAACATGCTCAAACATAACATACTCCTTTTTAACATGATCGTGAAGAAAGTGATGCCTAATCTCTATGTGTTTAGTGCGTGAGTGTAAGACATGATTCTTAGTAAGATTTATAGCACTTGTGTTGTCACATTTTATTGGAATACGTTTTAATTGAATATCATAATCTTGTAATTGTTGCTTCAGCCATAAAATTTGAGCACAACAACTACCGGCTGCAACATATTCAGCCTCAGTGGTTGATAAAGCAACAAAAACCTGCTTTTTGCTATGACAACTTACTAGAGAGTTTGAAAACAAATGACATGTCCCACTAGTGATTTTCCCATCTGACTTGCAGCCAGCAAAAGCAGAATCAGAGTAACCTGCTAAACTGCAATCTCTTCCCTTGGAATACCATAGCCCATAATTAGATGTAATATTGAGATACCTAAGTATACGCTTGACAACTTTCAAGTGGGATTCCTTAGGATCCGATTGATATCATGCACACATGCAAACACTAAACATGATGTCAGACCTAGATGCCGTAAGATACAAAAGGGATCCAATCATACCTCTATATTTCTTGACATCAACACTCTTACCATGTTCATCATTATCTAAATTCCCGTTGGTAGGTATAGGGGTGTCAATTGATTTTGAGTTGTCCATTCCAAATCGTTTAAGAAACTCCTTGCAATATTTTTTTTGACATACAATTGTGCCTTCATTGAGCTGCTTTATTTGAAGATCGAGGAAGTAATTTAGCTACCCCATGAGACTCATCTCAAATTCACCCTGCATAACCTTAGAAAATTCTTTGACCAAATGTAGGTCAGTTGAACCAAAAATAATATCATCTACATATATTTGAACTAAAATAATGTGTTTTCCTTTACGTTTAATGAAAAGAGTGGTATCCACTTTACCTCTTGGATATCCATGATCAAGTAGAAATTTACTAAGTCTTTCATACCAAACCCGAGGGGCTTGCTTAAGACCGTATAACACTCGTTTTAATTTGAAAACATGATCTGGATATTCATTATTCTCAAAACCAGGAGGTTGTGAGACATATACCTCTTCATTTATCACTATGTTAAGAAAAGCACTCTTTACGTCCATTTGATAAAGCTTAAATTTTTTTGCACACGCATAAGAGAGAAATATACGTATAGCCTCAAGGCGAGAAACTGGAGCATAAGTCTCCTCATAATCAATTCCCTCCTTTTGGTTATACTCTTATGCCACTAAGTGTGCTTTATTGCGGGTTATCACTCTGTTTTCATCAAGTTTATTTCTAAAAACCCACTTGGTGCCTATGATATGATGGTCTCGCAGACGAGGGACAAGTTCCCAAACGTCATTTCTTTTAAATTGATTGAGTTCTTCTTGCATCTCCATTATCCAAAATTCATCAATCAAGGCCTCTTTGGCATTTTTAGGTTCTACTTGTGAAACAAAAGCGAAGTGATAACAAAAATTACTTATCTTTGAGCGAGTCATCACTCCTTTTGAGATATCTCCCAATATGTTATCAATGGGATGGTCTTTTGAGGATTTCTAAGCTGGTGGAAGATCATTTACTTCCGTTGACTCTTCTTCCTCATATTTTGTATAGCTTGTATCCTTTTCCTCCTCATCGTCAACTATTTTGGACTGATCAATTTCCTCAACAATTTCTTTGAGTGTGTCTTCAGTAGATACACCTGCACCATCAAGATAAATACCTTTTCCGACATGTTTCAGATAAGATTCATCAAAAGAAACATGGACTTACTCCTCAACAGTAAGTAAACGCTTATTATATACTCTATATGCTTTACTTGATTGTGCGTATCCGAGAAAGATACCTTCATATGCTTTTGCATCAAATTTTCCAAGATTTTCTTTTCCATTATTCAAAACAAAACATTTACAACCGAATACGTGAAGATGTGACAAGTTTGGCTTTCTTCCTTTTAAAAGTTCATAAGGTGTTTTATCCAAAATGGGACAGATTAATATTCTGTTTAAAACATAACAAGCTGTGCTAATTGCATCAGCCCAAAAATATTTTGGTAATCCACCCTCATTGAGCATTATTCTCACAAACTCCTCTAAAATGCGATTTTTGCGCTGCACAACTCTATTCTACTGTGGAGTTCGAGGTGCTGGAAAAGTATGCTCAATACCTGTTAGAACAAAGTTTGAATCTACTACCCTAAGTTTAAGTTTTGATGATAACAAAATGAAAAGATATATTAATTATGTGATTCATATGAGAACTCTTTGCTACCTAAAATACTACCTTCTGTTTTGCAGAAACTTTGATAGGTATCAGCAGGAGTACACTCAATCAGCATCAGAATATTGGTTATTAACATCAGCATCAGAAGATGCTATATCAGAACACCAGAATTAGAAGAACAACTCACGCGTATGCTGAAGCTTGATGAACAGAACTGCGCTCAACACTCTGATAAAGACAACAATAGTTCATCAGCACTTAAGCAGAGTCAGAATGAAGCCAAGCCAGAACACACTTTAAGTAGCAACGATACTGTGCATTGAAAGCGAATTATTACCAACGGCATCATTCCAGACAAGATCTGCTCAATAAGGAAAGTTTGTTATTGGCATTGAATCAAGATTATTGCTCCAACGTTCAACTAATTCAGTGCTATATAAACAAGACAATGAAGATTGAATTGGCTAATGCTCTACATCATATTACACGCCTAAAAGATAATCATCATCTTCCTTCTCTCAGTTTGCTAAACGCTTCATATTTCCTTACTCAGTATTTTAGCAATCTAGTTTCATAAGCTTAAGTTGTGTAACATCACAGTTGTGATACAGTTTTGTAGAAAACATTCACACACCTAGTTTTATCTTCTTTGTAAGAAAGTGTTTCCTTGACAAACCGGATTGTGGTTTGCATCAAGAAGGCTTTAGCAGTTGTTAAAGCAGATTGTAATATTCAGTTGAATATAGTGGATTAAGACCTCGTTGGAGAGAGGCGAAATCACCTTGACGGGTGGACTGGAGTAGTTTGAGATCAAACGAACCAGGATAAAAATATCTTGTTCATTGCATTGATTTTCAGTTTTACAATTCAACCCCCCTTCTTGTGTTTTTCACTTCTTTAATTGGCATCAGAGCGCCTGGTTCTGAGCTAAAACACTTAACCGTGTCAGTACAAGATCCAGCGTCAGAAAAACACAATGGCAGGAAATTATTCTCACACCAGCAATGACAACCATGAGGACAGAGACAGATTCAGCGGGAAACCTCCAGTCTTTGATGGAGAAAACTTTGATTACTGGAAAGACAAAATTGAAAGCTTCTTTCTGGCACATGATGCTGATCTGTGGGATATGGTGACAGATGGATACACGCACCCTGTGAATGCAAGCAGTTAGAAGATTGATAGAAAAACAATGACTGACCAACAAAAGCTTGACTTCAAGAATCACCACAAGGCCAGAACCATCCTTCTCAGCGCCATCTCGTATGCTGAATATGAAAAGATCTCCAACAGAGACACATCAAAGAACATGTTTGACTCACTCAGAATGACGCATGAGGGCAACGTTCAGGTCAAAGAAACTAAAGCTCTGGCGCTCATTCAGAAGTATGAGGCGTTCAAAATGGAAGAAAGTGAATCCATTGAAACAATGTTCTCAAGATTCCAGATTCTGGTAGCTGGTCTCAAGGTTCTGGACAAAGGTTACTCTACTGCTGATCACGTCAAGAAAATCATCAGAAGTTTACCCAAGCAGTGGAGGCCAATGGTTACAGCTCTGAAGCTGGCAAAAGATCTCAACAAAATTTCTCTGGAGGAACTTATCAGCTCCCTCAGAAGTCATGAGATAGAGCTAGAAGCTGATGAACCCCAGAAGCAAGGTAAGCCTTTAGCATTAAAATCTAACAAAAAATCTGAGTCTAAAGTTTTGTAGGCAGTTGAAGAAACATCTGATGGATCCTCATCAGAAGAAGACGAACTCTCCCTCCTCTCCAGAAGAGTGAATCAACTGTGGAAGCAGAGGCAAAGGAAGTTCAGGAATCCCAGAAGATCTGATCAGAACGAGTCTTCTTCCAGATACAGAAGGACAGATTCTTCCTCTGGATACAGAAGATCTGAAGGCTCCTCAGGAAGCAGAAAGCCAAACACCAAGGACATCATCTGCTATGAGTGCAATGAGCAAGGACACTACAAGAGTGACTGCCCAAAGCTTCAGAGGGAAAAGCCCAAAAAGAAGTTTGGAAGAGAAAAGAAGAAAAGTCTCATGGCTACATGGGATGACTCTGACTCGTCTGAAGCTGACTTAGAATCAGATGATGAGAGAGCCAACATAGCTCTCATGGATAACATTTCAGAAGATAGTGAAGCTTCTGAATCAAACTCAGAATCAGATACTGAAGAGGTATTTCCTAACTTTGCTGTTAATTTTACCAAGGCTGAACTTGCTGAAAGCCTTAATGAAATCCTGGAAAGGTATCAGCAGATTAGAGTTAAATTCAGAGACCTGAAAAGGAATCTTGAATCTGACTCTAACAAGACTGAGAGTCTTAAATTGGAGAATTCTGAGCTGAGAATTAAAATTTCAAAATTAGAAAATACTTTACAAAACTCTCAGAAGGAACCAATTTCTGAAACTCCCAGCAAAGCTGATGAGATCATTAAGGAGTATGATCACAGTTTCCAGAAGTTCCTTGCTAAAAGCATAGATAGAAGCAAAATGGCTTCAATGATCTATGGAGTTAGCAAAAACGGCAGGAAGGGAATAGGATACCAAGGTAAGGTTCCTACACCAAAGAATGTCATGGACTTAACTATTAAACACACTCCTCTGAATTCACATTTTGTGTATGGTCACACACATGATATTAAATACACTAGCAGTAAGTACTCTGTGAAACCAAAATTCAACCAGAGTTTTGGCAAATCTAACAAATCAGGACCCAAGAAAATCTGAGTACCTAAGGATAAAATAATACATGTTGCAGATATCTTTAGCAGCAAGTCAGAAACACCAGTCATGGTACCTGGACTATGGCTGCTCGCGACACATGAAGGGAAGAAGGCATATGTTCCAAAGCCTGGAACTTAAGCCTGGAGGCCACGTTGGCTTTGGAGGCAATCAGAGGGGAAAGATAATTGGCTCTGGAACTGTAGGTAATGGAAATCTTCCCTATATTAATAATGTTCTGCTAGTAGATGGATTAATTCATAATCTGTTATCCATAAGCCAATTAAGTGATAACGGTTATGATATAATCTTTAATAAAAAATCATGTAAAGTTGTTAGTCAGAAAGATGGGACTATCCTGTTTAATGGAAAGAGGAAAAACAAAATTTACAAAATCAAACTTTCTGAACTGAAAAGTCAGAATGTAAAGTGCCTTCTGTCTGTTAACAACGAGCAGTGGATCTGGCACAGAAGATTGGGGCATGTTAGTATGAGAAGAATATCTCAGATTAACAAACTCAATCTGGTCAGAGGACTTCCTAATTTGAAGCTCAATTCAGATGCTCTGTGTGAAGCATGTCAAAAAGGCAAGTTTGCAAAACCTTCTTTTAAATCTAAAAATGTTATTTCTACCTCTAAGCCATTAGAACTTCTGCACATTGACTTATTTGGACCAGTTAAAACTGCTTCAGTCAGTGGCAAGAAGTATGGGTTAGTAATCGTAGATGACTATAGCAGATGGACATGGGTAAAGTTCTTAAGACACAAGGACGAGTCACACTCTGTGTTTGTTACCTTCTGTAACCAAGTTCAAAATGAAAAGGATCTTAGAATCGTTAAAGTCAGAAGTGATCATGGTGGTGAGTTTGAAAACAAAGATTTTGAGTCATTCTTTAATGACAGAGGCATTCTGCATGATTTCTCTTGTCCTAGAACTCCCCAACAAAATGGAGTTGTAGAACGAAAGAACAGAACATTGCAAGAAATGGCCAGAACCATGATCAATGAGACAAACATTGCTAAGATCTTCTGGGCAGAGGCAATAAACACAGCGTGCTACATTCAGAATAGAATCTCAATAAGACCTATTCTGGAAAAGACTCCATATGAATTGTGGAAGAACAGAAAGCCCAACATTTCATATTTTCATCCATTTGGATGTACTTGTTTTATGTTAAATACAAAGAATTATTTGAACAAGTTTGACTCTAAAGCACAGAAGTGTATTATGTTAGGATACTCTGAACGCTCAAGAGGGTACAAAGTATACAATACAGAAACACAGATTGTGGAAGAATCAATCAGTGTTCGTTTTGATGATAAGCTTGACTCTGAAAAGTCAAAGCAGAATGAAGTTTTTGCAGGTATGGAAATTGAATTTACAGGTTCTGAAGACAAGTCATCAGAAGCTCTCAACACAGACACTCCTTCAACATCTGAAAGGAGCACTGCTAGCAATCCTACAACAGCTGCTGATCAACCTCAGAAGAGATTACCCAGAAGCAGCTTGGATCACCCAGAAGAGACTATCTTAGGAAGAAAGGAAGATCCAATCAGAACAAGAGCAAGCTTCAGAAACTCTGAAGAAACCCTTATGGGACTTGTGTCTCTGATTGAACCTTATTCTATTGATGAAGCACTTCTGGATAATGACTTGATTCTGGCAATGCAAGAAGAGCTGAATCAATTCACCAGAAATGACGTATGGGATCTTGTTCCCAGACCAAAAGGATTCAATGTCATTGGAACAAGATGGGTCTTCAGAAACAAGCTAAATGAACAAGGTGAAGTCATCAGAAATAAAGCACGACTGGTTGCACAAGGTTATAGTCAGCAAGAGGGGATAGACTATACAGAAACCTTTGCCCCAGTCGCCAGGTTAGAATCTATCAGACTTTTAATTTCATTTGCTGTTAATAGAGGCATCACTCTGTATCAGATGGATGTCAAAAGTGCATTCTTAAATGGTTATATAGAAGAAGAGGTTTATGTGCACCAACCCCCTGGTTTTGAAAATACAAAACATCCAGAACATGTTTTCAAACTAAAGAAGTCACTATATGGTCTGAAACAAGCTCCCAGAGCTTGGTATGAAAGACTAAGTAACTGTCTGTTAGAAAATGAATTCACCAGAGGGAAGGTGGACACTACCTTATTCTGTAAATCAGTTAAGAATGACATCTTAGTCTGTCAAATTTATGTTGATGATATTATTTTTGGTTCTAATAATCCTTCTCTTGGAAGAAAATTTGCTAAGTGTATGCAGGTAGAATTTGAGATGAGCCTCATGGGGGAACTGAAATTCTTTCTAGGAATTCAGATCAATCAAACTCCAGAGGGAACTTACATTCATCAGAGCAAATACATCAGAGATCTTCTGAAGAAATTTGACCTCTCAGAATGTAAGCCATCAAAGATTCCAATGCATCCCACGTGCATTCTGGAAAGAGAAGAGGTAAGCAAAAAGGTAGAACAGAAAGTCTACAGAGGTATGATTGGTTCTCTCCTTTATCTGACAGCTTCAAGACCTGATATATTATTCAGCGTATGTATTTGTGCTAGATTCCAATCAGATCCTAGAGAATCTCACTTAACAGCTGTTAAGAGAATTTTCAAGTATCTGAAAGGTACTACTAATCTGGGTTTGTTTTATAGAAAATCTAGTGATTACAGTTTAGTAGGCTACTGCGATGCTGACTTTGCTGGAGACAGAGTAGAGCGTAAAAGTACTTCTGGAAGCTGCCAGTTTCTGGGAGAAAATCTGATCTCTTGGTCCAGCAAAAGGCAATCCACAATTGCACTATCAACAGCAGAAGTTGAGTACATAGCAGCAGCAGGATGTAGCACACAAATGCTCTGGATGAAAAGTCCGCTTGAAGACTTCCAGATTTTTGAGAGTAACATCCCTATACTCTGACAATACTTCTGCTATTTGCTTAAGTAAGAATCCCATTTTACATTCTAGAGCTAAGCATATAGAAATAAAACATCATTTCATTAGGGACTATATTCAGAAGGGAATTTTGAATTTAAAATTTATAGATACAGACCATCAATGGGCTGATATCTTCACTAAACCCCTTTCTGAAGATATGTTCAATTTCATTCTGAAACATCTCAGCATGAAAATCTGCCCAGAGTGAAAATGTTTTAATTCCATATATTTATCTTCAGAATGTATTTGTTTTACTGTGAACTTCTGATCAATCTCTTTTCAGAAAGATAGAACATGCAGATTGTATCAGATGCTAGTCTTAAAGATCTGAGAGTTTAAGCTCAAGGATAGACGTGCTGATTCCCAAATCAAACAAGTGTCATCCAATCATCAGCAAATCTCTGAAGCAGAACGCGTGCACGCTTCTGAGAAGGCAACGCTGATTGGGTGCATTGAGACACAGGTCTGGTAACCGTTTTAAGCATCTTTCTCAAATCCCCCAAAATCAGCAAGCATTAAATGAAAGTAATCATGTTTTTAAAACGTAATCATGATTTTATTTCTCTTTCTTGAAAACGTTTACACTTTCAAAATATTCTGAAGCCTATTTAAGCACGTTAACCTCTCACTTTAATATTTTACAGTTTCTCATTATCTCTCAAAGTATTCTCTGCATTTTTCTGTGTTCATCTCTCTCAAACCCATTTTCTCAGTTTTTCTCAAAATCCCTAAGTGTGAACATGGCAACCTCCAGCAGTGCTTCTGCAGGTTCTCAGAAGAAAGCATCATCTGAACAGTATCAAGTTCCATTCAGAACACTCCTCACTCTAGTGAAGAATCTTGAAGTGTTATCTGAACTGATCATTGATTTTGGAGTCTGAAAGAAAACGGTTTTGATTTAACAGAAGAAGTTAGGGCACAGAAATAGGAAAGGTATTTTGACAGATTGGTTGGACCAACATTCCCAATGTTAGTCAAGGAGTTCTGGATTCATGCAACGGCTTCAACGCATCAAGTCACCTCCTACATTATGGGGAAGAAGATTGTGATCACTGAGGATCACATAGCAAAGTTGATTGGTTACAGTGGCGGTGGCGTCTGCTGTATTGATATGGATGAGAGATGCTCTGACATTGGTGTCATAGCAGAACAGATTTTCACCCTTGGGGGTGCCCAGCAGCAAGATCAGAGATCTGAAGGATCACCACAGAGTTTGGGCGAAGATAATTCTGGGGTGCTTCAATCATAGGAAGCCAACTAGTTCCCTTGATTACATAAATATAGATCAGCAGTTTCTGATCTTTTTATCAATCAGAAGGTAAAAATCAACTTGGCTCATCTTCTGTTTAATCACCTCAGAACAAGCGTGAAGGAAACCAGGGAAGAAGAAAGAACCAAGAGGGATTGGATACCCTTTGGAAGGTTAATATCAGATATTCTGACTGAGAATAGGCTGATAGAGCACCTGATAGAAGCTCAAGAGTTAAGCACCATTGAACCAACGGTTGGGAAGCCTCTGAACGCGAAAAATCTGAAGAAAATGAAGTTAATAGAGAATATCAGAAAGGAACCCAGCGTTACTCCCACTGCTGACATCACCAGCAGAAGAGTCCCACTGAGTGACTTTCCTTTATTTTCTGAGATAGAATCTAAACTAGTGGTGGTTCTCAGATACCTAGACGCGTGCAAGGCTGATGGTACAGATCCCAAGCTGAATATCAAAGATCTGCACCAACCTCAACCAGAAGTTACACTGAAGAAGACAAAGAAAAGGAAGGCCCCTTCAGAAGGAACATCCCAGCAGACACCCAAGAAAAGAGGTAATTTATCTGCTGCTTCTGTTTTAAATTCTTCTACTATTCCAACATCTATCCCAACTCCAACCTCTCATAGAATCTCAATCCCCATCCCAACAATAGATGAAACCGAACCAGAAGATGACCCTTCTGAGGCACTACAACTCAGAAGACCCCGAACCAAACATCCCAAACCAACAATTTCAACAACATTAGCAATTGACAAAGTGATGTCTGACATTGATCAACATGCTTCTAATCACACCTCCAATAATCCAAACTCTGAACCACAAATTGTCCATTCTCCTCAACCAGAACAACCTCTCTCACCCATTCTAGAAGAACCACATATCCCTGAACAACCAGAAATTCCTCCTCCTTCTCCACAACCAGCAATTCCTTCTCCCTCTCCTCAACCAGAAATTCATCCACCATCACCTCAACCATCACCTCAACCTGAGTTTCATCACTCTGAAACTCCAACTCCTCCACCTTCTGAACCTCATTCTCCTCAATCATCTGAACCACAACCTCTGGCAATCCAGCTGCCATGTGGAACAACAGTAACCATGGCCCAGCTGCCATCCTCGCCAGAATCTACACCACCAAATACTCCCAAAACCCCAAATAATCCAATCATTATTCCTGATTCACCCACTCCATCTCCCAAACAAACAGCTCCCAAACAAACCACAGAAAACCCCAGCAGGACCTTCATAGATTTAACAATCCTTGACCGTCTTGCTGATCTGAAACATAAAATAGCCATCCCAAAACCAAAACAGCCAGATGTTGGCTCTGGTATTATGAAGTTTGAAACAGGTTTGCAGCAGTGGATTGCTTCTCTGAAGCAAGTTTGTCCTGGAATAATTGATCCAACTTCCTCTGACCAGCTCTGGTCACAATTCAGAATTTGGGTACGTGCTGAAGCTCTAAAATTGCAAGACATCAATTATGAGCAAGCACAGCAGAATTTCAGCAAGCTTCTGAATGAAGTTGGAAGTCAGCTGCTGAAAGAAGACGTGCTCCTTCTGGATAGTGAGCCATGGTCTGAGAAGCGTCCAGCTTCAAAGGTGCAGCCAGAAGAAGACCATACTATTCAAGCTGAAGCCAGTCAAGCTGAAGATGTTGCAGAAAACTCTCAGAAGCTCCCTGCTTCTGATGTTTCTCAAGCTGCCTTGGACAGGCAGACTCTGGAAGAGATGAAGCTGAATGACATTCGTCTGCAGCAAAGGATGGATGAAAATGACCAGAAGATGAAAGAAAGGATGGATGTGCAGGATAGCAAGATAGACACAGTAGTCAGCATGGTGCACAAGCAGAATGAGACTGCTGATCAGATCAAAGCCATGTTGGAGAACCTGTTCACACGCCTTCCTCCCCAACCTTAGATTTTCATTCATGCCATTTTCATGTTTTCTTTGCTTATCTATTGTACTGCTTTGTTTGATTCTGAATATTTTAATATGACAAGTTTTTCTGCTCTAAATGTTTTAGCACATCACTTACACTTTTTGATTGCTGACAAAAAGGGGGAGAACAAGAATGATATTTTTGTCAATAACGGATTACTAAGACAGAAAATCTCAAACATTCTAACTCTGATATACTTGAATGTTTTTCTTCTGTTTGTGCTTAAGTCTACAGGTACAAGAATGCTCTCTAACTCACTGAAGACTAAAGCTCTGATACTCTGATCCAAAGCAAAGCTTTGATAAAGCTCTGATATTCTGATATGAAGCTCTGCTCTGATATTCTGATCTAAAAGCTTCTGATAGTCAAAGCTCTGATATTCTGATGATCAAAGAAAGACAATAAAGATCTGATCCTGAAGAACTCTTGGAATTAAAAAGGGAAGTAATAAATTCAGGGGGAGTATTTCTCAACTCTCATATCTCTTTATCCCTTATCTTTGATAACTTCTTACTCTGACACATCTTATCATACAGTTATCTCTGATACTTTTTCACGCTATTTCAATTAAAAATATCTAGTTTTTGTCATCATCAAAAAGGGGGAGATTGTTAGAACAAAGTTTGAATCTACTACCCTAAGTTTAAGTTTTGATGATAACAAAATGAAAAGATATATTAATTATGTGATTCATATGAGAACTCTTTGCTACCTAAAATACTACCTTCTGTTTTGCAGAAACTCTGATAGGTATCAGCAGGAGTACACTCAATCAGCATCAGAATATTGGTTATTAACATCAGCATCAGAAGATGCTATATCAGAACACCAGAATTAGAAGAACAACTCACGCGTATGCTGAAGCTTGATGAAAAGAACTGCGCTCAACACTCTGATAAAGACAACAATAGTTCATCAGCACTTAAGCAGAGTCAGAATGAAACCAAGCCAGAACACGCTTTAAGTAGCAACGGTACTGTGCATTGAAAGCGAATTATTACCAACGACATCATTCCAGACAAGATCTGCTCAATAAGGAAAGTTTGTTATTGGCATTGAATCAAGATTATTGCTCCAACGTTCAACTAATTCAGTGCTATATAAACAAGACAATGAAGATTGAATTGGCTAATGCTCTACATCATATTACACGCCTAAAAGCTAATCATCATCTTCCTTCTCTCAGTTTTCTAAACGCTTCATATTTCCTTACTCAGTATTTTAGCAATCTAGTTTCATAAGCTTAAGTTGTGTAACATCACAGTTGTGATACAGTTTTGTAGAAAACATTCACACACCTAGTTTTATCTTCTTTGTAAGAAAGTGTTTCCTTGACAAACCGGATTGTGGTTTGCATCAAGAAGGCTTTAGCAGTTGTTAAAGCAGATTGTAATATTCAGTTGAATATAGTGAATTAAGACCTCGTTGGAGAGAGGCGAAATCACCTTGACAGGTGGACTGGAGTAGTTTGAGATCAAACGAACCAGGATAAAAATATCTTGTTCATTGCATTGATTTTCAGTTTTACAATTCAACCCCCTTCTTGTGTTTTTAACTTCTTCAATACCATGTTTGTCACAATACTTATCAAAGAGATGGTTTTGAATTTCACCTCCGTGATTGCTTCGAATTGTAATTATTTTTAATTCCATTTTGTTTTGAGATAGTTTTGCAAAACTCTTAAAAGCAGAAAAAGTTTCATCTTTGCCACGAAGGAATATAGTCCAAGTAAATCTAGAGTAGTCATCAACGATTACAAAACCATAATAATTTCCACCTAGAATTTTTGTTCTAGAGGGTCTAAAGAGGTCCATATGGAGAAGCTCAAGGGGTCGTGAAGTGGAAATCATATTTTTAGATTTGAAAGAGACCCTCGTTTGCTTTCCTATTTGGCATGCATCACATATGCGATCCTTTGTAAATTTTATCTTTGGAAGACCCACTACTAGATCCTTGGATACAACCTTATTAAGTAAATCAAAGTTAACATGCACTAGACGTCTATGCCAAGGCCAAGAATCATCATTCAAGGTGACTAGACACTTAGTGCTTGTTAATGATACATCAAAAAGGTCAAGCATATAGACGTTGTTTACTCTAATACCCTTAAACACAATATTCTGTTCAGCATTTCCAATTATGCAACAAGTGTTTGTGAAAGTAACTTTATAACCCTTGTCACACAATTGGATAATACTTAACAAATTATGTTTAAGCCCCTCTACTAAATGGACATCAGAAATAGTAGTGGTAGAGGGATTACCTACACTACCTTTACCGAGTATAGCTCCGTTGTTATTGTCTCCATAAGTAACAAATCCCTTCTTCTTTTCTTTGAAGTCAATGAAGAGCGATATGTCACATGTCATGTGCCTTGAACACCCACTGTCTAGAAACCATCTTCTATCCACGAATGTAAGACACTTTTCCTGCAATATCAAAAGAGAGAGGTAGGTACCCAATTTTTATTTGGTCCATGTGGGTAAGTGGTAACATGGTTGCCTTTAGGCCTCCATTGGTAGATGCCTTTAGGAACAAGAAATCTCCTAAACTTACATTTTTCAATGGTATGACCAAAACGACAACAATAATAACACAAACCATGATGGTGATGTATTTTATTATTTCTGCTCATTGAATCCTTTGGAATCTTTTCAACAAAAGAATATTTTGCATATAGTGGAATCAACGTTTTCTTAAAAAATCTAGGATCGACGGTAAAAGTAACCTTGGGCTGTAAAGCTTTTCCAATTTGGCATTAAGAGTTCTAACCTCTTGTTACCAAATATGACAAACTTCACATTCCCTTCTAGGAATACATCCTCTAACATTGTTATCCTTTGAACTTTATGCAATACTAGCTTTTAGATATTTTAAGTCTTTTTCAGCTTTATAGGCTTTACTCTCCAAGAATGAAAATATTTGTTTATCGGAGGATAATCTCTTAAAAGCTTCTTCAGCTTTATTTTGCAGTTTTTCAAAAGCTATTTTTAGTTCAGAAAAAGACATAGAAAAAGAGTTGTTAGGATATGCTTGTATTACTTGCTTGTCGTGGTTGTTTCTCTTGTGGTAGGACTGATTTTTGGTGTGTGCCATGAGACATAAATTTTCATTATCATCACTATCACTTGAACTGTCATCGTTCGATGAATCACTATCGATTTTCCATGTAATGTAAGCTCTTCTTTGTTTATTGAACTTCTTTGGTGGAACTTTTCCTTTGTCCTTTGTCATCTTTGGACAATCCGGTTTGTAGTGTCCAACTTTACCATAATTGTAGCAAGGTCCTTTACTTCTTTGCTTTTTATTCTCTTCTTGCCTTGGCTCTTTGGATTGTTTTCTAAAGCTTATGAGATTTTTATCGGAGTGCTTGATTCCATTATTTCAAATAAGACTATTGTATCTCCGAACAAAAAGTCCCATTTCTTCATCATCAGAATTTTCATCACTAGTTGAGTCATTATCATCTTGCTCTTTGTTTGACGAATTGGAGCTAGAAGCCATTAAATCTATTTACTTCATCTCACCCTCCCTGTCTTTATTCTTCTCCTTCTTACTCTTGTTTTCATATTTTTCAAGACTTTCTAATTCTTGTTGATGTTCTTCCAGCTTGCCAAACAGAGTTATAATGGTAAGCGTAGTGAGGTCACTGGCTTCCTTGATAGCAGTTACTTTAAGTTGCCATTCCATGCTAAGACATCTCAGAATTTTATTAGTAGCAATTTCATTGGAAACAGGTTTTCCAAGTGCATTTAAACGACTCGCAAGATAAACGAATCTCTTTTGCATGTCGGAGACAAATTCTCCTTGTTTCATGCGAAAGAGCTAGAACTCTTGAGTGAGTGTGTTAATGCGAGACTTTTTAACTTCAATAGTGCCCTCATGGGAAATTTCTAAAGCATCCCACATTTCTTTAGCGGACGTGCAATGAGACACCCTATAATACTCATTAACACCAAGTGCTGAGATTATCATATTTCTGCCTCTCCAATCGCACGACCACTTCTTTTCATCTATTTCATTCCATTGATCCTCAGGTTTAGGTACTATTGCACCTGCATCATTCCTCATGGTAATTTGAAAAGGACCATTCTGAATGACAGTCCATACATTCCTGTCAATGGAATTTATGTGTACTCGCATGCAGTCTTTACAGTAGCCATAGTTTTCACCATTGAAAACAGGAGCTCTATTATACGCCCCTTTGGTTCAAAGGCCATAGCATTACTAGTAGACACAAAGCACCAGCTAACCGGTGCTCTGATACCACTTGTTAGACGGTATGGAAAGTGATCGAGAGGGGGGGGGGGGTGAATAGATCACCTCCTTATTCTTCAAGGATTTAAAATATTTTATCAAAGTTTGTTAAAAGCAGCAGAAAAGTAAGGTCCTGAATCAACTTCCGTCTATTTTGAACCGACTACTAGAAAACTGGACATGCGATAAACTTGCTGGATTTTATTAGTATGAAATAGATGAATCTTAAACACATATTACTTAACGTTTGTAATTGACTTATCACTAGAACAATGTTTCCAATGAATTAAAACTTGCAAGCAATTTTGTCAAATAGTTGGCGTATGCTTGTTTGATGATTAATAATGGTTATTTGATGAAAGTATTTGAACCACTATTTTATCATTAAACAGAAAACTCAGCAAGCCAATTGAATCACAAAATTATGGAAAATGTAAAGAGATAGAGAGAAAGAATAATACGTAGGCAGTTTGGAAAGGAAGTTCCCCACTGTCGTCCTCGCGTGTGGGTACGTCTCCCTCTAAATTCCAAAATTAAAATTGGGAACTCTTATAATAATTTTGCTGAATGTTTGAATACAAGGTTACAATACATAGACAGACAGAAATCCATAAGATCTTCTTCTTCTTGTAAGAACCTCCACTTGATATGAGCCTTATCAAGATTCCCTGCAAGATCCACAACCGATCCTCCGCTTCCATGACCTGTTTGCAAAAATCCCTCTGATTTCCAAACCCCTCGCTATGGCTGAATCCGACTTGTGCAACCATGACTAAAAAACCCTCAAGAACACGTCTGTTCTTGAAGGACAAACCCCTTGGTTTTTCCTCGAAGCCCCCTTCAGAATCTTCAACCCAGTTGAGATCCCTTGAATACACAGCTGAACATTATCTCTTGATCTCTTGATCCAATTGAATAAAGATGTTTGATTTTTGTTATTGTTGTTAAATTAAGATGATTGAGAAGATGAAGTATATTTCAGGCTTCTTGCTGCTCAGAATTGATGCTCGTAATTGCAATATGTGTCATAATATTTTTTGCTGAAAAAACTTACTTATATATGTAACAGAAAACGGTTAGAGACAGAAATACATATTATGAGTCGATGCATGTTAGCACGAGTCGAATCATGTTAGTTATGTAACACAAGATGGGTCGATACATGTTGTTATGAGTCGATGCAAGCAGATATTACAACATATTACAGAACCAACTATTTTACATGAGTCAATGTATAACACGTATGTGTTGACACATACTGGATTGAACTTTTGATTTTTGAAGACAAAACGTGTTATGAGTCAATGCATGATGTTATGTATCGATGCATAAAAGTTCAAAAATGTTTTCCAGGGACATCAACATATCATGTGTCGATGCATGAAGTTATGTATCGATGCATAAAGGTTAAAGCTTGCATTACATGGGAATCAACATGTTACGAGTCGATGCATAAAATGGATGTGTCGACTCATACTAAAGCAGAATCTTTTTTATGATTCTTTGCTTAAGTATGCATCGATGCAACGTTGTTTGTGTCGACTCATAATAGTGTTTTGTGTGTAAAACACATTCTTAACTCATTTTAAACATGTTATACTATATTTTTACAATGCACACATGTAGGTAACATTCATTGATTATTTCACATATATATTTGCTATCATTCAAAACCAATTATATGAAGGGGTTTCTCACAGGGCTTATAGATGCCATCTAAAGTAACTGTTGATAGGAGTATCAGAATGAACTTGCGTATAGTTTTATCTGAATGAAATGCTGGAAAGAGACCGTGTCAAGTCGCGTCCAGAAATGTATTAGAAAGCAATCATGTAAGGCTTCTTCAGAATGAGCCTGTGTTAGACTACACCTGGAAATGTCTTAGTAGGAACTTGTGTAAGATTTCTTCAAGATGAGCCCGTGTTAGACTATATCTGGAAATGTCACAGTAGGAACTTGTTTAAGATCACTTCAGGATGAGCCCGTGTGAAGTTGCATCAGAGAGGTTATTAGAGGGAACCCATGTAAGATTGCTTCAGGAAGAGCCCATGTAAAGCTACATTTTAGGAGGAGAAGGAATTCGTGTAAGATTGCTTCAGGATGAGCCCTTGTAATGCTGCATCTGAATGGTTATTAGAGGGAACCCGTGTAATATTGCTTCAGGAAGAGCTCGTGTAAAGCTGCATTTCAGGAGGAGAAGGAATCCGTGTAAGATTGCTTCAGGATGAGCCCGTGTAAAGCTGCATCTGAAAGGTTATTAGAGGAAACCCATGTAATATTGCTTCAGGAAGAGCCTGTGTAAAGCTGCATTTCCGAAGGAGAAGAAAGCCGTGTAAGATTGCTTCAGGATGAGCCCGTGTAAAGCTGCATTTGGAAATTGTGAGAAGGAATCCTTGTAAGATTGTTTCAGGATGAGCCCGTGTAAAGTTGCATCTGAAAGGATATTAGAGGGAACCCGTGTAAGATTGCTTCAGGAAGAGTCCGTGTAAAGCAGCATTTCAGAAGGAGAAGGAATCCGTGTAAGAATTCTTCAGGAAGATCCCGTGTAAAGCTGCATTTGGAAATTGTGAGAATGAATTCATGTAAGATTATTTTAGGATGAGCCCGTGTAAAGCTGCATCTGGAGATTATGAGAAGGAACCCGTGTAAGATTTCTTCAGGATGAGCCCGTGTAAAGCTGCATCTGGAGATTATGATAAGGAACCTGTGTAAGATTGCTTCAGGATGAGCCCATGTAAAGCTGGATCTGAAGATCATGAGAAGGAATGTGTGTAAGATTGCTTCAGGATGAGCCCGTGTGAAGCTGCATCTGAAAATTGCGAGAAGGAATCCGTGTAAGATTGCTTCAGGAAGAGCCCGTGTAAAGCTGCATTTGGAGATTATGAGAAGGAACCCGTGTAAGATTGCTTCAAGATGAGCCCGTGTAAAGTTGCATATGGAAATATATTAGAAGGATCCTGGGTAGGGCTGCTTCACCTGGTCGTGTAGATAGTTGCCCCACCTTGTTTCAGGAATTGATCCATAATCAGATGTTCGTAGATAGTTGCCCTGCCTGGTTTCTAGAATTAATCTGGAACTGTTTTTGTTAGTTGTTGGGATAGTTGCCTTGTCTAGTTTTGGGCATTAATCTGTGGCTTATTTTTGGCTAGTCATATAGATAGTTTCCCCGTCTGGTTTCGGGCATTAATCTGTGGCCTATTGTATTTGTTGGTAAACCCGTCTTGCTCTGGGAGTTCATACCAATTGGCCGTGTAGATAGTCTCCCCGTCTGGTTTCAGGCATTAATCTTTGACCCGCTATGCATAAGTTGATAGTATTCGTCTGTCTGCAAATTCAACCTGAAAAGGTAAAGTCAGTTTCATGTGATGTCATGATGTATGAATTGCATGATGCTCTCAAAATAGATGAGAATGTTATATGCGTTTCAGTTATGCATATGCTATGATGTATTGTAAATGTTGTATGAATGTAATATGTGAGCGTATCAATTACTCTTTGTGGTGTTGTTGTACTAAGAGAAGATAAATCCCTGACTGCTGTTGGGGATGAAGAATGTGATTCTTCAATACTTGTTGAAGTTGAATTGCTTGGAGATGAACTTCTGTGGCTAGAGAAATAAACTCTACTAGGGAAAGAAAACTCTGTAAACTGCTTAGGGTTTTTTATGAAGCCCTATTGGGGAACTCAAGAAGTTTATGAACTAATTCAAAGAAATCTCCAAGATGTTAGGGAGATGATTGAAGCTTTTGATCTATTAAGATGTTGGAATGTCTGAAATTTTTAGGTTATATACTGAAGACATGACAGTGACTTTGCGGGATGACGTCTCTGTCTCCATACCTACTGAGGAACGTATCCTTACTGATGACGAACTCTGTGAAGATAGTACCCTAGGGGTGGTTACTATGTAGGGATTTTATGGATGGTTTTAATGTTATCCTAACTCCTGGAGTCTTGAGTAAATGTTGATCATGGTGATAAGCCTTCTACTTATAGACAAGTGATGAGATAACGGGACATATTCGTACACTTTGACCCCTAACTTTTGCCTGGACTGTCCTTTTAGATTTTCAGTCCACCGGGATACCCTTTTTTGCCCAAGCCGCCTTTTCAGGTTTTCGATTTGTCGGGTGAACAGTTTTATTTATATATCCCTAATTTTTTCCCAAACTCCTTTGGTTCATCGGGGTTCCCTTACTTTTGCTTAGGCCAGTCAACCTAGCAGGTCTTTTTTCATGCATAGTATTTTCCGACTATGTCCATGTTCACAGGGTGCGGAAAATTGTCATTGTCTATAGTAGTAAGTGTTGCAGCACTGCCAGAAAAAGTTTTCTTGATCGCACGTGGCCCTTCCTGTTCAATTCCCCAAGTGATTCAGATGGAGGTCTGCCTCTGGCTATTCGACGCTTTTGAGGGATTCCTTGAATCTTGACTCGACTGCCCCCAGATCAGTTAGATACCATGTCATGCCCCTTGATTATGAAAGGCCTGTTACTGGAAATCTATTTCCAGTTGAGGTGATTCTGTCCATTAAGAGGATTTCCATTCATTGAATTTCCGTCGTGCGAATTTCTCTGTTGTCGAGCGATTAGTAATATGCAAACAATGGCATTTAAAGAATGCAAAGCTTATGTCTGACTTGAAGTTTTGAAAATGAATTTTTAGTAAACAAATAGAATTTTGTAAGAATATGAATTCAACTGAGGATTTATATTAAACTTTACATGAGTTAGGATACCTTTTGTAATAGTATTCTTTCGAACTAACCCATGCTTCAGCTAGGACTTTTAAGGGTTGTAGCGTGGCCTGGTTCACGGTTTAAGAAACAAAGGACAAAGGATCGAAAATTATTTGTACCCAACCTGTTCTTCGTGATGTTCTTCAATCCTATACTCAGTTAACTGTGCGTTTAGATCCCAATTGAGTTCTGGAATCTTGGCCCTGATATTCCGGTGATGGTTCAGATATTGAAAGTTTATTTGAGAAGGCAGTCATTTTTGTAACCTTTTCTTTTTGTTGAGGATTTGTAGCGACCTCTTTGTGATATTGTGGCAGAACCGACTATTTAATACTGGTTTGTGTTTTGCATTTTTTATTCACAAAATGTCGCGGTAAGCAAGAGTCACCACCGACTTTTATTTCATCCAATCGGAAAGGAAAAAAGTACAGAAAAAAAATCCTTTTTCGAGATTTTGAGTACGGGGGGTAGATTATAGAAAAGGAAGGTATTAACACCCTTTCTATCCATGGTTTTCCATGGGCTCTTAGGTACTTGCTCATCTTTTTAAAATTCCTTGTGTATATGCTTTGTTTTTAAAAAGTTTGACTTCGTGATAACCCTTGTATCAGTCCTCAAAGGTGTGACGAAGTTGTTTTGAAAATTTGTTTGAAAAGTATAAGTGTGAAAAGTTTTGATTTTTGAGCAAGTACCTATTAGCATCTACCTACTCGAAAAAAGATCGTTTCTATTCTTGTTTCCTTTAGACAACGCTATACCACTATTGAGAAATAGGTAGCACCGTCGTTGGAGTTGTAAGGGTCAATTAGAAAAGGGACGTACGATCACTAAAGCAAAATTAGGACACCTTAGTAATAACCCTATAGTCTTAAGATCATATTCGAGGTAACATTTCCGAGGCAACATTCGAATGGGACGTTTGATCTTTTTTTAGACAGGAGGGCAACCACTAAGACACCCTATGCTTAATGATCGTTTATCGAATGCAACAGAAGTGAGAGTATACCCTAGGAGTGATATGTGTGAGTGATTTGTTTTAGTTATTTATCTTTTCACATTAGGGTTTTCTAATCGTATTAATTTGTCATGCATTCTTGCCATACAATCCTATTAGCATACATCTAAACAATTAAATATTTGCAGAAATTAAAAATGCGAGAAAATAAATCTACGCTATTACAAGGCTTCGGGGAGGGGGATTAATTACATAGCCAAAAACCCAGGAATTTAAACAGTAAACAAAACCCTAAATTAAACTATTACAAACCATGAACAGTTACAAAATATTGGCAAAGTAATTAACAAGCGCGCGGTGAATTAAATACGAAACGACTAGGGTTTTGACCCTTGACTAAACCTATTTGTGATTGATTAAAAAAAGATGTTTTTGCCATGTTTTGTTATTTAAGAAAATAATGAAACAAATAAAAAAACAAATCCTAATTATAATTAACTTTAAATTAAGAAAAGTAAATTAATCCACTCTAAAAACCTATTTTTGTGTTTTTGTTTATTTGAGAAAAAAATAGATAAATTAAATCAAGAATTTAACCTAATTTCTATTTGATTTTATTTATGAAAATAAATTAAAATTTCCCTAAGTTAAACTAAATTAAATTAAATTTGATAGTAAAAAAAAACTAATTCCAATTTTTTTGTGAATTCTTGATTTTATGATTTTATAAAATCAATAGTAATTAATTTGTTAACAAAAATGATTAAAAGAAATATTAAAATAATTAAAGGAAATAAAAAAAAAAGGTAAAGATGGGCCTGATAGCATTGCTGGAGAGGGGGGGGTGCCAATATGGTTTCTGGGCCCAAATAAATCCAAGCTTGTGTTAACTACGCTGGTTCCCATGCAACGTTGCCTTTGAGGTGTATGGTGGGCCTTCAATGCTGGCACGTTAGATCTAGCTTGCTGATGAATCTGAGGGTTGGATTTTGATGGCATATGGTGGATGTCATGATAAGCAGCACACCTGATTATGTGAAGAAAAATAACTTGAAGCAAATGTTGGGACCTGGGGATCAAACCCAGGCCCTTATACTCAATTCCAGCGCTTGCTTGCCAACTGAGCCATGATGGTTAGTTGTAAATATGATAATAATAAAACATAATATTCAAAACAAGCTAGTGGGGTCAGCCAAACGCGCAAAATTTCAAACGGATGAGTCACACGCTGCCACGCAAGTTTCTTCTTCCTCTCTCTGTCGCTTTAACAGACAAAGCTTTTACCTATGAATGCTTGCTGTAGGTACAAACCTGTTCATCTCAAAAATTGTATACAAGAAAGATAAATGACAAGTGCTGGTACCAATCAACTCGTCTCATCCTCACGAGTATCATGGTACCAGAATCAAATCCTAATTTTGCCTATGTTGAAAACCCCTAAAATGAGCAAAGGAACCCTAACAATGGCATATCATGATTCCTGCACTGAAAATGCAATTAAGTGGTACCAATAGCTCGCAAACCCAATGATGAACAAGAATATATAAATAAAAAGTGCTAATGATGCGTGAATTGCAAAAATCGAATTTGAAAAGTGTACCAAACCGTGCGAGTTGTAGAACGAATTTCTGAATGCTTCAGGCCTTGGGAATGATTGAAACAGCTTCCTGGGATGTCTAGGAAGAGATTGGTGATCTTGAAATGCTCTGAAACACCTTGTAGATTGAAAACCGATTCCCACTTTTTCTTGAATTTTTCAGTTTTTCTTCTTGGCTATGCACAACCTCTCAACCCTCTTTTTTTGCTTTGTTCTTGTTCATTATATATCCCTCAATGAATGAGGGTTGCAAAACATATTCAATCTTTAAGCTTTGATGATATTTGATTTGATTCTTTAGCCATATGATATCTTTCTATTTTCATGCCAATTATGCTATTTTTGTACCAATTTCCGTTGATTCAAATTGATCTTGCAAGCTCAGCATATCTTTGTTGCTAACTTGTCAAAAAAACAAATTAAATCATATCTTTGATAATTTTCATCATTTATTTGATTTAATTCACTTTTTAATTAATGAAAAATAAAAATAAATTGAAAAATGAAGCAAATAATTTGTGGATAAGTATTTGAGTCGTGGACCACATTATAATTGAGGTGCAAGCATAAAAAATTGGGCCCATTTAGCAAAAAATGCAAATTTGAGCACATTTGACTTTTGGCAATTTTGCAAAAATGGTCAACTTCGCCAATGCATAACTCTCTCAATTTTGACCCTAGAGAGGTATTCTTGGACTTTTTAGAAATCTTAGGATGTCCTCTAAGCAACCCTTTTGGTCTCATATCAATTGTCCATGTTCATGTATGAATCTTTGACCTAAAAGGTGTTTTTGTTGACTTTTCAAAAGGACCTATAATGTCAAAATTCATATCATTTTGTGAGTGCATATTATGAACTTGGGGGATGAATATGAATTGTATATAATTGCATCCTATTCAAAATGAGCTTTGGATGGGTCATTTATGATAAAGCATGAGAAAGTTATGCTTGGTCAAAGTTGAGTTGACTTTTCCTACAAAACACTAATTTAGCAACTTTTGGGTTTTGATGAATTGTGAGCAATCCTTGAGGAATCACGATCAACCCTTGATCAAATGATGAATAATACTTCAAAATGATGATGTTGACCAAAAATCTTGAGGTTTGACTGTGTGTGGGCCACAATTGACTTTTGACCTAACACAGTTGTTTTTCAGGCATTTGAGCAATTGACTGAGCAAACTTCTTCTGCAAAGCTTGAAACTTGACATGGATAATATTGAGGACATATTAAGACAATGGTGAGAATTTGATTCCTTTGTGGTTCACACATCTTGATGAAGATGGAAACCCTAATTTGAGGTAGACTGCCTTAGGAGAGAGTTTGTCTGGTCAAATGTTGACCTTCCTTGAGCAATTTGGGGGCCTCTCTTGCCATGTGTTGAGAAACATGGGAGGGAAAATTTTGGGGTACAACATCTGCCCCTGTTAAATATTCTTAAACTTAAAGATGTAGATTGGCTCGTCTGCCTTTCGTGATCTGAAGGTGGAAGATGATTGAACACTAGAGTGCCCAGAAATTTGCACTCACATGAAGTGATACCTGACTTGTGATATTGGGAATGGGCTTATAGACGCCATTTGGTAGTTGCTAGAGAATTTTCGGAGATGGGATTAAAGATGCCATCCGAAGGAGTGTCGATCTCATAAGAGATTCCTTTGCGATAACCCGTATACCTGTTGTTAAGGAGGACTTCGCTGGGGAATGCTGGTCTCTGTCTTGAGAGAAATAGAGTTTTAGGAGCTTCAGCTATCCGTTACTCTACTGGGGAGTAATTCTGGTTTGGGAAGCGGAAGTGAACTGTGTGTTTGGTCGGGGTATATGTTGCACCGCGACTTTCTGGGGAAATATGAAATCAATCGTGTTTGATCGGGTCCCGGTCTTACAGTGTTATGGACTGCTGTCTGGGGATAAGAGAGGAAGAATCCGGATAGTAAGGTTATGAGAAGGAACCTGAATAGTAGGGTTACTTCGATATGAAAACCTGGATAGTAGGGCTGTGAGAAGGAACCTGGATAGTAGGGTTACTTCGATATGAAATCCTGGATAGTAGGGCTGTGAGAATGAACCTGGATAGTAGGGTTACTTCGAGGTGAAAGCCTGGATAGTAGGGCCGTGAGAAGGAACCTGGATAGTAGGGTTACTTCGGGATGAAAGCCTGGATAGTAGGGCTGTGAGAAGGAACCTGGATGGTAGGGTTACTTTGATATGAATTTGGGTAAAACTGCAGAGGGAACCTGGGTAAGGTTGCTTTTGTCGCACCGATGATTACTCTGTTTAGCTTCAAGCGTTGATCATGGACTTGCTGGAAATTGTTGATAATAACTGTCTTTTCTGAAAGAAATACAGGGTTAGTTATGTGTGATGCATGAGATGCATTGTGATGAGGTTCTCAAAATAACTGAGATTATTTTATATGTAGTGTATGCACATGTCATGATGTATGAACATGAAATGCTGACGTAATAATCTGAGTCTGGGAAAATAAATCCCTGACTGCTGTTTGGAGAAATAAACTCAGTTGGGGATGAATTTCCATTGCTGGTGATAATGAATTCTGTTGGAGATTGAATTTCTGCTTGTGAGAGAAATAAACTCTGCTTGGGGAAGAATTTAACTGACTCACTCGTGATTTTGAACCTCGGCTGGGGAGAGTTATGTCCTGTTCGAGAAAGCTAACATCATTGTCTTTGGATACTTTTTACTCTGTGGGGAGTGCATGTACCACTACTCATATTCTCAAGCTGGCTCTATCCATGTACCTGATGGGTAGAGTAACTGTAAGGTTTGGGCACTTCTTGTTTTCCTTGTTCCTGGAATTACGAGTAATCGTCTTTTGTTTCTTGTGTAAATATTTATGAGCAACCATTATTTTCAAATGCATATATAAAAAATGAATCATTGAACATTCTCGCAAAACAAAACAGAAAAAAGAAAAAACAAATTGAAATTTCTTGCAAAGATGAATTGTATTGATTTTTGAAGTTGGCCTGTAATAAGCATTTTGTACAAGGAGGCTGACGTCCTAGTAAGAGAACGCCGCTGAACGATAGAAATTACAATTTGTGTTAAAGAAAGAAATTCAACTATGTGAAACGATCCCCTTGGGTTCCAACTCTACTATTTCCTTTATATCTTCAAGCGTCTCATCACTTTGCTGCTTGGTCGAAGGTGGATCAGATTGATTAGTGTCGTCCGAGCTTGATAGTTGATACCGAAGTTTGGTTGCAAGATGATCCAATGAGACATAGTGTTACGCTTCAATCCGTAATTTTTGCCTGGACCGCCCTTTCGGGTTTTCAGTCCACCGGGATACCCTTTTTTGCCCAAGTTGCCTTTTCAGGTTTTCGACTTGCCGGGTGTACAGTTTTTTTCATTTTCATCCCTTACTTTTGCCCGAACCCTTTTGGTTCGCCGGGAAGCCCTAATTTTTGCCTAGGCCAGTCGACCTAGCGGGTCTTTGATTATGTGTAGTATCTTTTCACTATGTCTGCATTGACGAGGTGAGGAAGGTCGTCACCATCCATGGTGGATAGAATCATATCTCCTCCCGAGAAAATGTTCTTAACCACAAATGGCCCTTCGTATGTGGGGGTCCATTTCCCCTGGGATCACCTTGCAGTAGTATGATGCATTTGATCACTAGATCTCTGACTCGATATTCTTGACATATGACTTTCTTGTTAAAAGCCTTGATCATTCGCTTTTGATACGTCTGACCATGACATATAGCAGTAAGTATTTTTTCATCGATTAGATTCAGCTGATCAAATTGGGTTTGAATCCAGTCGTCTTCATTCAAACCCGCATCCTTCATAATCCTGAGAGAGGGTATCTGGACTTCGATGGGTAGGACTGCCTCCATGCCATATACCAGAGAGTAGGGTGTTGCCCCTGTCGACGTCCGTGCTGAGGTACGGTACCCATAAAGAGCGAATGGTAACATCTCGTGCCAGTCTTTATATGTCACCGTCATCTTCTACACAATCTTTTTGATATTCTTGTTAGCCGCTCCAACAGCCCCATTCCTCTTCGGTCGGTTGGGAGAAGAGTTATAATGCTGAATTTTGAACTATTTGCAGAGCTCAGTGATCATTGTGTTATTGAGATTTGTACCATTGTCAGTAATAATCCTCTCTGGGACACCATATCGACATATCAGATTATGTCGGATGAACCGCGCCACGACGTTCTTGGTTACTATAGCAAAGGAAGCTGCCTCAACCTACTTTGTGAAGTAATCAATTGCTACCGGAATGAAACGATGTCCGTTAGATGCAGTAGGTCTGATCTCTCAAATCATGTCGATGCCCCACATTGCAAATGGCCAAGGAGCTGTCAAAACATTCAAGGGAACCAGAAGTACATACACCTTATCAGCATAGACTTAGCACTTATGACAGGCTCGAGAGTGCTGATAACAATCGGCTTCCATAGTGGACTGGTAATATCCTGGCGGTAGGATTTTCTTCGCCATAGTATGTCCACTAGAATGAGTTCCGAAGGTACCTTCATGTAACTCTGCCATGATCCTTTCTGCCTCGCTCTTGTTTACACACCGCAGTAAGGTTGAATCATGGTTACGCTTATAGAGGATTCCATTACTGATGAAGAACTTCGCAGCGAACCTTCTCAGGAACTTCTTATCATTAATAGATGCCCCCTCGGGGTATTCTTGAGCCTCAAGATACCTCTTTACCTCGTGAAACCAGGGTTTATCTGCCACTTCTTCGGTCTCAATGTCATAACAATGTGCGGGTTCATCCAACCTCTCAATGGTAACCTGGGGAGCTTCATTGTCCCACCTAACTTTGAACATAGAAGACATGGTAGCTAGCGCGTTCTCCAACTGGTTCTCTTCTCGTGGGAAATGTTCAAAGGTTATTTCCTCAAAGTGTGGGAGCAATGTCAGTACATACTCTCTGTAGGGAATAAGATTCGGGTGCTTCGTATCCCACTCGCCTTTGATCTGACTTATCACCAGAGCGGAATCTCCAAATACACTCAAGAACTTAATCCTCAGGTCAATAGCAGCTCGAAGACCCATGATACACGCTTCATACTCCGCCATATTGTTGGTGCAGTTAAAACATAATCGGGCGGTGAACGGAGTATGACAGCCCTCAGGAGATATAATCACAGCACCAATGCCATTACCCAGTGCGTTCGAGGCTCCGTCAAAATACATAGACCATCGGGATCCCTCCTCGGGTCCTTCATCTCTTCCAGGTTCTTTGCAGTCGGTTACCAACGTGATATTCTCATCCGGGAACTCGAAATTCATGGACTGATAGTCATCCACGTCCTAATGCGCCAAATGATCCGCCAATACACTTCCCTTGATTGCTTTTTGGGTTGGGTATTGGATGTCGTACTAGGTTAAGATCATCTGCCACCTTGCTATTCTTCAGGATAAGGCGGGTTTCTCAAAAATATACTTGATCGGATCCATCTTTGATATCAACAAGGTAGTGTGAGTTAGCATATACTGCATCAGTCGGCGAGCCGCCCATGCCAAAGCGCATCAAGTTTTCTTGAGCAATGAGTATCGGGTCTCACAGTCGGTAAACATTTTGCTAAGATAATAAATGCCGTGCTCTTTTCGACCAGACTCTTCATGCTACCCCAGCACACACCCCATTGAATTTTCTAGCAATGTCAAGTATAAAATCAAAGGTCTTCCTTCAACCGGAGGCATCAAAATTGGCGGTTCTTGAAGGTATTCCTTGATTCTTTCGAAAGAGGTCTGGCATTCATCGTTCCATTTTAACACTTGATCTTTCTTCAGCAGCTTGAAGATTGGCTCGCAAGTAGCAATCAGATGTGAAATGAACCTGTTGATGTAATTCAGACATCCCAAGAAACCTCTAACTTCCTTCTCTGTATAGGGAGCCAACATATCTTGTATGGCTTTTACCTTTGCAGGATCCACTTGAATACCTTTGTCACTGAAAATGAAACCCAAAAGCTTTCCAGACCTTACCCCGAAGGTACACTTGTTCGGATCCAACCTCAGCTTGTACGTCTTTAACCTGTCAAACAGTTTCTGGAGATGATCAAGGTGCTCTTCCTCAGTCTGGGACCTAGCTATCATATCATCAACATAAACCTCGATCTTGTGGTGAATCATATCGTGAAACAAAGCGACCATGGTGCACTGATAGGTTTCCCCGGCATTCTTCAACCCAAAAGGCATTACCTTGTAACAGAAGGTGCCCCACTGCGTAACGAAGGTTGTCTTCTCCATGTCTTCAGGAGCCATCTTGATCTGGTTGTAGCCAGAAAAACCATCCATGAAGGAGAAGATCTTGTGCTGCGCGGTGTTGTCGACTAGAACATCAATGTGAGGAAGTGGGAAGTCATCTTTGAGGCTTTCCCTGTTCAGATCTCTGTAGTCCACACACATCCGTACCTTACCGTCCTTCTTAGGTACCAGAACGATGTTGGCAACCCACTGCGGATAAGAAGTGACAACTAAGAATCCTGCGTCGAACTATTTCATAACTTCTGCCTTGATTTTCTCTGACATTTCAGGGCGCATACGGCGGACCTTCTACTTTACCGGAGGGCAGTCTTCTTTAGTCGGCAGGCGATGTACCACAATATTAGTGTCTAAACCAGGCATGTCTTCATAGGACCAGACGAAGATCTCAACATAGTCGTGTAGCATCCGTATTAACCGTTGTTTGACACTAAGCTCCAGATTTGCACCTATTTTAACCTCTTTCTTGTCTTCCTCTGTACTCAAATTCACTGACTCGACTGGCTCTTCATGAGGCTGTATGGCCCTTTCTTCCTGCTGTAATAGTCTAGCAAGTTCTCCAGGGACCTCACAATCGTCCTCACTTTCATCCTCGGCTTGGTTGATCGGATTTTTGAAGTCATAACTGGCAGTAGCAGAGCTGTTATCAATGGGATCCAGAGTGGATATGGATATGCAGTATGATAGGTGAGTGTGTGTAAGAGAATAGCTGTTTTGATAAAGTGAGAGATAGAAAAGAAAAACAAGGAGCGCAAAATTTGTATGTAAGAAACGTCCAATGCTTTATTAATGATATATGAAATGACAAATAATAGCCCTTGCAAACAAAGCCAAGGTGTCTCGGGCAAGGCACCGGGCCATAGAGTTTCAATTTTTTTATTACAAATCTTAAAACAAATGAGTCAATTACTGCGGAATAAAAGAAACAAGTATGAAGTCCTTCGGCGTCCAGTTATTCGGTCCACCATTGGTCGTTGGGTAGATCCAGTTGTCGATGTCTGAATCTTCTTCACTATCTTCAATTGCATTAACTCCCCGATTCCTAATGTGTAGCGGAGGTCTTCTAATCTGAGCGCACCTAACAGCCCTTTGAGCCCCTTTAGTAAAGCCCAAACCAAATTTGTCAGTTTTGTGAGTGAAATCAGGGAGCCGACCCCAATTGGTACACCCACCTTCTTCAACCACATCCCTGGCGTCCTTGAGAGAAGCCATCTTCAACGGAGGTTTATCGGTAGTCACTTCAGTTGATGCCAAGACCTGAGGGACCTCTTCGAAATTCTGACAAGGAGTTTCTATGAATTCCCCGTCCATCTCTACATAGCGGAAGGAATTGAGGTGGCTCACCATATATTCTTCTTCACCTTGCACTGTGATAATCTTCCCCTTCACCGGATATTTCAGCATTTGATGGAGTGTGGAAGTAACTGCCCCAGCCTCATGAATCTAAGGGCGACCCAACAAGCAAGAATATGATGGCCTGATATCCATTACGTAGAAGGTGGACCCAAAAGTTTGAGAACCCACTTTGACAAGGATGTCTACCTCCCCGTGCACCATTCTCTTCAATCCGTCAAAAGCCCTCACCACAATGCTACTAGGCTTTAGAGTCAAACCCTCACAATCCAAACGGTCCAACGCTTTCTTTGGCAGAACATTCAGCAAAGACCCGGTATCTACCAGCACATGAGCCATAGTGGTGCCCCTGCACTCAATCGAGACATGCAGAGCATCATTATGATTTCTCCCCTTAGGGGTCAGATCCGCATCTGAAAATCCTAGCCCATTATCAGCAGTCAGGCTGGCCGAACAATCTTTGAACTGATCTGCTGAAGTTTCCAGCGACACATGCGCAGTCTTGAGAAATGCAATCAAAGCCTTCGCATGGGCTTCAGAACACAACAACAGAGACAACATGGATATCTTTGATGGGGTCTGCCCCGGCTGCTCGACCATATTGTAGTCGCTCTTCTTGATAATTTTTAGTATTTCCTCTATTTCTTGTTTAGAGGCTTCAACCGCGATTTTCTTAGGTGCCTCCGTCTGGGCAGGCTCACTTATAATTTCCTTGCCCCGAGTCCCATATGGCTCAGCAGCGGGGGTAGTAACTGGAGTAGGAACAGGAGAAATGTTAGGAGTGCTGGTTGGAGCAGCAGTTGGAACAACAGTAGGCTTGATGATCTTCAGAGCAATCTCAGGAGAGAAAACCCTTCCACTTCGGGTAACCTTACTAGTCCCGACAATATTACTGACATCAGTATCAACTTCTTCATTCTTCAGATCTTGCTTAATACCATGATAGTACACATCAACACCATAATGCCATGGGACATCCTTGTCTGAGGTGTACGGGATGGGACCAGGAACAATGATTATCAATAGAGCAATTCTTTAAACATGTGTAATCCTAACAGGTCTTCTCGATGAAACCTTGGAAGGGTTAGCCGAAATGGTTATAATAGCGACGTCTTCAATGGGAACAACAGGGATTATAGTCTTCTCAAACAAAATTTCTTTATTATCCATCAGGCGCTGAACACCTAACTTCAACAAACGGCAACCAGAAGGTATAATCGAACACATGTGGCAACCTTCACCATAACTCGGAAATAAACCGGCCAACAACAAATTCTTCTTAACAGTCATAAGAGGAGCGGAAATTTCTTCAACAGAGGTCACAAACAAATCAGTGTCAACAATATTAACTCCACGGCCATGTTTGGGCATGGGAGCAGTTATAACATTCGGCTTTTCTGGAGCATCGAATTCTATCTCCTTGGCTTCAAGCAAATCTTGTACTTTGTTTCCCAGAGCCCAGCAATCATTTGTATCGTGGCCAGGACTCTCAGAATGGTAGGCGCACCGCACGTTAGGATTGTATCAGGGAGAAGTAGTGTTTGGATTCTTGGGAGCCTCTCTCAAGGTTGCCAAGTTGTATTTTAACAGGTGAGGTAACACTTCAGCCAATGTCATGTTGATGCGCGTAAACTTCCGCTGTGGTCTTTCCATCCTTTATTGATTGTTGCATTGTGGAGCAACTGCGGGTCTTGGTATCACTATAGCATTTACCGTCTGACGATGTTCATATCTGCTTTGGCCCCTAGGGCTATAGACTGCATTGGCTTCCTTCTTACCAGTGAAAGGCTTCTTTGCTGAACTCGAGGATGCATCCTTCTGTATTTTACCGCTTCGAATTCCAGCTTCTACTCTTTCTCTAGTTAAAATCAGCTCGGTGAAACCAGATGACGAGCTTCTGATTAAGTGATTGAAAAATGGACCAGACAGCGTCCCTAGAAACATATCAACCAACTCCCTATCAGACAAAGGGGGTTGAACTCTCCCAGCCAAGTCTCCCCATTTTTGAGCATAATCGTTGAAACCTTCACCTGCACCCATGGACATACTCTGGAGTTGGGTACGAGTAGGAGCAAGGTCGGCATTGTACTGATACTGCTTGTAGAAAGAAGCAGCAAGATCTTCCCAGTTTCGGACACTGGCTCCCTCCAACTGGTAAAACCATTCAAGCTGAGTCCCTGACAGACTATCTTGAAAGAAGTGCACCCACACATTTCTATTAGCTGTGTGGGGTTGAATCTTCCTGACATACGAGCGGAGATGGAGTTTTGGGCATGACACTCCATCATACTTGGCAAAAATAGGAGCTTTGAACTTATGAGGGATGACCACTCCTGATACCAGTCCCAGTTCTCCGAAATCCAAACCAGGTATCTTCTGAACTTCCATAGCACTCAGACGGTCTTCTAGCTGCTTGTATCTATCCTCAGTAGGAGGATATTTCTCATCATCAAAATCAGTATCATTGTCAGAGACTGTAGGACTAGGGTCCTTTTCCCTTTCTTGGTTCTCCCCTTCCTTGGATGAAGAGGTCAAATCAGTTTGATGCTTCAACCTTTCTCCAGACCTTCTGCCCATATTCAGAATACCAGTCTTCTTCTTCTTCTTCTTCTTCTTCTTCTTCTTCTCTTTCAGAATAAGGGTCTTCAAATCCTCCTGCCCCTTAGCCAGACTTATGAACATCTGTTGGAACTGGGCGTTCTGTGCCTGAAGATCTTTGATGGCATGATCGGAAGACATTTCTGCTGAAATAAACAGCGAAGAAGATGAGAAACCTGTAATGGTGTGTATGATAATGGGATGTGTATGTAATGATTTCAAAGACCTTGGGTTAAATTTGCAAACCAAAATAAACAAAACTTTATTAGCTTAAACTTTGAAGGTTCACAATGCCTTTAAGGCTTTACAAAATAAGTAAATAAAACAAATCTAAAACCAGAAATAGAACATCAAAAGTCCCATGGACGCTTCCTCTTTGTGCTGATATAGTCATTGATCACACTTTCTTCCTCGAGCTGCCTGGTGAGCTTTAAAACCTTCCTCTCTTGCTCATGGAACTGCTCCCGGTAAGTATCCCGCTCATTCTTCAGCTGAATCCAAGACCTCTGTAACTCCCCAGGATCAATGGGCATGTAAGGATAGAGAACTGTGTAAGGAATGCCTTCTTCATTAGTGGGCTCCACAATCACTGGTAATACGGCTTCATAAGGCATCATAAGCTTCTGGGCACGAGCTCGGACCCATTGGAGATAAGGCTGCATAGGAAGGGAAGTCTTTGGTCCAAACTCTTTGGGGTCAGATCTGTTTACCATGCCCTAAGCTTGTATGAACCTCTGGCGATGCCCCTTAACATCATCCTCATAGTCGAATACAATGTACTCGAGAAGTAATTCATGGGGACCATCTCTTCGAGCACGACCAAATTGTCACAAAGCTAGACAAGGATTGTAAGTTATACCCCTTCTGATACCAAGTAATGGGACATTAGGGTACCCCCACAGCGGTCAATAACAGCAGCGTCTTCCATAGCCCGGGAAAACCAAAGAATATCCGTATGAGCGAGTGACATTATTCTGTGTGACCAACCCAAACCTTCTTTGTTCTTCAGCACATACCTAGGGAGGTGAGAAATAAACCACCTCGACAGCAACGACATGCAGCACATAAGAGTCCCTCTTCTCTTCATAGTACGATTATGGAGAGCATGCAAGATATCTCCAAGCAAGGTAGGCACAGGGTTGCGAGAAAGGAAAATCTTGACAACATTCATATCTACAAAGAAGTCCAGATTAGGGAAGAGAACTAAACCATAGATAAGAAGAGGCAAGATATCCTCAAAAGCCTGAAAATCCAAATCATCCCAAAACAACAGAGCCTGGTCTATCATAAATTTGGCTAGAAAACCTTCGACCCCGCTTCGAGTTTCCCAATTGGATACCATATCGGCCCGTTTCAAATGCAAAGCTGAGGCAATAACTTCTGGCTTAGGAACTTCTTCCCTACCTGTGAAGGGTACCTGTTCAAGAATGGATATGCCCAATAGATGAGAGAACTCTTCCAAGGTGGGTACCAACTGGTAATCTGGAAAGGTGAAGCAGTGATGCTTGGGATCGAAAAACTGAAATAGTACGCTCATCATCTGTTCATCAAGGTTTGAAGTAACCAGGCTGAGAAGTTAACCGTGTCTCTTAATGAAAGTAGAAGTTTCAGAAACTCTTGACGCTAGCTCTTTAAGTTGGGCAGGTATCTGCACAAAGTTGATTCAGATGGTATTTCTACGCACGGAAACCATGATCTGCAAAACATAACAAAGATAAATCCCCTTGGTCTTTGAAATGGTTAGTGTAATGAAGCATGAATGCCATGTTATGATGCATGATGTCATGATAAACCACAGGTATAACAAACACAAATATTGCAAACACAGTCAAATCACACAAAGCCCTTAGGTTTAAGGCTTGCATGAGGTCAAAGGTAATACCCTCTTGAAGTTAAGTTGGTTCAACCTGTCCTAGAAAAGTAGTCGGGTTCTAGAGGATCTCAATATCACTGACCATCCTCCATCGGTCATGGTTTCAGCTCACGCAATCTTTTCTTGCGGCCAAAATTATTCCGAGAGTATGATCTCAATGAGTGTAGCATCGAGTATCAACCAGTTCTCAGCTCTACACTGAGGTCGGCTATCTCGCTACTTTCTAATGGCCAAGTTGGGCAATTAAAGGTTCTAAGATCAGTTGATGCTTAACGACACCATGCAGCGGCCCCGTATTCTCCTTGTTTCTCCATAAGGGATACCGATACCAACCAAAGTGCCACACCAACATAGCTACTGCTTCAACCGTATCGGTCTACGCCTTAAAGTTCCCTCACAGTCTATTGCTACTTACCAAAAAGGTATTCCCCAGATTCGGGTGTAGGATCTATAGTAACCCCAAACAAAACCCTCAAAAATAAAGCAAACAAAGCAATCAAGAGAAGCAATTATGATGACCTAGATCCTAAGGTATACCCCACTTATTAATTCCCCAACAGAGTCGCCACTTCTGTGATACGGTGGCATAACCGACTGTTTAATACTGGTTTGTGTTTTGCGTTTTTTATTCACAAAATTTCGCGGTAAGCAAGAGTCGCCTCCGGCTTTTATTTCATCCAATCAGAAAGGAAAAAAGTACAGAAAAAATCCTTTTTCGAGATTTTGAGTACGGGGGGTAGATTATAGAAAGGGAATGTGTTAGCACCCTTTCTATCCATGGTTTTCCATGGTCTCTTAGGTACTTGCTCATCTTTTTAAAATTGCTTGTGTATGTGCTTTGTTTTTGAAAAGTTTGACTTCGTGATAACCCTTGTATCAGTCCTCAAAGGTGTGACGAAGTTATTTTGAAAATTTGTTTGAAAAGTGTAAGTGTGAAAAGTTTTGATTTTTTAGCAAGTACCTATTAGCATCTACCTACTCGAAAAAAGATCGTTTCTATTCTTGTTTCCTTTAGACAGTGCTATCCCACTATTATGAAATAGGTAGCACCGTCGTTGGAGTTGTAAGGGTCAATTCGTAAGGGACGTACGATCACTAAAGCAAAATTAGGACACCTTAGTAATAACCCTAGAGTCTTAAGATCATATTCGAGGCAACATTTCCGAGGCAAAATTTTCGAGGCAACATTCGAATGGGACATTTGATCTTTTTTTAGACAGGAGGGCAACCACTAAGACACCCTATGCTTAATGATCGTTTACCGAAGGCAACCGAAGTGAAAGTATACCCTAGGAGTGACATGTGCGAGTGATTTGTTTCAGTTATTTATCTTTGCACATTAGGGTTTTCTAATCGTATTAATTTGTCATACATTCTTGCCATACAATCCTATTAGCATACATCTAAACAGTTAAATATTTGCAGAAATTAAAATGCGAGAAAATAATTATACGCTATTACAAGGCTTCGGGGAGTGGGATTAATTACATAGCCAAAAACCCGAAAATTTAAACAGTAAACAAAACCCTAAATTAAACTATTACAAACCATGAACAATTACAAAATATTGGCAAAATAATTAACAAGTGCGCGGTGAATTAAATACGAAACGACTAGAGTTTTGACCCTTGACTAAACCTATTTGCGTTTGATTAAAAAAATATGTTTTTTCCATGTTTTGTTATTTAAGAAAATAATGAAACAAATAAAAAAAACAAATCCTAATTCTAATTAACTTTAAATTAAGAAAAGTAAATTAATCCACTCTAAAAACCTATTTTTGTGTTTTTGTTTATTTGAGAAAAAATAGAAGAATTAAATCAAGAATTTAACCTAATTTCTATTCGATTTTATTTATGAAAATAAATTAAAATTTCCCTAAGTTAAACTAAATTAAATTAAATTTGATAATAAAAAAAACTAATTCTAATTTTTTGTGAATTCTTGATTTTATGATTTTATAAAATCAATAGTAATTAATTTGTTAATTAAAATGATTAAAAGAAATATTAAAATAATTAAAGAAAATAAAAAAAAAGGTAAAGATGGGCCTGATAGCATTGCTGGAGAGGGGGTACCAATATGGTTTCTGGGCCCAAACAAATCCAAGTCTGTGTTGACTACGCTGGTTCCCATGCAACGTTGACTTTGAGGTGTATGGTGGGCCTTTAATGCTGGCACGTTAGATCTAGCTTGCTGATGAATCTGAGGGTTGGATTTTGATGGCATATGGTGGATGTCATGATAAGCAACACACCTGATTATGTGAATAAAAATAACATGAAGCAAATGTTGGGACCTGGGGATCGAACCCAGGCCCTTATACTCAATTCCAACGCTTGCTTGCCAACTGAGCCATGATGGTTAGATGTAAATATGACAATAATAAAACATAATATTCAAAATAAGCTAGTGGGGTCAGCCAAACGGGCAAAATTTCAAACAGACGAGTCACACGCTGCCACACAAGCTTCTTCTTCCTCTCTCTGTCGCGTTAACAGAAAACGCTTTTACCTACGGACGCTTGCTGTAGGTACAGACATGTTCATCTCAAAAATTGTATACAAGCAAGATAAATGACAAGTGCTGGTACCAATCAACTCGTCTCATCCTCACGAGTATCATGGTACCAGAATCAAAGCCTAATTTTTCCTATGTTGAAAACCCCTAAAATGAGCAAAGGAACCCTAACAATGGCATATCATGATTCCTGCACTAAAAATGAAATTAAGTGGTACCAATAGCTCGCAAACTCAATGATGAACAATAATATATAAATCAAAAGAGCTAATGATGCGTGAATTGCAAAAATCGAATTTGAAAAGTGTACCAAACCGTGTGAGTTGTAGAATGAATTTCTGAATGCTTCAGGCCCTGGGAATGATTGAAACAACTTCCTGGGATGTCTAGGAAGAGATTGATGATCTTGAAATGCTCTGAAACACCTTGTAGATTGAAAACTGATTCCCACTTTTTCTTGAATTTTTCAGTTTTTCTTCTTGGCTATGAACGACCTCTCAACCTCTTTTTTTTCTTTGTTCTTGTTCATTATATATCCCTCAATGAATTAGGGTTTCAAAACAGATTGAATTTTTAAGCTTTGATGATATTTGATTTGATTCTTTAGCCATATGATATCTTTCTATTTTCATGCCAATCATGCTATTTTTTTACCAATTGCCATTGATTCGAATTGATCTTGCAAGCTCAGCATATCTTGGTTGCTAACCTGTCAAAAAAACAAATCAAATCATATCTTTGATAATTTTCATCATTTATTTGATTTAATTCACTTTTTAATTAATGAAAAATCAAAATAAATTGAAAAATGAAGCAAATAATTTGTGGATAAGTATTTGAGTCGTGGACCACATTCAAATTGAGGTGCAAGCATAAAAAATGTGGCCCATTTAGCAAAAAATGCAAATTTGAGCACATTTGACTTTTGGCAATTTTGCAAAAATGGTCAACTTCGCCAATGCATAACTCTCTCAATTTTGACCCTAGAGAGGTGTTCTTGGACTTTTTAGAAATATTAGGATGTCCTATAATCAACCCTTTTGGTATAATCTCAATTGAGTCTTCCATGTTCATGTATGAAGCTTTGACCCAAAAGGTGTTTTTGTTGACTTTTCAAAAGGACCTATAATGTCAAAATTCATAGCTTTTTGTGAGTGCATATTCTGAACTTGGGGGATGAAAATGAATTGTAGGTAATTGCATCCTATTCAAAAAGAGCTTTGGATGGGTCATTTATGATAAAGCATGAGAAAGTTATGCTTGGTCAAAGTTGAGTTGACTTTTCCTACAAAACCCTAATTTAGCAACTTTTGGGTTTTGATGAATTGTGAGCAATCCTTGAGGAATAATGATCAACCCTTGATAAAATGATGAATAATACTTCAAAATTAGGATGTTGACCAAAAATCTTGAAGTTTGACTGTATGTGGGCCACAATTGACTTTTGACCTATCACAATTGATTTTCAGGCATTTGAGCAATTGACTGAGCAAAATTCTCCTGCAAGGCTTGAAACTTGACATGGATAATATTGAGGACATATTAGGACAATGGTGAGCATTTGAGTCCTTTGTGATTCACACATCTTGATGAATATGGAAACCCTAATTTGAGGTAGACTGCCTTAGGAGAGAGTTTGTCTGGTCAACTCTTGACCTTCCTTGAGCAATTTGGGGGCCTCTCTTGCCATGTGTTGAGAAATATGGGAGGGAAAATTTTGGGGTACAAAACTCTTTTTTTATATTTTATTATCCGTACTTTTTGCCTGAACTATTTCTTTTGTGATTACAGTCGACGGGATGCCCCAATTTTTTTAAAGTCTCCTTCTTAGGTTTTGACTTAGCGGGCTTTTCTTTTGAGAGATAATGACTGCCTGTTTTAATGATTATGCGGAACCATCACCATATTTTGTTTTGGAATGATACCTCTTACACTAATTGTCGTGTACGAGGGGAAAGCTTGCGATTGAGTGCACTATTGAATTAACTGAGAAACTACCCTGTCCCAGGTTATGATTAAAGGTTTCAATTTGCGTGAAAAAGAAAATTCCTACTTCTTAGGCTCAAAGGTGTTGACTAGGGACTATCTTCCTTATAACTCCATTTTTTAGGATTTGAAACAATGGTTGTACATCGTGAGCAAGGTCTGTTCAAAAGCACACTGTATGAGATTGTGGTATCATTTTCCTCATCCTCCCTCTAAAGGCTTACAGCTTTCAATCGAGAGTCGAATATCACAAAAAGGAAGTAAAAGCATAGTTTCGGTATAGTGAAAACGAATGGATTAATTCAAGACAAATATATGCAATGCATTAATGGAATAACAAAGTTTAACATAAAATAAGTGTTCGAACAATCAAAAGAAATTACAATTTGAGAATTCAAATGAAATAAACGTTCTTAATCTTGGCCATGATTCGACATGAGAGCGGTGATCACGTTGGGAGTCTCAGGAGTGTCGAATTCAATCTCCTTGGCGTTAATCATATTTTGAATCTTGTATTTCAGCACCCAACAATCGTTAGTATCATGTCCAGGACTTCCAGAATGTTAGGCACACCTTCCATCGGGATTGTAGTTAGGAGAAGGAGTTTTGGGGTTTGGATGAGGTTCTATCAACGTAATCAGATTCATCTTTAATATGTGTTGCAATACTTGAGACAACGAAATGTTAATTTTGGTAAACTATCTCTTGGGCTCGTCTTGCCTTTGTTGATTACCCCGTTGTTGTTGTCGCACTGGTATAGGATTAGAAATCATAACTGCCCCCATATCTTGATGACGATCTTCTTTACCATGACCCTTCTGGCCGTACATAAAATTAGCCTATTTCTTCCTCTTGAAAGGCTTCTTCACAACATTTGAAGACACAACCACCTGAATTTTCCCACTTCTGATTCCAGCTTCTACTCTTTCACCTGTCAATATCATCTCGGTGAGCCCAGCCGAAGAGCTTCCGATCAAGTGGTTGAAAAATGGACCAGACAATGTAGTCGTAGAAATATTTAAGACAAAGCCATTGGATTGACTAGACTTACACAGATCAAAATAAAAATCGCCACCGCGCTTTATTGTTTCCAAAGGAATTGGAAAAGAGCGAGTAACCCAAAAATAGGGGGAAAGATTCAAGGTAAGGGGGTTGGTTATGCAAAGGGAAGGTATTAGCACCCTAAACATCTACGGTACTCCGCAGGAACCTCTTTGTAAAAATCTGTATATTTTGACTATTAAATGTTGTGTGTAAAATAGATGGTAGAGGTGAGAAAAGAAATATATATTTTTTTTTAATGATTTTTGCACTCTCCACGGTTGCGAACCTTTAGTGCCTACATACCACCTTTCGTGCAATAGGGGATCAGGGTACACATAGTTAACCTTTTAAAAATTTTCAAACACAAGTGTGTTGGTTAATTTTATAAGATAAGACATCATCGTCATTGTCCGTGTTGAAAACATACTTACTACCCACAATCATGAGAAAGGTGAATTTGCATCATCTAAAAGTGGAGGATATGACTTGGATTTTAAAATCAACAATGCGTAACTCTACACCCAAGTGGAAAATATCTCACTTCACTACATATTGTAGAAGAATAGTTGTTTTCATCACTACAAGGATTGAGAAGAGTCTAATCTTTTGAGAAAGGTTTAGAAATAAAAAGCCGAAGTGGCAAAATGGTTTGAAATGAGATTGATTGACTTTTAGTCTTCTCACAAAAAAGGTCAAGGTATTATTAAATTGATTAGAGTTTATTCATGAAAATGTTTTGAAAATGCATGGACCTAAGTCCATGTTTATTATGAAAGTGATTCATGTTTAAAAAACAAGAAGAGTTTTCAAAAGGAGGAAGGAGATTTTTTTGAAATTAAAGAAGATGGGAGGAGAAGAAGAGATTATCCTAAAGCATAAGGTAAAAGATAAGGAGAAGAACCATCTAACCAATAAGAAGCCAATACTTGACATTATGAGTCAAGATAGAATTCCCATTATTTTGGATTGAAACCAAGCAAGCAAAGATACTAGACCTCTTGAGAAAACCAAACTTCAAGTGTATTAAGTCTTTACAAAAATTGGGCAGAGTAACAGTTGTATACGGGTGAATTCCAGATTATAAACAAAGTATGTAACCATAATAACCTGCACACAAAAAAAACAAACAACCCAATGTCTTGAGGTAAACCTCAAGAACTCCAGACAAAATATCAATTAAGCTCACAAGGTCTCCAACATAGGCCAAAGTTTCTAATCCTAAGTCCAAGAAGTCCAATACTCCATAATGCCAAGGATAGTAACCAAATAGTCCAAGTATCATTAAATTTTTTTATGGTTCATGTTGATTATTAAGCATCTTCAAAAAGAAAAGAAAAGCTCAAGTGATCAAAATAAAAATGACAAGAATATAAAGGGGCTCAAGTGAGCAAAGATGAAAAATAGCATGAAATGTAAATGCCAAAGTAAATGGTGCATAAAGTAAAGAGCATAAAATAAAAACATAAAATAAAGTCAATTATTAGTAATTAGTGGTTAGTTGGATGACCATCTTGAAACTTGCATTTAGAACTCATTAGAGGATTGGTAGAACCAAAGCCTCCACACAACAAGTTGAATTTTCTTTTTGTCACGTATATCATCCATTTTAGAATCCTCAAAAGTAATATTTAATGATCAACGATGTTTAAGTGATCCGCATTAACCAAAATTGATGAAGATCCATTAGAGGATTGGTAGAACCAAAGCCTCCACACAATGAATTTCAAGGTTATTGAATCAAAGAGATCAAATTAACATACTTGGTCTTGCAAACATAGGTTTGGGCCACAAATGATCATTTATTTAAATCGGGACAAAATTTAGTGCTATGTTAAGCAATCGTAAGTGGACTTATGTAGAAGTCGCACCTATTTTGAGGTCGGTCAATAGAAATCTATGCACCATTTGTTTTGAGACATGATATAGAGATCATGCTCCAATAACACTTAGTGCAATAAGAAAGGATGAGATGAAGAAGGGTGGAAAAGAATATACAAACCACATTTGAATTAAAATTTAATCAAACTATTATTAAAATCATCCATCCATTTTTATGGAGTTAGACTCAACACCATGGATTCAATGATGTTAATAAAGTTCATGATAAAAATTAAACCCAAGATCAGCCAGAAAATAAGCACAAAATAATATTACATTTAATATATACATTAAAAAGGGTTTTAAAATGTTTTAAAATAGAAATAAGAGAGAAAAATATCAACCGTGTTCAAATTAATCAAGAAATATTAAGTAAGGCCATAGAAAAATTAGAAATGAACCCAAATATTTTTATAAAATTTTTGGTAATTTTTTAAAGTATGAAACTATTTCTAAAATTGAAAGAAAATGAGTAAAATAAACCAAAAATGGTAAAAAAACATCAAAGTCATAAATAAAAAGTAAACGAGGTCACCAATATTTGTCACAATATCATTGGATCATTCCATATTTTTTTTAGAATTTAAAAACGCATAAAAGTAGTTTAAAACATTTAAAACAATTCAAATAAAGTGAAAATTTATAAAAATATCAAAACACAAAATAAAATTGTGAAAAAATAAAAATCAGAAAGAGAAAAATCAAAAGTATTTTTCATAATTTTTTCTAGATTTTTTGGACTTAAAATGAATTTTCTATGATTTTTTGAAGTTTAAAACAATTAAATATAAAAATCAGAAAATAAAATAAAAACCAAAAAGATGTGGACCAATGGATGAGAGTCAAAACGCGTTAGTAATCAAATTTAAGGGATCTGGCGCATTGTGCATATCATGGTCATTACTGAATAAAGCACTGAATCAAATATAAATCAGATTTTCAAAAAATACAAATGGCACGCCATCATCAGTTGGAAGATGACACGTTGGTCATCTTTAACCTCCAGCCAACATGAAATACAAGTCTCTCAAACTTTAAAATCAGAAGCTCAGACTTATTCCATTCGCTTCGTCTCATCAAGACGAAGACAACCACACCTTCGCGAAAATTTTATATAAACTGTAGCTCAAGAAATTTGGAAAGAAATTTTTGAAAAGGAATTTGAAAATTCATGGCCAAAATGTGTTTCCATTTAGAATAAAGTGTTGCGACTATAACCAGGGCAGTGAGAGCTTCACAATGATATCAAAGTTTGGAAGAATTGATGGAGAAATCTACCTATTGAAGTTAAGTTGCAGAGCTCTTAAACTGAACTTCTATGGATCAATATAGGTCACAATTCTTGAAGGTAATTGTATGGTTAGCTTAAGGGAAGATCAAGGAAGGTGAATTGAAAGAAAAAATAGACTGAAAAAGGCTTGAACACTGATTTCGAAGTTGCAAAAAAATGAGTTATGGAATGAGTTTGGCAGGGTGATTTTGGTTGTTTAAGCTTGAGAAAATGAATGGGGGATGACCCTCTATTTATAGGAGAATGAATGGGATCCTTAAGCGTGTGAAATGATGAAGTTTGGAGGAAAATCGTGTGGGTCTACAGCATGAACAAAGTGTGACTTGTTTATCATCAAAACTCGGCCAAATCGTGCGCTTCATGATGCTAAACGCCTTTGGAGAGTTGCTAAACATGATTAGAATCAAAAATGCGTGGAAAACTTGTGATTAGAAGCCAAAACAATGATTTCAAAATCTGACTTGTGATGAAACTTCAGTTTCAAGTTACCAAATTCAAATCAATGGCATTCTCAACTCAAGGGGTCTTAGGGCCTGATTCTTAAAGCTTTAGAAAGATAAGGTTACAATCTTTGTAATGGGAAAAGAATGGAATCAAATGGACGTTTGAGCTGAAAGTTGCAATGAGTCAAAGTTGGGAAAAAGAAGTTGACTTTCCATACTTAGAAATATTTCAAGATTTTTCTTCAAAAGTGACCTATAATGTTTTGCATACAAACATGGCCTTCCTCTTGGAATTTACTCTTGACCAAAAAATATGGAATGAAATAGACCTCTTGAATGACATTTTGAAACTTGAACCATTCAGAATCTCCAAAAATTGAGAGAGTTATGAATTGTTGAAGTTAGCAAAAAATCATGAAATGACCTATAATCTTTTGTATCCTTAGGGAATCTTCCATCCATTTTATCACTTTGCACATGAAAGAAGGAATAAATTTCACATCCTCAATATCATTGTGGAAAAATATTGGGATCAAGGTGATAAAAATTGACCAAGTTATGATCATTTGAAGTCACACATGGAAAATTGGGGGTTCATCTGGAGGACTTGTAATCTTTCTTCTTCATCAAGTTTCTTCCACATGAAAACTCCTTGAAACTTTTGAAGTGATTTGTTAGTAACCCTTTAAAGAGAAGGATGTTTTTGGAATCACTCAAAAAACTAAAATATGAGCAAGATATACTTCTTTGAAGTTCAAAACCCTAGCTCCTAGATCAAGAAAATGCTTTGAGGAACTTTGAAAATTTTAAACAACCTTCTTGTACCAACACTTTTGCTTTGCAGATAGAAGTTGTTGACGAGGATAATGATAACTCATAGAAACCAAAACCACTTCCACATCTTGAGAATTGAGAGAAATGTGCATATGTGACCAATGGGAACAAGGCCTTGTCCAACCATGACAACTTCTTCAATCAACCCCTTGTACTTTTGAATCAATCTTGATAACTTTGAAATATGGTGAACCAAAATAAACCTTGCCATGCCATTTCTTCTAAAACAACTTTAATGGTGAGGTTTGAATTTCTCAATCTTTATTGACTAGGAAATCGAAATAAACTCATGAACCCATGGATCAACTTTCTAAGCCACATTGCCTTTACCTACATTATTAATAAGTAAAACAAACCAACATTGCATTTTATTAATTAAAAGGGAAGTCAAAACAAAACACGCACGATCACAAAAGAAAAACAAGTCAAGGTGCTTGGTGATTCCATAAAGAGCATAGATAAAGATAGGGAGGAGAATCAAAATCCCTAATATGATCTTGTTGTGATTGAATCAATATGGTATGATGAATGGATCTTAGGGGCAAAAATTGGGGTACAACAGCTGCCCTTATTTAAGTTTCTTCTATCCGGACATACGAAGGTTAAAAATCTTCGTGTCGACGTGATCAAAGATACTTAAATATAAAACAAACCCTATTTTTGACCCTAAGATGCCATGCAATACTTATGAGTGTAAATGCATATGAACAACTTCAAAGGGACGCAAAACACCACTGGGGATGTCGCAAAGGAAATAAGGATCAAAATAGAAACCCGACCAAGAAAATAAATCACTAGTGAATCAAAAGATCTGACTCTAATGGTGTAACACCCAAAGAAGAGATAAGGTAGCATCAACTCAGCTAAACAAGAAATAGTACATGATAAAAGTGACGACTCATAGATGACAGTAAACTACCAACTCATAGTTGAAGGTAGAAGGTCAAAAGGATACACCAACTTTTACTGAAGGCGAAACTACCAACGTTCACTGATGGTAGAAATAGAAAAGAATAACAACACCGACGTTCACTGATAGTGAACTACCAACTTTCATTGAAGGTAGAGAGAAATAGAAATATCAAAGCACTGACATTCACTGACGGTGAACTACCAACGTTCACTGAGGGTAGAAAAAAGATAACAATCACCAACTTTCACTGATGGTGAACTACTAACTTTCACTGAAGGTAGAGAGAAAAGAAATAACATAGCACCGACGTTCACAGAAGGTGAACTACCAACGTTCACTGAGGGTAGCAAAAAGATAACAATCACCAACTTTCACTGATGGTGAACTACCAACTTTCACTGAAGGTAGAGAGAAAAGAAATATCATAGCACCAACGTTCACTGACGGTGAACTACCAACGTTCACTCAGGGTAGAAAAAAGATAACAATCACCAACTTTCACTGAAGGTAGAGAGAAAAGAAATGTCATAGCACCGGCGTTCACTAACGGTGAACTACCAACGTTCACTGAGGGTAGCAAAAAGATAACAATCACCAACTTTCACTGATGGTGAACTACCAACTTTCACTAAAGGTAGAGAGAAAAGAAATATCATAGCACCAACGTTCACTGACAATGAACTACCAAGGTTCACTGAGGGTAGAAAAAAGATAACAATCACCAACTTTCACTGATGGTAAACTACCAACTTTCACTGAAGGTAGAGAGAAAAGAAATATCATAGCACCGAAGTTCACTGACAGTGAACTACCAATGTTCACTGAGGGTAGCAAAAAGATAACAAGTTTCCCCAAAATTATGCCGTTTCACCTAGAAAGGGTCTCAACTTATTTTTTAACCAAGGCATTCCGCCTGGAAAGGGTAATATATAAGCTATCTCAAATAAAGAGACTACCACTTGCAAAGATTTCACAATGAATTGTCTTTGTCATATTGAAAGACTCACCATTCACTGGAGTAATTTGACAACAAACTGCAAACTATCCACTCATAGAGAAGATAGCAAAAAAAGTAACGTCGACTTTTACGGGGAAGTACAATTTGCTCAAATAAAGAGACCTGCTACTTGCTGTTAGAGGAAGGATTGTAAAAAAGACTTCTCAGGGAAAGCAATATGGCTTCCAGGGGAATGAAATATGACTTCCTGAAGAAATGCCAATATATTCCTGCTGAGGAGATAAAAGCCTTCTCGTGCAAAATAAATGCACATTCTCAAACCAATGCTCAAAGCTGGTAGAAATCCAAAGTAATAATATTGCTGAAGATAATAGATTCAAACCAGAAATAAACTCGAGTGAAACAGTCAACCAAAACACATCCCTTGAGAAATAAAATCAAGAGGGAAACCCAATCTGTCCAGACAAAGAGCTATACAGGAAGGCTAAAGAAAAAAATCTTCCACGAGGGATAACTCAGTGGGGAAATCGAAAGAATATACACTTTCTGCTTAAGGCCAACACTCTATTGGAGAGAGGACAACACAACTCTATAAAACAGAGTAATATATCAAAAAAATATAAACGAATGTGAATGAGAAATGATTTGCTAAATTTAACTATGCATGATGTATATATGATTGTATGAGTGTTATCATGTACATGCTAACAAAACATACATATAACACTGGGAGTAACCAGGCAAAACCAACTCAGGCACAATCAACACTCATCTAAATCACATCCAAAATGAACATTCCATAAGAAAATTAGCACCAAACGAGGAAACAAAATCCTATTTCACGGCTTAACTTCACTGGGAAGGAACATAATTCGGAAGTAAACAAATCATAGCGACAAAGCAGTACAGGTACAGGGATATAACATCCTTCTCCAGGCTTCACCAGGGAATAACACACAAACTTCAATGGGGAAAACAAATGTTTCACGGTCCATACTTATACTGGGGATTGAAATACTGATTTCAAATAAGGCAGATGGAAACCATATCGGTAAAACATCAACTGAGGATTTCAGGCTGACTTCATTGTGGGAACATCATATAGACTTCACTAGGGGAGATAATGCCTCGTCATCGAGACATCAACTGGAGACCTCATGTTGACTTCATTGGGGAGGATAACACCATATCGAAGAGGGGAAACCAAGATACGTTCTTCAATATTTATAGTAAGTATTGCACCAACTTCTCTGGGGAAAAAAGCATGAGACCTCAGTGGGATTACAACTTGGAGAGTTAAGAAGTCAAACATTACAGCAAGAAATCAATCTTATGGGGATTTTAAATAAAACCCAACACTTGGTGGGTGAAAACCCAAAAAACTGACAAATGCCTCAACACTTCTTAAATAAAACATTGCCATTTCCTGATTATCGGGCGATCAAATAAAATGCAAGTACTGCCGAAAGGGAGATGCTTCGTAAATGAGTCAAATCTCAGCATGCACGGAGAGAAAATACTTCTATCAAATAGCAAAGACTTCACCGGGGAATCTTGGATTGAGTCTTTATACCATGCAAACTTATTCCAACAAAAGATGCCCTTGGATAACCTTCCCGGGGAATCAAGAAGTCATCATTATAGAAAGAGGTCAAATTCATGGGGATTTTAAATCAAGCCCAACACTTGGAGAGAGAAAACCCAAAGGGTTGACAACCGTCTCAACACTTATTAGAAAATATACTGCCCTGGTCTAGTTTCCTGGGAAATAAATATCAACAAAAATGCCCAAACTGTAGAAAGAGCGACATTTTGCGAATAGTTCCATCTTAGCACACCAAGGGAACAAAAACTTTCGTCATATGAGGGAAGACTTTGTTGGGGAATCTTGGATAGAGGCTTCAGACCATGCAAATCCAAAATCAAAAAATGAATTGACACTTGACTTGGGACACCAGGATCACAAACCCAATACCGCACCTTACGCCAATTGGTATCATCTTTAACTATCTGAGAAACACAAGAAGATCATACGTATACCAGCAAAAACGACTTGAGAAAACATTCTCGGAGGAAACAAAACTTCCCAAAATTACTGGAGTTCGTCCATTCTTGGGATTACCACTTTTGTTTTCCTGTTGAATCATAACATTTAAAGTAAAAGTAATTTGTAAATTCTTTTTGAAAAACAATTTTGTTATTTAATCTTTTTGCTTTGAAAATTATTATCAATAATAAATGGAGTCTTTGTAAGCCGAATAAAATAAGAATTACAAAGAATTGGGTAAAAGCTCAAATTTTATTGATAGAATGGTAGTATGCGAATGGCGAGATTCCACAGATGATTACAAAGTTTAGAAAATGGTAATATATAATGGAAAATATACATTGAGATACAATGACCACTATTCCCTCTAACAAACTTTGAAATTATGAGTAGCAGCTTCTGTTGAAGTATGGTAAGGATCCAAGAAGATTGTTGCTTCAATGATTAAGTCCTGTATGATGAAGTTACTTGCCAAGAAAGTCCCTAACTTTTGCCTAAGCTGCCCTGATGGGTTTTCAACTTAGCGGGAAATTTTATTCTATTTATGTCTCTAATTTTTGCCTAGATCTCCCTTTCTGGTTTTTGGCCTACCGAGACGCTCATTTTTTCCTAATCTGCCCTTTTGGGTTTTCAACTTAGTGAGCTGTTCTTTTATTTCTTTAGGCGAAGTATTTCCTGACTGCATCAGCGTCCATGGGACGTGGGAACTCCTCGCCATCCATAGTTTCAAGAATTAATGCACCGCTAGAGAAGGCTTTCTTGACAACATATGGGTCTTCAAAATTGGGAGTCCACTTGCCCCTAGAATCAGCGTTAAAAGACATGATCTTCCTGAGCACGAGGCCGCCTTCTCTGAATTCACGAGGTTTGACCTTCTTATCAAAAGCTTTCTTCATTCTCTTTTGATATAACTTCCCATGACACAAAGTCGTCATTCTCTTCTCTTCGATCAAATTCAATTGGTCAAACCTGTTCTGGACCCATTCAACCTCTGACAACTTGGTTTCCATTATCACACGCAAAGAATGAATCTCAACTTCGATTGGGAGCACAACTTCTATTCCATACACAAGGGAGAACGGGGTTGTTCCTGTTGAAGTGCAGACAGATGTACGATATCCATGCATAGTAAAAGGGAGTATTTCATGCCAATCTTTATAAGTAACAACCATCTTCTGGATGATCTTCTTGATATTCTTATTAGCAGCTTCAACAACCCCATTCATCTTTGGCCTGTACGAAGATGAATTATGATGGACAATCTTGAATTCTTCACAAAGTTCTGTCATCATCTTGTTGTTCAAATTCGAGCCATTGTTAGTGATAATTCTGCTCGGCACATCATACCGACATATGAGATTATTCTTAATGAAGCTCACTACCACATTCTTAGTAACATTAGCATATGAAGCAGCTTCCACCTATTTGGTGAAGTAATCAATTGCTACCAAGATAAAATGGTGTCGGAGGCACATGAATCTTACCCGCATAAATCTGGCATTTATGTCACTTCTTTGAAAATCTGTAACAGTCAGATTCCATTGTCAGCCAATAGTAACCTTCCCTTAGCATCCTTTTAGCCATCGAATGTCCATTGGTATGAGTGCCAAATGAACCCTCATAAATCTCATGCACCAACATGTCAGCTTCGTGTCTATCCATGCATCTGAGCAAGACCATGTCATAATTTCTCTTGTACAACACATTTTCATTGAGGAAGAAACTCCCAGCCAATCTTCTCAATGTCTTTCTATCTTTATTCGAAGCACCAATCGGGTATTCCTGAGTCTGGAGAAAATGCTTGATAACATAATACCAAGGTTTCTCATCTGCCACCTCTTCTATTGTAAACACATGAGCGAGCCTATCCAGCCGCCGAACTATAATTCGAGGTATATCATTCCAAGTATTCACTTGATACATAGAAGCCAGAGTTGCCAGATCATCCTCCATTTGATTTCCGTCTCTGGGGATGTGATGGAATTCAACCATATTAAAGAAGGGTAACAATCTTCTAGCATAATCTTTGTAAGGGATCAAGCCGGGGTGACGAGTATCCCACTCTCCTTTAATCAGATTTATTACCAAAGTTCAATCGCCATACACATCTAGAATTTTAATTCTGAGATCAATTGCTTCCTCAAGACCCATGATGCAAGCCTCATATTCTGCAATATTATTAGTACAATCAAATTTCAACCTTGCAGTAAAAGGAATGTGTGATCCATGTGGAGTGACAATCACAACACCAATTCCTTTACCATAAGCATTCACAACTACATCAAATATCATACTCTAGCGAGATTCAAGATCAGGAACTTCCTCAGGCAATGGTTCATCACAATCTTTCACTTTCAGAAACATCACATCCTTATCGGGGAAATCATACTTCACAGACTGATAATCATCAACTGGTTGGTGAGCAAGATAATCTGCTAACACGCTGATTTTAATAGCTTTTTGAGTGCGGTATTTGATGTCATATTCAAATAACAGCATCTTCCAGCGGGAAATTCTCCCAGTAAGAGTAGGCTTTTCAAAAATGTACTTGATTGGATCCATTTTGGAGATCAACCAAGTAGTATGATTCAACATATACTCCTGCAAACATTTTTCCGCCCAGGCCAGAGCACAACATGTCTTTTCCAGCATGGAATACCGTGACTCGCAATCAGTAAACTTTTTACTTAGATAATAAATGGCATACTCTTTCTTCCCTGTTTCATCTTCTTGTCCCAGAATACAGCCCATGGAATTATCTAACACTGTCAGATACATGATCAATGGTCTTCCTTCAACAGGAGGGAGCAAGATAGGAGGTTCAAGCTGATATTCTTTAATACTTTCAAATGCCCTTTGGCAGTCATCTGTCCATACACAACCTTAATCTTTCTTTAACAACTTAAAGATCGGTTCACATGTTGCAGTCATGTGGGAAATGAATCTGGAAATATAATTCAAACGCCCGAGGAACCCTCTGACTTGCTTTTCAGTTCTCGGCACTGACATTTCTTGAATTACTTTAACTTTATCAGGGCCAATTTCAACCCCTCTCTAGCTAAAAATGAAACCCAACAATTTCCCTGACCAAACACCAAAGGTATATTTATTTGTATTCAAGCGGAGACGATACTTCCTCAAACGCTGAAACAACTTCAACAAATCTTCTACATGCCTTTCTTCAGTATGGGATTTAGAAATCATATCATCAACATATACCTCAATTTACTTGTGCATCAAATCATGGAATATGGTTGTCATAGCCCTCTGGTACGTTGCACCAGCGTTCTTCAACCGAAAGGGCATCACTCTATAACAGAATGTTCCCCCGGGTGTGATAAACGTTGCTTTTTCCATGTCGTCAGGAGCCATCCTTATTTGATTATACCTAGAAAATCCATCCATGAACGAGGAAACTTTGAATTTTGCTGTGCTATCCACTAACATATCAATGTGTGGCAATGGAAAATCATCCTTTGGACTAGCTTTATTTAGATCTATGTAATCTACGTACATGCGAACTTTCCCATCTTTCTTTGGTACTGGGACAATATTGGAAATCCACTGAGGGTACACTGATGTCACAAGAGAACCGACATTAATCTGCTTTAGAACTTCTTCTTTGATCTTTACTGCCATATCTGGGTGAGTTCTTCGCAACTTCTGTTTGATTGGCTGGAACTATGGATTCAGCGGCAAACGGTGCTCTACAATATCTGTATCTAGACCAGGCATATCTTGGCAAGACCAAGAAAAAATATCCACATACTCTTTAAACATCTTAATCAACATGCTATTCGCATGAGGATGCAGTAATGCTCCAATCTTGACTTCCTTCGGATCTTCTTCTGAACCAAAATTGATTACTTCCAATGGCTCTTTATATGGCTGAATGGCATTCTCCTCGCGCTCAAACAACCGTGAGGCCTCTTCTGGAATCTCATCATAGTCTTCTTCTTCGGCCCCATACACAGGACATTCAAAGTTGGGAGAGGGTGCAGGGTCATTGTATTCAACGGGTTTTTTAATTAATCTTCACATATGATTTATGATTGCTTTTAGAAACCGACACATATAACAAGTGACCGTGTAGATTGAATTTCAGTTATTTTTTATTTTGAAAGGTTTTTTCTGATTACCATTTTCCAAGAAAAAGCAAAAAATTAAAAACATAATTTGGGAAACAAAGACAACTTTTATTATTGATTTTAAAAATCAAAGCAAATAGATAAGCCCATACAATATCAATACTTTCACCTTGGGCAGAGTGAAAGCTTTTCAAAAAGATTAACAAAACAAATTACTTTGAAATATGTATGCAAGAGGGAACATCAATGGTGATCTAGTTCTTAACCCTAACTCCGTGCGTCACATAATTTGGCATTTCTGGCTCTGCTTCATCTTCCACAATGGCATTAATCCCGAAAAAAGTTGGATGAAGATAACCCCCGCTACGAAAGATGTCTTGATACTTACCTGCAACAGACTTCGGCTTCATGCTCTTACCTTTATCATTCTTCATAGAGAAACCCAAGCCAACTCTATTCTTGTTTACAGGTGGATCAACAATCTTTCCCCATACTTCACTAAGTCCATTACGCATAACCTACTGAGCATCCTTAAACGAGGCCATACAATTCTTATTTCCTCTTATGTTATCAATGGATAAAGCTTAGAACTGGGTTCCAACAACAGCTTCATCCGCGTCCACAATGCTGAAAGAGGATAGATGAGATATCAATAATGAATGTTCTCCATTTATAATTAACACTTTTCCTTCTCGTGCAAACTTCAACTTCTGATGTAAAGTCGAAGTGACAGCCCCTGCCTCATGTATCCACGGCTATCCCAACAAACAGTTGTAAGCGGGTACAATGTCCATGACCTGGAAAGTAATCTGAAACAAATGTGGGCCTATATGAATAGGCAAGTCCACTTCACCAATAACAAATTTCCTTGATCCATCAAACACTTACATAATAATGCCACTTGGGTGCATGGGTGTTCCTTGATATTTCAACTTCATAAGTGTTCTCCTTGGTATAATGTTCAATGCGGATCAATTATCAATCAACACATTGGATAATGAATCATTCTTGCAGTTTATAGAGATGTGGAGGGCCAGATTGTGATTCCTTCCTTCATCGGGCAGTTCATCGTTGCAGAAACTCAGGTTATTACATGATGTAATGTTCCCTACCACACTGATGAATTGGTCTACTGACATATCACTTTCCATGAAACTTGGTCAAATACCCTCATCAAAGATTCTCTATGAGCAGAGGAGTTCATCAATAAAGCCAAGATAGATATTTTTGAAGGAGTCTGCAATAGCTGATCTACAATTATGTAGTCGCTCATCTTGATTACCTTAAAAATATCATCCACCTCCTTTTCTAGCGTAGCTCCGATAAATTCACCCACTGCCTTCTTGGGTTCAACATCTTCAATAATTTTCTTTCCAATACTAACATCTCCACGAACAACTGGTGCAAATACACGATCACTGCGGGTCACTCTGCTAGCCTCAGCAATATTTCAAACATTAGACATTGGCTGGATGGGAACTTCCACACCATCTTCTAAAATTGTAGCATTATATTTGTAGGGTACAACCTTGTCTGACTTGTAGGGGACATGACCTGTAAAACTAACCACCAATGGAGTAATAGCTGGCTTGCTATGATATTCAACTTCAAAATGGGTAGGTGCACCAAAACAAGGCACAATAACATTTACTCCCTGTTCAACATATTCAGTCATTACCGAGTCATCTCTAGAAAACATTTCTTCATCTGAGGAGAAGAACTCATCCGCAGAGGCATACTCATCATCTGACTCTTCTTCAGCCAAACAAACCTCAATCTCATTAACCTCATGGTAATCATCCCTTTGGCATGTAACCTTGATAGTTCCATTATCCAATAACAAATGAATACCTTTCCTTACAATTGAACATCCCCGGGAGTCCCGGAAGCAAATTCGGCAAGATCCATACTGATGTTCTACCTGACCAGCCATGTGGCAGAAAGTAGCATGCAATTGTACAAGATCCTCATTCATATATCCCACATCAAAGATTCTGAACTCTCTAGGACATCCAGAAACCATGTTTACTTCCTCTTCATACTCCGCCCTAGGCTTGATTATATGGATGAGGCCCTCATCCATCATATCTTGCAAATCAACCTTTATCTTGTCACAACCATGTATATCCGTACTGCAAATAGCACAACCAGCATGGTCATACATATAGTAGCTAAATTTACATAGGTCTGCATGCATTTTTACCAAATCTCCTCTAACTAATTTAATATCAAAAATCTGGAAGTCGCCTGGACAACTGGCCACCATGTTCACAACATTTGCTCCTCCATGCTTTGGCAAAGGATTATCTTTCACATTAGGGCCAACATCTTTGAAGGACAAGATACCAGACTTTACCAATTTTTGTACTTCAGTTTTCAAAGGATAGCAGTTCTCAAAATTGTGCCCTGGTGCTCCATGATAAAAAGCACATGTTTGGTCTGCCTTGTAATACCAAGGTAATAGTGATGGTATAGCGGGAGGTGGTCGGGTCTGAACCAACTTCCTCTGAATTAATGCCGAGAGTAATTCTGTATAACTCATAGGGATAGGGTCATAACTCTCCCTTCTCTGATTATACCCTTGATTCCCTTGATGGGATGGTCTCTGATAAGAAACGGTGGTTGGAGCTACACCAACAACTGGAGTTACTGAGGCGACTTGCTGATGATACTGATAATTTATTCTAGGAGGATTAACCCTCCTCTCTTGCATAACATCATTTGTATCTCCTTCCTTATTTTTGGCAAACTCATAGGATGGCTTCTTTGTACTTCCAGAACTTTCACTTTTTGTTAAATGACCCTCTCTTACAGCCTCTTCCAAACAGATACCCATGCCTACCATATCAGTAAAGTCACTTGGTGCACTTTCTACCATCCTCTCGTAGTAGAAAGCACCCTGAGTCTTCAGGAAAATCTTAGTCATCTCCTTATCTTCCATGGGAGGAATCACTTGGGCGGCTACATCATGCCATCTCTGTGCATACTCTTTGAATGATTCCCTGTCCTTCTGGACCATGGCTCTGATTTGATCACAGTCAGGAGCCATGTCCATGTTGTATTTGTATTGTCTGATAAATGCTTCTCCCAAGTCGTTGAAAGAATGGATATTGACGCTGTCCAAACTCATATACCACTTCAACACGGAACCAATCAAACTATCCTAAAAAAGTTAATCAACAGACGTTAATCTTCAGTGTGGGTAGACATTCTTCTTATATACATCACAAGATGAGCACGAGGACAAGTGTTTCCCTTGTACTTCTCGAATTCTGGGACTTTAAACTTCACAGGTATCTTGACATTCGGGACCAAGCATAAATCATTCAAGTTCTTCCCGAACAATTCCTTTCCCCTGAGGGCCTTCATCTCCCTATGCATCTTGTCAAACTGATCTTGAAAATCATCCATTCTATCATAGAGACCCAAGCCTTTACTTGGTGGAGGAAAAGGACGACACATATCATCATTAGCAAATGGGGCCAAATTCACCGAAGGAGGTGCAGTAGGGGTAGCATGCACCACAGGAGGTGCAGGAGTAATAGTAGTCTGAACAACTGGAGTAACTTAAGGACCAAGACTGAAACCTTTAGGCACAAAGTTCTCTTGAATTCCCCATGGATAACCTTGAGGAATGCGATTCTGAACAATAGTTGGAGTAGCATACACAGGAACAGTCGGAGCTTCAGTAGTAACCTTTGTCTGTTGAGGTTGAACACTCGGTGGCTGATTCTGAGCAGCCACAAGAGATTCCATCAGAGCAGTGAGATTGGCCATGCCGGCCTTCCGAGAAGAAACTTCCTCGTGTAACTCGCGACTCTCTTGTTATAAGTTATCCATCTTCCTTCTGAAATTAGCTCGAGTATTATAGTGGTGAGACAGCTTGCTGAACGAAGTAAAGAAGCTTGGTAAGACACCTGGATATGCATAAAAAATGCAAGAAATATGTGCAATATTATGATTGATATGCAATGCACATGATTTATTTTATTAATATTTCAAGGGACTTAAAGATTTATAGACACATTGTAAATATCAAAGTAATAACACATTTGAAATACTGAAAAGTTTTATTATAGTAACTTCAAAATGGATTACAAGTTTCAATAATCCCAAGTACAAGATGAAAAAAAAAGTCTAAAACCCTAAGAAGTAAAACTGATGGAGATCACTCTATACGCTGGTGCTTCCCTGTAAGCCTGGAAATATGAGCCTTCAACCTCCGGTTTTCTTCCGCATATCTGATGGAAAACTCCTTCCCCAATCACCTGAATCAAGATGTGAGCAACTAGCATCTGATTGAGGCTTGGGAGAAAATAAATCCCCTTGCCTCTCCATCATCTCTACAACCTAGCTCTCAAGAATCTTAATAAAGTCGTATTTCTCCTTCAAGTATGCTCTATAGGAGATCTCTAAAGTTTGACACTTATTCTTCTAAGCGTCCTTTTCCTGCTGCATCCTGACCAAAGCAAGTTGTAGCTCTTCCACATCATCCAATAGAGGAGGAGTGGTCTTCACAAACAAATCAGGCATAGGTGTTTCCCGAGAATACGACATCTTCAACTGAATAGCTCTTGTTTGGATCCACTGAAGATAAGGCTCCAAAGAAACAACCCCCATAGGTCCCAAGTCTTTCCTACTCTTCCTATGAATGTGACGCCAGGCCTTCGCAATCTTCTCCCTAGATTTCTTATGGTCTTCTCCCTCTTTCAGGAAGAAACTACTCAAATGAATACTATTTGGTTTATCCCTCATCAGGCAACCAAGCTGTCGTCGTGCAAGAATAGGGTTGTAGTTAATTCCTCCCTTTGTACCCAGAAGAGGTACATTGGGGAAACTACCATAACTGTCGACAATCTCTACATCATGGTAAGCCCAATGATACCAATAAATATCTGAGTGAGTAAGTTCCATGATCTTAGGAGCCCAATGGGGTTCCTTCCTGACATCCCAGAAAGCATCAGACTGAGGCATATGAGAAATAAACCACTGGTACAACAGAGACGTGCAACAGATAATCATCCCCCCATGATAAGAATTCTGAATATGAATAGAGTAATAAGCATCACCAAAAAATGTAGGAACCGGGTTTCCAATCATGAAGATCCTGATAGCATTAATGTCAATAAACTTATCCACATTAGGAAATAAAAACAATCCATAAGCAAGTAGAGCAAAGATGAACTCAAAAGCGACTATACTCTTCATCCTGGCAATGTAACAAGCTTTCTCCAATAATAACTGAGTTGGTAATCCTCTAATCCCTCCTTTAGTAGTCATATGGGCTTCAACCTCATACTTCCCCAGGTGGATCAAAGCAGCAATCTCGTGTGGTTTTGGCTCACCCTCCAAACTAGTAAAAGGAACACGATCGGTAATAGGTAAATCCAACAGATAAGAATACTCCTCTAGTGTAGGAATCAACTGATAATCATGGAAAGTAAAGAAATGATACATCGGATCATAGAACTGGACCAAGGTCGAGAGAATAACCTCCTTCATCCTAAGCTTCATGAGAGGAATGATGGATCCATAATTCTTCCAAAAATCTGTAGAACACTCAATCTCGGGAATTAGACTAATCAACGCATCTATCTTGGGATCTTTGAAACTGTATTTTCTAGTCTTTCTTTTTCCAGAATCCATGGTCAAAAGGTACCTGAGATATTCACAAATGATCAACTTTCAAGTCCCTTGAAATAAAAATTATTCAAAAGATGCTTATGAGTGCATGGATGCATGATGCAACAATCACACACAAGATTACAAACATAGGGTTCATAGATTCAACATCACGAGCATGAGTTCGAAGGTACTATCCATAAGGCATGGTCTAAAAGTTATCACCTGCCAAACAAGGTTCTAGAGGTTCCTAGAGTCTACATCCTTCCTTCGGATATTACCAACTACCCGATTAACTCGGTAATTAGTAATATTCTCAAGAAAAACTCGTCTGAGCGTAGTATCACGTGACAAATATTTCCATATTACTCCTTCATAGCTTCTGTACTACACCTAAAAGGCCAACATGGGTTAGGTATTCTACGGTCCTCAGTTTCAGCAGGCTCCCAGGTCAAAAGCAGTACATCTTCCTGATTACTCGGTAAACGAAACTACATTTAAAGGGGCCTCCACTGAGTGGGGGATCTCATGCCTCCTTTTTTTGGATTACTCTATCAAAGTTAACATGACTATACCTCCTGTCCTATCTTAAAGTTTTCCCAAGTCCGGGTATAGAATTTATAAGTAATCACCAAGCACCCTGAAAACCAGGAAAATCCAGGCAATTATATATACATCATATAACATATAACAAACAATAGCATATATACAGATATAAAAAGATAGGTTTAACCCACTTAGGGATGGACCAACAAGAGGTCAATCTATCCCCAATGAAGTTGCCATTTTTTCTGTAGCGGTAGAAATGTTTAAGATTAAGCCATTGGATTCACTAGACTTACACATATTAAAGTAAAAATAACCACCACACTTTATTGTTTCCAAAGGAATGGGAAAAGAGCGAGTAACCCAAAAAGAGGGGGAAAGATTCAAGGTAAAGGGTTGGTTATGAAAACGGAAGGTATTAGCATCCTAAACATCTATGGTACTCTGCATGAACCTCTTTGTAAAAATCTGTATATTTTGGCTATAAAATGTTGTGTAAAATAGATGGTGGAGGTGAGAAAAGAAATATATATTTTTATGATTTTTACACCCGCCGCGGTTGCGAACCTTTAGTGTCTACGTACCACCTTTCTTGCAATTGGGGATTGGTACACGTAGTTCACCTTTTAAAAATTATAAAACACAAGTGTGTTGGTTAATTTTATGAGATAAGACATCATCGTCATTGTCCGTGTGGAAAACATATTTACTACCCACAATCATGAGAAAAGAGAATTTGCATCATCTCAAAGTGGAGGATATGGCTTAGATTTTAAAATCAACAATGCCTCACTCTACACCCAAGTGGGAAATATCTCACTTCCCTATATATTGTAGAAGTATAATTGTTTGCATCACTACAAGGATTGACAAGAGTCTAATCTTTTGAGAAAGGTTTAGAAATAAAAAGCCAAAGCGGAAAAATGGTTTGAAATGAGATTGATTGACTTTTAGTCTTCTTACAAAAAGGTCAAGGTATTATTAAATTGATTAGAGTTTATTCATGAAAATGTTTTGAAAATGCATGGACCTAAGTCCAAGTTTATTATGAAAGTGGTTCAAGTTTAAAAAACAAGAAGAGTTTTCAAAAGAAGGAAGAAGATTTTATTGAAATTAAAGAAGATGGGAGGAGAAAAAGAGATTATCCTAAAGCATAAGGTAAAATATAAGGAGAAGAACCATCTAACCAACAAGAAGCCAATACTTGACATTATGAGTCAAGATAGAATTCCCATTCTTTTGGTTGTAACCAAGCAATAAAAGATACTATACCTATTGAGAAAACCAAACTTCAAGTGTATTAAGTCTTCACAAAAATTGGGCATAGTAACGGTTGTATACGGGTGAATTCCCGATTACAAACAAAGTATGTAACCACAATAACCTGCACACAAAACAAACAAACAACCCAATGTATTGAGGTAAACCTCAAGAACTCCAGACAAAATATCAATTAAGGTCACAAGATCTCCAACATAGGCCAAGGTTTCTAATCCAAAGTCCAAGAAGTCCAATACTCCATAATACCAAGGATAGTAACCAAATAGTCCAAGTATCATTAAAGTTTTTTATGGTTCATGTTGATTATTAAGCATCTTCAAAAAGAAAAGAAAAGCTCAAGTGAGCAAAATAAAAATGACAAGAATATAAAGGGGCTCGAGTGAGAAAAGATGAAAAATAGCATAAAATGTAAATGCCAAAGTAAATGGTGCATAAAGTAAAGAGCATAAAATAAAAACACAAAATAAAGTCAATTATTAGTAATTAGTGGTTAGTTGGATGACCATCTTGAAACTTGCATTTTGAACTCATTAGAGGATTGGTAGAACCAAAGCCTCCATAAAACAACTTGCATTTGCTTTTTGTCAAGTATATCTTCCATTTTGGAATCCTCAAAAGTAACAGTTAATGATCAACGATGTTTAAGTGATCCGTGTTGACCAAAATTGATGAAGATCCATTAGAGGATTGGTAGAACCAAAGCCTTCAGGCAATGAATCTCAAGGTTATTGGATCAAAGAGATCAAATTAACATACTTGGGTTGAAAACATAGGTTTGGGCCACGAATGATAATTTATTCGAATCGGGACAAAATTTAGCGCTATGTTAAGCAATCGTAAGTGGACTTATGTAGAAGTCGCACCTATTTTGAGGCCGGTCAATAGCAATATATGTACCATTTGTTTTGAGACATGATATAGAGATCATGCTCCAATAACACTTAGTGAAATAAGAAAGGGATGAGATGAAGAAGGGCGGGAAAGAATATACAAACCACATTTGAATTAAAATTCAATCAAACTATTATTAAAATCATTCATCCATTTTTATAGAGTTAGACTCAACACCATGGATCCAATGATGTTAATAAAGTTCATGATAAAAAATTCAACCCAAGATCAGCCAGAAAATAATTACAAAATAATATTACATTTAATATATACATTAAAAAGGGTTTTAAAATGATTTAAAATAGAAATAAGAGAGAAAAATATGAAACATGTTCAAATTAATCAAGAAATATTAAGTAAGGCCATAGAAAAATCAGAAATGAACCCAAATATTTTTATAAAATTTTTGGTAAATTTTTAAAGTCGGAAACTATTTTTAAAATTTAAAGAAAATGCGTAAAATAAATCAAAAATGGTAAAAAAAGTCAAAGTCAGAAATAAAAAATAAATGAAGTCACCAATATTTATCACAATATCATTGGATCATTCCATTTTTTTTTAGAATTTAAAAATGCATAAAAGTATTTTTAAACATTTAAAACAATTCAAATAAAGTGAAAATTTATAAAAAATACCAAAACACAAAATAAAATTGTGAAAAAATAAAAATCATAAAGAGAAAAATCAAAAATATCTTTCATATTTTTTCCATATTTTTTGGACTTAAAATGAATTTTCTATGATTTTTTGAAGTTTGAAACAATTAAATATAAAAATCAGAAAATAAAATAAAAACCAAAAAGATGTGGACCAATGGATGAGAGTCAAAACGCGTTAGTAATCAAATAAAAGGGATCTGGCGCACTGCGCATATCATGGTCATTACTGAATAAAGCACTAAATCAAATATAAATCAGATTTTCAAAAAATAGAAATGGCACGCCATCATCGGTTGGAAGATGACACGTTGGTCATCTTCAACCTCCCGCCAATGTGAAATACAAGTCTCTCAAACTGTAAAATCAGAAGCTCAGACCTATGCCATTCGCTTCGTCTCATCAAGACGAAGACAATCACACCTTCACGAAACATTTATATAAATTGTAGCTCAAGCAATTTGGAAGGAAAGTTTTGAAAAGGAATTTGAAAATTCATGGCCAAAATGTGTTTCCAGTTAGAAGAAAGTGTTGCGACTAGAACCAGGGCAGTGAGAGCTTCACAATGATATCAAAGTTTGGAAGAATTGATGGAGAAATCTACCTATTCAAGTTAAGTTGCAGAGCTCTGAAACTGGACTTCTATAGATAAATATAGGTCACGATTCTTGAAGGTAATTGTATGGTTAGCTTCAAGGAAGATCAAGGAAGGTGAATTGATAGAAAAAGTGGACTAAAAAGGCTTGAACACTGATTTCGAAGTTGCAGAAAAGTGAGTTATGGAATGAGTTTGGCAAGATGATTTTGGTTGTTCAAGCTTGAGAAAATGAATGTGGGATGACCCTCTATTTATAGGAGAATGAATGGGATCCTTAAGCGTGTGAAATGATAAAATTTGGATGGAAATCGTGTGGGTCTGCAGCATCAACAAAGCATGACTTGTTTATCATAAAAACTCAGCCAAATCGTGCGTTTCATGATGCTAAACGCCTTTGGAAAGTTTCTAAACATGATAAGATGCAAAAACGCGTGGAAAACTTGTGATTAGAAGCCAAAACAAAGATTTCAAAATCTGACTTGTGATGAAACTTTAGTTTCAAGTTACTAAATTCAAATCAATGGCATTCTCAACTCAAGGGGTCTTAGGGCCTGATTCTTGAAGCTTTAGAAAGACGAGGTTACAAGATTTGCAATGGGAAAAGAATGGAATCAAATGGATGTTTGAGCTGAAAGTTGCAATGAGTCAAAGTTGGGAAAAAGTAGTTGACTTTCCATACTTAGAAATATTTCAAGTTTTTTCTTCAAAAGTGACCTATAATGTTTTGAATCCAAACATGGCCTTACTCTTGGAATTTGCTCTTGACCAAAAAATATGGCATGAAATAGACCTCTTTAATGACATTTTGAAACTTGAACCATTCAGAATATCCAACAATTGAGAGAGTCATAAATTGTTGAATTTGACAAAAAATCATGAAATGACCTATAATCATTTGTATCCTTAGGGTATCTTCCATCCATTTTCTCACTTTGCACTTAAAATAAGGAATAAATTTCACATCCTAAAGATAATTATGGAAAAAGAGTGGGCTCAAGGTGATAAAAATTGACCAAGTTATGATCATTTGAAGTCACACATGGGAAATTGGGGGTTCATCTGGAGGACTTGTAATCTATCTTTTTCATAAAGTTTATTCCACATGAAAACTCCTTGAAACTTTTGAAGTGATTTGTTAATAACCATTTGAAGAGAAGGATGTTTTTGGAATCACTCAAAAATACCAAAAGATGAGCAAGATATACTTCTTTGAAGTTCAAAACCCTAGCTCCTAGATCAAGAAAATGCTTTGAGGAACTTTGACAATTTTAAAGAGCCTTCTTGTACCAACCCTTTTTCTTTGTATATAGAAGTTGTTGAGGAGGATAATGAGAACTCATAGAAACCAAAGCCACTTCCACATCTTGAGAATTGAGAGAAATGTGCACTCGTGACCAATGGGAACAAGGCCTTGTCCAACCATGACAACTTCTTCAGTCAACCCCTTGTAATTTTGAATCAATCTTGATAACTTTTAAATATGGTGAACCAAAATAAACCTTGCCATGCCATTTCTTCCAAAACAACTTCAATGGTGAGGTTTGAATTTCTCAAGCTTTATTGACTAGGGTATGGAAATAAACTCATGAACCCATGGATCAACTTGCTAAGCCACATTTCCTTTAACTACATTATTAACAAGTAAAACAAACTAACATTGCATTTTATTAATTAAAAGGGAAGTCAAAATAAAACATTCATGATCACAAAATAAAAATAAAGTCATGGTGCTTAGTGATTCCTCAAAGAGAAAAGCTAAAGATATGGAGGAGAATCAAAAGCCCTAATATGATCTTGTTGTGATTGAATCAATATGGTATGATGAAGGGATCTTAGGGGCAAAAATTGGGGTATAATAGACAATTTACCCAAGAACATATCTACCAGCTCTCTATCAGACAGAGGAGGCTGGACTCTTCCTGCAAGATCTCTCCATTTCTGGGCATAATCTTTGAAGCCCCCGCTAGAACCCATAGACATGCTTTGAAGTTGAGTACGGGTTGGAGTGAGGTCAACATTATATTGATACTGCTTGTAGAAAGCAGCATCCAGATCCTCCCAGGTGCGGATGTTGGTTCCCTCCAGCTGATAGAACCATTCCAATTGAGTCCTCGATAAACTTTCTTGGAAGAAATTCACCCACAAATTCCTATCAGCGGTGTGAGGTTGGATCTTCCTGACATAAGACCTCAGATGCAGTTTAGGACATGAAAACCCGTCATATTTAGAAAATGAGGGAACCTTGAACATTGGTGGGATGACCGCTCCAGAAACCAGCCCTAATTCTTTAAAATCCAGACTAGGTACCCTTTAAATTTCCATGGCACTGAGACGATCCTCCAACTGCTTGTATTTGTCATAAGCAGGAGGATATTGTTCTTCCGCGTAATCAGCCTCTTCTTCATCAGTATCTGGGCTATGGTCTTCTTCTTTTGGCTTCTCTTCCCAATTGTCTCCCTCGTTTGACGGAGTTGCAAATTCTAGAGGTCGCTTGGCCGGTCCTCTGAGTCTCCTTCCCATATTCAGGACACCCACTGGTTTCTTGGCCTTTTTCTTCTTTTCTTTGAGAATGAGAGTCTTCAGGTCCTCTTATCCCTTAGCCATAGCCAGGAACATCCGCTGGAATTAAGCATTCTGGGTTTGAAAATCTTTATTATTTTGTTCGAGAGCCATTTCTTTTTGCTGAAGTAAACAACGAAAAGATAAGAAACATGTCATTGAAATACCTGTAATTATATGTATGCCATGTTTATGCGATGTTTTCAAGAATCTCACGGGGTAAACACAAGAAAATGTTTGAATTTTGATTGCAACTTTGATCGAAGAACTTCGTATCGTTGAATGTCCTTCTACGAGAATCAAGCTCACCATGTCGAGTGGGTCATAGCCTCTGACTCAAGTTATTGTACTTTGGTATTTTGATGGTATTGGCTAGAGGAAAATAAATCCCCTTGCCCCTTGCTAGACGTTCGGTTTATCATAACCTGCATCACAGGCCCTAGAGATCCTTGATATGGTTAGTGAAATGAGAATGGATGTTATAATGTGTTGTACCCCAAAATTTGCCCTCCCATTTTTCATTCAAGATACTATCCTAGGGTTTCTCGAATACTCGATTTGGCTCAGAAGTTGATCAGACATATTTTCTTCCTAGACAGTAAGTCCATAATTAGGGTTTTGCATTTCCCAAAGAAAAATGAGTCTTAAAGATTTCAAATGGTCTTCATAGAACTTCATGTCTCCTCAAGGTTGTTTAAGCCAATTTTCGAACCTTGCGTCACAAGTTTGCTCAGTCAACAATTCAGACAATTGAAAATGGCTCCATTAACCCAAAAGCTGACCTTTGGCAAGACCAAGCCCAAACAATTATAATTTCTTCATTATTCGATACTTTTGAGCGGTTCTTTTTGCGTGTGGCTCTCCTTGACGTCATCTCCAATTTATCTTCACAAGTCAAGAGTTGATTACGTGCGAAAGATCAGCAGAAAATTCGAAAACTTTAGAGGTCATTTCGTGAATTTGACATAATCACAAGAAATTCTTGTCTAATTTTCAAAGTTTAAAACGTCTTCAATTTTCAAATATTCTGAAGTGATTCTTGTTGTGAAGTATCACAAATAGCAGTATCTTTGAGATTACTTCAACAATCAAAGTCAAAATGCGTTTGGAAGACCATGAAAGTTATTGAAATTCTATAGGAATTTCTTGACTTTAGAGTGTTATTAATCTCTAGATGTTGATCATTATGTTGAGATAACTCATTGAAACAAGAGTTTAAGTTTGAAGGTTCATGGATAGTTTGTCATTCGTACTTCAAATTGTTTGTGTTTGAACGATAATGATCATTGGATCAATATGCTTATGGCACAAGTTTGATATATCTGAAAAAATTCATTCCTGAGAATTATTTCGAATTCAGGACAAGGCATTCATCAACTTCATTCGTCTTCATTCAAATTTCCGATCTTTCTTTCAAATCAATCACAAGTGCAACATCAATTCCAATTCCAAACTCAAGACATCCATTTCAAGCTTTCAAGAATTCACGACTCAATCCTACAAGAAAATATAAAGCATTATTCAAGGCATGTTTCAAAGATTCGAATCTCACTCTTTTCTCAAGAGGCGTTTTAAATTTATAGGCCACAAAGAAGAATCCAAATTGTACTCAAAATTTAAACTGTATCAAGGAATATTCAAGCTTTACAAGTTTTGTAGAAACAAATTCAAAATGAATCGAAACTCATTGTTTAAATTTATAGGTGAATTGGAATACACTTTACAAGTTTCTAAACCCCAAAATTCAAATTACAAGATTCACAATGTTACAAAATGCACTAAGTTACAAGGGAATTTCTTCATATTCAAGTCTTCATCAAAAACTTCAAGTCACTCTTCACCGATTCTCCCTATTGTCCATTCTGCTCGTGCATGTAACAAAGAAAGAGATAAATGGTTAGTGAACGATTCATGTTTGAAGCAAGAAATAAGAATTTTCAAAAAAAAATTCTTCTCATCATTAGGGTTTGCTCGAAATAATCAGTGTGTGGTTTAGAGAATCCACCATTTGCCAAAGCCCAACAAAGGCCTCATTTATCTTCGTCAACCAATTTCTAATCATTGGCCCAAAACAATATCTTCATTGCAAATCACAAAAATATATATATTTATTTTTGGTTCACAAAGAAAATACTGTAAAAAAAAGAGACCAACATGCATTATTGAGAACAAAACAAACACAAGAAAACAAAATACTTTCAAGAAAGCAGGCTGTATTGCAGCCTGCATTGTTGTCCAAGCTTGTACCAAGAAAATCAGTCCAATAATTGCATAAAATTGGCAAATAAGAGAACTGTAACAATAAGGAACAAAACAGCATAACAATTTTGTTCAAAAATCCATATCATTCCCCCCCCCCCCCCCCCAAAATTGTTTCCTCTTGTTAATATAAGAGGACATTAACACAACAAAAAGAGATTGTCTTTTTTTCGGTTGCTATCAGAAGAGAAGAGAGAAAAATAACAAAAACACTTTTACAGTAACCAAGCTATATGCATAAACCACAACACCAGTTCTGAAAAAGGAGGCGAGGCATCAAAGAAATTTTCTTTTTTTTCCATCATTTTCTTCAAACCATAACCCTTCAGAAAGATTATATTCAAGAATACATAAAGCCTAACAAAAGGTTCACAGAAATCAACTTCCATGTCAAAGAAAGCGCGGAGTCACTGTAACAACAACCAACAATCTCTGTAAGTTTCCCTTCTTGCCTCATAAACATACTCTTGTTTTGTTTGCTTTTTTTACTGTCATAAGAAATCTGTTAAACGAAAACACACAAACAAATTATTATACGGTGTACTGAAGAAATCAAAACTTACCCAAAAAAAAATCAGCAAAAGAGTAGTAAATGTTCATCACTCATCTTTTAAACGACACCCCTAACCACCAACGAAAACCGTTAACACCATCTACAACTCTCTCCTTCACGCGACCTCTCCTCCACCGTATTCCGTCGCCCTCTGTCTATTACCACCAGAACCGACAACATGCACTCACCTGCAGAAAAATAAAAAAAAATAGAAAACAACAAGAGGACACGACCAATTTCCGATAATGCTTCCTCCATCAATCAGAGAACGAATGATGTGAATCATCTCTCTCAGCATGTTACTTTCAACGTAGCGTCTCCCTCGAAGAATGAGCTGAACGAACTCAAGCATCGTTTTGTTTTGGAGCCCGGACAAATATGAATCTTAAGAATCAAATCGAGTCTGGTGAGTTTCAACCTCAGAGGAGATCGTTGAACAAGAAGATTGGTAATAAGCGGCCAAATTCAGAGATTGAAGGATTGATGATGGTGATATTTTGTTAGAGAGAAGAAGACAAATGGGTTGGGGTAGATTTGAGGAAGATGATAACTTTGGTACTGATGAGAGAGAGAGGGGGGTCATTACTTTTTGTTCCAATTTCCCCTTTAATTGTTTTATTGGGAATAATGACAATATTTAATTCTAATACATTTCCTTTCCAACAAATCAACGGCGCCTCTCAATCTTTTTTTAGGGTTTGAATATTTTCTTTGTTCCCTTCATCCAAACCGGGTCAGCCTTTGGGCCTTTTGGCCCAATCCAATTACTGTTTTCCTTTATGTCTTAATGGAATCATAATAATAACGAATAAAAAACATAGTTCAGTTGGCAAAGCACACCACTAACAACCAAAGAGGCACGGGTTCGAGACTCCCTGGGGTGTTTTTTTCTCATTTTCCTTATTTTTTGTTTCTCATTAACTCCATTTTACTATTTTAAAGTTTTTTTTTGGACAAAAAATAAGTTGTTGGGTCTAACGCCCTTGCTATCTCACACCCCTATTTTTGGTTTTACCCCTTCATTTTACTCATGTTATTTTTACTTATTTTGATTAACATAGATTTCTTTAATTAAGTTTTTTTTAGTTTAGTTTAATTTTAATTAAACAAAAATAATAAAATACAAAAACATGTCATTAGATATTTTAGAATATCAATTTTGTTTAGATTTTAAAAATCAATTGAATTAAATATAGTTTTTAAATTAGTTAAATTCTCTTAATTAGTTTAGTTAGGGATTTTAGTGAATAATTTTATTAATTAACTTTTTATTTAGTTTTAAATTACATTGTTTAAATTCTTCATGATAAAAAAATACCAAAAATATTATAGTGTTATTTCTTTTTGCTAGTTAATTTTATAGATTATGCTAGTTTAAATATTTGTTGATTTTTAATTCGATTGGGTTGTATTGATTATTTATTTAAAATTTTAATTACATTGTCTATTTGATCCATTCCCATTTGTAAATTTGTATCCCCCATTCCCGAAAGCTCTGTAATAGCGTAGAATTTTAATTTCCATAATTTACTATTTTCCTTTATACCATATAGTAATTAGGCGTGTATGGCAAGATCTAAAATGAATTGCTAGACAACCCTAATAAAAGGAAAATTAACTCGAATCAAACACACTTTTCAAACGCGCACCTTTAGGGTAACCTCGCTTGTTGCCTTCAAAAAATACATTCGTGTCCCTCGAATGTGGAACACTTTAGCAAAGACCCTCGATAAAAAAGATCGTAGTCCCTCGATGTTGCCTTCGGTAAAACGATCTTAGTCCCTTATGATAATTGCTAAAGCGTCTTATAAGTTGCCTTCTATGACTGTACGATGATCCGCGATTGTCCCTTCACATCCAACGATGGGGCTTCTTACCAAATCAATGGTAAGATAACAACATCTAAAGGAGGAAAAGAATATTTTAGACCTTTCGAGTATGTAGATTCGCTCTTAATTGCTCGCTTGCTCACAATTAAACATTTTACACTTTCACATTAAAACCTTTTCCAAAAGACAAAAAAAATTTGTATACGTTCTTATAGAGACGAGAACCATTACAAAAACATCTTTTCAAAATCACCTTCAAAAAACAAAATACACAACCACCTCTTTGAACTACTTTTCGAAAAAAACACTTTGTATGCGTCCTTATAGAAACAAGAATCATTGCAAAGACATTTTTCAAAATGCTTTCAAAAACCACAAGCACATTAAAAAAAAAGCAAGTGATCTAGCGAGTAACTAAGATCCCATGGAAAACCATGGATGAAAAGGGTGCTAGCACCTTCCCTTTTCATAATCTACCCCCCGAACCCGAGAAGCAATCTCGAAAGGTCTTTCCTGTGCTTTTTCTACCTTTCTTTTTGGATAAAAGAAAAGTCGGTGGCGACTCTTGCTAACCGCACAATTGCGATCAAACGCAAACGACCCAAGTCAGTTCTCCCACCGTATCACAGAACTGGCGACTCTGCTGGGGAAATTTTTTAAAAGTGGGGTTACCTTAGGGTTTAGATCACATTTACTTGCTTTCATTATTTGACTTGTATGCTTTACATTATGGTTCTTTGTTTGGGTTTGAATCCTCTAGCCAAATTTGGGATACCTTATAGGTAAGTAGCAATACATTGTGGAAACTATGTGGGGGTATACCGACACGGTCTAAGAAATAGCTACGTTAGTGAGACATATTTGTGGGTATCAGTAGCCCTTGAGTAGTCAAGGAGAATACGGGGCCGCTGAGTGATGTTATGAAGCACTAATGAACTTTTATAACCTTTACTTGACCAACTTAGCCATTAGGACGTAGTGAGATGGCCTGCTTTGGTGTAGTCCGAAGTTGGTAGATACTCGATACTACACTCATTAAGGTTTGGTTTTTTGGGATATTTTGGTCGCTGTTAAAGAGGCTTGCGCTGAAACAACGCCCAAGGAAACAAACCAATGATATTGAGCTCCTTAGAACCTGGTTACTATTACTAGGACAGGTTTTAAGCCAACTAAACTTCAAGAGGGTACTTACCTATGAGACTCCATGCAAGCCTAAACCTAAGGACTTGTTTTCTTTATTTGTGTATATTTTACTTGTACATAACATCATGAACATCATAACATCATACTCATACTCATTAACCATTTCAAGGAGTTATGGGATTTATCTTTGTTTCTGTTTTGTAGGACATGGATTCTCTTCACAGGAAAACTATTCAAGTCAACCTTGTAAGGATTTCCCCTCAACTTAAAGAGCTAGCTTCAAGGATTACTGAAAACTCTCCGTTCACCGAGAGACACGGTCGCATACTAAACTTGGTTACCTCTAACACAAATAAAGATATGATGAAGGTTCTCTTTCAGTTCTTTGATCCTTTACACCATTGCTTCACATTTCCTGATTATCAACTTGTGCCTACTTTGGAAGAATTCTTCCGACTCTTGAGGATTCCCATTCTCAATCAACTACCTTTCAACGGTACAGAAAGAGACCCAAAGCCAGAAGAGATTTCTCAAGCTCTACACTTGCAATCATCTGATATCACAACTAATTGGGAAACAAGGAGTGGTGTCGAAGGTTTCTTAGATAAGTTCTTGTTTGAGAAAGCCCAAAATTATTGGAACTCGTTGGATCTACAAGATTTTGAGGAAATTGTGGCTCTCCTCATCGATGGGATGATTTTGTTTCCAAATCCTGACCAACTCATAGATGTGAACGCCGTCAAAATATTCATATCTCGTAACCCAGTGCCTACCTTGCTAGGAGACATCCTACATTCTTTTCACACTCGCACTATGAGGAAAAGAGGTATCCTTATGTGTTGCACTCCTCTCTTGGAAAGATGGTTTATTTCGCATCTTCCCCAATCTGTATTAAGGAACGAGCAAGGTTCAAGGTGGTCACAAAGGTTGATGACGCTCAAGCATTCAGATATCCATTGGTGTTCTCGATCTATGGAGAATGTTATCATCGTTGACCATTGTGGAGAGTTCCCTAATGTCCCTTTACTCGACATTATGGGAGGTATCACCTATAACCCCTGTTTGGCTCTAAGACAGTTTGGTTATGCCCGAAGGGATGGCCCACATGAGATGCTCATTCAAGGTTTGGTATTTGACTACGAGAATGACGATCAAGGTCTTCGCCAGAGATTCATCCGAGCTTGGAGGACGTTGAACAAGTTAGATAGCAAGACATTGGGGCACAAGAATTCCATCTCTCTTGAGCCTTACCTCAAATGGGTATGAGCTCATGCTCAGAGTCTTATAATGCCTTATCCCTCCATTCTCCCGGTTATCATAGAGCCTGTTGTGGAAGGAGATGTTCCATACAATATCCTGCATCCTGACATGCCCACCTCTCTTAAAGACTTACAAAGAGATTGGATACAACTCAAGGGAGAAATATACACATTTGAGGCCTAATTCTATGCTAGCGAGAAGAAGGTTTTGGAACTCACTAAGAAACTTCACGAGGAGCGGACCCTGAATGCCTACATCACACCAAAGAGGATGCACACAACCTTTTTATCTTAGAGTGTTTTTTTTTATTTCTGTGTAAGCCCAAAGAGGCATTGATGTACCCAAGATTTAATATTTTAATATAAAGTGTGTTTCCTTTTTATCTAAAACGATTTTGAATCACTAAGTTCCTTGAAATCATTGCATACGCGTTTACCATTCATCATAACATAAGCAGGTTTCTTGCGTTAAGTCTCCTCATCTTTCTACTGTTTATTTCAGTAAGATGGATCTCGAGCAAACGGCGAAGGACCTCCAAGCACAAAACGCTCAGTTTCAACAAATGCTTTTAACTCTAGCCAAAGGACAAGAAGAGTTAAAGACCTTTCTGGTTGAAAAGAAAAAGAAGAAAACAAAGAAGGTGACCGAAGTTCTAAACATGGGAAGAAGATTCCAAGGGCAGACAAGAAGGGCCTTAGACTTTGCAACGACATCCGGTGAGAAAGACAACCAAGATGGGAAAGGTAAGGAAACAATTTTCCCGTCAGAATCAGAAGAGGAAGAGGAAGAAGAAGACTACTCTGAAGAACAATACCCTTCAGCTGATGACAAGTATAAACATCTTGAAGAACGGTTGAGTTCGATGGAAATCCAAAAAGTGCCTGGATTGGACTTTGAGGAATTGGGGTTAGTATCTGGGATTGTCATACCTCCAAAATTCAAAGCACCGCTGACAAGGATTTATGGCTGCACTTCTTCTAAGACAGTTTGTCTGGAACTCAACTGGACTGGTTTTACCAAATAGAAAGAGCCAACGTTCATAATTGGGAAGATCTTGCTGCTGCCTTTTACAAACAATACCAATACAATGCCGACATTGCGCACACCCGTACTCAACTCCAGAGTATGGCCATGGTTTCAAGTGAGGGCTTCAAGGACTATGCACAAAAATGGAGAGATTTAGCCGGAAGAGTTCAACCTCCTCTATCAGAAAGAGAATTGGTATACATGTTCTTGGGCACCTTGTCTGGTCCCTTCTTCAATCATCTAATTGGGAGTTCATCAGAAGGTTTTACTGAATTGATATTGACCAGAGAAAGAGTAGAAGCCGGGATAAAGAATGGAAAGATCCAAAAAGATGCATCCTTTTCCGCAGCTGTAAGAAAGCCATTCATCGGAAAGAAAGAAGTGGTTGTTGTATATCCTCAAAGAAACTAAGATAGGGCCGAACGCCGACCAATGGTGAGGGCTGTTATGATTCCTAAACTTGCGCCTGATCAACAAAGAAGCAATCATCCAAGGATGGAAAGACCGGTCAGGTAGTTCACCAAAATTAACACGACCCTATCTCAGGTATTACCACATCTGTTAAAATCTAATTTGGTGACCTTGAAAGAAGCTCTGAACAACCCTAATACAACCTCTCCTCACTATCATCCCAATGCCCGTTGTGCATATCACTCTGAAAGTCCTGGCCATGATACTAATAACTGTTGTACTCTAAAGAACAAGGTACAAGACCTCCTTGAGGCTAAGGAGATTGAATTCGATGCGCCAGAAAAGCCCAATGTCATTTATGCCCTTATGCCCAAACACGGCCATAATGCCAACACCATCGAGGAGGATATGTTTATCGCTTAAGTTGATGAACTTGTGACCCCACTCCTGACTATAAAAAAGAATTTGTTAAAAGTCGGTGTTTTCCCAGGCTGTAATTAAAGCTGTCATTTCTGTTTGACCTCACCGACCAACTGTCTTTTGTTGAAAACAGGCGTTCAATGCCTAATAGATAACAAAGAAATTCTATTCGAGAAGACTTATATTCCAGCTATTCTTTATAATGATGTTTCCATCGTTACCATATCCGCCAATTCTTCCAGGGTCTCCACCAAAAGACCCGTTAGAATTACACCAGTTCCAAAAGTAGCTCCTTTAATAATCACAATGTCTGGACCAATCCCGTATACGTCAGACAAAACCGTGCCATGGAATTATGGAGGAGATGTCTACTACCACGGTATTAAGTAAGATTGTCCAGCGGTCGAAGATTCAAGTTCTGAGAAATATGATTCCGATGTCAGTAATATTGCAGGGACTAGTAAGATTACCCGAAGTGGTAGGATTTTCTCTCCAGAAATTGCTCCCCTAAAGGCTGTTTCTGGACCCGTAATCATTCCTGTTATTGTTGCTCCTCCGAAGGTTACTCCCAGTCCCATAATCATCTCTGCAAGCACTCCTTTTGACGAAGCTGTTACAATCCTTGTTATCACCCCTACTGACGTTCCTGCTGCCGAGTCAACCGAGACTCAAGGTAAAAGTATTCTGATTAAGGCTGTCCAGACAAAGGCCCAATCAGTAGCTATCCCTGAGACCTCCCAGAAAGAGATGGAGGAAATTCTAAAGATCATAAAAAGAAGCGACTACAATGTAGTCGAACAGCTGGGGAAGACTCCATCAAAAATTTCCATGCTGGCTCTCCTACTATGTTCTGAGGCGCATGCAAAGGCCTTGGTAAAATTCCTGAAAACTGCCCATGTACCCCAAGAAACATCTGCCGTTCAATTCCAAGACTGCATGGCCAGCTTGACTGCGGATAATGGTCTAGGTTTTTTGGATGCTGATTTAACGCCAAGGGGGAGGAAGCATAATGAGGCATTGCATGTATCGGTTGAATGTAGGGGCACGACATTGGCTCATGTGTTGGTTGATACCGGTTCATCCCTGAATGTGTTGCCTAAAAAGGCTCTTGATAGGCTTGACTGCGAAGGATTGACATTGAAACCAAGCAATATAGTGGTGAGGGCCTTTGACGGCTCAAAAAGGATGGTGCATAGGGAAGTAGACATCCCCATAAAAGTTGGAACCCACACATTTGATTCAACTTTTTATGTAATAGATATTCGCCCCTCAAATTCCTGCTTGCTAGGCCGTCTGTGGATTCACAATGTTGGTGCCGTTACTTCTACGTTGCACCAAATGCTGAAAAATCCAATTCAAGGGAAGATCATCACCGTTCATGGAAAATAAGAGTACATGATCACCCATCTCAATTCCTTCAAATATGTGGAATTAGATGGTGAATTTATTGAAACTCCATTCTAACACTTCGAAGAAGTCCCGCAAGAGGTGGCAGTGACCAAGGCTCTGTCTCAAGTTCCCAAGATTACAAGGCCTTTGCTCAGGATGTCATCTTTGAAGGATGTTAAGGAAGTGGTAGAAGAAGGTGGGTGCACTATTTGGGGACAACTCCCAGATATCCCATATAAGTCTGACAAATTTGGCCTGGGTTTTACTTCAGGTGCCCAGAAAGTTGTACGCCGCGTTCGTGCCGGAGGACCACCCTTGAAGATCAAAAATCACGAAGTCAATGCGGTGGAAGATGATGAAGACAGCTACAACCTGGAGGATTGGATTTTCCCAACTGTCAGTGGAGGGCTCAACAACTGAGAGGATAGAGATTTTGTCCCGATCACTTTTATCCCACAGTAATTTGTCTTTACATTTTGTTGGATCTGTAATATTAAAACAATTAAGACTCTTAAAACCTTGTGTCTTACCCGAGGCACAATGGTCCATTTGTAAGGGTTATTATCTCAATTCCATATGACATCAATGAATCATGGACGTTTTGCATACAAACTTTCGCACCAATTTTTTCTTCTTTTTTACATTTTCATTTATTTCAAAGATAATTATACCCTTACACACACTCACACTCACAATGCAGGTCTACATCCATTCGGGATCCCATGGGTAACAGTACTGCTATGGCCTTTTGTGACTCTAAGAATATAATCTACCAAGCCGAAGACGAAGGTGAGAAAGATTATGAAGTACCAGGGGAACTTTCCAGATTACTACAACAAGAAGAAAGGACCATTCAGCCTCACGAGGAACTCGTGGATACAATCAACCTAGGTAGCGATGAAGACAAAAGAGAAGTCAAGGTGGGTGCCAATCTGGAACCCAATGTCAGGAGCGTCTGATTCAGCTGTGTTGTACCCCAAAATTTGCCCTCTCATTTTAATCAATACATGCCCATTGAGATCTTCAATTTGCTCAAGGTTGCCCAAGAATGGACCAGACAAACTCTCTCCTAAGGCAGTAAACCTCAAATTAGGGTTTTCATTTTCATCAAGATGGGTGAACCACAAAGGCCTCATATGCTCTCCATGACCTTAATATGTTCTCAAGACCCTGCATGTCAAGTTTCATGCCTTGCACAAGAAGTTTTCTCAGTCAACTGCTCAAATGCTTGAGAATCGACTATATTAGATCAAAAGTCAACTGTCACCCACATACAGTCAAACTTCAAGATTTTTGGTCAACATTAACATTTTGAAGTGACTTTCATAATTTGATCAAGGGTTGATCATGATTCCTCAAGGAATGCTCCAAATTCATCAAAACCCAAAAGTTCTAAATTAGGGTTTCTTAGTAAAAGTCAACCCAACTTTGACCAAGCATAACTTCCACATGCTTTATCAGAAACTTACCATGCAAAGTTCATTTTTAAGAGGATGCAATTCTATACAATTCATCTTTATCTCACAAGATCAAAATATGAACTCACAAAAAGATATGAATTTCCACATTATGGGTCCTTTTGAAAAGTCAACAAAAACACCTTTTGGGTCAAAGCTTCTTACATGAACATGGAAGACTCAATTGAGATGAGACAAAATTGGTTGCTTAGGGGACATCCAAAGCTTTCTAAAAAGTCCAAAAACACCTCTCTATGGTTAAAATTGGAGGAGATATGTCTTGTCAAAGATGACCCTTTTTGCAAAATTGCCAAAAGTCAAATATGCTCAAAAATGCATTTTTTGCTAAATGGGCCTAACTTTTTATGCTTGAACTTCACTTATAATGTGGTCCACGACTCAAATATTCATCCACACATTATTTTCTTCATTTTGCAATTTATTTTGATTTTTTATTAATTAAAAAGTGAATTAAATCAAATAATTGGAGAATAATAGCAAAGATATGATTTTATTTGGTTTTTGGACAGGTTGGAAATCAAAATATGCTGAATTATCAAGGCCAAAATGAATCAAGCACAATTGGTACAAGAAAGGGAAGATTTGGCTCAAAATAACAAGTTTACATTAGCTTGAAAATCAAATCAAATCTCTTATAATTGCAAAGATTCAACCCAAATTTGTAACCCTAATTCATTCCTAGATATATAATGGACAAGAACAAAGCATGGCATAGGGGTTAGCAGGCGTGAACAAGGAGAACAAAACTTCAAAATTTGACAAAAAATTGTGACTCGGTTTCAAGCTTGGAGGCCAATTCAAGCCCTTCTAGCATCACCAAACGATTCTTGGACCTTCCCAGAAGCTAACCCAATCGATTGCACGCCTTTACACGTCCAAAATCACCCCCTAGCACTCTCACGGTTTGCTCATATTTTCAAAATTGATTATCATAATTTTTGCATCATTAGCATGTTTAAATTATATATTTGTGATCCTCATCATGTTTGCAAGCTAACTGAATACTTTAATTGTGTTTTTGAAGCCTATACATGCCTTTGCCATTGTTAGGGTTTGTATGTGCAGATTAGGAGTTTTGTCCACAGGTTAAATTGGCCAGCAAAAGGGGTACCATGATGTTCACAAGATCAAAACGAGTTGATCTATATAATTAGATGCCATTTATCTTGCGTGTTGTGGATTTTTGAATTTCACAGGTTTGTAGCTACAGACCTTTGTCTGTTGGTAAAAGTACCATAGCCTAAAACGACGGATGAGGAAGAAGAAGACAACGTGTCCAATCATCATTGGATCATTTGAAAGCTGGCTCATTTTTTTGTTTATTCATTAATCCGTTTATTTATTATATAACATGTTTTGTTTGCATTGTACTAACAACAAAAGCGCGTAGCACAGATGGCAAGCAAGCATAGTGGAAAGGGTAGAAGACCTGGGTTCGATCCTAGGTCCCAGCAACACTTATTTTCCTATTTTCTGAATGCAAATTGCATGCACTTCTTATCAAAGGGTCTACCATACTCCATCAACATCCAGCCACTTGATCCAACATGCCATCAGATCCAACGTTCCAGTAATGATGGACTATGGTGCGCTCATAGGTCGACGCTACAAGGAACCAAAGGTTGACTGGGCTTGGAGTATTTTGGGCTTGGGAATTCAGATTGGCACCCCCTTTTCGCTAGCATACATGCCCATTCTCTTTCTTTTCTTTATTTATTCCTTTTATTTTAATTGTTTTGTTTAATTATTTTTCACCAAATTAATTACCCTTTTTTTAATCATAAAATCAATAAATCACAAAAATACAAAAAAAAGCATTTTTTTAATAAAATATTTATTTTAATTTAATTAGAAATGTAGGTTAAGTTAATTCCTTTTATAATTAAAATCAAATAGAAACTAGGTTTTAATTTTACAATTATATTTCTTTTCTCAAATAAAAAACCAAAAATACACAAAATCTTTTTGTACAAAATATTTTATTTTCTTGAAATTATTTAATTTAGCTAGATTAGGTTAATTTCAGTTTCTTTTTCATAATTAAAATAATTATAATTAGGGTTTTATTCGTACATAACTCAATCAATTCTTTTCTCAAAAATAACTTAATTTTTTTTCTCAATTAGATTTTAGGGTTTTCAATTTCTCCTCGTATTTAATTCACCGCGCATTTAATTATTTCTTTTCCATTATTTTTGTAACTGCCGATGGTTTGTAATAGTTAAATTAGGGTTTTATTTCTTACTTTAATCCCCGATTCTTTGGTTATGTAATTAATCCCCATCCCCGAAGCCTTGTAATAGCTAGATTTATTTTCTCGCATTTTTCATTCCCGCGAATATTTAACTGTCTAGATGTATGCTAATAGGATTGTATGGAAAGATTTCTTGAAATTAAAACGGTAGACCACCTAATGTGCAAAGATTAAATAACTGAAACAAATCATATGCACATATTTCACTCCTAGGGTTTACCTCACTCTGGTTGCCTTCGGTAAACAATCATTAAGCATAGGAGATTTTAGTGGTGGCCCTCCAGTCTAAAAAGATCAAATTGTCCCATTCGAATGTTGCCTCGGAAACTTTGCCTCAGAGATGTTGCCTCGGAAAGATCTTAAGACTCTAGGGTTACTTCTAAAGTTTTCTAACTATTGATTTAGTGATTGTATTTGTCCCTTTCGAACGTCCCTTACAACTCCAACGACTGTGCTACCTACTCCTTAATAGTAGGATGGCGCTGTCTAAAGGAAATAGAACAAACAATCTTTTTTCGAGTAGGTCGAATCTGAAGTACTTGCTCAATAAAAACTGTTTCACACAAATACCTTTCAAGACAAATTTTCAAAATAAAATTCGTCACATCCTTGAAGACTGATACAAGGGTTATCACGAAGTAAAACATTTCCAAGACAAACACACACAAGCAATTTTTAAAAGATGAGCAAGTACCTAAGAGCCCGTAGATAACTACGGATAGAAAGGGTGCTAACACCTTCCCTTTCTATAATCTACCCCCCATACTCATAATATCTCGAAAAAAGGTTTTTTCTGTTCTTTTACCTTTTCCATGATTGGATGAAATAAAAGTCGATGGCGACTCTTGCTTACCACGACATTTTGCGAACAAAAAACGCAAAATGCAAACCAGTAAAAGAAGTTGGTTCTGCCACCGTATCACAAGTTGTTACACGAATACGTTGAAGTCTTTGCCTGGTCGTATAAAGACATGTCGGGACTTGACGCAGACATTATGGTACATCGTCTACCTATAAGAGAAGATTGTCTACCAGTTAAACAAAAGGTCCATCGTATGTGACCAAACAAATCGGAGAAGATTAAGGCAGAAGTCATGAAACAATTCAACGCTGGTTTCTTGGCCGTCACCTCTTATCCACAATGGGTTGCCAATGTTGTTCACGTCCCCAAAAAGGATGGCAAAGTACGAATGTGCGTGGACTACAGAGATTTGAATAGGGTAAGCCCTAAGGATGATTTTCCACTCCCCCACATTGATATTCTGGTTGACAATACAGCACAACACAAAGTGTTTTCCTTCATGGACGGTTTCTCAGGATACAACCAAATCAAAATGGCGCCTGAGGATATGGAGAAAACAACCTTTGTTACACAGTGAGGCACATTCTGCTATAAGGTTATGTCATTCGAACTGAAGAATGTTGGGGAAACCTATCAGCGTGCCATGGTAGCTCTATTTCACGACATGATACATCACGAAATAGAGGTCTACGTGGATGATATGATAGCCAGATCTCAAACGGAAGAAGAGCATCTCAATCATTTACAAAAACTGTATGAGAGGTTGAAGAAATACAAGCTGAGATTGAACCCAAATAAATGCACGTTTGAAGTAAGGTCTGGTAAACTCTAAGGCTTTATCGTCAGAAACAAAGGTATCGAGGTGGATCCTGCCAAGGTTAAAACAATACAAGAGATGCTTACTCCTCGTACTGAGAAGGAAGTCAGGGGATTCTTGGGACGTTTGAACTACATTTCCAGATTCATTTCTCACCTGACAGCTACTTGTGAACCAATCTTTAAATTGTTGAAGAAAGATCAAGTAGTCAAATGGAATGACGAATTCCAAATTTCTTTTGACAAAATCAAAGAGTACCTGCAAGAGCCTCCTGTGTTGATGCCACCAGTCGAGGGAAGACCGTTGATCATGTATCTGACTGTTTTAGAAAATTCAATAGGGTGTGTGCTGGGGCAGCATGACGAGCCTGGCCAAAAAGAGCATGATATTTATTACCTGAGAAAAAAGTTTACCGACTATGAAACAAGATATTCACTGCTCGAGAAAACTTGTTGCGATCTGGCATGGGTTGCTCGCCGGCTAAGACAGTATATGCTGACCCATACTACCTTGTTGATATCTAAAATGGATCCAATAAAATACATCTTCGAGAAGGCTGCTCTCTCTGGGAGAATAGCAAGATGGCAGATGATCCTGAAGGAATATGACATACAGTATACTACCCATAAAGTAATAACGGGAAGTGTACTAGCTGATCACCTTGCTCACCAAGCTGTGGAAGACTACCAATCCATGAAGTTCGAATTCCCTGACGAGGACATCATGACGGTAAACAACTGTGAAGAATTCAGGCCATATGACGGACCTGAACAAGGATCCCGATGGACCATGTTTTTCGATGGGGCATCCAACGCACTTGGCAATGGTATTGGTGTTGTACTCGTATCTCCTGAAGGGTGCCATACTCCCTTTACCACAAGACTCTGCTTCAATTGTACAAACAACATGGCAGAATACGAAGCGTGCATCTTTGGTCTCAGAGCTGCCATAGAGTTGGGGATCAAATCTTTGAGTTTATTCAGAGATTCAACTTTAGTCATCAGTCAGATCAAAGGGGAATGGGACACCAAACACCCTAACCTTATCCCTCACAAAGAACATGTTTTGACATTGCTACCACATTTTGAGAAGATTGCCTTTGAGCATTTCCCGCGAGAAGAAAATCAGCTAGCAGACCCACTAGCCATAATGTCATCCATGTTTAAACTTAATTGGGATAACGAGGCTCCCCAAATCATCATCAAACGAATGGATGAACCAACTCACTGTCACGAGATTAATACTGAAGAAGTAGTGGACCAGCCCTGGTTTCACGAAGTCAAGAGGTATCTCGAGGCTCAAGAATATCCCGAAGGAGCTTCAGTCAACGATAAGAAGTTCTTAAGGAGATTCTCTGCTAAGTTCTTCCTTAGTAACGACATTCTTTACAAACGCAACCACGACTCTGTGTATACATTAGTGCGTAGACAAGGTTGAAGCTGAAAGGATCATGGCTGAATTGCATGAAGGCACTTTTGGCACCCATTCTAGTGGGCATATGATGACAAAGAAAATCCTACGGGCAGGTTATTATTGGTCTACCATGGAAGCAGATTGCTATCAACACTCTCAAACTTGCCATAAGTGTCAGATTTATGCTAATAAGGTTCACGTACCTCTGGTTCCTCTGAATGTATTGATGGCTCCTTGGCCCTTTTCTATGTGGGGAATTGATATGATTGGGGAAATCAAGCCATCGACCTCCAATGGACACTGCTTCATCTTTGTGGCAATTGACTATTTTACAAAATGGGTGGAGGCAACCTCTTTCGCTTCCGTTACCAAGAATGTTGTCGCCCAGTTCATCAAAAAGAATCTCATCTGTCGGTACGGTATCCCAGAGAGAATCATCACTGAAAATGGTACGAATCTAAACAATACTATGATCACCGCCTTGTACGAGAAATTCAAGATCTAGCATCACAATTCTTCCCCTTACCAGCCGAAGATGAATGGTGTTGTCGAAGATGCAAATAAGAACATTAAGAAGATCATACAGAAAATGGAAGTCACATACAAAGACTGGAATGAGATGCTACCATTTGCTCTCCACGGGTATCGTACCACAGCTTGCACATCAACCGGGGTAACACCCTCTTCTCTGGTATAAGGCATGGAGGTTGTCTTACCTATTGAGGTCCAGATCCCCTCTCTGAGGATTATGAAGGATGCAGGGATGAATGAAAAAGATTGGATCCAGACTCGACTTGATCAACTGAAACTAATTGATGAGAAAAGGCTTACTGCTGTTTGCCATGGTCAAATGTATCAGAAATGAATGATCAAGGCTTTCAACAAAAAGTTCAGACGCCAAGTGTATCAAGTCGGGGATCTAGTAATCAAGCGCATCATACTTCCGCAAGGTGATCCCAGGGGAAAATGGACTCCTACATACGAAGGACCATTTGTAATCAAAAACATCTTCTCTGGTGGAGCAATGATCTTGACCACCATGGATGGCAATGACCTACTGCACCCTGCGAACGCAGACATAGTCAAAAGATACTACGTATAAGAGACCCGCTAGGTTGACACACCTAGGCAAAATAAGGGCATCCCGGCGAACCAAAATGGTTCAGGCAAAAATTAGAGATAAAACAAAAAAAATCTGTACACTCGGCAAGTTGAAAACCCGAAAGGGCGACTTGGAAAAAAAAGGGTATCCCGGTGGACTGAAAACCCGAAAGGGCGGTCCAGGCAAAAGTTAGAGAATTAAAGCGTATGATGTCCTGTTGGATAACCTTACGTACAACATTTGGCTTCGACTGACAAACTCAGCGGTTCTGATCAATTCAATCAACTTCGGACAAGGCAACAAATAAACAAGATGCTCAGAGACACGAAGGCTATAGCAGAATGGGAACCCCATGGGATTATTGCACATATCTATCTTTTCTTTGTATCAAAATTTTAATTTTTTACGATGGAATTCTCTTACTAGAATGTTTGTCTCGTTGTACAAAAATACTTACTCAAAGTAAATACAAAGATATCCCTTTGAAAGTGCAAAACTATTTGTTTGTCTTTACTCTTGTGTTTTGTTTACAAAAATGGCCAATGATTTATTGTTGAACATATGCATTTGAACATAATCACGGTTTACAAATAAAAAAAATAGAAAGACAGTCACTGATGGCTTTAAGAGATAGGGAAATATCTCTAAGCTACTTCCATAAATCCCCCGCAATGTGAAGTTTAATCCCCAGCAGAAAAAAACTTCCAATTATCACTCCCCATTATAAGTCACCAAATTTCTCAAAATTCGCCAACAGGATTTTACAGGAAGTACACGGTATTTCCCTTACAACAGAGTTTATTTCTCTAAAAGGAAATTCATCAAGACTTCAACTTCACAACATGAAGACTTATACTCCATATCCTCAGCATTAGTCAGGGATTTATTTTCCCCAATCCAACAGATGTGCAGCAGATCAACTCACATACACATACATCCCATTCACATATCATAAACATTGATAACATGAACGCATACAACATAACCCCATTATGCATACATTTCATGTATCATGACTTGGCATTTTAGCTAACATTTTACCCTTTTCAGGATAAGTTTAAGAGCTACCATTAACAATGTTCAATCTCTATACAATTCAGATACGCACCAGATACGAATGCCATCCTGATACTCATTCAAATTCACCTTTTGATACAGTATAGGTACGCTCCAGATACGAATGCCATTCTGATACTCATTCAGACTCAGCTTTCGGATAAAGTATAGATATGCTCCAGATACGGATGCCATTCTGATACTCATTCAGATTCAGCTTTCAGATACAGTTCAGATACGCACCAGATACGGATGCCATTCTAATACTCATTCAGATTCAGCTTTCGGATACAGTATATATACGCTCCAGATATGGATTCCATTCTGATAATCATTCAGATTCAGCTTTCAGATACAGTATAGATACGCTCTAGATACGGATGCCACTCTGATACTCGTTCATATTCAGCTTTCAGATACAATTCAAATATACTCCAGATACGGATGCCATTCTGGTACCCATTCAGATCCAAGCTTTCACTTAGAAGTAACCCTACCACCCATGTTTCTTCTCCCTTATCTCCAGACAATAGTTTACAATACTACAAGGCCTGGACCTGACCAGATACAGTCGATTTCACATTTCTCGCTAGTTGAAGCCAAGCTTAGACTTAGTCCAAATTCTGTCAACAATCACCTTCAGATGGCATCTATAAGCGCATCTCCAACAACTCTCCATCATTTCTCTAAATGGCATCTTTAAGCCCATTTCCTACACGACACATCACCGAGTGCAAATTTCAGGGCACTCTAGTGTTCAATCATCTTCTACTTTCAAGCTACGAACGATAAACATGTCGATCTCACTTTTCAAGTTTAAGAAAATTGAACAGGGGAAGTTGTTGTACCCCAAAATTTGCCCTCCCATTTTTCATTCAAGATATTATCCTAGGGTTTCTCGAATACTCGATTTGGCTCAGAAGTTGATCAGACAAATTTTCTTCCTAGACAGTAAGTCCACAATTAGGGTTTTGCATTTCCCAAAGAAAATTGAGTCTTCAAGATTTCAAATGGTCTTCATAGAACTTCATGTCTCCTCAAGGTTATTTAAGCCAGTTTTTGAACCTCCCGTCACAAGTTTGCTTTGTCAACAGTTCAGACAACTGAAAATGGCTCCATTAACCCAAAAGCTTACCTTTGGCGAGACCGAGCCCAAACGATTATAACTTCTTCATTATTCGATACTTTTGAGCGGTTCTTTTTTGCGTATGGCTCTCCTTGACGTCATCTCCAATTTCTCTTCACAAGTCAAGAGTTGATTACGTGCGAAATATCAGCAGAAAATTTGAAAACTTTAGAGGTCATTTTGTGAATTTGACCTAGTCACAAGAAATTCTTTTCTAATTTTCAAAGTTCAGAACGTCTTCAATTTTCAACTATTCTGAAGCGATTCTTGTTGCGAAGTATCACAAATAGCAGTATCTTTGAGATTACTTCAACAATCGAAGTCAAAATGCGTTTGGAAGACCATGAAGGTTATTGAGATTCTATAGGAATTTCTTGACTTTAGAATGTTATTAATCTCTAGATGTTGATCATTATGTTGAGATAACTCATTAAAACAAGAGTTTGAGTTTGAAGGTTCAAGGATAGTTTGTCATTCATGCTTCAAATTGTTTGCGTTTGAATGATAATAATCATTGGATCAATATGCATATGGCGCAAGTTTGATATATCTGAAAAAATTCATTCATAAGTGTTGTACCCCAAAATTTTCCCTCCCATTTTTCATAGAAAGCACAACCCTAGGGTTTCTCAAATATTTAAGATTGGCTCAGGAATCGATCAGACAAATTTTCTCCTATGGCAGTAAATCAAGAATTAGGGTTTTTCTCGCATTTCTCAGAAGAAATTGAGTTCTCAGAAATTCAATTGATTTTTACATGTTTTCATGCTCTCTCAAATTTACTGGAAAAAGGTAGTGTTTGTTTGATTCAGGTTAACCAGATAATTTATGTCTTTTAAAAAAACATTCGTTTTGTTTATGGAATAAACATTTGCTTGTTTATAGAATAGACAGTGTGTGTTTTGATTTGGAATACAGTTGCAAGGTTACAAAATTATTGGATTACTTGGAGTTTAAGTTATCTTGATTGGAATTATTGGAATGCAGTTTCAATTATCTTGATCGAGAATCTTTAAGAGTTAGTGAAGATGCGAAGAAAAAAATTACAAGTTACTAACAGTAATGGATTTTAATGGACATCAGGATACCTCATAAAACTTTTTCATTTATTTCAAAAATTGTTACAATACAGTTTATTATTTAAATGCTTTAAGTTTTACAACTTATTGTATTTGAAAAATAAATTAGTACAATTGTTTGAGTATTTCTCTCTAAATTACAAAGAAAATCTAAGCCTAAGGATGACTAAGCTTCCATTACTCCCATGCTCGCCAAAGAATCTCTTGCTTCCTCTGCTTTGCCACCATCCAGTTTGCGCTCACATGAAAGAAAGACAGAAAAATAATTAGCACAGTTAATTGGACATGAATAAGAATCTTCAAAAGAAAGAAAATATGTTCATCATTAAAGTTTGTGACTTGGAATCAGAGGACTATATTTTTAATTCATCACATTCTTATTTGCAAATCACAAGAAGTTTATTCTTGTTGGTTCAAAAACAAGAGAAATAGAGGCAAGCTATCCAAACAAGAAATGCATGGCTAAAACATATTCCAAACAACATAAACAAGCAAACAAGGCCCAATGACCAAACAATGCAGCAAATTGGACAAAGTACAAGCAAACATGCAACAAGCTGTCTAAGCAAGCAGTACAAGCAAGCAAAGCATTACAAGCAAGCAAAACAAAGTACAATGCAGCAAACTAGACAACAACATGGCAAGTAACTAGACAGCAGCATGGCAAGAAGAAAGTACAGCAGTATGGTAAACCAAACAACAAGCAAGGGGCTTGTTTCAATAGCCTTTTCATCACTTTCCAAGATTTTGGCAAACTTTTCAGAAAAAAGGGTGAAAAAGCATTTTGCTTTTATCATTGAGAGAGGAGAGAGAGGAAAGAGGTCACCTAATTTGTTGGAATTGTACAACTTTACTATTCTGCCCACAGGCTGTTAAGGAGAAAAATAAAATATAACAGTAGGCAAAACTATAAGAAAGGAAGAAACCAACAACTCATAACATTTTGTCAAACTGAGAAAACAAAACTGCATAGCAAAACAAAACTCTCAAGCCTGTAACATTTTCAACCTCCAAACCTGCCCAACAAATCAAAAACCTCCAAGTTTTCACAACTTTTATAGAGGCCTCAAACTGTCAAACCAAAACAGTCCAACATCCTCATCAACCCAAAACAAAACAACAAGAACATTCAATAATCAGAAACTGATCTCAAGCCAAAAAACACAAATCAAAAACTTGCATATCCAAGTTCAAATAGTTAAAACAAAACTGTAACAAGCAGAACAAACCACAAAATCATCCCAGCATTAAACCTGTCAATACCTAAAATCCTGAAAACCATTTCAACATCCAAAACCATCAAAACAAATTTTCAAACTTCCAAAAAAATGTGAAACCAGTTCAAACCAAGAAATTACCATAACCACAAAAAAACTGTAACACCAGTTCAAAAGTCTAAATCCTGCAAACTGTCAACAAAAACATTCACAAAAATCCAAACTGTAACCAAAACAAACAGAAACAAGTATCAAAAACTACCATTAAACCCCAAAACCATCCCAACATTCCATCAACATCATCAAAACCAATAGCAACAATTCCAGATACCCAACATCATCAAATTGTAACCATCAAGCTGTCAAAGTATCAAAATAATATCCAGCAAACTTACAAGAAAATCAAGACTCAGAAGCATCATCATCATCATCCAACATAGAAGATAGAAAAAGAAAAGATTACCAGAAGCACGCGTTCTTCACATCATCATTTCTCCCCCCTTCGTTTCTGTTGTAACCCAAAACTTGCCCTCTCATTTTATCAACATTTTCCATCACCAGGCTCTTGGAACTCAAGACTAAGCTAGGGTTTGCTCTGCTCAAGACACCTCCTTGCACTGTTGACCTAAATTAGGGTTTGAGTTTGCACAGGGATTTTTGGACCTACAATGCCCAAAGTGACTTTTATACTTCATGTTGGACTCACAAGTTTGTCCATACCAAGTTTCAAGCCTTGAATCAAATTTTTGCCCAGTCAATTGGACAATTGACCTAGAAATCAGCTGTATTGGGGAAAAAGTCAACTGTGGCCAATTGACAGTCAAACCTCATGAATTTTGACCCACAACAACATTATGAACTCAAATGTACCATTTGATCAAGTTTGGATCACAATTCCACAAGAAATTTGATCAGATCACCAAAAGGGTAAAATGGTCATTTTTAGGGTTTTGACTATGCAAAGGCAATTTTTGACTGTTTGACCTAGCCAATGACAAATCAAGATTAACCATAGACTCAAGGAATCAATAACATTATCTTGACCCATTAAACAAGTTCAAAATATCTCAAATGCATAGGATTGACAGATGAATTTTTCAGTCAACTGATCAAAATTTGACTGTACACTGAAAAGTCAAACTTTGACTTTTTGGTCAAAATCAAGTACCAAGGGTCATTTTTCATCAAGACATGTAAAATTATGAAACTTTTTCATCAAGAAACCCAAAATTGCAAATTAGGGTTTAAAATGAAAAAATTTCATAACTTAGAAATTTTCTAAGTTATGAAATTTTCTTAATTTTTCCTAACTTTGTCCCACATTTTCACCAAGATGCAAATGGATTCAAACAAAACTTAAAACATGAAAGTTGTAGTACGTCACAAAGTCTACAAATTTGATTCACAAAGGTTTCACAAAATAAGCTTGGAGCTCAAGTTATGCATTTTGGAACAAGGGTACCTAAAACTTTTAACTTAGAGAAATTTTGCCCTAGTTTAGGCAGGATTTTGACCAATCTTCTTGGCCATTTTTCACATAGTTCCACTTGGAGTTTTAAGTTGGATTTCAAATATGGATTATAGTACATGTTGCAAGCTTTCCAAATTGTCCAAGAACTTCTCAAACACCTTTGTGGTTAGGGAGAATCGAATGCTTGAAGTTGGCAAAAACTCACTTTGTAACCTTGGCCAATACATGTTCATACCAAGTTGCAAATCTGACCAAACTAGCTTAGTACATGATTACAGGCCTATAAACCAATTTACACTCCAAAATTGAATGCAAATACATTGTACATTAGCATTATTCTGATCAAGGGAGCATTGTACATTGAACATTTCCATTTTAAGCATAAAGATGGCACTTCCATTTTCATAAAGGCAACTTTATGTCAAATTGCATTTTCTTGAGCCTTGGACTTTTTTCCTTGCAGCAAACAAGTTCCCTAATCTCAGGCATAGTACACCAACTTGAGCATGCTTGTAACTAGCCTGTACAGGCCATAGCTTGGTCACTTCACATCTTTGCTTTCAAAACAAGTCAAATGGCCAAAAGCTCATAACACACATCTGCTATATTGAACTCAAGCAAAGTTTTCAAACAAGTTTTTCATACCCTTGTAAGCCAGAAGCACGAGCCTTTTACCCCTAAAGCACCCTTATACTCAAAAGCCACATTTTCTTACAAAACAGGGTCAGTTCTGCAAATTACAAGCCACAATCAAATCCCCTCATGCGTTTTGTCCCAAATCACTTCAAACACATTCTAAACAATACACCTAAGCTGTCCAGACCATTCACAAGCTGTTGTAACTCCATTTACACACATCACCATTTTTGTTTGGAAGCTTTGTAGGTTGAGTTCTGTAGCACGATTCAGGCCACTTCAAAACAAACTAAGCATTGGGAAAGGTTCAAGGGACATCAAGAAAGCTCAAAAGTGTCTTAGGCCTCGTTGAAAGTTGTTGCATTGTCCAGCTCGAACTCAACTGAAACAGGTATTTCATGAACTTCTATCTCTCTATTTAGGAACATTTAGCCTTAGGTTTGTGAATGAAAGATGGTTTACTCATTGCCCTGAAACCATACATGTGCTTAGTTTTCATTTATATTAATCGTGTTAGGAGAATTTCAGCCATGAACTTTCTGAAAAAACTAGGTTAGAAATTAGGGCCAGAGAAATTCTCTCTAGTCCTTAAAAGTTAGATTTAATGTTTTATATGGTTGAAATCGTTGTTTGATGCTCTACAAGTTTCATGTTTTGAGTTTTGTCAAAGGATCACGTTTCCAGGAGTTGGCAGTTTGTACACAGAAGGCGCGTGTTTTTGTTTGAACAGAGGAAGAAGATGAAGTAGCTGGGCTGGGTCTGGCTATTTCCTGCTTTTGACACCCCCATTTTCAGTTTCACACCCCCTGGCCTATTTCTTTGTATATTTATTATTTTTTCATTTTAATTTCATTTCTGACTTTATTATTTTATTTCCAAACATAAAAAATGCCTAAAAAATATTTTCATAAATTTTTATATTTATTTGGTATTTATTTTAATTATTTCTAACATTAAAATGTTTAAATACTTTATATTATTTTGTTTAAACTTAAAACTAATGTAAAAAATACTTTTATTTTCATTTATTATTTTTATTCACATTTGAAAATATTTTCTTGAAATATATACATTTTTGTAAATAATTTATTTTATTTTTTTTACACACTTAATATGTTTAATATATATATATATATATATATATATATATATATATATATATATATATATATATATATATATATATATATATATATATATATATATATATATATATATATATATATATATATATATATATATATATATATATATATATATATATATATATATATATATATATATATATATATATATACTTTATTTTATTAAAAGCATAGAATAAAAAACACAAAAATAATATTTTTTATTTTTATTGATATTTTATACTAAAAAATACTTTTTTCAATATACTTTTATTTTTGTACATATTGATACGTTTTTTGTAGAATAAATAATAAATAATACCATTTCTGTAAGGAATTAGGGTTTGCCCTAAAAATAATTAAAATTAACTTTTTATTTATTTCTTTACATTTCTTTCCATTGAAAATACTTTACATACAAAAAAAAACCTTTTTGCATAATACATTTTATTAATATTTATTTATTGTATGTATTTAAATATTGTATATTTAAATATTATGCCTTGCAAATTCAATTTGGTTGTAATAATTTAGGGTTTAATTTCTTGCAAAATAATCCCCTATTCAAATTTGTACCCCCCTCCCTATATCATATTGTAATAGCTTAGAATTTAAATTCTCGCACTTTTACGCTTTCAATTATGCCATGATTAGAGAATTAGGGTTTGTATGCCAAAATCAAATTAACAAATAGTTTGACCTGATCAAAGATAAAAATGTGAAAAAACAAACACAGTGCACACTTGCACCCCTAGGGTTACAGTCCACTTGTTGCCTTCAAAAATGGGCCATGGTATGCATGTCAAGTACTTTGGCAAAACAAAAACAAAACAAAAGATCATAGTCCCTCGATGACGCTATCTAAGTTTCCTAAACAAAATGATCAAGTCCCTCAAGAAAATTGCCAAAGATACTTGACACGATTGCTTTCATGGTCAATACAATGACCCGCGCCTGTCCCGTTTAACATCCTAACACAAGGTTGTTCACCAAATACAATGGTGAAACAACACTGTTAAAAGGGTTAAAAATATAAGAAAGATCTTTGAGTAAAATAGGGTAGACAACTCTTAGTTACTTGATCAAAAGCTTGCAAAAAACATCCTTGCTATTTTCAAACACACTTCACAACATAATTTCAAAACCCTACTTTCAAACATTGGAAACTTTTAAAAAGACAAAAACACCTTTGTATACATTCAAACAAGAATCATTACAAAGGTTGCCACAACGATGGCCTCTTTTCAAAACATCTTTTAAAACCTCACACAAAGCACCATTTCAAACAATTGAAAAGCAAAGCAAGTGATCTAAACAAGTAACTAAGAGCCCATGGATAACTATGGATAGAAAGGGTGATAATACCTTCCCTTTCTATAATCTACTCCCCGAACCCAAGAAAACATATCAAAGGTCTTTCCTGTGCTTTTTGACCTTTCCTTAGGATAAAATAAAAAGTCGGTGGCGACTCTTGCTAAACCGAAACATTTTCGAACACAAACGCAAAACCCAAGTCAGTTCTCCCACCGTATCACAGAACTGGCGACTCTGCTGGGGATTATTTTAAAAGTGGAGTAACCTTAGGGCTTATATCACCTTTGCATGCTTATCTTGATTGCTTTGTTTGCTTTACATTTGGTTCTCTTGTTTGGGCTTGAAATCCTCCACCCGGATTTTGGGAAACATTCATAGGTAAATAGCAATACGTTGTGGAAACTGTGCGGGGTATACCGACATGGTTGAAGCAATAGCTATATTAGTGCGACATATTTGTGAGTACCGGTAGCCTTTGAATCAATCAAAGAGAATACGGGGCCGCTGAGTGATGTCATGAAGCACTAATGAACTCTTAGAACCTTACTTGACCATCTTGGCCTTTTATTAGGGGTAGTGAGATGACCGACTTTGGTGCAGTCCGAAGTTGGTAGATACTCGATACTACACTCATTGAGGGTTATTTTCTTGGAATATTTTGGTCGCCAGTTAAGTGGCTAAACCAAAACAATGAACACAGAAAATAATCCAATGATATTGAGCTCCTTAGAACCCGGTTACTATTTATAGGACAGGTTGAGCCAACTGAACTCAAAAGGGTACTTACCTATGAAACCTCATGCAAGCCTGAAACTAGGGTTTTGTGTGACTTGTTTGTACATGTGCTTGTGCATACATCATGAACATCATAAAGCATCATATGCATCCACTAACCATTTCAAGGGTTTGGATCTTCATCTTTGTTCTTGTTTTGTAGGTCATGGAATCACTTCGCAGGAAAACAATTTAAGTCAACCTTGTGAGAATCCCTCCTCAACTCAAAGAGCTTACTTCCAAGATTCCAGAGAATTCTCTCTTCAGTGAAAGACATGGTATAATTCTCAACTTGGTCAACTCCAACATTGAAGAAGACATGGTGAAAGTTCTCTTCCAGTTCTTTGACCCCCTACACCACTGTTTCACATTCCCTGATTACCAACTAGTACCTACTTTGGAGGAATTTTCTCAACTCTTGAGAATTCCTATTCTTCATCAACTACTCTACAATGGCACGAAAGAAGAACCAAAGCCTGAAGATGTTTCTCAAGCCTTACACTTGCAACCATCTGATATCAAAGGTCATTGGGAAACCAGGAGTGGTGTCAAGGGTTTTTTGGCAAAGTTTCTGTTTGAGAAGGCACAAGACTGCTGGAATTCTCTAGATCTACAAGCTTTTGAAGAGATTGTGGCACTCCTCATCTATGGGTTGGTCTTGTTCCCAAACCCTGATCAACTTATAGATGTGAACACTGTCAAGATTTTCATATCCCGAAATCATGTGCCTACATTGCTTGGGGACATCCTACACTCATTTTACACACGAACAATGAGGAAAAGAGGTGTTCTCATGTGCTGTACTCCTCTCCTAGCAAGGTGGTTTATTTCTCACCTTCCACGATCAGTTTTGATGAATGAGAAGGGTTTAAGGTGGTCACAACGATTGATGACCCTCACACATTCTAATGTACATTGGTGTTCTCGGTCCAGAGAAAATGTCATCATCATTGATCGTTATGGGGAATTCCCTAATGTCCCACTACTTGGCATTAGGGGAGGTATTACCTACAATCCATGTCTAGCTCTAAGACAGTTTGGATATGCTCGGAGGGATGGCCCTCATGACATGCTGATTCCTGACCTAGTTTTTGACTTCGACAACGATGCGCAAGGACTTCGACAAAGGTTCATCAGAGCTTGGAGGATTCCCAAAAAGGTGGATAGTAAGACACTGGGGAACAAGAATTCCATCCCCCTTGAGCCTTATCTCAAGTGGGTACGAACCCGCGCCCAGAATCTTATGATGCCATACCCTCACATTCTCCCCTTGATCAAAGAGCCTGTTATGGAAGGAGAGGTTCCATACAACCTCCTGCATCCTGACATGCCAACATCATGGGAAGAATTACAAAATAGTTGGATCCAACTCAAAGAAGAACGGAATACTTTTGAAGCCAGCTTCTATGCCAGAGAGAAGAAGGTTTTGGAGCTTACCCTCCGACTCCATGAGGAGGAAACTCTCAACACTTACATCGCACCAAAAAGGATGCACAATGTCTTTTTACATTAAGAATTTTGTAATATTTTGCCCATGGGGCACTTATGTACTGACAATTTCTTCTTAATATGACGTGTGTTCCTTTTTTTTTGCAACAAATTTGAATTTCTGAATCCTTGAATGCATTACATGAATAACATACCATTCAACATATGCATAAATAGATATTCACACCAGGTTTCCTTATCTTTCTGCTGTTTATTTCAGCAAGATGGATTTGGAGCAGACGGTTAAGGATCTACAAGCACAAAATTCTCAATTCCAGTAACTCCTCATGACCTTAGCAAAGGGTCAAGAGGACCTTAAAGTACTGTTGGAGAAGAATAAAGAGAAAAAGAAGAAAAGGCCCGGAGTAGACACTTTTGGAAGAAGGTTTGAGAGTAATGCTAGAAAAGTTCTCGAGTTCCCCTCAACGTCTGATGAAGGGGCTGGTAAAGGAAAAGGAGTTGCGGTACCTTCTGAATCTGAAGTAGAAGAGGAAGAAGAGGAAGAAGACGAAGATTACTCCGAACAACAATATCCCCCGGCGGATGATAAATATAAAAATCTTGAGGATCGGTTGGCAGCCATGGAGTTGCAGAGAGTACCTGGTTTAGACTTCGAAGAACTAGGGTTGGTCGTTGGGATCGTCATTCCTCCCAAGTTCAAAGTACCAACATTTGCTAAGTATGGCAGTCTGTCCTGCCCAAAGATGCATCTGAGATCCTATGTATGGAAGATTCAACCCCACTCATCTGATAAAGACCTCTGGGTACACTTTTTTCAAGACAGTTTGTCAGGCATACAACTGGACTGGTTCTATCAAATTGAGAGATCGGAGGTTCATAACTGGGAAGACTTAGCTGTTGCTTTCTACCGTCAATACCAATACAATGCTGATTTGGCGCCCACTCGTACCTAGCTGCAAAGTATGGGAATGGCTTCTAATGAGGGATTTAAAGAGTATGCCCACTCATGCAGCCACCATTGTCAGATAGAGAGCTGGTTGACATGTTTTTAGGGACCCTGTCTGGCCCTTTCTTCAATCATTTAATTGGGAGTTCCTCCGCGGGATTTACCGAATTAATTCTGACCGGCGAAAGGGTCGAGGCCGATATTAAAAGTGGAAAGATTCAGAAAGATGCCTCCGCGTCCACTGCTATTAAGAAGACCTTCCCAGCTAAGAAGGAAGCCTCTGTTGTTTACTCTCAGAAAAGTCAAGTAAGAACCGAACAGCGACCAACTGTAGGGGCTGTGATGATTCAAAATTATTCAAATGATCAACCTCGCAGCAATCAGCCAAGACCTAATCAGCAACGGGTAGAAAGGCCACAACGGCAGTTCACCCGAATCAACATGACGCCAGCTCAAGTACTCCCTCATTTGTTAAAGTTGAATCTTGCCAATTTGAAGGAAGCACCAAAGAACCCTAATACATCTTCTCCATATTACCACTCCAATGCAAAGTGTGCTTACCACTCTGACAGTGTATGGCATGATACCAACAACTGTTGGGCTCTTAAGAACAAAATCCAAGACCTGATTGACACCAAGGAGGTAAAGTTCGATGCGCCCGAAAAGCCGAATGTGATTTCTGCCCCAATGCCCAAGCACGGTCATAATGTTCATGCCGTTATGGAAGACCTTCATGTTACCAATGTTGCTGACCTCTTGACTCTGTTACCAGTGATTAAAGAAAATTTGATGAGAGCCGGGATATTCCAAGGCTGTGGAAAAGACTGTTACTTTTGTTTGAACATATGAGTTGACTGCCCAATGTTGAAATCAGGTATCCAACGCCTGATGGATACCCAAGAGATACTCTTCCAAAAGACTCATGTTGATACCTTCACTCCTGTTATTCCTGCTACTTTTGCTACTTCAACCAATGACATTGTAATAATAACCATCTCCGACAATCTTCCCAAGGCTTGCAAAAGGCCTGTCAAGATTACGCCTGATCCTAAGTTTGTGCCGTTAAAAATCACCATGCTGGGGCCTATCCCGTATCAATCTAACAAGACGATACCATGGGACTACGGAGGAGAAATATTCTATCATGGTATCAAACATATTGAATCAGTCCAAGATAACTCTGATGATGAAACCCCTGATGTAGGGAACATTGCAGGAACAAGCAAGATAACTCACAGTGGACATATTTTTTCTCCGGAGATTTCTCCCCCTCGAGCAGTCTTTGGACCCTCGAAAGCTTCTGTGCCTGTTAAGCCATCTGTGTAAGGCCCGATAATTGAAGAAATTGATGTACCTGAAGTTAGACCCTCTGTTGATACTACCGATAAGGGTAATGGGATACTAGAAGCGCATGTCAGGATGAAGGCTCAGACTGTAGTAATCCCCGAAACCACCCAGAAAGAGATGGAAGAAATCTTAAAAATAATCAAGAGGAGCGACTACGACGTCGTGGAACAGCTAGGGCAGACCCCTTCCAAAATCTCAATGTTGGCTCTTCTACTCTGCTCTGAGGCCGATGCTAAGGCCCTGATCAAATTTTTAAAGGCGACACACGTACCTCAAGAAACTTCGGATGACCAGTTTCAAGAGTGCGTGGCCAACCTCACTGCTGATAATGGTCTTGGTTTTTCCGATGCTGATTTGACTCCCAAGGGAAGGAAACACAACAGCGCGCTACATGTCTCAATTGAATGCAGGGGAACCACCCTCGCCCATGTCTTAGTTGATACCAGTTCTTCTTTAAATGTGCTGCCGAAGAAAGCGTTAGACCGTTTGGACTGCGAAGGATTGACCCTCAAACCCAGTAACATCGTTGTTAGGGCCTTTTATGGGTCCAAAAGAATGGTTAACGGAGAGGTTGACATTCCTATCAAAGTGGGCACAGAAGTTTTCAACTCCACCTTTTATGTGATGGACATCCTTCCTTCATACTCGTGTTTGTTGGGAAGACCGTGGATCCACTATGATGGGGCAATTACCTCCTCTTTGCACCAGATGCTAAAATATCTTGTTCAGGGTAAGATTATAACGGTGCACGGCGAGGAAGAGTACATGATAAGTCACCTCAACTCCTTCCGCTATGTGGAGTTGGATGGCGAGTTCATAGAAACGCCTTTCCAACATTTTGAGGAAGTTTCTCCTGAGGTCGCAGTTGCGAAGACAATGGTTGATGTGCCTATCGTTCCCAAGCATGTGTCTAGGATGGCATCTCTCAAGGACGCAGAGGCTGTAATCAAAGAAGGAAAGAGCACATTGTGGGGGCAACTGCCTGATTTTCCCCATAAGACGGACAAGTTTGGAATAGGGTTTACTGCTGCAGGCCAGAAAGCTATGCATCGCTCCAAGGTTGGAGGACCACCCGTCAAAATCACTCACCATGAAATTAATGCTGTAGAAGATGATGATGAAGAGGGAAACTTTGAAGATTGGATCTTTCCAACCGTCGAAGGGGATTTAAGCAACTGGGAAGAAAAGGATTTTATTCCCATCACCTTCATCAACCAGTAAATTTATCATTGAACAATTTCCTATTTTGGTCTGTAATAACTAAATAATTCGTACACTATTTTCACCTTATGCCTTGCCCGGGGCATATAGGTCCATTTGTAAGGGCTTGATTTTCTTCATTATCATATGCCATGTTTTAACGAATCATTGGACGTTTTCATCTATAAACTGTTGTGTTCATTTTCTCTCCTTTTACATTTTGTTATGTTTAAGGATGGCTATCCCTTACACACACCCACACTCACAAATGCAGGTACCCATCCACTCCGGATTCCATGGGTGACTATTCTGCTTTAGCCTTCAGTGACTCTGAAGATTTGATCAATCATGCTGAGTACGAAGTTGACGAAGACTGTGAAGTGCCGGGAGAGTTAGCCAGACTTTTGCAACAAGAAGAGAGGGCTATTCTGCCCCATGAAGAGTTGCTAGAGACCATCAACTTGGGAACAGAGGAAGACAAGAAAGAGGAAAAAGTGGGTGCCAACTTGGAACCAAGTGTCAAAGAGAGCTTAGTGTAGTTGTTAAAAGAATATGTGGAAATCTTCTCCTAGTCTTATGAAGACATGTCGGGACTAGACATAGATATCGTGGTCCACCGTCTCCCTACAAGAGAAGATTGTCCATCGATCAAGCAAAAGGTCCGCCGAATGAGGCCCGACATGTCTGAGAAGATCAAAGCTGAGGTAACGAAGCAATTTAACACTGACTTTCTGGCTGTTACCTCCTATCCGCAATGGGTTGCTAACATTGTGCTCGTGCCCAAAAAGGACGGCAAAGTCAGAATGTGTGTAGACTATCGGGATTTAAACAGGGCTAGCCCTAAAGACGATTTTCCACTGCCACACATCGACATCTTGGTTGACAACACAGCTCAACACAAGGTATTTTCCTTCATGGATGGATTCTCGGGATACAACCAAATCAAAATGGCCCCCGAGGACATGGAGAAAACTACCTTTGTCACGCGATGGGGTACCTTCTGCTACAAAGTGATGCCATTCGGACTGAAGAATGTCGGGGCAACCTATCAACGCGCCATGGTAGCTTTGTTTCATGATATGATACATCATGAGATTGAAGTCTACGTAGAAGACATGATAGCCCAATCACAGACAGAAGAAGAACACCTTGATCATCTACAAAAGCTGGTTTCCAGGTTGAAGGAGTATAAGCTCAGACTGAATCCAAGCAAGTGCACTTTTGGAGTTAGGTCTGGTAAACTTTTGGGATTTATTGTCAGCAACAAAGGCATTGAGGTTGATCCAACTAAAGCAAAGGCTATACAAGAAATGCCTGCCCCTCGCACTGAAAAGGAGGTCAGAGGATTCTTGGGACGCTTAAACTATATCGCAAGGTTCATCTCTCACTTGACATCTACCTGTGAGCCAATTTTCAAACTGTTGAAGAAGGATCAGGTAGTTGAATGGAGCAATGATTATCAAGTTGCTTTTGATAAGATCAAGGAGTATCTACTAGAACCTCCTATTTTGATGCCACCCGTCAAAGGGAGGTCGTTAATCATGTATCTGACTGTTTTGGATAACTCAATGGGGTGCATACTAGGCCAACATGACGAGTCTGGCCGAAAAGAGCATGCCATTTATTACCTTAGCAAAAAGTTTACCGACTGTGAGACTCGCTACTCACTGCTCGAGAAAACTTGCTGCGCTTTGGTATGGGATGCTTGTCGGCTAAGGCAGTATATGTTGACTCATACCACTTTGTTGATTTCTAAGATGGATCCGATTAAGTATATCTTCGAGAAGCCTGCTTTATCTGGAAGAATCGCTAGATGGCAAATGATCCTGACTGAGTATGATATCCAGTATACTACCCAAAAATCTATAAAGGGGAGTGTACTCTCTGACCATCTAGCCCATCAAGCCGTCGAAGATTACCAATCTATGAGATTCGACTTCCCTGACGAGGACATCGTGACATTGGACAACATTGAAGGTAACGGACCATATGACAGACCTGAACAAGGATCCCGATGGACCCTGTACTTTGATGGTGCTTCAAATGCGCTTGGCAACGGTATCGGTGCGGTACTCATTTCTCCGGAAGGTTGCCATACACCTTTCATTGCCCGACTTTGTTTCAGCTGTACCAACAACATGGATGAATATGAAGCTTGCATCTTTGGTCTCAAGGCTGCTATAGACTTGGGAATCAAATCTTTGGTCGTATTTGGGGACTCGGCTTTGGTTATCAATCAAGTAAAAGGAGAGTGGGACACTAAACAACCTAATCTTATCCCATACAAAGAACAAGTCTTGACGTTGCTGCCTCATTTCGAGCAGATTACTTGAGCACTTCCCGCGAGAAGAAAATCAGCTAGCAGATGCTCTGGCTACAATGTCTTCCATGTTTAAACTCAACTGGGATAACGAGGCTCCCCAAATCACCATCGAGCGAATGGACGAACCTGCGCACTGTCATGAGATTAATACCGAAGAAGTAATGGAACAACCTTGGTTTCATGAAATCAAAAGGTATCTCCAGACTAGAGAATACCCTGAAGGAGCTTCCGTCAATGATAAAAAGTTCTTAAGGAGATTTGCTGCCAAGTTCTTCCTAAGCAATGGTATCCTTTATTAGCGCAACCATGATTGTGTTCTACTTCGTTGTGTGGACAAGGTTGAAGCAGAGTTAATCATGACTTATATACATAGTGGCACCTTTGGCACCCACTTGAGCGGACATACGATAGCTAAGAAGATTCTAAGGGCAGGCTACTACTGGTCTACCATGGAAGCTGATTGTCATCAACATTCCCGTACTTGCCACAAATGCCAAGTCTACACCGACAAGGTACATATTCCTCATGTTCCCCTCAACATTCTGACAGCTCCTTGGCCATTTGCAATGTGGGGCATTGACATGATTGGAGAGATCAAGCCTACGACATCCAATGGACATCGCTTCATCCTGGTGGCTATTGATTACTTCACCAAGTGGGTCAAAGCAGCTTCCTATGCCTCTGTTACAAAGAATGTGGTTGCCCGCTTCATCAAGCAGAACCTCATATACCGGTATGGTATCCCCGACAGAAGCGCATGTCAGGATGAAGGCTCAGACTGTAGTAATCCCTGAAACCACCCAGAAAGAGATGGAAGAAATCTTAAAAATAATCAAGAGGAGCGACTACGACGTCGTGGAACAGCTAGGGCAGACCCCTTCCAAAATCTCAATGTTGGCTCTTCTACTCTGCTCTGAGGCCGATGCTAAGGCCCTGATCAAATTTTTAAAGGCGGCACACGTACCTCAAGAAACTTCGGCTGACCAGTTTCAAGAGTGCATGGCCAACCTCACTGCTGATAATGGTCTTGGTTTTTCCGATGCTGATTTGACTCCCAAGGGAAGGAAACACAACAGCGCGCTACATGTCTCAATTGAATGCAGGGGAACCACCCTCGCCCATGTCTTAGTTGATACCAGTTCTTCTTTAAATGTGCTGCCGAAGAAAGCGTTAGACCGTTTGGACTGCGAAGGATTGACCCTCAAACCCAGTAACATCGTTGTTAGGGCCTTTTATGGGTCCAAAAGAATGGTTAACGGAGAGGTTGACATTCCTATCAAAGTGGGCACAGAAGTTTTCAACTCCACCTTTTATGTGATGGACATCCTTCCTTCATACTCGTGTTTGTTGGGAAGACCGTGGATCCACTATGATGGGGCAATTACCTCCTCTTTGCACCAGATGCTAAAATATCTTGTTCAGGGTAAGATTATAACGGTGCACGGCGAGGAAGAGTACATGATAAGTCACCTCAACTCCTTCCGCTATGTGGAGTTGGATGGCGAGTTCATAGAAACGCCTTTCCAACATTTTGAGGAAGTTTCTCCTGAGGTCGCAGTTGCGAAGACAATGGTTGATGTGCCTATCATTCCCAAGCATGTGTCTAGGATGGCATCTCTCAAGGACGCAGAGGCTGTAATCAAAGAAGGAAAGAGCACAGTGTGGGGGCAACTGCCTGATTTTCCCCATAAGACGGACAAGTTTGGAATAGGGTTTACTGCTGCAGGCCAGAAAGCTATGCGTCGCTCCAAGGTTGGAGGACCACCCGTCAAAATCACTCACCATGAAATTAATGCTGTAGAAGATGATGATGAAGAGGGAAACTTTGAAGATTGGATCTTTCCAACCGTCGAAGGGGATTTAAGCAACTGGGAAGAAAAGGATTTTATTCCCATCACCTTCATCAACCAGTAAATTTATCATTGAACAATTTCCTATTTTGGTCTGTAATAACTAAATAATTCGTACACTATTTTCACCTTATGCGTTGCCCGGGGCATATAGGTCCATTTGTAAGGGCTTGATTTTCTTCATTATCATATGCCATGTTTTAACGAATCATTGGACGTTTTCATCTATAAACTGTTGTGTTCATTTTCTCTCCTTTTACATTTTGTTTTGTTTAAGGATGGCTATCCCTTACACACACCCACACTCACAAATGCAGGTACCCATCCACTCCGGATTCCATGGGTGACTATTCTGCTTTAGCCTTCAGTGACTCTGAAGATTTGATCAATCATGCTGAGTACGAAGTTGACGAAGACTGTGAAGTGCCGGGAGAGTTAGCCAGACTTTTGCAACAAGAAGAGAGGGCTATTCTGCCCCATGAAGAGTTGCTAGAGACCATCAACTTGGGAACAGAGGAAGACAAGAAAGAGGAAAAAGTGGGTGCCAACTTGGAACCAAGTGTCAAAGAGAGCTTAGTGTAGTTGTTAAAAGAATATGTGGAAATCTTCGCCTAGTCTTATGAAGACATGTCGGGACTAGACATAGATATCGTGGTCCACCGTCTCCCTACAAGAGAAGATTGTCCATCGATCAAGCAAAAGGTCCGCCGAATGAGGCCCGACATGTCTGAGAAGATCAAAGCTGAGGTAACGAAGCAATTTAACACTGACTTTCTGGCTGTTACCTCCTATCCGCAATGGGTTGCTAACATTGTGCTCGTGCCCAAAAAGGACGGCAAAGTCAGAATGTGTGTAGACTATCGGGATTTAAACAGGGCTAGCCCTAAAGACGATTTTCCACTGCCACACATCGACATCTTGGTTGACAACACAGCTCAACACAAGGTATTTTCCTTCATGGATGGATTCTCGGGATACAACCAGATCAAAATGGCCCCCGAGGACATGGAGAAAACTACCTTTGTCACGCGATGGGGTACCTTCTGCTACAAAGTGATGCCATTCGGACTGAAGAATGTCGGGGCAACCTATCAACGCGCCATGGTAGCTTTGTTTCATGATATGATACATCATGAGATTGAAGTCTACGTAGAAGACATGATAGCCCAATCACAGACAGAAGAAGAACACCTTGATCATCTACAAAAGCTGTTTTCCAGGTTGAAGGAGTATAAGCTCAGACTGAATCCAAGCAAGTGCACTTTTGGAGTTAGGTCTGGTAAACTTTTGGGATTTATTGTCAGCAACAAAGGCATTGAGGTTGATCCAACTAAAGCAAAGGCTATACAAGAAATGCCTGCCCCTCACACTGAAAAGGAGGTCAGAGGATTCTTGGGACGCTTAAACTATATCGCAAGGTTCATCTCTCACTTGACATCTACCTGTGAGCCAATTTTCAAACTGTTGAAGAAGGATCAGGTAGTTGAATGGAGCAATGATTATCAAGTTGCTTTTGATAAGATCAAGGAGTATCTACTAGAACCTCCTATTTTGATGCCACCCATCAAAGGGAGGTCGTTAATCATGTATCTGACTGTTTTGGATAACTCAATGGGGTGCATACTAGGCCAACATGACGAGTCTGGCCGAAAAGAGCATGCCATTTATTACCTTAGCAAAAAGTTTACCGACTGTGAGACTCGCTACTCACTGCTCGAGAAAACTTGCTGCGCTTTGGTATGGGCTGCTCGTCGGCTAAGGCAGTATATGTTGACTCATACCACTTTGTTGATTTCTAAGATGGATCCGATTAAGTATATCTTCGAGAAGCCTGCTTTATCTGGAAGAATCGCTAGATGGCAAATGATCCTGACTGAGTATGATATCCAGTATACTACCCAAAAATCTATAAAGGGGAGTGTACTCTCTGACCATCTAGCCCATCAAGCCGTCGAAGATTACCAATCTATGAGATTCGACTTTCCTGACGAGGACATCGTGACATTGGACAACATTGAAGGTAACGGACCGTATGACAGACCTGAACAAGGATCCCGATGGACCCTGTACTTTGATGGTGCTTCAAATGCGCTTGGCAACGGTATCTGTGCGGTACTCATTTCTCCGGAAGGTTGCCATACACCTTTCATTGCCCGACTTTGTTTCAGCTGTACCAACAACATGGATGAATATGAAGCTTGCATCTTTGGTCTCAAGGCTACTATAGACTTGGGAATCAAATCTTTGGTCGTATTTGGGGACTCGGCTTTGGTTATCAATCAAGTAAAAGGAGAGTGGGACACTAAACAACCTAATCTTATCCCATACAAAGAACAAGTCTTGACGTTGCTGCCTCATTTCGAGCAGATTACTTGAGCACTTCCCGCGAGAAGAAAATCAGCTAGCAGATGCTCTGGCTACAATGTCTTCCATGTTTAAACTCAACTGGGATAACGAGGCTCCCCAAATCACCATCGAGCGAATGGACGAACCTGCGCACTGTCATGAGATTAATACCGAAGAAGTAATGGAACAACCTTGGTTTCATGAAATCAAAAGGTATCTCCAGACTAGAGAATACCCTGAAGGAGCTTCCGTCAATGATAAAAAGTTCTTAAGGAGATTTGCTGCCAAGTTCTTCCTAAGCAATGGTATCCTTTATTAGCGCAACCATGATTGTGTTCTACTTCGTTGTGTGGACAAGGTTGAAGCAGAGTTAATCATGACTTATATACATAGTGGCACCTTTGGCACCCACTTGAGCGGACATACGATGGCTAAGAAGATTCTAAGGGCAGGCTACTACTGGTCTACCATGGAAGCTGATTGTCATCAACATTCCCGTACTTGCCACAAATGCCAAGTCTACACCGACAAGGTACATATTCCTCATGTTCCCCTCAACGTTCTGACAGCTCCTTGGCCATTTGCAATGTGGGGCATTGACATGATTGGAGAGATCAAGCCTACGACATCCAATGGACATCGCTTCATCCTGGTGGCTATTGATTACTTCACCAAGTGGGTCAAAGCAGCTTCCTATGCCTCTGTTACAAAGAATGTGGTTGCCCGCTTCATCAAGCAGAACCTCATATACCGGTATGGTATCCCCGACAGAAGCGCATGTCAGGATGAAGGCTCAGACTGTAGTAATCCCCGAAACCACCCAGAAAGAGATGGAAGAAATCTTAAAAATAATCAAGAGGAGCGACTACGACGTCGTGGAACAGCTAGGGCAGACCCCTTCCAAAATCTCAATGTTGGCTCTTCTACTCTGCTCTGAGGCCGATGCTAAGGCCCTGATCAAATTTTTAAAGGCGGCACACGTACCTCAAGAAACTTCGGCTGACCAGTTTCAAGAGTGCATGGCCAACCTCACTGCTGATAATGGTCTTGGTTTTTCCGATGCTGATTTGACTCCCAAGGGAAGGAAACACAACAGCGCGCTACATGTCTCAATTGAATGCAGGGGAACCACCCTCGCCCATGTCTTAGTTGATACCAGTTCTTCTTTAAATGTGCTGCCGAAGAAAGCGTTAGACCGTTTGGACTGCGAAGGATTGACCCTCAAACCCAGTAACATCGTTGTTAGGGCCTTTTATGGGTCCAAAAGAATGGTTAACGGAGAGGTTGACATTCCTATCAAAGTGGGCACAGAAGTTTTCAACTCCACCTTTTATGTGATGGACATCCTTCCTTCATACTCGTGTTTGTTGGGAAGACCGTGGATCCACTATGATGGGGCAATTACCTCCTCTTTGCACCAGATGCTAAAATATCTTGTTCAGGGTAAGATTATAACGGTGCACGGCGAGGAAGAGTACATGATAAGTCACCTCAACTCCTTCCGCTATGTGGAGTTGGATGGCGAGTTCATAGAAACGCCTTTCCAACATTTTGAGGAAGTTTCTCCTGAGGTCGCAGTTGCGAAGACAATGGTTGATGTGCCTATCATTCCCAAGCATGTGTCTAGGATGACATCTCTCAAGGACGCAGAGGCTGTAATCAAAGAAGGAAAGAGCACAGTGTGGGGGCAACTGCCTGATTTTCCCCATAAGACGGACAAGTTTGGAATAGGGTTTACTGCTGCAGGCCAGAAAGCTATGCGTCGCTCCAAGGTTGGAGGACCACCCGTCAAAATCACTCACCATGAAATTAATGTTGTAGAAGATGATGATGAAGAGGGAAACTTTGAAGATTGGATCTTTCCAACCGTCGAAGGGGATTTAAGCAACTGGGAAGCAAAGGATTTTATTCCCATCACCTTCATCAACCAGTAAATTTATCATTGAACAATTTCCTATTTTGGTCTGTAATAACTAAATAATTCGTACACTATTTTCACCTTATGCCTTGCCCGGGGCATATAGGTCCATTTGTAAGGGCTTGATTTTCTTCATTATCATATGCCATGTTTTAACGAATCATTGGACGTTTTCATTTATAAACTGTTGTGTTCATTTTCTCTCCTTTTACATTTTGTTTTGTTTAAGGATGGCTATCCCTTACACACACCCACACTCACAAATGCAGGTACCCATCCACTCCGGATTCCATGGGTGACTATTCTGCTTTAGCCTTCAGTGACTCTGAAGATTTGATCAATCATGCTGAGTACGAAGTTGACGAAGACTGTGAAGTGACGGGAGAGTTAGCCAGACTTTTGCAACAAGAAGAGAGGGATATTCTGCCCCATGAAGAGTTGCTAGAGACCATCAACTTGGGAACAGAGGAAGACAAGAAAGAGGAAAAAGTGGGTGCCAACTTGGAACCAAGTGTCAAAGAGAGCTTAGTGTAGTTGTTAAAAGAATATGTGGAAATCTTTTCCTAGTCTTATGAAGACATGTCGGGACTAGACATAGATATCGTGGTCCACCGTCTCCCTACAAGAGAAGATTGTCCATCGATCAAGCAAAAGGTCCGCCGAATGAGGCCCGACATGTCTGAGAAGATCAAAGCTGAGGTAACGAAGCAATTTAACACTGACTTTCTGGCTGTTACCTCCTATCCGCAATGGGTTGCTAACATTGTGCTCGTGCCCAAAAAGGACGGCAAAGTCAGAATGTGTGTAGACTATCGGGATTTAAACAGGGCTAGCCCTAAAGACGATTTTCCACTGCCACACATCGACATCTTGGTTGACAACACAGCTCAACACAAGGTATTTTCCTTCATGGATGGATTCTCGGGATACAACCAGATCAAAATGGCCCCCGAGGACATGGAGAAAACTACCTTTGTCACGCGATGGGGTACCTTCTGCTACAAAGTGATGCCATTCGGACTGAAGAATGTCGGGGCAACCTATCAACGCGCCATGGTAGCTTTGTTTCATGATATGATACATCATGAGATTGAAGTCTACGTAGAAGACATGATAGCCCAATCACAGACAGAAGAAGAACACCTTGATCATCTACAAAAGCTGGTTTCCAGGTTGAAGGAGTATAAGCTCAGACTGAATCCAAGCAAGTGCACTTTTGGAGTTAGGTCTGGTAAACTTTTGGGATTTATTGTCAGCAACAAAGGCATTGAGGTTGATCCAACTAAAGCAAAGGCTATACAAGAAATGCCTGCCCCTCGCACTGAAAAGGAGGTCAGAGGATTCTTGGGACGCTTAAACTATATCGCAAGGTTCATCTCTCACTTGACATCTACCTGTGAGCCAATTTTCAAACTGTTGAAGAAGGATCAGGTAGTTGAATGGAGCAATGATTATCAAGTTGCTTTTGATAAGATCAAGGAGTATCTACTAGAACCTCCTATTTTGATGCCACCCGTCAAAGGGAGGTCGTTAATCATGTATCTGACTGTTTTGGATAACTCAATGGGGTGCATACTAGGCCAACATGACGAGTCTGGCCGAAAAGAGCATGCCATTTATTACCTTAGCAAAAAGTTTACCGACTGTGAGACTCGCTACTCACTGCTCGAGAAAACTTGCTGCGCTTTGGTATGGGCTGCTCGTCGGCTAAGGCAGTATATGTTGACTCATACCACTTTGTTGATTTCTAAGATGGATCCGATTAAGTATATCTTCGAGAAGCCTGCTTTATCTGGAAGAATCGCTAGATGGCAAATGATCCTGACTGAGTATGATATCCAGTATACTACCCAAAAATCTATAAAGGGGAGTGTACTCTCTGACCATCTAGCCCATCAAGCCGTCGAAGATTACCAATCTATGAGATTCGACTTCCCTGACGAGGACATCGTGACATTGGACAACATTGAAGGTAACGGACCGTATGACAGACCTGAACAAGGATCCCGATGGACCCTGTACTTTGATGGTGCTTCAAATGCGCTTGGCAACAGTATCGGTGCGGTACTCATTTCTCCGGAAGGTTGCCATACACCTTTCATTGCCCGACTTTGTTTCAGCTGTACCAACAACATGGATGAATATGAAGCTTGCATCTTTGGTCTCAAGGCTGCTATAGACTTGGGAATCAAATCTTTGGTCGTATTTGGGGACTCGGCTTTGGTTATCAATCAAGTAAAAGGAGAGTGGGACACTAAACAACCTAATCTTATCCCATAAAAAGAACAAGTCTTGACGTTGCTGCCTCATTTCGAGCAGATTACTTGAGCACTTCCCGCGAGAAGAAAATCAGCTAGCAGATGCTCTGGCTACAATGTCTTCCATGTTTAAACTCAACTGGGATAACGAGGCTCCCCAAATCACCATCGAGCGAATGGACGAACCTGCGCACTGTCATGAGATTAATACCGAAGAAGTAATGGAACAACCTTGGTTTCATGAAATCAAAAGGTATCTCCAGACTAGAGAATACCCTGAAGGAGCTTCCGTCAATGATAAAAAGTTCTTAAGGAGATTTGCTGCCAAGTTCTTCCTAAGCAATGGTATCCTTTATTAGCGCAACCATGATTGTGTTCTACTTCGTTGTGTGGACAAGGTTGAAGCAGAGTTAATCATGACTTATATACATAGTGGCACCTTTGGCACCCACTTGAGCAGACATACGATGGCTAAGAAAATTCTAAGGGCAGGCTACTACAGGTCTACCATGGAAGCTGATTGTCATCAACATTCCCGTACTTGCCACAAATGCCAAGTCTACACCGACAAGGTACATATTCCTCATGTTCCCCTCAACGTTCTGACAGCTCCTTGGCCATTTGCAATGTGGGGCATTGACATGATTGGAGAGATCAAGCCTACGACATCCAATGGACATCGCTTCATCCTGGTGGCTATTGATTACTTCACCAAGTGGGTCAAAGCAGCTTCCTATGCCTCTGTTACAAAGAATGTGGTTGCCCGCTTCATCAAGCAGAACCTCATATACCGGTATGGTATCCCCGACAGAATCATCACAGACAACAGTACAAATTTGAACAACACTATGATCACCGCTCTGTGTGAGCAGTTCAAAATTTATCATCACAATTCATCTCCCTATCGGCCGAAGATGAACTGTGCTGTTGAAGCCGCGAAAAAAAATATAAAGAAGATCATTCAAAAGATGACGGTCACCTACAAGGACTAGCATGAGATGTTACTATTTGCTCTGCATGGATATCGTACCACGACACGCACCTCAACAGGGGCAACCCCTTTTTCTTTGGTTTATGGCATGGAAGCTGTTTTACCTCTGGAGGTTCAGATTCCTTCCTTGAGAATTATGAAGGATGCCGGTCTAAATGAAGATGATTGGATTCAAACCCGGCTTGATCAACTTAACTTGATCGACGAGAAACAACTTACTGTTGTTTGTCATGGTCAGACGTACCAAAAACGGATGATCAAGGCTTTTAACAAGAAAGTCAGGCGTCAAGTATATCAAGTCGGAGATCTTGTAATCAAGCGGATAATCTTGCTGCAAAGTGATCCCAGGGGCAAGTGGACTCCTACTTACGAAGGATCATTTATGATCAAGAGCATCTTCTCTGGTTGGGCAATGATTCTTACCACTATGGACGGTGACGACTTGCCGCACCCTGCGAATGCAGACATAGTCAAAAGATACTACGCATGAAATGACCCGACAAGTTGAAAACTCGAAAGGGAGACTTGGGAAAAAAATGGGCATCCCGGTGAATCAAAAACTCGAAAGGGCGGTTCAGGAAAAAATTAGGGATAAAATGAAAAATCTATACACCCGGCAAGTTGAAAACCCGAAAGGGCGACTTGGGCAAAAAGGGGTTTCCCGGTGGATCGAAAACCCGAAAGGGCGGTCCAGGCAAAAGTTAGGGAATTAAAGCGTATGACTATGTCTCGTCGGATCACTTTAAGAACAATCTCTTCACCAACAAGCTCCAAGCTACTGATCAATCCAATCATCGGAGGACGAAGCAGCGAATGGACAAAATACTCGGAGTTGTGAAGGCTATAGCAGAATGGGAATCCCATATAATTGTTACACATAGCCATCTTTCTTTTTGTATAAATTTTTTTCTCAATTTTATGACAACATTCTCTTACTAGGATGTCTGTCTCCGTTGTACAAAGATACTTACAAAAGTTAATACAAAGATAGTTCAAAGTGAAGAAGTTTACTTGCCTTTCTTTCTTTTTACACTTATGTTTTATTTGAAAACGTCCAAAGTTTTGTTAAATATGCATATGCATTTGAATATAATCACTACTTACAAGTAAAACGAAATTGAGAAAGGATAATTACCGATAGGTTGAAGGTGTAGGAAGATATCCTTGTGCTGTTCCAGAAGAAATCCCACACAGTACATCATTCAGATCCTCAACAAAGCTAAAACCTTGGAGTATGTGCCCCCAGCGGAGTTAAATTTCAAGATCCCCAGTGGATCCCGAAAACCCTAAAATACATATCCCTAGCGGAGCCAGAATATCCTAAACCCAATTTCCCCAGCAGGCTGTCTTAAAAGCCTGAGAATCAAACAGATAATAGTTAATTTATTGGCTTATCCCCAACTAGGATGCTTCCCCAGTAGATTGGTGTACAACCCAACTTCTGATTTCACCGGACGAGTAAATATTCTCCCTACAGAGTCATCTCCCAACAGATCGAAGATTATTGGTCTCATTTCTCCAGCAGAAACCTCCTAGGTTTTAACTCCCCAATAGAGATTTTCAGAGTTCTCCTTATTTCCCAGGAAAGTCATGAAGGATTCTCATTCCCCGCAGAAGTTGTTAAAGATCTTGTTAATCCCCACAAGTCGCCAAGGATTTACAATCTCCAGCAGTGGTCCCAGGATTTCTCATTTCTAAAACAATCAAAGATCTTTGATCCCCAAGCAGTCAGCAAGGATTCCTCATCTTCAACAATCAAAGATTTTTTGAATCCTCATCATCGGTCAAGGATTTACTTTCCCCGACAACAGTCAAAGATTTCATTATCTCCAATTATCAAGGATTTATTTTCCTCAGCAAGACAACCACTCAGCTTACATGCCCATCCATTACATTCATATATCATAAACATTGATGAAACACAGTTCATTGCATCATACATATCATGCAACATAACTTTGTGTTTTAGCTAACATTTTACCCCTTTTCAGGATAAGATTAAAAGGCTATCGTTAACAATTTTTCTGATACAGTATGGATACACCCCAGACACGGCGGCCATTCTATTACTCATTCATAATTTCAAGTCAAAATACAGTACGGACACACCCCAGATACGGCGGTCATTCTACTACTCATTCAGACTTCAGCAATCCGATACAGACTAGATACGCTCTAGACACGACGGCCATTCTATCTCTCATTCAGATTCAACTATCAACTTCAAGTTCAGATACGCTCCAAACTCGGATGCCATTCTGGCCCTTACACCAGAAGTTTGATTCTCCCCAGTGCAGTCGCCATGGAAGTCATTCTGTCACTTATTCAGATCCCAGTTACAGTTTCAGATACACTCCAGACACGAAAGTCATTATGCTACTCATACATATCTCAACTTCAGATACAGTCCAGATACGCTCCAGACATGGTTGCCATTATGCCTCTCATTCAGAACTTATCCCCAGCACACAGTTGCTCCATACACAGATTTTTCTCTGTTACCCATTCAGAATACAGATACACTCCAGAAACAGCAGTCATTCTGATATTCATTCAAGAATCAAATAAAGTTACAGCTCGGATATGCTCTAAACACAGACGCCATTCCCCTACTCATACAAACCCAATCTCCAGATACAACTCAGATACGTTCCAAATACGGATACCATTCTGATGTTCATTCTACTGATTTTCGACAAACAAATCTTAGATGGCATCTTTAAGCCCATCTCCAGCAAGACTCTACCATCTCCAAATGGCATATTTAAGCCCATTCCTTCAACAATATATTAACGAGTGCAAATTTACGGGCACTCTAGTGTCCAATCCTCTTTTACCTTCGAGTCACGAAAGGCAAACTTGCAAATCTAACTCTTCAGGTTCAAGAAGATTGAACAGGGGAAACTGTTGTACCCCAAAATTTTCCCTCTCATTTTATCAATATTTTCCATCACCAGGCTCTTGGAACTCAAGACCAAGCTAGGGTTTGCTCTACTCAAGACACCTCCTTGCATTGTTGACCTAAATTAGGGTTTGAGTTTGCACAGGTATTTTTGGACCTACAATGCCCAAATTGACTTTCATACTTCATGTTGGACTCAAAAGTCTGTCCATGCCAAGTTTCAAGCCTTGAATCAAATTTTTGCCCAGTCAATTGGACAGTTGACCTAGAAATCAGCTGTATTGGGGGAAAAGTCAACTGTGGCCAATTGACAGTCAAACCTCATGAATTTTGACCCACATCTACATTATGAACTCATATGAACCATTTGATCAAGTTTGGATCACAATTCCACAAGAAATTTGATCAGATCACCATAAGGGCAAAATGGTCATTTTTATGGTTTTGACTATGCAAAGGCAATTTTTGACTGTTTAACCTAGCCAATGACAAATCAAGCTTAACCATGGACTTAAGGACTCAATGACATTATCTTGACCCATTCAACAAGTTCAAAAGATCTCAAATGCATAGGATTGACAGATGAATTTTTCAGTCAACTGATCAAAATTTGACTGTACACTGAAAAGTCAAACTTTGACTTTTTGGTCAAAATCAAGTACCAAGGGTCATTTTTCATCAAGACATGTCAAATTATGAAACTTGTTCATCATGAAACCCAAAATTGAAAATAAGGGTTTAAAATGGAAAAATTTCATAACTTAGAAATTTTCTGTTATGAAATTTTCTTAATTTTTACTAACTTTGTCCCACATTTTCACCAAGATGCAAATGGATTAAAACAAAACTTACAACATGAAAGTTGTAGTATATCACAAAGTCTACAAGTTTGATTCACAAAGTTTTCTCAAAAGAAGCTTGGAGCTCAAGTTATGAGTTTTGGAACAAGGGTACCTAAAACTTTTAACTTAGAGAAATTTTGCCCTAGTTTAGGCAGGATTTTGACCCATCTTCGTGGCCATTTTTCACATAGTTCCACTTGGAGTTTTAAGTTGAATTTCAAATATGTATTATAGTACATGTTTCAAGCTTTCCAAATTGTCCAAGAACTTCTCAAACACCTTTGTGGTTATGGAGAATCGAATGCTTGAAGTTGGCAAAAACTCACTTTGTAACCATGGCCAATATATGTTCATACCAAGTTGCAAATATGACCAAACTAGCTTAGTACATGATTACAGGCCTCTAAACTAATTTACACTCCAACATTGAATGCAAATACATTGGACATTGGCATTATTCTGATCATGGGAGCATTGTACATTGAACATTTCCATTTTAAAAATTAAAGATGGCACTTCCATTTTCATAAAGGCAACTTTATGTCAAATTGCATTTTCTTGAGCCTTGGACTTTTTTCCTTGCAGCAAACAAGTTCCCTAATCTCAGGAATAGTACACCAACTTGAGCATGCTTGTAAATAGCCTGTACAGGCCATAGCTTGGTCACTTCACATCTTTGCTTTCAAAACAAGTCAAATGGCCAAAAGCTCATAACTCACACATCTGATATATTGAACTAAAGCAAAGTTTTCAAACAAGTTTTGCATACCCTTGTAAGCCAGAAGCACGAGCCTTTTACCACTAAAGCACCCTTATACTCAAAAGCCACATTTTCTTACAAAACAGGGTCAGTTCTGCAAATCACAAGCCACAATCAAATCCCCTCGTGCGTTTTGTCCCAAATCACTTCAAACACATTCTAAACAATACACCTAAGTTGTCCAGACCATTCACAAGCTGCCGTAACTCCACTTACACACATCACCATTTTTGTTTGGAAGCTTTGCATGTTGAGTTTTGTAGCACGATTCAGGCCACTTTAAAACAAACTAAGCATTGGGAAAGGTTCAAGGGACATCAAGCAAGCTCAAAAGAATCTCAGGCCTCGTTGAAAGTTGCTGCATTGTCCAGCTCGAACTCAATTGAAATAGGTATTTCATGAACTTCTATCTCTCTATTTAGGAACATTTAGCCTTAGGTTTGTGAATGAAAGATGTTGTACTCATTGCCCTGAAACCATACATGTGCTTAGTTTTCATTTATATTAATCGTGCTAGGAGAATTTCAGCCATGAACTTTCTGAAAAAACTAGGTTAGAAATTAGGGCCATAGAAATTCTCTCTGGTCTTTGAGAGTTAGATTTAATGTTTTATATGGTTGAAATCGTTGTTTGATGCTCTACTAGTTTCATGTTTTGAGTTTTGTCAAAGGATCACGTTTCCAGGAGTTGGCAGTTTGTACACAGAAGACGCGTGTTTTGTTTGTACAGAGGAAGAAGATGAAGTAGCTGGGTTGGGCCTGGCTATTTCCTGCTTTTGACACCCCCATTTTCAGTTTCACACCACTCTGGCCCATTTCTTTGTATATTTACTATTTTTGCATTTTAATTTCATTTCTAACTTTATTATTTTATTTCCAAACATAAAAAATGCCTAAAAAATATTTTCATAAATTTTTATATTTATTTGGTATTTATTTTAATTATTTCTAACATTAAAATGTTTAAATACTTTATATTATTTTGTTTAAACTTAAAACTAATGTAAAAAATACTTTTATTTTCATTTATTATTTTTATTCACATTTGAAAATATTTTCTTGAAATATATACATTTTTGTAAATAATTTATTTTATTTTTTGTACACACTTAATATGTTTAATATATATATATATATATATATATATATATATATATATATATATATATATATATATATATATATATATATATATATATATATATATATATATATATATATATATATATATATATATATATATATATATATATATATATATATATATATATATATATATATATATATATATATATATATATATATATATATATATATATATATATATATATATATATATATATATATATATACTTTATTTTATTAAAAGCATAGAATAAAAAACACAAAATAATATATTTTATTTTTATTGATATTTTATACTAAAAAATACTTTTTTCAATATACTTTTATTTTTGTACATATTGATACATTTTTGTATAATAAATAATAAATAATACCATTTCTTTAAGGAATTAGGGTTTGCCCTAAAAATAATTAAAATTAACTTTTTATTTATTTCTTTACATTTCTTTCCATTGAAAATACTTTACATACCTAAAAAAAAACCTTTTTGCATAATACATTTTATTAATATTTATTTATTGTATTTATTTAAATATTGTACATTTAAATATTACGCCTTGCAAATTCAATTTGGTTGTAATAATTTAGGGTTTAATTTCTTGCAAAATAATCCCCTATTCAAATTTGTACACCCCTCCCTATATCATGTTGTAATAGCTTAGAATTTAAATTCTCGCACTTTTACGCTTTCAATTATGCCATGATTAGAGAATTAGGGTTTGTATGCCAAAATCAAATTAACAAATAGTTTGACCTGATCAAAGATAAAAATTCATGAAAAAACAAACACAATGCACACTTGCACCCCTAGGGTTACAATCCACTTGTTGCCTTCAAAAATGGGCCATGGTATGCATGTCAAGTACTCTGGAAAAACAAAAACAAAACAAAAGATCATAGTCCCTCAATGACGCTATCTGAGTTGCCTAAACAAAATGATCAAGTCCCTCAAGAAAATTGCCAAAGATACTTGACACGATTGCTATCATGGTCTATACGATGACTCGCGTCTGTCCCGTTTAACATCCTAACACAAGGTTGTTCACCAAATACAATGGTGAAACAACACTGTTAAAAGGGTTAAAAACATAAGAAAGATCTTTGAGTAAAATAGGGTAGACAACTCTTAGTTACTTGATCAAAAGCTTGCAAAAAACATCCTTGCTATTTTCAAACACACTTCACAACACAATTTCAAAACCCTACTTTCAAACATTGGAAACTTTTCAAAAGACCAAAACACCTTTGTATACATTCAAACAAGAATCATTACAAAGGTTGCCACAACAATGGCCTCTTTTCAAAACATCTTTCAAAACCTCACACAAAGCACCATTTCAAACAATTGAAAAGCAAAGCAAGTGATCTAAATAAGTAACTAAGAGCCCATGGATAACCATGGATAGAAAGGGTGCTAATACCTTCCCTTTCTATAATCTACTCCCCGAACCCAAGAAAACATCTCAAAGGTCTTTCCTGTGCTTTTTGACCTTTCCTTAGGATAAAATAAAAAGTCGGTGGCGACTCTTGCTAAACCGAAACATTTGCGAACACAAACGCAAAACCCAAGTCAGTTCTCCCACCGTATCATAGTTTCCAGCTACCAAGGCGCATCATCATCCCAATCTCAATATCCTTTTCCATTTCGCAAAAGTCCCAAAGGTATGTTTCCTTTCAAACCATTTACTGCATCTCAGTAAGTAATAAAATTGATTAATAAGCAAAACATGAACAAAATATACAAAAAACCAACGAAACTGTTAAGCCAAAAACAGAACCATACATTTTCACAGAAAGCTTTTGAGAATCGTTTAAAGGGTTGAGAGTGGGAGGCGCGCCAGCAACGGAAACGGGGAAGGGAAGATCAGAGGGAACCCTTCGAGCATAAATCCGACCCTAGGTTTTTTTTTTAGAAAGCGCAAACCAGAGTGAGACCAGGAGGCCAAGGGGTCGTTTCACTCATGAATCAGGGATGAATAGGGACGATTAAGTGAGAAAGATGAACGAGAGAGAGAGGTGAGAGAAACGATCAGAAGCGGCGCCGCTGTGAGTTTAAACAACAAACCCTAATTTTGTTTACCCTAATCAGAAACAATTATGCAAGAGTAGTGTATTGGGCCTGTCTTGGCATAACCCTCAAAGCCCACACACGTTTACTAGCAACCCACCCCCCCTTTTTGAGCTTTTTTTTCTTTCTATTTCAGTAAGATAATAACCTTTTCTTTGGGCCTTATTCCTAGAACCCCTAAGCCCATATTTGTTTCTTCTTTTAATTTGCTTAATTTATTTAAAAAATGCTAAAGAAAACCAAAAGACATGTTTCTTATTATTAAATTAATCTTGAAGTTAGTTTTTTTTTATCATTTTTTTTTCTTTTAATTTATCTTTATTAATTTGTTACATATAATATAAACATCAAAAACTTTGAATTAATTAGTTTTCTTTCTTCAAGCTTATAGTTAATAAAATACACAAAAATATAATAAAGATTTTTAACTTAAATCATTTTCTTTTTAGATTAAGTTTTATTTTTCTTTTTTTCAAGTAAATACATACAATTCATACCTTGTTGATTTAATTTCATAAATTGTCATAGCTTTATATTGAATCGCACAATAATTAGATTTGGTTGTGTTATTTGGACATTGCTATTTTTATGTGTTTCATCCCCATTTGTAATAATTGTATCCCCATTCCCGGATACTTTTGTAATAGCTTAGAATTTTAATTCCCGCAATTTATTGCTTTCTATATATTGTGTAGTAATTAGGCATGTATGGCAAGATTCAAAAATCAATCGCTAGATGACCTAATCCAAGAACAAATAACTTGAAATCAACACACTTCTCACACACGCACCTCTAGGGTAACCTCGCTTGTTGCCTCGGAAATACAATCATGTCCCTCGAATATGAGACACTCCAGCAAATGACCATTCGATAAAAAAAGATCGTAGTCCCCCGATGACCCTCGATGTTGTTGCCTTTGATAAAATGATCTTGTCCCTTACAAAATTGCTAGAACGTCCCACATGTTTCTTTAAATGATTATAAAATTGACCCGCGCCTGTCCCTTTACATCCAATGATGGGGATTCTTTCCAAATCAATGGTAAGATAGCACCATTAAAAGGAAGAAGAAAAGAACAACTTAATACGTTTCAAGTAGATAGATTCGTTTTTAGTTACTCGCTTGCTCACGACAAAAACTTTCACACCTACACCTCTATTTCAAAACACTTTCAAAAGACAAAACATTTTGCATACGTTCTTATAGAGACGAGAACCATGGCAAAACCTCTTTTCAAAACACTTTTTGAAACACGATTCACAAACACCTCTTTGAACTATTTTTCGAAACAAAACTTTGTATATGTTCTTATAGAGACGAGAACCATTACAAAGAAACTTTCCAAAATACTTTCAAAACCCACACCACAAGCACACAATCAAACAAAAGCAAGTGATCTAAATGAGTAACTAAGAGCCCATGGAAAACCATGGATGAAAAGGGTGCTAACACCTTCCCTTTTCATAATCTACCCCCCGAACCTGAGAAAATTCTCGAAAGGTCTTTCCTGTGCTTTTTTACCTTTCCTTTTGGATAAAAGAAAATTCGGTGGCGACTCTTGCTAACCGCACAAGTACGAACAAAACGCAAAACCTCTAGTCAGTTCTCCCACCGTATCATAGAACTGGCGACTCTGCTGGGGATATGTATTTAAAAGTGGGGTTACCTTATTGTTTTAGATCACCTTTACATGCTTATCTTGTTTGATTTGTATGCTTTACTTTTTTGGTTCCTTGCTTGGGTTTGTTTTAAATCCTACACTCGAATTTGGGGATACCTTTTAGGTAAGTAGCAATAAACTGCAAGGGAACTGTGCGGGGTATACTGACATGGTTGAAGCAGTAGCTACATTGATGTGGCACTTTGGTTGGTACCGGTAACCCTTGAGTTGAATAAAGGATAGTACGGGGCCGCCGTGTGGTGTCATGAAGCATCAACTGACCTTAGAACCTTACTTGACCAACTTGGCCATTAGGACGTAGTGAGATGACCGGTTTCAGTGTAGAACTGAAAATTGGTTGATACTCGATACTACACTCATTGAGGGTTTGCTTCCTTGGAATATTTCGGTCTCCGGTAAGAGGCTGAATTGAAATAATGAACAAGGAAACAATCCAATAATATTGAGCTCCTTTAGAACCCGGTTACTATTTCTAGGACAGGTTGAGCCAACTAAACTTCAAGAGGGTACTTACCTACAAACTCCATGCAAGCCTAAACTTAAGGACTTGTCCGCTTTGTGTGAATATGATTATAACTTGCTTACTTCGCATATCTGTACATAACATCATAACATCATACCATAGCATTTTCAATAACCATTTCAAGGATCTCGAGGGTCTTTGATGCAGGGTCACGTTGAACCAGACGTCTACCAAAGGGCAAGAGGATTCATTTTCCTCTAAACAAACGTCGTCAAAGATCAAGTACAACAACTTGAGTCAAAGGCTATGACCCACTTGACATGGTGAGCTTGATTCTCGTGGAAAGACGTCCACCGATACAAAGCTCTCCAATCCAAGATGTTGCAAGATGTTCAATTTCTAACATTTTCTTATGTTTACCCCACGAGATCCTTGAAAACATGCATCCACATATCATGCATCATATCATGATAGGTTTCTCCCCTTCAGGTCTATTTATCTTCCTACTGTTTATTTCAGTAGAGATGCCTCTAGAGAAGACTATCAAAGACATCCAGGCTCAAAACGCTCTACTCCAAGAGATGTTCTTGAACCTGTCCAAGGGACCAGAAGAGGTGAAAGCTCTCCTCACAAGGGGCATGGTCATAGGGAATCCGGGGGGCATCAGGAATGATCAGTTGGAAAGGCTACAAATTGAGATGGCAACAATGGAAATTCAGATGATGGGACAACTGGTGGGCCAGATGGCTCTTATTCAAAACCTGGCTCAAGGACAAGAGGAGCTAAAGGTCCTCATTAACAAACTGCATCAGGATGGATGTAACCAAATGGGGCAAACAACTAAGGTTGAAGATCAAGTCATCATTCAGCCTCCCTTGAGACAAGAAGTCGAGGGAAAGCCTCCCCAGTTTGCTTCAGGGTCACAAGCCCAACAGCAACCTCACCAACGTCAACGAGGTAATCAGCGTAGGTAAAATACATCTGAAAAGCGCTTCACTGCGATTAAAATGTCATTATCCCAAGTGCTACAATGCTTGTTGGAAGTCAAGCTGATTGTATTAAGGGACCCCCCTCGGCATCCCAACACAGCCGCTCCAGGGTACAATCCAAATGCAAGATGTGCGTATCATTCCAACAGTCCTGGACATGACACTGATAGCTGTTTGGCATTGAGAAACAAAATTCAAGATCTGATTAAAGAAACAATGCTGGAGTTCACACAAGATGGCCAGATGAAAATCTTTCGTTGAAGGCTCTCCACCTGAAATGACTAGTTCGAACAAAGAGGCTTCTGTTCATTTTTTAATTTCCAATTGTAATTTCTTTTGTTATTCAAACAATTATCTATTAATGTCAAACTTTGTTTCATTAATGCATTGCATATGTTTGTCTTGAATTCATCTTTTTGTTTTCACTATTTTTAAACTATGCTTTTATTCTTCTTATGACACAAACCTTTAGAGGGAGGATGACGAAAACAATTCCATAATCTCATACAGTATGCTTTTGGACAGACCTTGCTGATGATGTACAGGTGTTTCTTTCAAATCCTAAACACTGGAGTTATAAGGAAGATAATCCCTAGTCAACCCCTTCGAGCCAAAGAAGAAGAAGTTTTCTGTTTTAACACAAATTGAAACCTTTAATCAAAACCTGGGGAAGGGTAGTCTCTTAGTTAATTCAAACGCACGTTAAAGTCGCAAACTCTCATCTTGTAATACAATGAATGACATAAAAACATTCCTTTGGAATCAAAATACGGTGATGGTTCCTTATCACATAGGCAGTTATTATCTCTCAAAAAGAAAAGCCCACTGAGTCGAAACCTACAAAGGAGACTTAAGAAAATTGGGGCATCCCGCTGACTGTAATCTCAAAAACAGGAACAGTCTGGCAAAAATTAGGGATAATAAATCGAAAAAAGAGGTCACTACAAATCCTCAACAAAAATAATGTTGCAAAAATGACTGCCTTCCAAAAAACTCAACTTGTTTGAACCATCACCAAAATGTCGTTCCAAACTCATTTGGATTTCAAACGCATAATTAACTGAGTTTAGGACTGAAGAACATCACGAAGAGCGGGTGGGTACAAATATACTTTGAGCCTTTATCCTTTGTTTCTTAAAACCGTGAACCAAGCCACATTACAACCCTTCAAAAGTCCTAATTGAAGCATGGGTTAGTTCAAAAGCATACTGTTACAAAGGTATCCTGACTCCTGTAAGGTTTTTCTCTAAATCCTGAGTTGAATTTTTCTTACAAAAGTTTTCTGCTAAAAAACGCATTTTCAAAATTTAAAGACAAAGCATAAAATTTGCATTATTTGAATATCATTATTTGCATATGGCTATTTGTTTGACAGCAAAGAAATTCACATAGTGAATATCCGATGAACGAAAGCTCTCTCAGTGAACAAAATCACTTCAAGTGGGATGACACTTCTGTTGCAAAAATCTCCTATCAACAAGGGGACATGACATGTCATTGTCTAGTACACCTGGCGAAGTCCAGTCAAGATTTCAAGAAATCTCTCAAAGTGCAGAGTAGCTAGGGGCAAGTCTCTGTCACCGTCACCGTCACTTGGGGCATTGAACGTCAATCCCAACAAAGGGTTACATACAGTCAAACATTTCCTAGCAAAGCCATAAACACTCGCTACTTGGGGCAGTGACAAATCTCTCCAAAATCCTTCTCATAAGATGGCTCCCAGCCAGAGTTTCAATCTTTGATAACCTCTTCCCAGCTAAGTCGACCTCAAGAATTCCTGAGAATTTTTCCCATTGAAGTCGCCAGATTTTTCGCTATTGGAAACGAAGAATTCAACTCTTTTCTCCATCACCAATTAAGGATTTATTTTCCCCAGCGAGAGGTCGTCTTGAAAACATTACACATCCGTACATCAGGACATTATACAATGCAATCTCATTTATTTTGAGAACATCATTGTTTGATATATATCATGCAACTAACCTTTACCTTTCATTAAAGATGCAGTCAAATTCTCGCAAAATTCAAGCTACGAAGCCTGGACCACGACCATACAATAGTTCTTTCAACTTTACTCTTCAACAGCAGTCCAGGATTTATTTTCCCCGACATCTGTTGAAGATATTCCAAGACTTTCGTCTGGCTCAGTTAAATCGATTCTAAGATTTTTTTGATTCTTATCCAGTCAAAGTAATTCAAGACCTTCTCTGGCTCAGTCAGATCGACACTAAGATCTCTCTGATTCTTATTCCAGTTAAAGATATTCCAAGACTTTCGTTTGGCTCAGTTAAATCGATTCTATGATTTTTCTGATTCTTATCCAGTCAAAGTAATTCAAGACCTTCTCTGGCTCAGTCAGATCGACACTAAGATCTCCCTGATTCTTACTCCAATTGAAGATATTCCAAGACTTTCGTCTGGCTCAGTTAAATCGATTCTAAGATTTTTTTTTATTCTTATCCAGTCAAGGTAATTCAAGACCTTCTCTGGCTCAGTCAGATTGACACTAAGATCTCCTTGATTCTTATTCCAATTGAAGATATTCCAGATTTTGCTGTTTCAAATAAACCTCTCAACAGTCTATTCTAATTCACTCCCAGATTTTGCTGTTTTAGATAAAATCTCTCAACAGATAAATCTCTCAACGGTTTATTCTGATTCATTCTTTATTCAGATCCAGTTCAACTTTTCATCAACAATCACCTTTGGATGGCATCTTTAAACCCATTTCCATACACAATCTCTACAGCACGTCATTAAGATCCCCAGCGGAGATGACACTACCAACTACCAATCCCCAGCGGAGCTCAAACTATCAACCACAACGGAAATAAGCCAGTTTCTCCAATTCCCCAGCAAGTTATCTTAAAACCTGGAAATCAACCAGATAACAATTAACTTTTGTTTTATCCCCAACCAAGGATAATTCCCCAGTAGATTGGCATACACCCAAACTCCTGATATCCCTAACAGAATGAAGATTCTCATTCTTGAAACCCCAGAAGATTGGCATACACCCAAACTCTTGATATCCCTAACAGAATGAAGATTATCATTCTTGAAACCCCAAAAGATTGGCATACACCCAAACTCCTGATATCCCTAATAGAATGAAGATTCTCATTCTTGAAACCCCAGAAGATTGGCATACACCCAAACTCCTGATATCCCCAACAGAATGAAGATTCTCATTCTTGAAACCCTAGAAGATTGGCATACACCCAAACTCCTGATATCCCTAACAGAATGAAGATTCTCATTCTTGAAACCCCTGAAGATTGGAATACACCAAAACTCTTGATATCCCTAACAGAATGAAGATTCTCATTCTTGAAACCCCTGAAGATTGGCATACACCCAAACTCCTGATATCCCTAATAGAATGAAGATTCTCATTCTTGAAACCCCATAAGATTGGCATACACCCAAACTCCTGATATCCCTAACAGAATGAAGATTCTCATTCTTGAAACCCCAGAAGATTGGCATACACTCAAACTCCTGATATCCCCGTCAGAATGAAGATTATCATTCTTGACTTCCCAGTAGATTGGCATACACCCAAACTCCTGATATCCCCGTCAGAATGAAGATTCTCATTCTTGACTCCCAATAGATTGGCATACACCCAAACTCCTGATATCCCCGTCAGAATGAAGATTCTCATTCTTGACTCGCAGTAGATTGGCATACAACCCAAACTCCTGATCTCCCCAGCAGTATAGCTACTCCCCCAGAGTTTTCACTTACTCCCCAACAGGAAGCCTTCTTCCCCACAAAGTTTTTACTCCCCAACAGAATGAAGATTCTCATTCTTGATTCCCTAGTGAAGTTACCAAAGTCTTCATTACTCCCCAGCTTGAATTTGTCAGAATTTTTTAATCCCCTGCAGATCGAAGATTCTCATTCACCAATCCTCAACAGATTGAAGATTCTCATTCTTAATTCCCCGCAGGAGCCATCAGAGCCTTCCTTATTCTCCAACAGATCAAGGTTTTCCTTTGATTGATCCCAAGTAGAGATCGCCAGAATTTTCCCTATTTCCCAGCCGAGTAAGGATTCTCATTATTTAACCCCAGTAGAAGTCTTCAAAAGTTCTCTGGATTTCCCAAGCAGATTTCTCAAGCAGTTTGACATTACTCTCACAACAGAATGTTTGTCATCCTCCAACTTCAAGACTTGAATGATCCCTATATCCCCAGGAAAGTCATTAAGGATTCTCACATCCCCGCAGAAGTTGTCAAAGATTTTAAATCTCCAACGACGGTCATGGATTTATTTTCCCTGGCAGCAGTCAAGGATTTTATTATCTGCAGCTAACAAGGATTTATTTTCCTCAGCAAGACAGCTAATCAGCTTACATGCGCATAAATTACATTCATATATCATAAAACATTGATAAAGCACATATATTGCATCATACATTACATGCAACATAACTTTGTGTTTCAGCTAACATGTTACCTTTTTCAGGATAAGATTAACAAGCTACCAATATGCGATCATGAAAACAGCTTAGAGATGCTCCAGACACGGATGCTATTATATTGCTTATTCAGATTCAAAGCTCAGAAAAAAGCTTAGAGATGCTCCAGACACGGATGCTATTCTATTTCTTATTCAGATTCAAAGCTCAGAAAACAGCTTAGAGATGCTCCAGACATGGATGCTATTCTATTGCTTATTCAGATTCAAAGCTCAGAAAACAGCTTAGAGATAAACCAAACATGGATGCTATTCTATTGCTTATTCAGATTCAAAGCTCAGAAAACAGCTTAAAGATGATCCAGACACGTATGCTATTCTATTTGCTTATTCAGATTCAAAGCTCAGAAAACAGCTTAGAGATGCTCCAGACACGAATGCTATTCTATTTGCTTATTCAGATTCAAATCTCAGAAAAACAGCTTAGAGATGCTCCAGACACGGATGCTATTCTATTGCTTATTCAGATACAGTTCAGAGATGCTCCAGACACAGATGCTATTTTGTCGCTTATTCAAATACAAGATTCAAATACAGTCCAGATACGCTCCAGACACAGTAGCCATGCTGTCACTTATTCTAACTTTTTCCCCAGCTCGGAGATGCTCCAGACACGGATACCCTTCTGTTGCTTATTCAAGTTTTCAACATTCAGATACAGTTCAGATACACTCCAGACACGGAAGTCATTTCTGATACTCATTCAAGTTTTTAACATTCAGATACAGTCCAGATACGCTCCAGACACAATAGCCATGCTGATCACTCATGCTGATGTTCCCTAGTTCAGATATGTTCCAGACACGGATACCTTTCTGATACTCATTCTTTCGACTTACAACATACAATTCAATAAACATTCTTGGATGGCATCTACAAGCCCATCTCCGACAAGATTCTGTCACCTTTCCAAATGGCATCTTTAAGCCCATTCCCTCAACTACAATTTTGACGAGTGCAAATTTACGGACACTCTAGTGTCCAATCATTCTTTTACCTTCGAGTCGCGAACGAAAAATCTCGCCAATCTAACTCTTCAGGTTCAAGAAGATTGAACAGGGGCAGTTGTTGTACCCTAAAATTTGCCCTCCCATTTTCCATAGAAAGCACAACCCTAGGGTTTCTCAAATATTTAAGATTGGCTCAGGAATCGATCAGATAGATTTTCTCCTATGGCAGTAAATCAGGAATTAGGGTTTTTCTCGCATTTCTCAGAAGAAATTGAGTTCTCAGAAATTCAATTGATTTTTACATGTTTTCATGCTCTCTCAAATTTATTGGAAAAAGGCAGTGTTTGTTTGATCCATGTTAACCAGATAATTTGCGTCTTTTAAAAAAACATTCGTTTTGTTTATGGAATAAACATTTTCTTGGTTATAGAATAGACAGTGTGTGTTCTGATTTGGAATACAGTTGCAAGGTTACATAATTATTGGATTACTTGGAGTTTAAGTTATCTTGATTGGAATTATTGGAATGCAGTTTCAATTATCTTGATCGGGAATCTTAAAGAGTTAGTGAAGATGCGAAGAAAAAAATTACAAGTTACTAACAGTAATGGATTTTAATGGACATCAGGATACCTCATAAAACTTTTTCATTTATTTCAAAAATTGTTACAATACAATTTATTATTTAAATGCTTTAAGTTTTACAACTTATTGTATTTGAAAAATAAATTAGTACAATTGTTTGAGTATTTCTCTCTAAATTACAAAGAAAATCTAACCCTAAGGATGACTATGCTTCCATTGCTCCCATGATCGCCAAAGAATCTCTTGCTTCCTCTGCTTTGCCACCATCCAGTTTGCTCTCACATGAAAGAAAGACAGAAAAATAATTAGCACAGTTAATTGGACATGAATAAGAATCTTCAAAAGAAAGAAAATATGTTCATCATTAAAGATTGCGACTTGGAATCAGAAGGCTATATTTTTAATTCATCACATTCTTATTTGCAAATCACAAGAAGTTTATTCTTCTTGGTTCACAAACAAGAGAAATAGAGGCAAGCTATACAAACAAGAAATGCATGGCTAAAACATATTCCAAATAGCATAAACAAGCAAACAAGGCCCAATGACCAAACAATGCAGCAAATTGGATAAAGTACAAGCAAACATGCAGCAAGCTGTCTAAGCAAGCAGTACAAGCAAGCATAGCATTACAAGCAAGCAAAATAAAGTACAATGCAGCAAACTAGACAGCAGCATGGCAAGTAACTAGACAACAGCATGGGAAGAAGAAAGTACAGCAGTATGGTAAACCAAACAACAAGCAAGGGGCTTGTTTCAATAACCTTTTCATCACTTTCCAAGATTTTGGAAAACTTTTCAGAAAAAAAAAAGGTGAAAAAGAATTTTGCTTTTATCATTGAGAGAGGAGAGAGAGGAAAGAGGTCACCTAATTTGTTGGAATTGTACATCTTTGCTATTCTGCCCACAGGTTGTCAAGGAGAAAAACAAATATAACAGTAGGCAAAACTGTAAGAAAGGAAGAAACCAACAACTCAGAACATTTTGTCAAACTGAGAAAACAAAACTGCATAGCAAAACAAAACTCTCAAGCCTGTAACATTTTCAACCTCCAAACCTGGCCAACAAATCAAAAACCTCCAAGTTTTCACAACCTTCATAGAGGCCTCAAACTGTCAAACCAAAACAGTCCAACATCCTCATCAACCTAAAACAAAACAACAAGAACATTCAATAATCAGAAACCGATCTCAAGCCAAAAAACACAAATCAAAAACCTGCATATCCAAGTCCAAACAGTTAAAACAAAACAGTAACAAGCAGAACAAACCACAAAATCATCCCAACATTAAACCTGTCAATACCAAAAATCCGGCAAAACCATTTCAACATTCAAAACCATCAAAACCAATTTTCAAACTTCCAAAAAACTGTGAAACCAGTTCAAACCAAGAAATTACCATAACCACAAAAAAACTGTAACACTAGTTCAAAAATCCAAAGCCTGCAAACTGTCAACAAAAACATTCACAAAAATCCAAACTGTAACCAAAACAAATAGAACCAAGTATCAAAAACTACCATTAAACCCCAAAACCATCCCAACATTCCATCAACATCATCAAAACAAATAGAAACAAATTCCAGATACCCAACATCATCAAACTGTAACCATCAAGCTGTCAAAGTATCAAAACAATATCCAACAAACTTACAAGAAAATCAAGACTCAGAAGCATCATCACCATCATCCAACATAGAAGATAGAAAAAGAAAAGATTACCAGAAGCGCGCGTTCTTCACATCATCATTTCTCCCCCCTTCTTTTCCAGCTACCAAGGCGCATCATCATCCCAATCTCAATATCCTTTTCCATTTTGCAAAAGTCCCAAAGGTATGTTTCCTTTCAAACCATTTCCCGCATCTCAGTAAGTAATAAAATTGATTAACAAGCAAAACATGAAAAAAACGTACAAAAAACCAACGAAACTGTTAAGCCAAAAACAGAACCCTTCGAGCATAAATCTGACCCTAGGTTTTTTTTTTAGAAAGCGCAAACCAGAGTGAGACCAGGAGGCCAAGGGGTCGTTTCACTCATGAATCAGGTACGAATAGGGACGATTAAGTGAGAAAGATGAACGAGAGAAAGAGGTGAGAGAAACGATCAGACGCGGCGCCGCTGTGAGTTCAAACAACAAACCCTAATTTCGTTTACCCTAATTTCGTTTACCCTAATCAGAAACAATTATGCAAGAGTAGTGTATTGGGCATGTCTTGGCATAACCCTCAAAGCCCACACACGTTTACTAGCAACACACCCCCCTTTTTGAGCTTTTTTTCTTCTATTTCAGCAAGATAATAACCTTTTCTTTGGGCCTTCTTCTTTTAATTTGTTTCATTTATTTAAAAAATGCTAAAGAAAACCAAAATACATGTTTCTTATTATCCAATTAATCTTGAAGTTAGTTTTTTATCATTTTTCTTTTTTTTCTTTTAATTTATCTTTATTAATTTGTTACATATAATAGAAACATCAAAAAACTTTGAATTAATTAGTTTTCTTTCTTCAAGCTTATAGTTAATAAAATACACAAAAATATAATAAAGATTTTTAACTTAAATCATTTTCTTTTTAGATTAAGTTTTATTTTTCTTTTTTTCAAGTAAATACATACAATTCATACCTTGTTGATTTAATTTCATAAATTGTCATAGCTTTATATTGAATCGCACAATAATTCGATTTGGTTGTATTATTTGGACATTGCTATTTTTATGTGTTTCATCCCCATTTGTAATAATTGTACCCCCATTCCCGGATACTTTTGTAATAGCTTAGAATTTTAATTCCCGCAATTTATTGTTTTCTATATACTGTGTAGTAATTAGGCATGTATGGCAAGATTCAAAAATCAATCGCTAGATGACCTAATCCCAGAACAAATAACTTGAAATCAACACACTTCTCACACGCGCACCTCTAGGGTAACCTCGCTTGTTGCCTCGAAAATACAATCATGTCCCTCGAATATGAGACACTCCAGCAAATGACCATTCGATAAACAAATATTGTAGTCCCTCGATGACCCTCGATGTTGCCTTTGATAAAATGATCTTTTCCCTTACAAAATTGCTAGAGCGTCTCACAAGTTTCTTTCAATGATTGTAAAATTGACCCGCGCCTGTCCCTTTACATCCAATGATGGGGCTTCTTGCCAAATAAATGGTAAGATAGCACCATTAAAAGGAAGAAGAAAAGAACAACTTAAGACGTTTCGAGTAGATAGATTCGTTCTTAGTTACTCGCTTGCTCACGACAAAAACTTTCACACCTACACCTCTATTTCAAAACACTTTAAAAAGACAATGTTTTGCATACGTTCTTATAGAGACGAGAACCATGGCAAAAACTCTTTTCAAAACACTTTTTGAAACACGATTCACAAACACCTCTTTGAACTATTTTTTGAAACAAAACTTTGTATATGTTCTTATAGAGACGAGAACCATTACAAAGAAACTTTCCAAAATACTTTCAAAACCCACACCACAAGCACACAATCAAACAAAAGCAAGTGATCTAAACGAGTAACTAAGAGCCCATGGAAAACCATGGATGAAAAGGGTGCTAACACCTTCCCTTTTCATAATCTACCCCCCGAACCCGAGAAAATTCTCGAAAGTCCTTTCCTGTGCTTTTTTACCTTTCCTTTTGGATAAAAGAAAAGTCGGTGGCAACTCTTGCTAACCGCACAAGTGCGAACAAAATGCAAAACCTCTAGTCAATTCTCCCACCGTATCACAATAAGAATTGTTTCAAATTCAGGGCAAGGCATTCATCAACATCATTCGTCTTCATTCAAATTTCTGATCTTTTTTTCAAATCAATCACAAGTGCAACATCAATTCCAATTCCAAACTCAAGACATCCGTTTCAAGCTTTCAAGAATTCACGACTCAATCCTACAAGAAAATATAAAGCATTATTCAAGGCATGTTTCAAAGTTTCGAATCTCACTCTTTTCTCAAGAGGCATTTTAAGTTTATAGGCCACAAAGAAGAATCCAAATTATGCTCATAATTTAAACTGTATCAAGGAATATTCAAGCTTTACAAGTTTTGTAGAAACAAATTCAAAATGAATCGAAATTCATTGTTTAAATTTACAGGTGAATTTGAATACACTTTACAAGTTTCTAAACCCCAAAATTCAAATTACAAGATTCGCAATGTTACAAAATGCACTAAGTTACAAGGGAATTTCTTCATCTTCAAGTCTTCATCAAAACTTCAAGTCACTCTTCATTGATTCTCCCCATTGTCCATTCTGCTCGTGCATGTAACAAAGAAAGAGATAAATGGTTAGTGAACGATTCATGTTTGAAGCAAGAAATAAGAATTTTCAAAGAAATTTTCTTCTCATCATTAGGGTTTGCTCGAAAGAATCAGTTTTGTTTTGGACAAAAAATAAGTTTTTGGGCCTAGCGCCCTTGCTACCTCACACCCCCATTTTTGGTTTTACCCCTTCATTTTACTCATGTTATTTTTACTTATTTTGATTAACATAGATTTCTTTAATTAAGTTTTTTTTAGTTTAGTTTAATTTTAATTAAACAAAAATAATAAAATACAAAACATGTCATTAGATTTTTTAGAATATCAATTTTGTTTAGATTTTAAAAATCAATTGAATTAAATATAGTTTTTAAATTAGTTAAATTCTCTTAATTAGTTTAGTTAGGGATTTTTGTGAATAATTTTATTAATTAACTTTTTATTTAGTTTTAAATGACTTTGTTTAAATTCTTCATGATAAAAAAATACCAAAAATATTATAGTGTTATTTATTTTTGCTAGTTAATTTTATAGATTGTGCTAGTTTAAATATTTGTTGATTTTTAATTCGATTGGGTTGTATTGATTGTTTATTTAAATTTTTAATCACATTGTCTATTCGATCCATCCCCATTTGTAAATTTGTATCCCCCATTCCCAAAAGCTCTGTAATAGCGTAGAATTTTAATTTCCACAATTTATTGTTTTCCTTTATACCGTATAGTAATTAGGCGTGTATGGAAAGATCTAAAATCAATCGCTAGACAACCCTAATCAAATGAAAATTAACTCGAATCAAACACACTTTTCACACGAGCACCTTTAGGGTAACCTCGCTTGTTGCCTTCGAAAAATACAGTCATGTCCCTCGAATGTGGAACACTTTAGCAAAGACCCGCGATAAAAAGATCATAGTCCCTCGATGTTGCCTTCGATAAAATGATCTTAGTACCTTACGAAAATTGCTAAAGCGTCTCATAAGTTGCCTTCTATGACTGTACGATGACCCGCGCATGTCCCTTCACATCCAACGATGGGGCTTCTTACCAAATCAATGGTAAGATAGCAACATCTAAAGGAGGAAAAGAACATTTAAGACCTTTCGAGTATGTAGATTCGCTCTTAATTGCTCGCTTGCTCACTGTTGTACCCCAAAATTTGCCCTCCCATTTCCTCAACATTTTCTCATCACAAGACCTTTGAAGATCAAGATCCAGTTAGGGTTTCCTCTGCTCAAGACTTCTCCTTGCACTGTGGACTCAAATTAGGGTTTGTGTTTGCCTAAGGATGTTTTGACCTGAAATGCCTAAGATGACTTTCATGCTCCATATTGGACTCCCAAGTTTACCTATACCAAGTTTCAGGTCTTGATTCCAAGTTTTGCCCAGTCAATTGGACAGTTGACCTAGAAATCAGCTGTATTGGGGAAAAAGTCAACTGTGGCCAATTGACAGTCAAACCTCATGAAATTTGATCCACATCAACATTATGAACTCATATGAACCATTTGATCAAGTTTGGATCACAATTCCCCAAGAAATTTGATCAGATCATCAAAAGGGCAAAATGGTCATTTTTAGGGTTTTGACTGCACAAAGGCAATTTTTGACTGTTTGACCTGGCCAATGGCAAACCAAGTTCACATATGGACTCAAGGACCCCATGGAATTATCTTGACATGTTCATCAAGCTCAAAAGATCCCAAATACACAAGATTGACAGTTGAATTTCCCAGTCAATTGATCAATTTTGACTGTATACTGAAAAGTCAAACTTTGACTTTTTGGTCAAAATCAAGAGTCAAGATTCATTTTTCATCAAAACATGCCAAATCATGAAACTTGTTCACCAAGAAATCTCAAAATGCAAATTAGGGTTTGAAAATGGAATTTTTCATAACTTAGAATTTTTCTAAGTTATGAAAAACCCTAATTTTTTCCCAACTTTGCCCCATCTTTTCACCATGATCCATTTGGATTCAAACAAAAGTCAAAACATGAAAGTTGTAGCTTGTTGCATAATATACAACTTTGATTCACAAAGTTTTCTCATTTGAAGCTTGTATCTCAAGTTATAATTTTTTGAATAGGGGCACTAAACCATCTTTTAACTTAGTGAAATTTGACCTATTTTGACAAGATTTTCTACCCTACTTCAAGGCCACTTTTCATACCCTTCCACTTGGAATTTTGATTTGCATTTCAAAGATGGATTGTAGTACACATTCCAAGCTTTCCAAAATGTCCAAAAACTTCTCAAACAACCTCATGGTTAGGGAGAATCGAATTTCACAATATAGCAAAAAACCACTTTGTTCATGACCAAGTTCCATGTTCATACACTATGCATTTTTGAATTCAGCATGCTTAAGCTACATTGCAGGCCTCTAATCCCATTTTCACTCAATAATTCAATGCATATCCTTTGTGTTCTAGCATTATTTTGCTCATTTGGACAATACACACAAAATCAAGCCTAAACTAGAAAAAGCATATTATCCATTCTTGTAAAGTGTTACTTTATGGCAATCTTGCAAATCTATGAGGTACAATGCAGATCTTTGAGGCAAAAAGGCATGGACATATCCCACTGATCAAGACTCAAATGTGCAGCATAGATTGAGGCATTGTACTGGCCTAGAAACCAAGTTGACATTTGCTTGCTTCACATAGAAGTAACATCCATAACTTATGCCAACTCTGATCTCAGCTTAGGAGGAGGAGAGAAAAGTTGTCAAACACATTACACACAACATATCCAAGCTAACACACGAGCTTTTGACCTCCCATACACCCTCCATCTCAGAATCATCCTCAAACTGCACAAACAGGGGTGCCCCTGCAGTTTGAGTGCAAACTCCCAATCCCTTCGAGCATTTTGATCAAGACCTATTCATCTACCTTCCCTACAACATATGCAAGCTAACCATGGCCTAAAACCTGACCTGTAATCACTCTAACAGTTTCCACCATTTTCATTTTTTCCTTTTGCAGTTGAAGTTCCATAGCTTGATTCAGAAGCTCTCGAGACAAAGTAAGCATTGAAACAGCATCCCTGGACCTCAAGGAAGCTTTTCCAATCATCACATTGCACTGAAAGTTCCTCATTCTCCAGATTGAAGTTCAACTGCACAGGTAAAAGTTTGAATTCGTATCTCTCTTATTAGGCATCTTTAGTCTTAAGTTTGTGAAGAAACAAGGTCCTACTCATAGCCCTGAACATGTACATAGCTTTACTTTTTATTTCTTTTGTCTGAGTAGAGAGAATTTGAGCTCTGAAAATGGTAGAAAAATTAGGTCAGAAAAGAGGGGGAGAGAAATTCTCCCTCATCTTAGAGAGATAGTTCATGTTCTTTATATGGTTAGAACCGTCTCTTCATGCTTAACATCTTTTGTGTTGGAAGTTTGTTCAAAAAATCAAGGAATCAAGAGTTAGAAGAAGCTGAACATGGCGCGCGTTTTTTCAAATATTTTGTGCTGGAGGTTGAAGACAGTGTTGCATTGGGCTGGGCTTTTGTGTTCTTTCTTTTCACACCATCTTTTTTGGCTCACACCCCCCTGAGCCCATTTACTCATTCTTTAACATTTTTGACCTTTTTCTTTTTTGCTGACTTTGTTTATTTTTTTCTCATGCCATTAAAAAATTAAAAATATTTTTTTTCATCATTTTTTGCATTTATTGCATATTTATTTGATTTATTTCTTTGTTTATACATAAATATATATATGTATTATTATTAGAATAAATAAAAAATGATATAAATACAACTTTTATTTTTTGTTTACATTTTGAAAATGTTTTACACAAAAAATACTTTTATTTATTTTATTAAAATATTAAATAAATATTTATTTTTTTGAATAATACATATTTAGGGTTATATATACATATATATATATGTGATTATTAATATATTTAAGACAAAATATAAAAATACTTGATTTTTCACTTTTATTAATATTTGATATAAAAATACTTTTTTTTTCACAATACACTTCATTTTATTTTATTTTTATAAATAATAAGTAAATAGTTGCATTAAATTAGAAAATAATACTTTTTTTCTTTAAAATTAGGGTTTTTCTACCCTAAGTTCAAAATACTCCAAAAATAATACATTTTTATTTTCTTTTCTCTTTTACATAAACAATATTTTTTCATACATATACAAAACATTCTTTTTGCATCTTGCATTCTTATTTAATTTTTGTACATTGATTAAATTGCAAATATTCAAATTGATGTAATAATTTAGATTTAAATTCTTGTCAATATCCCCATTTGAACATTTGTACCCCCATTCCCATATTTGGTTGTGTAATAGCTTAGTAATTTTAATTTCGCGCTTTATTGCTTTCTAAAGATAACATGTTAGAATTAGGGTTTGTATGCGAAGAAACGATAAAAAATAGTTTGACCTAATACAAGATAAACAAGCATGAAAATGGACACACAAATCACACTTGCACCCCCTAGGGTATTCCACTTGTTGCCTTCAAATAAATGGGCCATGTTGCATGTTAAACTTCTTTGGGCAAAGCAAATAATTTTGAATGATCATAGTCCCTCGATAAAACTTTTCAAAAACAAACAAAAACAAATGATCAAGTCCCTTAGAGAGATTGCTCAAAGACATTTAACGTTGTTGCAATTATGGTCTAAACGATGACCCGCGCCCGTCCCTTTCACATCCTAACACAAAGGTTGCCCACCAAATACAATGGTGGTGCAAACTTGTCAAAAGGGTTAAAGTATAGCAATAATCTTTTGAGAAATTTAGGAGTAGATAACCTCTTAGTTACTTGAATCAACTTGCAAAACAAAAACACTTGCCTAATTTCAAAATCACACCTCACAACACTTTCAAAACAAAACTTTCAAAAACAAAATGAAAACTTTTTCAAAAGACATACATCTTTGTATACATCCCCACATGGATCATTACAAAGGTTGCCACCACATTGGCCTCTTTTCAGAAACATTTTCAAAACCCACACACTCAAGCACCATTTAAAACAATTGAAAATAAAAGGCAAGTGATCTAAGCAAGTAACTAAGAGCCCATGGATAACCATGGATAGAAAGGGTGCTAATACCTTCCCTTTCTATAATCTACTCCCCGAACCCAAGAAAACATCTCAAAAGGTTTTTGCTGTGCTTTTTAACCTTTCCTTAGGATAAAATAAAAAGTCGGTGGCGACTCTTGCTAACCGCAACATTTGCGAATACGAACGCAAACCTCAAGTCAGTTCTCCCACCGTATCACAGAACTGGCGACTCTGCTGGGGAAAACTTTTAAAAGTGGAGTAACCTTAGGGCTTAGATCACTTTTGTTTTCAATTGCTTGCTTTGTTTGCTTTTATATTTGTGGGCTTTGCATCGGAGTTCATAGATCCTAACCCAGATCTGGGAAATGCCCTTTTTAGGTAGCATAATCTGTGAGGGACCTGTCCGGCGTAGACCGACATGGGTGAAGCAGTGGCTACGTTGGTGTGGCATCTTAGTCTGTACCTATATCCCTTGTGTTGTAACGGGGAGAATATAGGTCTTCTAAGGAGTCATTAAACACCAACCAACCTTAGAACCCTAAATTGACCAACTTGGCTATTAGGACAGTAGCAGTATGCTACACTCATTGAGGCTAAACTCTCGAGATGGTTCTGGCCGCGAGAAAAGATTGCGATGCTGGAGTTATGACCGATTGAGGGTAGCCAATGATTTGAGATCCTCTAGAACCCGGTTACTTTTGATAGGACAGGTTTTAACCAACAAAACCAAAAGAGGGTAATACCTGAAACTCATGCTGGCCTGAAACCTAAGGGTATCTTGTGTGACTTGTGTGCCTTATCTGTCTATGTGAATATTTGTGGTGTGTTTCATCATAGCATCATTCCATCATACCATTGCATGCATCCTGTGTAAAAGGCTAACCCATTTCAAAGACAAAAAGGTTTCACCTTTGCTCTGTTTTGCAGGACATTATGATGCCCGTGCGTAGAAATACTGTCCGGCTCAACTTTGTTCAACCACCAGTTTTACTCAAGGATCTGGTTGAAAGAATTCCAAACACTACCTCCTTCATCAACAGACATGGTTCCCTCCTTGGCTTGATCACTGCAAAATGGGACCAACAATTGATAAGTGTTCTGACCCAGTTTTATGACCCTCTGCATCACTGTTTCACCTTTCAAGACTTCCAGCTGGTTCCTACCCTGGAAGAATTTTCTTATTTGCTTGGGATTCCTGTCTTGGAACAAACTCCTTTCACTGGTTTGGAAAAGACTCCTAGGCCTGAAGAGATTGCTGCAATTCTCCCCTTGACCAAAGAAGAGGTGTTGTCCAACTGGGAAACTAGAAATGGGGTCAAGGGCTTTTTGGTCAAATTTCTGGTTGGCAAGGCTAATGATTTCTGGAATGACTTGGACTTCAAGGCATATGAGGATATTCTGGCTCTTTTGATCTATGGTCTGGTATTGTTTCCCAACCCTGACACCTTTATCAGTATCCATGTCATAAGAATCTTCATGTCTCGGAATCCAGTACCCACTCTCTTGGGTGACATTCTACAACAACTCTATGCTCGTACTGCTCGAAAACGGGGGACTCCGTGGTGTTGTGCTCCTTTGCTAGTAAGGTGGTTTATTTCGCACCTTCCTAAGTCCGTGCTGAAGAATGAAGAAGGAAAAGGTTGGGCTCGGAGGTTAATGTCTCTCACAGATAAGGATATCACCTGGACTCTCAGAGGTTTGGATGAGGTAGCTGTTATCGACCGTTGCGGAGAATACCCTAATGTCCCGTTGATTGGTATCCAAGGAGGAATCTCTTACAATCCGTGTTTAGCTCTCCGTCAGTTTGGAAGAGCCAGAGGAGATGGGCCTCATGAAATGCTGGTTCCTCACTTCCATTTTGAGTTTCAGGCAGACAGTGACAAACTACGCCAGGGATTCATTAGAGCTTGGGACAGAATTCACAAAGCTGACCCACATGAGTTAGGACCGAAGACTTCTCTGCCATTGAAGCCCTATTGCAAATGGGTCCGCATCCGTGCTCAGAAGTTAGGTATGCCCTACGAAGCTGTTAGACCTCTCATTCTTGAGTCTCCTGTTGAAGATGGGATGCCTCCAACTGTCCTCCCTCCTCAGATACCTACTGATTTTGACACCATGAAGAGATCTTGGGCACAACTAAAGGAAGAACGGGATTTCTATCGGGAGAAGTTCAACGAGCAGGAAAGGAAGATCCAAAGGCTGACTAAGCAATTGGAGGAAGAACGGGTCCTGAACAACTACATCAGCACTGAAAAGAGGAGGCCATGGGAGCATTGAGGAGCTTTGGATGTTTCCTTTTATAGTTTATTTCCTTTCCAGTATTTTTTCATTCCTGTAATGCCTGAGGGCAAATTGTTGAACAATTGAAAACTTTAATCTAATGAAGTGTGTTTCCCTTTTTGTCTACAAAGTTGAATCTTGTTTGTCTTTGAAAACATAAAACATACGCATTCCATTACACCATATGCATAGCAGGTACCCTATTTCACAGGTTGCTTAATCTCCTTCGCTGTTTATTTTGCACAGTCATCATGAATCCAGAGTCCTCCAGTGAGCAAGCAATCAAGGCCCTTCAGGCCCAAAGTGCACAGTTTCAAGAGATGGTCCTAAGCCTAGCCCAAGGTCAGCAAGAGTTGAAGACTCTACTCCTGAAGAAGAAGAAGAAAAAGAGGACTGCATTGTTCAACACCGGACGCAGATTTGGGAACACACTCCACAATGAAGCTGATCCAACCACTTCTTATGCTGAGAAAAATAGTCCCCAAGGGGGAGGAGCTCCTAGTCCCGCAGTCTCCGACAACGAGACGGACTATAACGATAAACAATACCCACCTGCTGCTGACAGATACAAACAATTGGAGGACCGCTTGAGCGCTATGGAAATTCAGAACGTGCCGGGACTGGATTTCGGAGATTTGGGATTATCTTCTGGAGTAGTAATTCCACACAAGTTTAAGGCGCCTGCCTTCGCCAAGTATGATGGGGTCTCCTGCCCAAAGCTGCATCTGAGGTCGTACGTAAGGAAAATCCAACCTTACACGGCGGATAAGAACCTCTGGATTCACTTCTTCCAAGATAGCCTCTCGGGGTCACAACTTGAATGGTTCTACCAATTGGACGGAGCTAGCATCCGGCACTGGGAAGATTTGGCAACTGCATTCTACAGACAATACCAATACAATTCTGATCTCGCTCCTACGCGTACCCAACTTCAGGGTATGTCTCTAGGGACGGGTGAAGGGTTCAAAGAGTACGCTCAAAAATGGAGAGATTTGGCTGGCAGGGTGCAGCCTCCATTAACTGATCGAGAGCTGGTTGATATGTTCCTTGGGACGTTGTCTGGTCCATTTTTCAATCATTTGGTTGGTAACTCCTCCGCTGGATTTACAGATTTGATATTAACAGGAGAAAGAATTGAAGCTGGTATCAGGTCAGGCAAGATACAGAAGGCTGCCTCTACAAGTGCTGAGAAGAGGCCATTTAAGAAAGAAGCAAGCGCCGTCTATGGCCCTAGAAGACAAGTCAAGCCCGAAAGTCGCCAAGCCGTCAATGCTTTGGTCATCTCCAAACCTGTTGCTGCTCCTCAGCAATACAATCAACAAAGAAGTGAAAGGCCCAAGAGGCAGTATACCCGACTGAGTATGACATTATCTCAAATTTTACCCCAACTATTATCCACCAACCTAGTGACCCTCAAAGAAGCTCCTAAGGTCGTCAACACTGCGTCTCCTAAATACAACCCAAATGCCCGGTGTGCTTATCATTCTGATAGTCCCGGGCACACTACTGATGATTGCTGGGCCTTGAGAAACAAAGTGCAAGATCTGATCGACGCAAAGGAAATTCAGTTTGAAGCGCCAGAAAGACCAAATGTTGTAACGGCTCCTATGCCCCAGCATAGGGTAAATGCCGTTGAGGAAGAAATGTATGCTGTTTCGATAGATGAAGTTGTTACCCCTCTGAAGACTGTTAAGAAGAACCTACTGCGGGCCGGTTTATTTCCGGGTTGCGGCGAAGGTTGCCCATTCTGTGCTATTTCCCCATCTGATTGTCCCTTGCTAAGGTTAGGCATCCAAGGCCTAATGGATAGCAAGGAGATTCTATTCAAAAAGACTGTTGTTCAATTGGTTCCGATGAAAGAAGTTTCCGTGATTACCATCTTCAAAAATCCAAGCAAGGCTCCCCCGAAGAAGCCTATTCAAATCATGACAATTGCGCCTGTGATCATTACTGTTCCAGGGCCCCTCTCCTACGTGTCTGATAAAGCTGTCCCCTGGCATTATGGGGCAGACGTGTATGTAAATGGAATCAAGCAAGAATTCGACGCTAGTGCTAGTATCTGCGATATCACTGGTCCAGCTAAAGTCACCCGCAGTGGCAGGCTCTTCTCGCCTGACATTGCGCCGCCCGCTATTCGAAAACCCCTCCTCATAAAACCTGCAAGTTTACCTAGTCCTATTGCTAATCAAATTGTGTCCCCTGCTGCCGAGTCATCAAATGCTCGGGGCAAAGGGATTGAAGAAGAGCCTGCCCGGATGGAGGCACCAATACCCGTAAATGCTGAGGCCTCCCGACAAGAAATGGAGGAGATTCTGAAAATAATAAAGAAAAGTGATTTTAATGTTGTCGAACAGTTGGGGCATACACCCTCCAAGATCTCTCTGCTCTCCTTATTGCTATGCTCCGAGGCTCATGCTAAAGCCTTGATCTCGTTTCTCAAGACGGCCCATGTGCCGCAAGAGACGTCTGCAGTCCAGTTCACTGACTGCATAGCGAATCTGACAGCAGACAACGGTTTGGGTTTTTCAGATGCTGACCTGACCGCAAAAGGGAGAGACCACAATGATGCCCTGCATGTCTCTATTGAATGCAGGGGCACTACTCTGGCACATGTATTGGTGGATACTGGTTCTTCCTTGAATGTTCTTCCGAAAAAGGCTTTAGACCGTCTGGATTATGAAGGCCTGGAGTTGAAACCCAGCAATATCATCGTCAGGGCCTTTGATGGTTCCAAAAGGATGGTTCATGGAGAGGTTAACATCCCTATCCGTGTGGGCTCTCAAGTGTTTGACTCTACCTTTTACGTGATGGATATACGTCCGTCGTATTCTTGTCTGTTGGGTCGACCTTGGATCCATAAAGCTGGGGCCGTGACCTCCACCTTGCACCAGAAGTTGAAATATCCCGTCAGGGGGAAGATCGTCACTGTACAAGGAGAAGAGGAGTATATGGTGAGCCATTTGAATTCCTTCAGGTACATCGAGATGGACGGAGAGTTCATTGAAACCCCCTTCCAGCATTTCGAGGAGGTGCATCCAATTTCAGCAGCTGCAGAGACAATGGCCGAAGAGAATGATTCCTTGAAGATGGCTTCCCTAAGGGATGCCCGGGCTGTGGTTCAGAAAGGCAATTGTGCACACTGGGGTCAGCTTCCTGACTTCACTCAGAAGAACGACAAGTTTGGGCTAGGCTTTACTGCAGAGGCTCAGAAGGCGGTGCGCAAAGAGAAGATCGGAAAGGCTCCGGTGTTTATTTCCAGCTCAAGGGTGAATGCTATTGAGGAGGATGTGGAGGAAGCTGAGTTTGACAGTTGGATCTACCCGACTACCAGCAACGGACCAAGCAACTGGACGGCAAAGGATTTTACCCCTATCACATTTGTCACGCAGTAATTGATTTCTTTTGATTTCCAATTTGTAACAAACAATATGTTAAAACTCTGTTGGCTCGGTGTCCTACCCGGGGCATCGTAGCTCCATTTGTGAGGGCTTTTTGTATGACATTTTCATATATCATCAATCAAAACATTGGACGTTTGTTGCATTTCAAATCTTTTTGCTCTTTTCCTTTCTGTGTTATATATATTGCAAAACAGCTGTATTTACACACACTCACTTATACAGGTTTCAATCCACTCTGGATCTCACTGGTAACAGCTCTGCTACCGCCAGTTATGACTTCGAAAATCCGATCAACTTGGCCGAAGACGAAGGTGAAGATGATTGCGAAGTACCTGGTGAACTCGCAAGACTGCTACTACAGGAAGAGAGGGCTATTCAACCACATGAAGAGCCTGTGGAGACAATTAACTTGGGTACTGAGACAGATAGGAAAGAGGTCAAGATTGGTGCCAATCTAGAGCTCAGCGTGAAGCAACGATTGATCCAGATGCTACAGGACTACATGGAGATCTTTGCTTGGTCCTATGAAGATATGCCTGGTTTGGATGCCGACATTGTAGTTCACCATTTGCCAACCAAGGAAGATTGCCCTCCGGTAAAGCAGAAAGTTCGACGGATGCGTCCAGAGATGTCTGAAAAGATCAAGGCCGAGGTTATGAAGCAGTTTGATGCCGGGTTCCTTGCAGTGACTTCTTACCCTCAGTGGGTTGCCAATGTAGTGCCAGTGCCGAAGAAGGACGGGAAAGTCAGAATGTGTGTCGACTATAGGGATCTGAACAGGGCCAGCCCCAAGGATGACTTCCCCCTACCTCACATTGATGTCCTTGTTGACAATACAGCTCAACACAAGGTGTTCTCCTTCATGGATGGTTTTTCAGGGTATAATCAGATCAAGATGGCTCCAGAGGATATGGAGAAGACTACCTTCGTGACTCAGTGGGGTACCTTCTGTTATAAGGTCATGCCATTCGGATTGAAGAATGCTGGGGCAACCTATCAACGTGCCATGGTTGCTTTATTTCATGATATGATCCATCATGAAATTGAGGTATACGTAGATGACATGTTTGCAAGGTCTCAAACTGAGGAGGAGCACCTTGACCATCTGAAGAAGTTGTTTGATCGACTCAAATTATACAAGCTGAGGTTGAATCCCAACAAATGCACCTTTGGGGTAAGATCCGGAAAATTGTTAGGTTTCATCGTAAGTGATAAAGGTATTCAGGTGGATCCTGCCAAGGTAAAAGCCATACAAGAGATGCCGACTCCAAAAACAGAGAAAGAAGTCAGAGGTTTCCTAGGACGACTGAATTACATTGCCCGATTCATCTCACATCTGACTGCTACTTGTGAGCCAATCTTCAAATTACTGAAGAAAAATCAAGTAGTACGCTGGAATGATGAATGTCAGGCCGCCTTTGAAAGGATAAAGGAATACCTCCAAGAGCCACCCATTCTTATGCCACCGGTGGAAGGAAGACCTCTGATACTTTACTTGACAGTGCTCGATAATTCAATGGGGTGTGTGCTGGGGCAGCATGACGAGTCTGGCCGAAAAGAGCACGCTATTTATTACTTGAGCAAAAAGTTTACCGACTGTGAGTCTCGTTACTCACTGCTTGAGAAAACTTGCTGCGCTCTTGTATGGACTGCTCGCCGGCTGAGACAGTATATGCTGACTCACACTACCTTATTGATTTCAAAGATGGATCCCATCAAGTACATATTTGAAAAGCCCGCTCTGTCTGGGAGAATAGCGAGATGGCAAATGATCTTAACAGAATATGATATCCAGTATACAACTCAAAAAGCAATTAAGGGAAGTGTACTGGCAGATCATTTGGCACACCAACCTGTGGACGATTACCAATCATTGAACTTTGATTTTCCGGACGAAGACATCATGGTGGTAACTGACTGTGAAATACCTGGACCGGATGAAGGACCTGAGGAAGGATCCCGATGGTCTATGCATTTTGACGGAGCCTCCAATGCTTTGGGTAACGGCGTCGGCGCTGTAATCATATCTCCCAAGGGGACTCATACTCCACTCACCGCCCGATTATGTTTCAGCTGCACCAACAACATGGCAGAATATGAGGCATGTATCATGGGTTTACAAGCTGCAATCGATTTGAGGATCAAGTTTCTAAGTGTCTTCGGAGATTCCGCTCTCGTGATCAATCAGATCAAAGGCGAGTGGGATACGAAACACCCGAATCTCATTCCTTACAAGGAGTATGTGTCGACCTTGCTCCCTCACTTTGAAGAGATAACTTTTGAGCATTTCCCCAGAGAGGAGAATCAGCTAGCGGACGCACTAGCCACGATGTCTTCAATGTTCAAAGTTAAATGGGACAATGAGGCTCCCCGAATCATAATCTGGAAGTTGGATGAACCGGCATACTGCTGCGAGCTCGAGGCTGAAAAGGTGACTGAAAAACCCTGGTATCATGAGGTGAAGAGGTACTTGGAAGCTCAGGAATACCCTGAAGGTGCGTCTGTCAATGATAAGAAGTTCATGAGGAGGTTTGCTGCAAAATTCTTCCTCAGCAACGGCATTCTCTACAAGCGGAATCATGATTCAACTCTGCTGCGTTGTGTGGATAAGGCTGAAGCTGAGAAAATCATGATGGAAATGCATGAAGGTACATTTGGAACCCATTCCAGTGGACACACCATGGCTAAGAAAATCCTTCGGGCAGGATATTTCTGGTCCACAATAGAAGCCGATTGTTACCAGCACTCCCGAACTTGTCATAAATGCCAGATCTATGCTGACAAGGTGCATATCCCTCCGGTTCCTTTGAATGTCCTGACGGCACCTTGGCCTTTCGCAATGTGGGGCATCGATATGATCGGTGAGATCCGACCAACGGCATCCAATGGGCATCGCTTCATCTTGGTGGCGATCGATTACTTCACGAAATGGGTTGAGGCAGCTTCCTATGCCACAGTAACCAAGAGCGTCGTGGCGCGTTTCATCCGGCATAATCTGATCTGTCGGTACAGAGTCCCGGAAAGAATCATTACGGACAACGGTACCAATCTCAATAACAAAATGATCACTGAACTCTGTGAACAATTCAAGATACAGCACCACAATTCTTCTCCCTACCGGCCGAAGATGAATAGGGTTGTAGAGGCAGCCAATAAAAATATCAAGAAAATTGTGCAGAAGATGACAGTGACCTATAAAGATTGGCACGAGATGTTACCGTTCGCTCTTCATGGGTACCGCACCTCAGCAAGGACATCAACCGGGGCAACTCCTTTCTCCTTGGTCTATGGCATGGAGGCAGTCTTGCCGATCGAAATCCAGATACCCTCTCTCCGGATAATGAAGGATGCAGACTTGAATGAAGATGATTGGATCCAGACTCGACTTGATCAATTAAATCTGATTGACGAAAAGAGACTCACTGCTATCTGTCATGGTCAGACGTATCAAAAACGGATGATCAGGGCATTTAACAAGAAAGTCAGACCGCAAGAGTATCAAGTTGGGGACCTGGTAATCAAACGCATCATCCTTCCTCAAAGTGATCCCCGGGGCAAATGGACCCCTACTTACGAAGGGCCATTTGTGGTTAAGCGTGTGTTCTCAGGAGGAGCCATGGTCCTAACCACCATGGACGGTGACGACCTACCTCACCCCGCCAATGCAGACATAGTGAAAAAATACTACGCATAAATAAAAGACCCGCTAGGTTGACATACCTAGGCAAAAATAAGGGCTTCCTGGCGAACCAAAAGGGTTCGGGCAAAAATAAGGGATGAAATGAATAAAAATCTGTACACCCGGCAAGCCGAAAACCTGAAAGGGCGGCTTGGGCAAAAATGGGTATCCCGGTGGACTGAAAACCCGAAAGGGAGGTCCAGGCAAAAGTTAGGGATAAAAGCGTAACACTATGTCTCATTGGATCACTTCGCATCCGGAATTCGGCATCAACTATCTGGCCCCAAATTTCGGCATTGACCAATCAGCTTCATCCTCAGTTTAGGCAGTAAGGCGATGAGACGCTTGAAGACATAAAGGCGATAGCAGAGTTGGAACCCAGTGGGATTGTTCACATAGCTGTTTTGTTTTCCTTTTTAAAAAATGTAAACTCTATACTATTTGGCGATGTCCTCTTACTAGGATGTCAGTCTCTTGTACCAAAAAACGCCTATTCACAGGCAAAAGTTTAAATCAATACAAATTCACTTGTTCATACAAATTACCATTGTTTTCCCCTTTTTTCTGTTTTGTCTTGCGAAAAACGTCCAATGTTCATTTTTTGATATATGCATTTGACATTGAATTGCTGATTCATAAATATTCGCATATGAAACAAGAGATTAATTACCGGTGACATCAAAGACAGGGGCAATGTGGGGTTGTCTATTGCAGTCTGGTTGTTTTGTCCGCCAAGGCACCAAGGTAGGTTCAACTGAAAAATGTGGCCAAATCATCTTAACTCCCCGCAGAGTAAAACAAGGTTCAGCAATACTTTCCCCAGGCAGAGTTGGTCCCCCGTCGATCCTAAAAAGGCACAACATTCCCCGGCAGGTCTTAAAAGCTCATCCCCTGCAAAGTACGGACGTCTCGCCCGAGTTTTATTTAAGAGTTATTTCCTCACAAGGACTTATAACTGGGTTATCCTCAGCTAAAAGCCACGGAAGACCGCTCTCGGCAAAGTCCCTTCAAATCCCTAGCGAAGTCTATCTTTGGTATTCCCAAGCAGAGTTTATCTTTAGAGATCCCCAGCGGAGTTTGTCACCATCATCCTCAGCGGAATCCATCATTAAAGTCCTCAGCAGGCCTCTCATCAAAACTTCGGCCGAGTATCTCTTCCACAGAGCAGCTTCCCGGCCGTTCGTCAAGGATTTATTTTCCTAAGATGAAATTACACTCATAAACATTTCACATTTTCATACATCTTGCTTACATACATGGTGAAACGCATACGACATCTCATGTTGAACATCATGACATCATGCATATCATACATCATGACATTGCATACAACTTACGTCTTTGCCTTTTCAGGAAAAAGACAATCTCAAAAGCGACTACCTTCAACTGTCACGATTCCAGATTCGATACCTGTATCTAGCCAGGGCACATCTGAGAGTGATCAGTTTCTAGACTCGATTCTTGTATCTAGCCAGGGCACGTCTGCAGAGTTCAGAGATTCGATTCCTGTATCCAGCCAGGGCACATCTATCAACTACAACAGCTCCAGATTCGATTCCTGTATCCAGCCAGGGCATATCTGTTGACCACATTTCCAGACTCGATTCCTGTATCTAGCCAGGGCACGTCTGCAGAGTTCAAAGATTCGACTCCTGTATCCAGCCAGGGCATATCTATTGACGACTATTTCCAGATTCGACTCCTGTATCCAGCCAGGGCACATCTGTGAGCAACCGATTGTAGATTCGATACCTGTATCTAGCCAGGGCATATCTGCATAAGGAGACTGAAGATCAAACACCTGTAACAAGCCAGGAAAACATCCGTCTTTCTCAAATACGCAAATTCTCGCTAAGGAATCTCTTATGCGATCGACACTTCCAAATGGCATCTATAAGCCCATTTCAGACAAGGTTCTGTCACGTCTCCAGATGGCATCTATAAGCCCATCTCCCTATCCACCATCTCTCCAAATGGCATCTATAAGCCCATTCCCGGCTCCACGTTGTTAAGACTCCAGCATGCGAGTGCAAATTTCCGGGCACTCTAGTGTCCAATCTCCTTTTACCCTCGAGTCACGAAAGGCAAACTTGCCAATCTAACTCTTCAGGTCCAAGAAGATTGAACAGGGGCAACTGTTGTACCCCAAAATTTGCCCTCCCATTTCCTCAACATTTTCTCATCACAAGACCTTTGAAGATCAAGATCCAGTTAGGGTTTCCTCTGCTCAAGACTTCTCCTTGCACTGTGGACTCAAATTAGGGTTTGTGTTTGCCTAAGGATGTTTTGACCTGAAATGCCTAAGATGACTTTCATGCTCCATATTGGACTCCCAAGTTTACCTATACCAAGTTTCAGGTCTTGATTCCAAGTTTTGCCCAGTCAATTGGACAGTTGACCTAGAAATCAGCTGTATTGGGGAAAAAGTCAACTGTGGCCAATTGACAGTCAAACCTCATGAAATTTGATCCACATCAACATTATGAACTCATATGAACCATTTGATCAAGTTTGGATCACAATTCCCCAAGAAATTTGATCAGATCATCAAAAGGGCAAAATGGTCATTTTTAGGGTTTTGACTGCACAAAGGCAATTTTTGACTGTTTGACCTGGCCAATGGCAAACCAAGTTCACATATGGACTCAAGGACCCCATGGAATTATCTTGACATGTTCATCAAGCTCAAAAGATCCCAAATACACAAGATTGACAGTTGAATTTCCCAGTCAATTGATCAATTTTGACTGTATACTGAAAAGTCAAACTTTGACTTTTTGGTCAAAATCAAGAGTCAAGATTCATTTTTCATCAAAACATGCCAAATCATGAAACTTGTTCACCAAGAAATCTCAAAATGCAAATTAGGGTTTGAAAATGGAATTTTTCATAACTTAGAATTTTTCTAAGTTATGAAAAACCCTAATTTTTTCCCAACTTTGCCCCATCTTTTCACCATGATCCATTTGGATTCAAACAAAAGTCAAAACATGAAAGTTGTAGCTTGTTGCATAATCTACAACTTTGATTCACAAAGTTTTCTCATTTGAAGCTTGTATCTCAAGTTATAATTTTTTGAATAGGGGCACTAAACCATCTTTTAACTTAGTGAAATTTGACCTATTTTGACAAGATTTTCTACCCTACTTCAAGGCCACTTTTCATACCCTTCCACTTGGAATTTTGATTTGCATTTCAAAGATGGATTGTAGTACACATTCCAAGCTTTCCAAAATGTCCAAAAACTTCTCAAACAACCTCATGGTTAGGGAGAATCGAATTTCACAATATAGCAAAAAACCACTTTGTTCATGACCAAGTTCCATGTTCATACACTATGCATTTTTGAATTCAGCATGCTTAAGCTACATTGCAGGCCTCTAATCCCATTTTCACTCAATAATTCAATGCATATCCTTTGTGTTCTAGCATTATTTTGCTCATTTGGACAATACACACAAAATCAAGCCTAAACTAGAAAAAGCATATTATCCATTCTTGTAAAGTGTTACTTTATGGCAATCTTGCAAATCTATGAGGTACAATGCAGATCTTTGAGGCAAAAAGGCATGGACATATCCCACTGATCAAGACTCAAATGTGCAGCATAGATTGAGGCATTGTACTGGCCTAGAAACCAAGTTGACATTTGCTTGCTTCACATAGAAGTAACATCCATAACTTATGCCAACTCTGATCTCAGCTTAGGAGGAGGAGAGAAAAGTTGTCAAACACATTACACACAACATATCCAAGCTAACACACGAGCTTTTGACCTCCCATACACCCTCCATCTCAGAATCATCCTCAAACTGCACAAACAGGGGTGCCCCTGCAGTTTGAGTGCAAACTCCCAATCCCTTCGAGCATTTTGATCAAGACCTATTCATCTACCTTCCCTACAACATATGCAAGCTAACCATGGCCTAAAACCTGACCTGTAATCACTCTAACAGTTTCCACCATTTTCATTTTTTCCTTTTGCAGTTGAAGTTCCATAGCTTGATTCAGAAGCTCTCGAGACAAAGTAAGCATTGAAACAGCATCCCTGGACCTCAAGGAAGCTTTTCCAATCATCACATTGCACTGAAAGTTCCTCATTCTCCAGATTGAAGTTCAACTGCACAGGTAAAAGTTTGAATTCGTATCTCTCTTATTAGGCATCTTTAGTCTTAAGTTTGTGAAGAAACAAGGTCCTACTCATAGCCCTGAACATGTACATAGCTTTACTTTTTATTTCTTTTGTCTGAGTAGAGAGAATTTGAGCTCTGAAAATGGTAGAAAAATTAGGTCAGAAAAGAGGGGGAGAGAAATTCTCCCTCATCTTAGAGAGATAGTTCATGTTCTTTATATGGTTAGAACCGTCTCTTCATGCTTAACATCTTTTGTGTTGGAAGTTTGTTCAAAAAATCAAGGAATCAAGAGTTAGAAGAAGCTGAACATGGCGCGCGTTTTTTCAAATATTTTGTGCTGGAGGTTGAAGACAGTGTTGCATTGGGCTGGGCTTTTGTGTTCTTTCTTTTCACACCATCTTTTTTGGCTCACACCCCCCTGAGCCCATTTACTCATTCTTTAACATTTTTGACCTTTTTCTTTTTTGCTGACTTTGTTTATTTTTTTCTCATGCCATTAAAAAATTAAAAATATTTTTTTTCATCATTTTTTGCATTTATTGCATATTTATTTGATTTATTTCTTTGTTTATACATAAATATATATATGTATTATTATTAGAATAAATAAAAAATGATATAAATACAACTTTTATTTTTTGTTTACATTTTGAAAATGTTTTACACAAAAAATACTTTTATTTATTTTATTAAAATATTAAATAAATATTTATTTTTTTGAATAATACATATTTAGGGTTATATATACATATATATATGTGATTATTAATATATTTAAGACAAAATATAAAAATACTTGATTTTTCACTTTTATTAATATTTGATATAAAAATACTTTTTTTTTCACAATACACTTCATTTTATTTTATTTTTATAAATAATAAGTAAATAGTTGCATTAAATTAGAAAATAATACTTTTTTTCTTTAAAATTAGGGTTTTTCTACCCTAAGTTCAAAATACTCCAAAAATAATACATTTTTATTTTCTTTTCTCTTTTACATAAACAATATTTTTTCATACATATACAAAACATTCTTTTTGCATCTTGCATTCTTATTTAATTTTTGTACATTGATTAAATTGCAAATATTCAAATTGATGTAATAATTTAGATTTAAATTCTTGTCAATATCCCCATTTGAACATTTGTACCCCCATTCCCATATTTGGTTGTGTAATAGCTTAGTAATTTTAATTTCGCGCTTTATTGCTTTCTAAAGATAACATGTTAGAATTAGGGTTTGTATGCGAAGAAACGATAAAAAATAGTTTGACCTAATACAAGATAAACAAGCATGAAAATGGACACACAAATCACACTTGCACCCCCTAGGGTATTCCACTTGTTGCCTTCAAATAAATGGGCCATGTTGCATGTTAAACTTCTTTGGGCAAAGCAAATAATTTTGAATGATCATAGTCCCTCGATAAAACTTTTCAAAAACAAACAAAAACAAATGATCAAGTCCCTTAGAGAGATTGCTCAAAGACATTTAACGTTGTTGCAATTATGGTCTAAACGATGACCCGCGCCCGTCCCTTTCACATCCTAACACAAAGGTTGCCCACCAAATACAATGGTGGTGCAAACTTGTCAAAAGGGTTAAAGTATAGCAATAATCTTTTGAGAAATTTAGGAGTAGATAACCTCTTAGTTACTTGAATCAACTTGCAAAACAAAAACACTTGCCTAATTTCAAAATCACACCTCACAACACTTTCAAAACAAAACTTTCAAAAACAAAATGAAAACTTTTTCAAAAGACATACATCTTTGTATACATCCCCACATGGATCATTACAAAGGTTGCCACCACATTGGCCTCTTTTCAGAAACATTTTCAAAACCCACACACTCAAGCACCATTTAAAACAATTGAAAATAAAAGGCAAGTGATCTAAGCAAGTAACTAAGAGCCCATGGATAACCATGGATAGAAAGGGTGCTAATACCTTCCCTTTCTATAATCTACTCCCCGAACCCAAGAAAACATCTCAAAAGGTTTTTGCTGTGCTTTTTAACCTTTCCTTAGGATAAAATAAAAAGTCGGTGGCGACTCTTGCTAACCGCAACATTTGCGAATACGAACGCAAACCTCAAGTCAGTTCTCCCACCGTATCACACTCACAATCAAACATTTTACACTTTCACATTAAAACCTTTTCCAAAAGACAAAAACTTTTTGTATACGTTCTTATAGAGACGAGAACCATTACAAAAACATCTTTTCAAAATCACCTTCAAGAAACACAATACACAACCACCTTTATGAACTGCTTTTCGAAACAACACTTTGTATGCGTCCTTATAGAGACGAGAACCATTGCAAAGACATTTTTCAAAATACTTTCAAAAACCACAAGCACATTCAAACAAAAGTAAGTGATCTAGCGAGTAACTAAGAGCCCATGGAAAACTATGGATGAAAAGGGTGCTAGCACCTTCCCTTTTCATAATCTACCCCCCAAACCCGAGAAGCAATCTCGAAAGGTCTTTCCTGTGCTTTTTTTAACTTTCCTTTTGGATAAAAGGAAAGTCGGTGGTGACTCTTGCTAACCGCACAATTGCGATCAAACGCAAATGACCCAAGTCAGTTCTCCCACCGTATCACATGATGCATGTTGTTATTTTTGAACAATTTAATAACACACAAGCAAAACACAGAAGACCTTAGGTTTAGGCTTGCATGGAGTTTATAGGAAAGTACACTATTGAAGTTTAGTTGGTTCAACCTGTCTTAGAAAAGTAATCGGGTTATAAGGAGTCTCATATCACTGACCTTTCTTTTAGGCATTGTTTTAGCTCAAGCACTGAAGTATTGCGACAAAAATATCCCAAAAGTCCAATCTCAATGAGTTTAGCATCGAGTATAATCCAGTCTTCAGTCAAAACTAAAGCCGACCATCTCACTACTTTCTAATAGCTTAGGATGAGTCAGTTAAAGGTTCTAAAGGTCGGTTAGCGCTTAATGACACTATAAGGAAGCCTAATGTTATCCTTGACTGACTCAAGGAACATTAGTACAAGCTAGAGTATCACACTAACGTAGCTATCACTTCATCCATATTGGTCTACACCGTACAACTTCCATGATTTATTGCTACTTACCTAAAAAAGTGCCCTAGATCCAGGTGTAGGATCTTTTAGTAACAACCCAAATAAGCCCTCAAAAGTAAAGCATGCAAAACACACAAGGTAAAGAAAATTTAGAATGATCTTACTCTAAGGTAACCCCACTTTTTATAAGTCTCCCCAGCAGAGTCGCCAGTTTTGTGATACACTGGCAGAAGCGACTGTTACACTGGTTTTGCATTTTTATTCGCAAATGTTGCGGTAAGCAAGAGTCGCCACCGACTTTTCTTTTATCCAACAAAGAAAATGGTGAAAAGAACAGAAAAAGACCTTTCGAGATTATTTCTGAGTAAGGGGGTAGATTATAGAAAGGGAAGGTGTTAGGACCCTTTCCATCCATAGTTATCTACGGGATCTTAGATGCTTAGCTCATTTTGAAATACCTTGTGCTTTGTGTGTCTTGAAAAGTATTTTTGAAAGCGCCTTAGTGCGGCGAACTTTGTAATATTTCTCAGAATGGTAGAGAACGTATACAAAGTGTTTGAAAATGTTTTTGAAAGAAGTTTAGTGTATGTGTAAAATTTTTTTGAGCAAGCATCTAAAAACTATCTACTTTACTCGAAAGGTTGTTTTTTTCTTCTTTTCCTTTAGACAATTATATCCTACTATTAGTGAGTAGGTAGCCCTAGTCGTTGGATGTTTGAGGGACATTTATACAGTCATAAAGGTAACTGGGCAATAAAATTTAGTAACTACCCTAGGGTTTCAAGATCATACCGAGGCAACGTCGAGAGGGTCATCGAGGGGCTTATGATCTTTAAACCAGAGGGTAGCCACTAGAATCTCTCACGTTTTGGGAGATGTGATTGTTTTTCCGAAGGCAACCAAAGTAGGGATACCCTAGAGGTGTATATGTGAGAGTGTGTTGTATTCAGTTATTTTTTTCTTGTGTTAGGTTTGCTAGCATTTGATTATTATGTTCTTGCCATACAATCCTATTAGTCATGCATCTAGACAGTTAATAGTGTGTGGGAATTTAAAGTGCAGAAGTGTAAATCCTAAACTATTGCAAGGCTTCGGGGAGGGAGATTATTACAAGTCCAAAAATGGGGAAAATAAAAGCAGTAAATGTAAAGTCCTAGTTTAATTCTATTACATCCCATAAGCAAGTACATTAATATGAAAATAAAGTAGAAATAGCAAACGCGTGCGAAATGGAAAAAACTTATAAATCCTAAAAAGGAAAATCTTTTTGTTTGTTTTTGTTTTATGTAAGAAAATGTTTAATTGATAATTAATTATATAAACTAGATCTAAAGAAAAAAATGTTAATTATTAAAGAAAATTGAAGTTTAAAAAGAAATTAATTCTAAGTTTTTTGTATTTTTGTTATGAATAAAAGAAATTAAAATCTAAGTCTACTTAATTTTAATTTTAATAAAGTGTTAAGGTAATTAGTTAATTAATTAACAAAATTAATTTTAATAAAAAAACTAAAACCTAATTTTTTTGTGATTTTTATGATAAAAAATAAAAATGGTTTTTGAAAAGAAAATGAATATAAAATAAAAAGAAAACTAAAAAAATGTAAGAATTAAAAAAAAAAAGACATGGGCCTGGGAATCACTCTTGGATCTTGAGATTCGAAGGAAACTACAAATCATGCCCTAGCAATGGCACGATCTTATTTTGGTCCTTAAGCTTACGTTTTGCACGTTAAACATGTACTGTGAACAACCCTGAACACGAATCAAACAATGAAAAGCGTTAATAGGACATGAAAATGCAATTTTGATTTCAAGAAAACCATACTGTGATACGGTGGGATAACTGACTTGGGTGTTTTGCATTTTATCGCAAATGTTGCGGTTAGCAAGAGTCGCCACCAACTTTTCTTTTATCCAAAAGGAAAGGCTGAAAAGAATAGGAAAGACCTTTGAGATTATTTCTTGAGTTCGGGGGGTAGATTATGAAAAGGGAAGGTGTTAGCACCCTTTTTATCCATAGTTATCTATGGGCTCTTAGTTGCTTGCTAGATCACTTGCTTTTGTTTGAAAATGTGATTTGTGTGGTTTTTGAAAGTATTTTGAAAAGGTGCCATCGTTTAGGCAAACATTGTAATAGTTCTTGTTCGTAAGAACGTATACAAAGTGTTGAGCTTTTGAAAATGTTTTAAGTTTAGAAGATGTTTTGAAAGTGTTTTTGAAAGTGTTGGTGTTTGTTTTGAAAATAAGCAAGAGTGTTTCATTTGAAATTGAGCAAGCAACTATGAACAATCTACCTACTCAAAAGTCTTAGTTCATTTCTTCCTTTCTCTTTAAATTTTTATCTTACCATTGATTTGGTAAGAAGACCTATATTTGGATGTAAAGGGACGGGTATGGATCATCGTATAGCCATGATAGAAATGTTGTGAAATATCTTAACAATTCTCTTTGAGGGACTAAGATCATTTTGAAAGGCAACATTTGATAGCGTCATCGAGGGACTACGATCTTGTATTTGTGATTGCTTTTTGCTAAGATATCCCACATGCATAACATGGTAATTTTTATAAGGCAACAAAGTGGATTTACCCTAAGGGTGTAAATGTGCAAGTGTGTTGATTTACATGCTTGTTTATCTTGAATTAGGGTTTGCTAACTTGTTGATTTTAGTCTTTCCATACAAATCCTAGTTTACTAGCATTTATATAAAGCGATAAATTGCATAAAATAAAAATACTAATCTATTATATCATTAGGGGTGGGGGTATACAAATTTACAAATGGGGATTTTGCAAGAAAATTAAATCTAATTAACTATTACAACCATATTGAATATTATACAAAAATTGAAGATAAAATGCAAGAATGCAAAATGGAAAAAGAAATAATTTTTTGTTTGATTTTATGAAAGGTTTTAACCTAAACCTAATTGAGAAAAATAATTAATAAAAAAATTAACTAAAATGAACTTAAACTAATTAAGAAAAGAAAATAATTTAAAAATGATTTTTTAGGTTTTTTATGAAAAGGTTTTAAATAATGAAAATAACATGAGAATTGATTAATTAAAAAGAAACCTAAGTTCTAAATAAATTTTTAATTTACAAGAAAATAATGTGATAATTAATCTAAGTCTAAACATTAATTATTATTAAAAAAGAATTAATTTGTTAAAAGAAAATATTTTGGTCTTTTTGTTTTATGGAGAAAAATAAAATATTAATGAACATATTTTAAATATGTAAATAAATAAATAAAAATATATTTTTATTAATAAAATGATAATAATAATAATAATAATAATAATAATAGTAAAAATAATATGAAACTAAAATAAAGAAAAAGAAAAAGAAATAATAAAAATAAAAGGGCCAGGATGTATGAAACATAAAAGGGGGGGGGAGTCAGCAAAAATAAAGGCCCAAAAGGAGGAAAGTCCAACACCTGTTGCAAACAAAAAAGAGAGAGAGAAAACAGAAAATATGAAAAAAATGGCAAACGGACGCTGGGGCTCGAACCCAGGTCCTAAGGGTGACAGGCGCACGCTTTAACCACTGGGGTGGTGATACATCCATTAACTTGTATACAACAATAAATATATAACACAAGTTTTTCCCTGACTGTACTTCATCTTCAACCTCCAGCCAAAGGATCTGTAACTTATTCATTTCTCGACCATTTTCAAAAGTGTGAACATGAAACTTGTGCATTTTTCCACCACGAATCCAACCATGTAATTAACTTAAGCTAACATTCAAAGATAAGGATGAATTTATGAAAGTAATAAATTCTGACCTAAATGTTTCAGCAAGTTCAAACTCAAAATTCTCCCTACTCAAGCAACATAAATGAAATCTATGGACATGTATAGTTTCAGGGCAATGATGTCTACATTTTATCTTCACAAATGTAAGCCTAACAATGCCTAAATAATAAGATAGAAGTTCAATAAAAATACCTCAAAACTGGAAATCGTGAAATGAGTTTGAGCTTGTTTCAAGTGATGGTGATGATCAGGTTAGCTTCCTTGAACCTCTAGGAAGCTAATGCAATGGCTGGCTTGAACTGAGAGTGGTTGGAATGGTCTGGAGAAGTCCAACTGCAATGCTCTGTTTTTGAACTTGGAAGTTGATGAAGATGATGTTATAGTCGTGTAATAGGGGAAGGAATGGTTTGTATTTGATGTGAGGAAGCTTTTTAAACTGAAAGGCCAAGAAACGCACGAGGGAAATAGAAGTTTGAAGTTCTTGGTAAGAATGTGCAACAATGGTGGTTTGTGATGCAGTTCTGAGTTCGGGGAAGTTTGAGAGCTTGTGTGTTCATCCCTTAACTTGCACACAACTTGTATAATTATATGGAAAAGGTTAGAGCCCTTGAGGTGGTCAGAAGCACAATATATAGAGTTATGGCTATGTTACTTGATTTTGAAGAAAAGTGAAAACATGGTTTCAAGGCATAGTACAAGCATAGCCTGAGTTTATGGGAGACTTTAGACATGTTGATTTTGCCTTTGGCATTGCTTGTGATCAGAAGGAACAAGTGCAAAGCTCTATGCATTGACTTTGTGATTAAAGCCTCTTTACCATAATGGAATGGTAACTTTGTGCCATAAATGGAAATGCAACTTTGATAATGGCTCACATGCTTGGATCAAAGCTCTAACAGCTGTGTAAACATTTAATTATGGAGTGACAAACAAGTTTAGAGTCTGAAAAGCAAATATTATGCAGCCTAGCTATGAATTGATCAAGTGTTCATCACAAATTCTGCCTTGTAAATCAAGAATGAAACCCTAACTTCATCTCTTCAATTCTCTTAGCTCAAGCATGATCTCAATGAGTTCTTAGACATTTTGGAAAGCTTGTAACATCCTCTAACAACTCAATTTGGGTCCTTTTTTAAAATTCCTCTTGGAACTATGTGAAAAATTTCCATGAAGTTAGGTCAAAATCCTGCCTAAACTAGGGCAAAATTTCACTAAGTTTCCAAATTTCATGAACATGTATTCAAAAAATCATAACTTGAAATACATGCATTTATAGGAGAAGTTATGTTCTACAATTTTTTATATATCATTGATATCTATAACTTTCATGTTGAAAGTTTCCTTTGAATCATCTTGCATCATGGTGAAAAATTGGCTCAAAGTTGTGAAAAAATATGAAGTTTCCAACACTTAGAAAAATTTCTATGTTTAGAAATTTTGACTTTTCAAAATGAAATCTTGACTTTTATATTTCTTGATGAACAAGTTTCCTATTTTGACATGTTTTTATGAATTGTGATCTTTGACACTTGATTTTGACCAAAAAGTCAAAGTTTGACTTTTTAGTGTGCAGTTGACTTTTGATTAGTTGACTGAAAATCAACTATCAATCAATTGATCTTGAGGGAATTTTTGAATCATGCCATTAGGTTAAAATGATACAATTGAATCTATGAGATCATGTCTCCAACCAATCAACCATTTGCTAAGTCAAAAATCAGAAATTGCACTTCCTTAGTGAAAACCCTAATTTTGACCATTTTGCCCTTTTGATGATCTGATCAAATTTCTTGAGGAATTGTGGTCCAAACTTGATCAAATGACATCTATAGGTTCATAATGTTAATATGGATAAAAAAATTATGAAGTTTGACTGTAAATTGACCACAATTGACTTTTTGCCCAATATAGTTGATTTTTAGGTCAACTAATCAATTGACTGAGCAAAAATGTGATCCAAGACTTGAAACTTGACATGAGCAATCTTGAGGGTCCATAATGATCCATGAAAGTCACATGGGGCATTAAAAGTCCATTTTTCCTTGTGCAAACTCAAACCCTAATTTTCAGTCATCAGTGCTTGAGGAGGTGTCTTGAGCTGATCAACCCTAGTCAGTCTTGAACCAAAGGAGATCTTGTGAGAGATTACTTGATAAATGAGAGGGAAAATTTTAGGGTGCAACAGCTGCCCCTGTTCAATCTTCTTAAACCTGAAGAGTTAGATTGGTGGCCCGCCATTCGTGACTTGAAGGTGAAAGATGATTGAACACTAGAGTGCCTAGAAATTTGCACTCAAAGATGGATTGTGAATGGGCTTATAGATTCCATTTGGAGGAAGGTTGGTAAATATTGGAAGAAGTATCATCATAAATCTCTTGTCGATTTATACTAAAACTTGATGTTTTACCTGTGAGAAAAAGAGTCAGTAAAATGCAGATGTATGCATGATGTTCACCAGATGTGATATTATGCTAGATGCATTTTGTATGTACATGCTATTATGTATGAATGTGGGATGTATGTTTTTGTCTGGGAAAATAAATCCCTGACTATTGCTGAGGAGTTTTGGGAAGTTGACTCCCGTATTTCTGTTGGGGATGAAGAGTATATATATATCTCCAAACTTTGTTGAAAAGATGCTTCCACTGGGGAATATATCTTGAGTGTCAGCTGTTATCTGGTCGGATCCAGGCTTCATAATAACTTTCTAGGGATAAGGAAGTCAACTGCTATTTGGTCGGGTCCAGGCTTCACAGTAACTTACTGGGGAAGAAATAAATTAACTATTATCTGGTCGGATTCCAGGCTTTGCAGAAAATTTCTTGAAATTAAAATGTTATCTGGTCGGATCCAGGCTTCACAACAACTTGCTAGGGATAAGGAAGTTAACTGTTATCTGGTCGGATCCAGGCTTTGCAGTAACTTGAAGTGGTAACTACTATCTGGTCGGGTCCAGGTTTCATGGTTTTTAGAAAGTTGTAATATTATCTGGTCGGGTCCAGGCTTCACCGTGTCTCTCTGGGGATCATAGTTAATTGTTATCTGGCCGAGCTCCAGGTTTCACAATAACTTGCTTGAAAACTGACACCTGGTCGGGTCCAGGCTTTGCAGATCTCTGAGGTTGATAAGGTTACTTGTTATCCGGTTAGGTCCAGGTTTCACAATGAATTTCTGAGGGTGATTGCTATCTGGTCGGATCCAGGCTTCACAGTAACTTATTGGGGTAGAGGCAAACTCTACTGGGGAAAAGAAGTTAAACCTTGGTCTGGTTGAGTCCTGGTTCTTCTATATTTTGAAAAGTTAAACTATTATTTGGTTGGGTCCATGCTTCATAGCATTTGAGAGATTACACTATTATTTGGTCGGATCCAGTCTTTATAGTGGCTTGAGAAGTTGACTACTATCTAGTCCGGTCCAGGCTTCATAGTAGCTTAAAAGTTGTACTAATATCTGGTCGGGTCCGGACTTCATAGTAGCTTTTGGAGATAGTAAAGGTTTTGTTGACGACTTTACTGGGGATCACGGGTTGTGACCGTATGATTTGTAATAGTCTGAAAGACAAACTTAAGCTGGGGAATGTAACCTCAGTTATGGAGGACAAAATCAGCTTGGGGAGGTATACTCAGCTGGGGGTAACAGGCTTAACTGGAGAAGATAGACCGAGCTGGGGAATTTTGTACCCGGCTAGGGAGTTATACTACTCGTTATTTGTTGGGGAAATAAACCTTGTTGATGAATACTTGATGAACTGCTGACAAGGCGAGTTCTTTGAAGAAGAGATCCACAAGGCTTCTACTTGTAGGACCAACTTAGCTGGGGAGAGAGCTTCTAAGAGATTGAGACTCTAGCTGGAGATTGTTCTATTGTAGCCGATGTGCGGGGGATAATGTTAATGAATAACTCTGTGGGGATATTCTAATATATATCAAAGAGATGTTTTCTGCTTCTTAGTAGGACACATGTGCCAAATAGTTTTAATTATGTTCATATGCATATGTTCGCTCAATTTTAGGCATTGGACAAATTTGTGTCCAAATAAAAACAGAAAGTTTGCACTTCAAAGTATATTTGTATTGATATTTTCCCCACGGATAGGCATTTTTGTACAAAGAGACGGAGATCCTAGTAAGACGAAATCGTCGAAAGGGAAACAAAATTGAAAACAAAAACAAATAGCCATGTTGTTGTACCCCAAAATTTGCCCTCCCATTTTACTCAACATATGTTCACTAAGATACTCAACTTGCTCAAGGATGCCCAAGAATTGACCAGGCAAACTCTCTCCTAAAGCAATGAACCTCCAACTAGGGTTTCCATTTTCATCAAGATGGGTGAGTCCCAAGGGCCTCATATGCTCTCCATAGTCCTAATATGTTCTCAAGACCATTCATGCCAAGTTTCATGCCTTGCATAAGAAGTTTGCCTAGTTAACTACTCAGATGCTTGAAAATCAACTATATCAGGTCAAAAGTCAATTGGGGCCCACATACAGTCAAACTTCAAGATTTTTGGTCAACATCAACATTTTAAAGTGATATCCATCATTTTATCAAGGGTTGATCATGATTACCCAAGGAAGGCTCCTAATTCATCAAAACTCAAAAGTTGCTAAATTAAGGTTTCTCAGGAAAAGTCAACCAAACTTTGACCAAGCATAACTTTTTCATACTTTATCAAAAATTTCTCATCCAAGGCTCATTTTAAAGAGAATTCAATTCCCTACAACTCATCTTCGGTCCTCAAGTTCAAGAAATGCACTCATGGAAAGATATGAATTCAGACATTATAGGTCATTCCGAAAAGTCAACAAAAACACCTTTTGGGTCAAAGCTCCTTACATGAACATGGAAGATCCAATTGAGATGAAACCGAAAAGGTTGTTTAGGGGACATCCTAAGCTTTCTTAAAAGTCTAATAACACCCTCTTAGGGTCAAAATTGAGAGAGATATGCATTGTCAAAGTTGGTCATTTTTTGAAATTTGCACAAAGTCAACTATGCCCTAAAATGATTTTTTCTTCAAATGGGCCTAACTTTTTATGCTTGCATCTTGCTCCTAGCCTAGTCCATGAGCCATGAACCTCTCCATGCATTATTTTCTTATTTATTTGATTATTTTTGATTTTATTCATTTAAAATCAAATTAAATAAAATAAAATAATGATGATTTGTTTTGATTTGATTTTTTCATTGAATCACAATCCATACAGGCTGTATAATAGCAAGAAATTCGTCCAAGACCAAATAGGCACAAAATATCCACATTTGGCAACTTTTCAAGATTTGATTTCTTCATTAAGGCCATGACATTATTCTTTTGGTTCTTGCCAAAAATATTGCCCTAAAGGGATTCACTACATATGCAAAGTCTTTCCAACCCTAGAGGAGAAGAACACATGCGCAGCCTGCCTCCCTCGAGCAAAAACAAAACTCAAATTTTTTGTCAAAAAGTGCATACCGGATCTTCCTCCATAGGCCAGTTCAAAGCGTTCTAAAGGTTAAATCTTATTCCTAGACGTTCGTTGGGGAGATAGCAAGCATTATCAAGGCCTGAAGCATCAAGAAATGCGCGCTAGCAATATCACAGTTTGCTCATATTTTTGAAATTGATTTTTGCAATTCACGCATGAAAAATGATTTATAAGTATATATTCATGTTCGTATCATCCTTTAGAATGTGTTTGCATATTTAATTGCATGTTTTGATGATTGTATGATGAAATACCATGGTTAGGGTTTGAGGTTGCTTTTTAGGGATTTGCGTTTCAGGCAAAATCAGAGCTAAAGATGGATATTATTGCATTCAGGAGATCAAACCCAATTGATCTGTGTAATTGGATTTGATTTATGTTGCTTGAATATGATTTTTGAGGATTGCAGGTTTATAGCTATGGAAATGTCCGTAGGTAAAAACCTTGTGTCTAAAACGACAGTTCTGTGAAGAAGACGACTAAGTGGCAGCCTATCATTGGCCAGTTTGAATCTGGCGCGCATTTTTTTTATTTCCAAATATTTATCTTGTTTTCATATATAATGCTATCATGTTATTATGTGTTCAAACAAACGCTCCAACGCAGATAGTAAAGGGTGAGGTATTTGAGAGGGAGGACCTGGGTTCGATCCCAGGTCTCAACATTTTCTTGTTTTCCAATTTGTTCATTGCAGATTCCATGCGCCTCACAACCAAGCGCCTACCATGCACCTCCAGATCTCACGCCTTAGATTGTCACATGGCCCAGATCTAACGCTTTCAGACTGCAGCTCATGATGGACATCTCTGGCATAATCACACAAAATCCAACGCTGTGTTGGACCATTGAATTGGGCTTTTGGACAGAATTCATCTTGCAATCCTTCAATCTGGGTTGCACCCCTACCAGGCCCACTATTTCTTTTTTAAATTTTTTAATTTTTTAATTTGTTTTAATTGTTTGTTTAATTATTTTTACAAAACAAAATCATTTTTTTTATTAAATCAAAAATCACAAAAAAACATAAAAGTCAGATTTTTTTTCATAAGATATTTATTTGCATTTAATTAATTAGTTTAATTAGGTTAACTTAAACATTTATTTTTGTAATTAAAATTTAATAGAAATTAGGTTAACTTAATTACTTTTTTCCTTCCATAATTAAAATTAAATAGAATTAGGTTTTTTTATAATTAAAATTATTTTTTGAAACTTAATCATTTTAATTATTTCAACATTGGTTATTTTGTTAAATAAAATTAATTTGTAAATTAGGTTTAACTTGCAAATTGCAACTATTTTTCTCAATAAAAAATACAAAAATATTTTTTAATTAATTAGATTTATTAGGCTTCTAATTTGTTCCCGTCTTAACTTTCGCACATTGTTTTTTTCCTTATTTTTATTAATTATTGTAACTGTTCCAAGTTTGTAATAGTTAATTAGGTTTACTATTTCACATTTATCATTTTCCCCTGATTTTTGGTTATGTAATCCCCTCCCCAGGGCCTTGTAATAGCTAGGGTTTTAATTTCCCGCACTTTAATTCCCGCAATTATAAACTGCCTAGATGTATGGATAATAGGATTGAATGGCAAGATAAATCAGTTTAAAATGGTAGACAACCTTAATTGTGCAAAGATAATTAACTGAAAAAAGGCACACTTGCACATGCTCACTCCTAGGGTTTGCCCCCACTTGGTTGCCTCTAAAATAATGGTTGTGTCCCTCGAACGTAGGGATACCTTAGCAATGACCCGCGATTCAAAATTATCATAAAGATCATAGTTCCTATTTGTCCCTCGAGTTGCCTACGAACTGATCTTATGACGATAGTCCCTTCGAAAGGCTAAGGTATCTTTACTTGTTGCCTTCAGAGACCATTTCGTCCCTTCGAACGTCCCTTTAAAAATCCAACGACAGAGCTAGCTACTTCTTAATAGTAGGATAGCACTGTCTAAAGGAAACGAAAACAAACAGACTTTTTTCGTGTAGGTAGAAATCTTAAATACTTGCTCAAAATAAAAACTTTTCACACAAACAATTTTCAAAAATAATTTTCAAAACAACTTCGTCACACTCTTGAGGACCGATAAAAGGGTTATCACGAAGTAAAAAAAACTTTTCAAAACAAGCACACACAAGCAATTTAAAAAATGAGCAAGTACCTAAGAGCTCGTGGAAAACCACGGATAGAAAGGGTGCTAACACCTTCCCTTTTTATAATCTACCCCCCCGTACTCAGAAATATCTCGAAAAAAGGTTTTTTTTATGTTCTTTTTCATTTTCCTTTGTTGGATGAAATAAAATTCGGTGGCGACTCTTGCTTACCGCAACATTTGCAAACAAAAAACGCAAACCAGTAAAAACAGTCAGTTCTGCCACCGTATCCCAGAACAGGCGACTCTGCTGGGGAAATAATAAAAGTGGGGTTTATCTTAGGATCTAGGTCATTTTTTTTAAAAATTGCTTTCTTGTTTGCTTTTCCTGCTTTATCTTTAAGGGTTTTGCTTGGGTATTATTGAAGATCCTACACCCGGATCTGGGGACACTCTTTAGGTAAACAACAATAGATCATGGAGACTATATGGCGTAGATCGATATGGTTTAAGCGATGGCTGTGTTGGTGTGACATTTTGGTTGGTAACGGTATCCTTCGTGTGGAAACAAGGAGAATACGAGGCCGCTGCATGGTGTAAAGCTGAGGATTGGTTGATAATCGATGCTACACTCATTGAGATCCGACTTTCGGGATATTTCGGCCGCAAGAAAAGATTCCCTGAGCTAAAACAACGCCCGATAAAGGATGATCAGTGATATTAAGAATCTTTAGAACCCGATTACTTTTCTAAGACAGGTTTGAAACCAACTAAACTTCAAGAGGGTATCTACCTTTAACCTCATCCAAGCCTTTGAACCTAAGGTTTATTGTGTGCTTTGCTTGTGTGTGATTTACTCTGTTTGAACATAACATCATGCATCATAACATAATTTTGATTCTCATTACTCTAACCATTTCAAGGACCAAGGGAATTTATCTTTGTTCTGTTTTGCAGATCATGGCTTCCGCTCGTAGAAACACTATTCGAATCAGCTTTGTGAGAATACCTCCCCAACTCAAGGAACTAGTATCAAGGGTTCCTGAAACTTCTGCGTTCACTAAGAGGCATGGTCGACTTCTAAACCTGGTTACTTCAAGCTTTGATGAAAAGATGATGGATGTACTCTTTCAGTTCTTTTATTCTAAGCACCACTGCTTCACCTTTCCAGGCTATCAGTTGGTTCCTACCATGGAAGAGTTCTCTCAGTTATTGAATCTATCCATTCTTGACCAAGTGCTTTTCACAGGTTTATAAGAGGCTCCAAAGCCAAAAGTCGTTGCCTCAGCTTTGCATCTGAAACGGGCCGACGTGGTATCCAATTGGGAAACAAGAAGCGGAGTCAAGGGTTTTCTAGCCAAGTTCTTAACAGATAAAGCCCAACTATTTTGGGATGATTTGGACTTTTAGGCTTTTGAGGAGGTCTTGGCCCTTCTAATCTATGGGTTAGTATTGTTCCCTAATCCAGACTTATTCATAGATGTGAATGCTATAAAGATTTTCCTCTCTCGCAACCATGTGCCTACCTTGCTCGGAGATATCTTGCACGCTCTCCATACTCGTACCATGAAGAGAAGAGGGGTTCTTATGTGCTGCATGTCATTGCTGTCGAGGTGGTTTATTTCTCACCTCCCTAAGTCAGTACTAAAGAATGAAGAAGGTTTGGGTTGGTCACAAAGGATAATGTCACTTGCTCACGCAGATATTCTCTGGTATTCCCGAGTTATGGGAGATATTACTATTATTGACCGCTGTGGGAAGTTCCCTAATGTCCCACTACTTGGCATTAGGGGAGGCATAACTTACAATCCTTGTTTGGCTCTGCGACAATTAGGTTACGCTCGAAGGGATGGTCCTCATGAGTTACTTATCCAAGGCATTATATTTAACTATGAGGAAGATGTTCAAGGGTATCGCCAGAGGTTCATACGAGCTTGGGGCATGGTAAACAGATCTGACGCCAAGACTTTGGGGCCGAAGAATTCCATCCATATGGAACCTTATCTCCAATGGGTACGAGCTCGTGCTTAGAAACTTATGATGCCCTACATAGCTGTTTTAATAGTGATTGTGGAGCCCATTACTGAAGGGGATATTCCCTACACGATTCTTCACCCTGATATGCCCACCGATCTTGACGAACTACAAAGGTCTTGGATTCAGTTGAAGAAGGAGCGGGATACTTATAAGGACCAGTTCTATGCCCAGGAGAAGAAGGTTTTAGAGCTCACAAAGCAGCTTCATGAGGAAAGAAGCCTTAATGTCTATCTCGGCACGAAGAGGAAGCATCCATGGGAAACTTGATCTTTTTAGTTTTTAGATTTTTAATTGTAACGCCTAAAAGGCAATTGTATTTTGAATTCTACTAATAAAATCTTTGTTTCATTGTGGTTTGCAAATTTAAATTTCCCAAAGTCCTTGAAATTATTGCATACGCATCATATCCATAGCATTGCATAAACAGGTACTATTGTACCACAAAATTTGCCCTCTCATTTTACTCAATACATGTCCATTGAGATCCTCAATTTGCTCAAGGTTGCCCAAGAGTTGACCAGACAAACTCTCTCCTAAGGCAGTGTATCTCAAATTAGGGTTTCCATTTTCATCAAGATGGGTGAACCATAAAGGCCTCATATTCTCTCCATGGTCCTAATATGTTCTCAAGACCCAAAGGTCAAGTTTCGTGCCTTGCACAAGAAGTTTGCTCTGTCAACTGCTCAGATGCTTGAGAATCGACTGTATTAGGTTAAAAGTCAATTGTGGCCCACATACAGTCAAACTTCAATATTTTTGGTCAACATTAACATTTTGAAGTGACTTTCATCATTTGATCAGGGGTTGATCATGATTCCTCAAGGAATGCTCCAAATTCATCAAAACCCAAAAGTTGCTAAATTAGGGTTTCTTAGTAAAAGTCCACCCAACTTTGACCGAGCATATCTTCCACATGCTTTATCAGAAATTTTCCATCCAAATCTCATTTTGAAGAGGGTGCAATTCCCTATAATTCATCTTCATCTCACAAGTTCAAAATATGCACTCAGAAAAAGATATGGATTTCTACATTATGGGTCCTTTTGAAAAGTCAACAAAAACACCTTTTCGGTCAAAGCTTCTTATATGAACATGGAAGACTCAATTAAGTGGAAACCAAAAGGGTTGCTTAGGGGACATCCTAAGATTTCTAAAAAGTCAAAGAACACATCTCTAGGGTTAAAATTGCAAGAGATATGCCTTGTCAAAGTTGACCATTTTTGCAAAATTGCCAAAAGTCAAGTGTGCTCTAAAATGCATTTTTTGCTAAATGGGCCTAACTTTTTATGCTTGCACCTCACTTATAATGTGGTCCGCAACTCAAATATTCACCCACATATTGTTTGCTTCATTTTCCAATTTTTTTTTATTTTTTATTAATTAAAAAGTGAATTAAATCAAATAATTGATGAATAATAGCAAATATATGATTTGATTTGGTTTTTGGACAGGTTGGCAATCAAAATATGCTGAATTATCAAGGCCAAAATGAATCAAGCATAATTGGTATAAGAAAGGGAAGATTTGGCTCAAAATAACAAGTTTACATAAGCTTGAAAATCAAATCAAATCTCTTATAATTACAAAGATTCAACCCAAATTTGTAGCCCTAATTCATTCCTAGATATATATAATGGACAAGAACAAAGCATGGAATAAGGGTTAGGAGTCGTGAAAGAGCAAGAAAAAACTTCAAAAGTTGACAAAAAGTTATGACTCAGTTTCAAGCTTGGAGGCCAAATCAAGCCCTTCTAGCATTGCCAAACGATTCCTGGACCTTCCCAGAAGCTAGCCCAATCAGTTGCATGCCTCTATGTGTCCGAAATCGTCCCCTAGCACTCTCACAGTTTGCTCATATTTTCAAAATCGATTATCATAATTCTTGCATCATTAGCATGTTTAAATTATGTATTTTTGATCCTAATCATGTTTGCAAGCTAACTGCATTATTTAATTGCGTCTTTGAAGCCTATACATGCTTTTTCCATTGTTAGGGTTTGTATGTGCAGATTAGGAGTTTCTTACACAGGTGAAATTAGCCAAAAAGAAGGGTACCATGGTGTTCACGAGATCAACACGAATGGGTCTATGTAGTTAGAAATCATTTATCGTGCGTATTGTGAATTTTGGAAACTTGCAGGGGCTATGGCTATGAACATGTGACTGTAGGTAAAAGTCATATGTCTAAAACGACGGAGAAAGGAAGAAGATGTCTATGTGTCAGCCAACCATTCGCCCGTTTGAATCTTGCGCGCTTTTTTGATCAGTTAATCACATTTTCATATATTATGTTTTATTCTTGAATTAATAAAAAACAACGCAGGTAGCTCAGATGGTGAGGCACACTAGTGGGGAGTATAAGGACATGGGTTCGATCCTAGGTCCCAACAATTCTCTTTATGTTATTTTCTTTCAACTAATCTAGCGCGTCACTTGTCCAGGAGAACACCATACACCTCTGCGCTTCACCGTCAGATTCTCTCTGTTCCAAATCCAAAGGCTTAACAAGCATGGTCTATGATGGACCTTCAGAGGATGATCACACAGAATCAGGCAGGCTGATTGGGCTTGAAGCATTTTGGGCCCAAAAATTCAGAATGGCACCCCCCAGATTTGTTATTCAACATAGTTTGCATTTTCTATTTTTTTTTTCTTTTTTAATTTCTTAAATTATTTTCCTTTTATTTGTTTTTATTAATTAACCTAAAATCATTATTTTTCCATAAAATCAAAAAAATTACAAAAAAAATTCATAAAATCTTTTTTTTAATAAACAAATATGTTATTTCTTAATTAATTTAGTTTAATTGAATGAGGTTAACTTAAAATATTTATTTTTATAACTAAAAATAATTAGACCTAGGAAAAGACTTGTTTGGAAAGAATGCTCATGACTTGTGTTTAGTTCCAAATGTAAAGATTCCCGCGAAGTTCAAAGTGCCAGACTTTGAAAGGTACAAAGGTGACTCGTGTCCACGAAGTCATTTAACCATGTATGTAAGAAAGATGTCCACATATTATGATGATCATAATTTATTAATTCACTACTTCCAAGACAGTTTGACTGGTGCCGCTCTGAAATGGTACATGGGTTTGGATAGCACCCGGATTCGTAACTTCAATGATCTTAGTGAAGCTTTTGTTCGCCAGTACAAGTACAATGTTGACATGGCGTCGGACCGAGATCAACTCTGGGCTATATCCCAGAAAGATAGAGAGTCCTTTAAAGAATATGGCCAGAGGTGGCGCGAGATTTCAGCTCAGATTTATCGCCCTCTTGAAGAGAAAGAAATGACAAATATCTTCCTGAAAACTTTAGGTTCTTTCTATTATGAAAGAATGATTGCGAGTGCGCCCAGTGACTTCACTGAAATGGTAAGTATGGGCATGCGGCTGGAAGAAGGAATTCGGGAGGGACGTTTGGTCAAGGAAGGAAGTACATCTAGTGGTGTCAAGAAGTTTGGAAGTGTTTTCCCTAAGAGGAAAGAACAAGATGTCAGTGTAATTTTTCCTGGGAGACCGAGGAGAGGCTATTCACATGTTGTGGAAGTCACTCCGGTTGTCCTCCCAACAATGGTGACCCCAACTCATCAAGCCCCTCCAATTCAGCAACGAAAATTTCAACAACAGCCTCGACAACAGGCTCATCAATTTAATAATCAGAATCTCTCACCAAGGAAACCGCAATTTGATGCCATTCCAATGACTTACACTGAGTTGTTCCCCGCTCTGATTAGGAAAAACCTCATAAGGACGAAGCCTCCTCCTATCGCACCGTATAATACTTCTCCTTGGTACAAGGCGGATCAGTTCTGTGCGTATCACCAAGGTTCGTCGGGGCATAACATTGAAAATTGCTTTCCTTTGAAGGCGGATGTACAGAGGTTAATTAAGAACGGTATTTTGTCTTTGAAGGACGTTTACCCGAATGTTCGAGATAATCCTTTGCCTCGACATGGGGCAGCGTCGGTGAATATGGTGGAAGGATGTCCGGGAAAGTTTCGAGTTTTCCAAGTTAAGCACATAAGAGACTCATTGATCAGGTTACATCAAAGCTTAAGAAGACTCGCCTTCTTTAAGCATCAACATGATTATGACATTTGTGAATTTTGTTCAATAGAGGAGGATTTCCCTATTGTGAATGAGGATATTCAAAAATTGTTAGATCAAAGGGTTATCACTATTACACATGACAGAGATCCAGTTGATGAAGTGAATGTCATAGTACCATAATTCAACATTCCTGAACCAGTAGAGATCGTTTATGACAGTCATACTGCACCTGTTGCTCCTTTGATCATTTATCCACCTGGTCTTGTGCCTTACAACTCGGACCAAGCCATGCCGTACAAATATAATGCCACAATGATTGATAATGGGGTAGAAGTTCCTATACCGCCAATGCCATCTTTTTTTAACATTGCTGATGTGAGCAGAGTTACAAGAAGCGGGCGTATCTTCGCAACAGTACCTTTGAAAAGACCAGAAGTTCAAGTCAGAAGGCCTATACCGGCAGAAATTCCGGCGAGGAATGTTGAACCAAGGGTTGAGGTAGGCCAATCCAATGAACCTAGCCCACACCCTGATGATGATGAGATTTTGAAGCTCATCAAGAGAAGTGAATACAAGATTGTGGACCAACTATTGCAAACTCCTTCCAAGATTTATGTGCTTGCTTTACTAAGAGATTTTGGTGCCCATAGGGAAGCTTTGATGAAGGTCTTGGACCAGGCATTCGTAGATCATGATGTGACGGTTGACCAATTTGATGGAATTGTGGGAAATATTACTTCGCGTAACAATCTTGGTTTCAGTGATGAAGAGCTTCCGGAGGAGGGAAGGAACCATAATATGGCTTTCCATATCTCAATAAGTTGTGGAAATGATAATTCATCAAGTGTGCTAGTAGATACAAGTTCATCATTAAATGTAATGCCCAAAACTACATTATCTCGACTTTCATATCAAGGTGCTCCCATGAGACCTAGTGGGGTAATTGTCAAAGCGTTTGATGGTTCTAGGAAAACTGTCATCGGTGAAGTGGATCTTCTTATAATAATTGGTCCTCATACCTTTCAGATCACTTTTCAAGTAATGGATATTCGTGCTGCCTACAGTTGCCTATTGGGTCGCCCATGGATCCATGATGCAGGGGCAGTCACTTCCACGCTCCATCAAAGATTGAAGTTTGTAAGGAATGGAAAGCTGGTAATGATTGGTGGAGAGCAGGCCATGGTGGTAAGCCACTTGTCATCTTTCTCTTTTATTGATGCTGATGAGGATGTTGGAACCCAATTCTAAGCTCTATATGTTGCTAATAATGAAGTGAAGAAGCAAGGGACATCTATTTCTTCTTTTGAGGATGTGCGACGAGTGGTTGAGAGTGATTCGGCTGAAGGTTAGGGCCAGGTGTTGACTTTGCCTAAGAACATGTCTAGAGAAGGTCTTGGTTTTCATCCCGTGTCTACAAGAGTTAAGCAGGATACAGTTACCCGTCTGATACAAGAAGTTTTCCGAAGCGCAGGTTTTATCCATCCGACTCCGCCTGAGGTTGATTCTATAATAGGAGACGATTCTGAAGAGGATTTACCCGACTTTGTAACACATGGAGTGGTTTGCCAGAACTAGATTACTATTGATATTCCTGTTGTGATGCACATTTTTGAGTAACGCTTTGTTTTATTTTTGAAAAAAAAAACCTTTCACTCTGCCCAAGGCGAAAAAGTATTTGTGTCGGGCTATGTTGAAAATAAATCCTTTTGCTCTGCCCAAGGCAAAAGAGAAGATGTCTGGGCTCTTTTGTTTCAAGTATTGCCAATCATGAATAAAAATGTTATTTTGTCCCCTATGGTTTTTATTTTTCACTTTTTCTGGAAAATGGTAATGAAAATTAATTGGTAGTAATAGGAAAATATAATAACCTTTTTATTTATATCTGTACAACATTCACATTAATCGATTTCTAAAATAAAGCATAATCATATGTGCAGATTAATCCATGACTTAACCATTGAAAATAATGATCCTGTTCCCCCTCCCAACTTTGAATTCCCTGTGTTCAGAGTCGAGGAAGAAGATAATGAAGAGATTCCTGATGAAATTTCCCGTTTACTTGAGCACGATGAAAAGACTATTCAGCCGTTTGAAGAGCCTATAGAGATGATCAATTTGGGTAATGAAAAAGACAAAAAGGAGGTCAAGGTCGGAGCATTTCTTATCCCGGAGGTCAAAGAGAAGATGTTGGATCTTCTCAGAGAGTGTGTGGATGTGTTTGCTTGGTCCTACCAAGACATGCCAGGTTTGGATAACAATATTGTGGAACATCGTTTGCCGTTGAGACCTGAATGCCCGCCGATTAAGCAGAAGTTGAGAAGGACTCGTCCCAATATGGCTGACAAGATCAAAGAAGAAGTTCAAAAACAAATTAATGCAGGTTTCCTTGTTACATCGGTCTATCCTCAATGGTTAGCCAATATAGTGCCTGTTGCTAAGAAGGATGGCAAAGTTCGAATGTGTGTAGACTATAGAGATCTGAATAGAGCTAGCCCAAAGGATGATTTTCCATTACCACACATTGATGTATTGGTCGACAACACCGCAAAATCAAAGTCTTTTCTTTCATGGATGGTTTCTCTGGTTACAATCAGATCAAGATGGCACCAGAAGATATGGAGAAGACAACTTTTATTACACCTTGGGGAACATTTTGTTATCGAGTAATTCCGTTTGGTTTGAAGAATGCTGGTGCAACGTACCAAAGGGCCATGACTTCCTTGTTCCATGATATGATGCATAAAGAGATAGAAGTTTATGTATATGACATGATTGCCAAATCACAAACTGAAGAAGATCATTTGGAACATTTATTGAAATTATTCCAGCGTTTGAGAAAGTATAAACTCCATCTGAATCCTAACAAGTGCACTTTTGGTGTTCGTTCTGGAACACTTCTGGGTTTCATTGTCAGCCAGAGAGGTATTGAGGTAGGTCTTGATAAAGTCAAATCTATTCGGGAGATTCCTGCACCCAAGACGGAAAAACAAGTAAGAGGATTCCTTGGAAGACTGAACTATATTTCTATATTTATATCTCATATGACTGCTACATGTGGGCCTATTTTCAAGCTTCTCAGAAAGAACCAAGGGTGTGTGTGGAAAAAAGATTGTCAGAAAGCTTTTGATATCATCAAAGAATATTTACTTGAACCTCCCATATTGATCCCTCCAGTGGAAGGAAGACCTTTGATTATATACCTGACTATATTGGAAGATTCCATGGGATGTGTGCTTGGTCAACAATATGAGACTGGAAGAAAGGAACATGCCATATATTATCTGAGTAAGAAATTCACAGACTGTGAGTCTCGATACTCAATGCTTAAGAAGACCTATTGTGCTTTAGCTTGGGCTGCTCACCGTCTGCGCCAGTATAAGATTAACCATACCACTTGGTTGATCTCCAAAATGGATCCGATCTAGTATATCTTCGAGAAGCCCGCCTTATTTGGAAGAATAGCCCGTTGGCAGATGTTGTTATCTGAATATGACATTGAGTATCACACTCAGAAAGCAATCAAAGGGAGTATTTTAGCCGATCATTTGGCTCACCAACCAATTGACGATTATCAATCCATCAAGTTTGACTTCCCAGATGAAGATGTTATGTAATTGAAAGCTAAAGATTGTGAAGAGCCATTACCTGAAGAAGGACCTGATCCCGAATCCCGTTGGGGTTTGATATTTGACGGAGCTATAAATGCTTATGGAAATGGAATTGGGGAAATCATCGTCACTCCCCAAGGTACTCATATCCCATTCACGGCGAGATTGAAGTTTGATTGTACGAACAACATGGCTGAATATGAAGCATGCATTATGGGTCTCGAAGAAGCAGTGGACCTAAGTATCAAGATTCTCGATATATACAGAGACTCGGCATTGGTAATTAATTAAATCAAAGGATAATGGGAGACTCGTCATCCTAGTTTGATCCCTTACAGAGATTATGCTAGAAGATTGTTAACTTTCTTCAACAAAGTGGAATTACATCACATCCCTAGAGATGAAAACCAAATGGCTGATGCTTTAGCTACTTTGTCTTCAATGTTCCAAGTGAACAATTGGAACGATGTGCCTACAATTAGAGTTATACGCCTCGACAGACCTTCTCATGTGTTCTCAGCAGAGGAAGTCACTGACGATAAACCGTGGTTCTATGACATTAAACGTGTTATTCAAACTCAAGAGTACCTGTCTGGGGCATCCAGTAAAGATAGGAAGACGTTGAGGATATTGGCAAGTAGTTTCTTCCTCAATGAAGAAGTATTATATAAGAGGAATTATGACATGGTCTTGCTCAGATGCGTAGACATACATGAAGCATACATGTTGATGCAATAAGTACATGAAGGATCCTTTGGCACTCATGCCAACGGACATGCAATGGCTAAAAAGATGTTGAGAGCTGGTTACTATTGGATGACGATGGAATCTGATTGCTGCAAATATGTGAAGAAATGTCATAAATGCCAAATTTATGCTGACAAGATACATGTGCCACCGACCCTCCTCAATGTTATCTCTTCACCTTGGACTTCCTCTATGCGGGGCATCGATATTATTGGAATGATTGAACCCAAAGCTTAAAATGGTCATTGTTTCATCTTGGTAGCTATCGATTATTTTACTAAATGGGTGGAAGCAGCATCTTATGCTAATGTAACCAGACAAGTAGTAGTCAGATTTATCAAGAATCAGATCATTTGTTGATACGGCATCCCAAGAAAGATCATCATTGATAATGGTTCGAATTTGAATAACAAGATGATGAAAGAGCTTTGTGAAGAGTTCAAGATCGAACATCATAATTCTTCTCCCTACAGGCCAAAGATGAATGGGGTTGTTGAAGCTGCTAATAAGAACATCAAGAAGATTATCCAGAAGATGGTGGTAACTTATAAAGATTGGCATGAAATGCTTCCGTTTGCTCTGTATGGGTACCGTACTTCAGTTCGAACTTCAACAGACGCAACCCCATTTTCCCTAGTATATGGCATGGAAGCAGTACTCCCCGTGGAGGTTGAGATCCCGTCTATGAGAGTTTTGATAGAAGCTAAACTTTCTGAGGATGAATGGTGTCGAAGTAGATATGACCAGTTGAATTTAATTGAAGAAACGAGATTGACAGCGTTGTGTCACGGTTAACTATATCAGCAAAGAATGAAGAAGGCTTTTGATAAGAAGGTTCGACCACGCGAATTCAGAGAAGGTGACCTCATGCTCAAGAAGATATTATATTTCCAACCTGATTCTAGGGGCAAGTGGGCTCCGAATTATGAAGGACCGTATGTCATTAAGAAGGTTTTCTCTGGAGGCGCCATGATTCTCACAAATATGGATGGTGAAGAACTCCCGCGCTCCGTGAACACCGATGCAGTCAAGAAGTATTTCGCCTAGGTTTGAGTTGACAGTTCGCTAAGTTGAAAATCCGAAGGGGCGGCTTAGGAAAGCTTTTGGTCAGACCAATCGTGGCATTTGAGCACATCTCGGAATTCGAAGTTGTTAGGGAGAATAATGATCATTGTTTTTGTGTAACCTTTTTCTTTCATGTACTATTTCCCAAATTTTTGTAAACCATTGGAGTCAGATTGTTAGCGAACTACCATCTTATTAATGAAATTTGAGCATTTATCTTTTGTGGGCAAAATTTTAGCTTTTATGGCAATATTTCAAACAAATTAATTAAAGTATTCTTACTTTGAAATATGTCATGAATACTGAAAGGAATATTAACAGTTGCTCCGAGGATGGTTAAGCCATGAAATGTAAAACAATACAGTAATTTATCCTTGCATGATGAACACGTTTTATTTCGAAATCATCATGAGGTGTTGGTTGTGTAAACTTGCGTTTCTAGTACAGTACTAAGCTTGGTGACTCCCCAGCAATTCCGGTTAAGCTTTGTTTTGGTCTCTTTATTTGAGCAAATTTCCGAAGAGTAGTACATTTTGTATCATGTCAGTAGTCTATTGGTGTTATAAGATTGGATTTGAATACTTTTCTCCCCAGAAGACTTGAGCCTTGTAGCGTGATACGCTCTGACGTTGCTTTTTGGTTCCAGTTCCAGTTATTTTTCGTCTCTTTGATATTGGACGAGTATCTAATTACTTTGTGTTATCCTATCATCTTCAAGTTATTTCCCCTATCTGTTTTGTCAGCATAATATTCATTTACTCATTTACACTTACATCATGCATACACATTCACATTTGTCGATGATTTTGGGTCGTATACCTTGTTTATGTTTATTCAAACAGCGTACCCGTTCTTTCCTAGTAGAATGTTAACTTAGGCAGAAAATGTGCTCCCTTTCTAATTCCCCAGCTGAGCTAATCCTCGTGGATGAATTTTTGATTTAGCCTTCCTTGTCCATCTCTGGATAGGGTGAATCCCCAATGGAGTTATTTTCTCATTGGGTGGAGTCTTATTTGACTGTCTTCTCTCTGGTTTATTCCTAGATTGAGTTTTGTCTCTTGCATAGGCTATCTCGTGGTTTTCTCCAGGCTAGGAAACCTAGATGAGTGGTGCATTTATTTTGCGCATTTAAGTATCTGATCTCCTTAGAAAGGATCTATTCATGGTTCCCTTTGAAGAAAATTTTTATTCTCTGGCAGTATTATCATAACTTTCTTCTGAAACATCTTTGGAAAACGACAAGTGGCGGTTTCTTCATGAGAAACTTGTGCGTTATTGACATCTTTGGAAAACGACAAGCGGCGGTCTCTTCATGAGCAACTTGTGCGTTATTGACATCTTTGGAAAACGACAAGCGGCGGTCTCTTCATGAGCAACTTGTGCGTTATTGACATCTTTGGAAAACGAAAAGTGGCGGTCTCTTCATGAGCAACTTGTGCGTTATTGACAACTTTGGAAAATGACAAGAGGCGGTCTCTTCATGAGCAACTTGTGTGTTATTTGACTTCTTTGGAAAACGACAAGTGGCGGCTTCTTTATTTGAGCAGCTTGTATGTTATAGACATCCTTGGAAGACAGCAAGTGGCAGCTTCTTTATTTGAGCAGCTTGTATGTTATAGACATCCTTGGGAGACAGCAAGTGGCAGCTTCTTTATTTGAGAAGCTTGTATGTTATAGACATCCTTGGAAGACAGCAAGTGGCGGCTTCTTTATTTGAGCAGCTTGTATGTTATAGACATCCTTTGAAGACAACAAGTGGCGGCTTCTTTATTTGAGCAGCTTGTGTATCTACAACCATATGTTATTTCAGTATCAAATGGTACCTCTCCGGAAAAGTCCCATAGAGAAGTTTGTTGTGAATCTTTACCTTCAGAAGTCGGTAGTTCGTTATAAGAAAAAGTTGATACATCTTTTGTCTATCTTTGACTTTGAGTTTTAAACTCACCATCATCTTGGGTCAATAATCATTTTTGTGACCTATGCAAGGCGTCTTCTTTGTTAGGGTCAGAAGTTGTCTTCTCTCAAATTTTATTCTCCGTTAAGAGTCTATCATTCGAAGTTGATGGCTCATTTCCCCAGTAGTGTATAATCTATGTTCCCATGGGTTGTTTGTTCTTGGTTTCTCCAACATTACTGTGTCTTGTACAACATCATTCTCTATAAAGTTAAATACTACATTCATATCATAAACATAATGGCGGTATCTTAGGGCAAAAATTGCGCATTATGTATTTAAGTACCTTCAATCTCGTCGAGATGAAGATTTTAATCTTCATATCTCTGGATAGAAGAAACTTAAATAGGGGAAGCTATCATACCCCAATTTTTTTACCTAAGATCCCTGCTTCATCTGCATTATTTTATACATGCATCAAGGTCACCGAATATGGTAGGTTCCGAATGTTTCGCTTTCGAGCTTTGACTGTGTAGAGATTATCGAGTGTTGTGAGCCTTTTATCTTACGAATGACTAACCACTAATCAAGCACGAAGTGTATGTTTTGTTGTTTTGTTTTCATGTGCAGGAAATAGGTCTGAAACAAGAGTATCAGACGTCGTACATTGATTAGGTTTTCGAGTCTCGAGGCAGAAATGTGGTCGGTCGTTAATTCCCAAGAGTTGATTCATCAAAATAATTTCAGAGAATTGTGCGTTTATTTCCACTCTCTGTCCAACAGATGGTCTCTAGTTTCTCTGAATATTTTTTCAGAAAGAACGGTCGAAGTTCTATTATCTTTGGTTCATGTGTGTTTCACATTATTCTAAAATACAAGAAAAACCAGGCTACACCGTCATTTTTTATTTCTTCGACCAAAAGTCATATGCAAATTTTCTCATGACGCGGGTTGAATTTCGCCAAAATGGGATGACTAAATTTAAAACCGTTCTAGAAGAATTTATTCGAAATATTTGGAGTTTTTCTTTATTTGAATTCAAGTTATAATTAAAGAGGAGCTATCAAGAGATCTCATCCAAGAATAATCATTTATCGCATGAAATATTTATTCAAGATTATTTTTGTGATTATTTTGGTGGACTTACATCATGGTTATTTAAATACATGAAGCATTTATTCAAGAAGTTAGTGGGAAGAGGAATTCGGTCCAATTAATCGGTCATCACAAGACTAATTACATGAGGAATTCTATTTGGTTACAAAATTAATTTATGTGATTTATTTGTAACTCTATTACTAAAATGCAAGATTAAAGTATAAGACTTGCATTATTCTTTATTCATCATTCAACAATTTATTCAAGTATTGTTCAACTCTTTCCCAATTCAAATGGAAGGCCTTGAATTTTCATCAAGACATATCAAGATTCATGATCATATGAAGATTCAAGGTTATTTATAATTACAAAAGAGAATTGAGAATATATTGAAGAATACATGTTTATTCATGTTACAACATATTTAGACTTATTGTTAAAAAGTTACAAAATAAAATACAAGTTTTGTACATGAAAATCAACTATTATTCTTGCTACAAAACAGTCCCAATGCTGCCTATTTTTCTAGCACTATATTAATCCATAACAGTCCATTTTTGAGTGTAGTGTTGTCCATTTTCTTCAACCTTGTGTCAATAAATACCATGCCAAGCTGCTGTCCAAATCAGCCCTACAAAACAGCCCAGAATGCAGCCCATAAGACAAAAATCTGCACATTTTGCTGTTACACAAACAGTTTGCAAAGCTCCAAATATTGCACTAAAATGGATACTTTAAAAAGATATCCCATAAAACATCAAAGCAGGGCCTAGAATTTGTTCAAACTTCTACTGTTTCCCCCCCTAAAACCCCACACATTTCACTATAAATAGAGGCTTTCATCAACACAAAAAGGTGGGAGAATCCAAAAAAAATTCAGCAAGGGAGTGAAAATAGAAAAGAGAGTTTTGTTCAAAAAAATTCAGCAAGAGAGTGAATAAATAGAAAAGAGAGTTTTGTCCAACACACTAACAAGAGAGTGAAAACAGAAAAAAGATTAGTTTTGTTCTAAAAATTCAGCAAAGAAGAAAAACAGGAAAAAAGAAAAAACTTACGGTCTTGAAGCTCCATCGGAGAGACTCCGATAGGTATTTCTTCTTCCTCCTTATTTATTTATGCATAACTTTCTCATTCATATATTTTAGTCTTCTTTGCCTCACTTCCATGCCATATGATTATTTGACTTGCTGTATTTTTTAGAGTTGCTGCAGTTTGTTATCATTTAGAAAATGTTAGTAATAATAAACAACAAGAAAAACAGTTTTTAAAAATATCAGAAAAATAAAAATTGTAGAAATTATGCTTTATGTGATTCAACTCACCCTAAACTCACCTCCAAAGCTTAACCTGCCCAAACCATAAAACTTGTTAACAACCTTAACCTGTACAAACACTTAGAACCGGTTAAAACATAGAAACTGTCAAAACTTGGAACCAGCTTAGAACCTTGTCAGAACCTGCTGTCAAAAAACTCTAACCTGTTAAAGCCAGTTTAGAAGTTGTTGTCCAAAACAAAACAACCTATTACCAGTTTAGAACACGTAACATGTACCAAATACAAAACAGTTTAAAACACTTAACCTGTACCAAATACAAAACAATTTAGAACTCTTAACATGTTATTAAAACTGACAATCTGTTAACCAGCTTATCCATGTCAAAATACTTACCCTGTCAAAAACCTAAAACCTGTCAAACAACATAAAACCTGTCAAACCACAAGAATCTGTTAAAAACCACTAAAACCTGCAAAACATAGAACCTTAGCACTCAACACCAAAACACAAAATTCACCTAGAAAAACGCAACGGTGTACACTGAGTTTTCACGAATATAAACCAAAATAGATTCCAAACTAAAAAACGCAGAGGAAGAACAAAAACCCAGGACGAAATCCCTTTGTCATCCATACCAGTACCAATCGCTCTTACCTCTAATTTCATGAAGCCTCACAAATTCATCACCTTGAGCAAAATCCCTTCCGCCTCTCACTTTCGCAGACTGTTACTTCATCACCGGAGCCACCTTCCTCCGTCTGTTCGCATAAACCGAACTCCACCCATCTCACTGCCTTCATCCGCTCGGACCTCCGTCGCACCATCTTTAGCACAAGTAACCCGCTTCACTGTCAGCTCTTGTCCCTCATCATCATCTCTCATGTACACTGCAACCTAGCCTAAAGAAGTAAGAAACTGTTGGCGATCTTCTTGTTAACCCAGTTCAGGTTAACATTGGAAATGTAGATGAGCTTGCTGCAAACAAATCTATCACACGGTATGTTGAAGTTGTCCCACAAATGGAGAAATAGAGGCGTCTAGAGCAGATCCTCAGATCCCAGGAACGAGGTTCTAAGATTATAATATTTTGTTCCACAAAAAGTTATGTGATGCACTAACCCGTGGCGCCTCTTTAGTTGTGTAGGGTTTGAAATCTTTCTCTATCCCTTTCCCAAATCGGGTCAAACTCTTTGGGCCTATTGGACCAATCACTCCCTCACGTTTCCTTATTTATCAATTTTGTCTTATTAATAAACAAATACCATTCTAGTACAATGGTGAAGCATGTTAGTTATAATCTAAAGAAGCTGAGTTCAATCTTCGGTGGGGACGTTTTCTTTTTTGCTCTTTTGCATTTCTCCTTTTTCAATTCCCTTTGAACTTATTTACATATAGTTTAGGTTATAATTATTAGTTAAAAAAACACATAAAAAACATGCTTTTATAATTTAATTTTTGCTAATTTGTTATTAATCTTTTATTATTTAATTATTCAAAAAATATTTGTTTCATAATTTAGTTTATTTAATTTTTGTTATTTGTTTAATTATTAAAAATCCATGATTTGTAATTTAGTCTTTATGTAATTTTGTTTATTTACTTAAGCGTTCAAAATGCACGCTAGTATAATTTAATTAGTTAATTGTTCAATTGTCATTTTAATTAATTTTATCATCGATCGTTTAAACTTTATATCTTTCGTCCATCTCAAATCCAAGGGAATTGTTTTAACTTTGTTGACTTCATGTCATCAAACACGTCTCATCTAATCGTGCGAATACCCTCATTCATCTTTCGTTTATTATTTTGTTAAAAACTTAAGATAATTCTCCTAAATATTCAATTTTCAAACTCACACCTTTTAAGTCAAAACTTCGACATTAGGTCGTCGTATCTTCAAAATCTCGCCCACTCCCATTTTAGCCAAACAAACCATTTTAATCAAACAAACAATTTTAATAAAGAGATATTTCAAAAGGTTCCTATAGGATACTATAGATGCATTGGGTGCTAATACCTTCCCATTGTATAATCAACCCCCGAACTCTAGACCTCTTTTCAAAACGCCTTGTATTTTCATTACTTTTAAGTATTATTTTACATTGCATATTTTAGGGTTTTATTTCGCTCTTTTCCCTTTTCCCTTGGAAATAATAAAGCGCGGTGGCGACTCTTTCTTTTGTGAGACGTGTTAATTAATAGCTCGATCTCCGATTTACCCCGCTACATTTTTTATCGCTACACACCGAAGAAGTGGTAGACAAACCCTGGTTTCACGAAGTCAAAATGTATCTCGAGGCTCAGGAGTAACCTGAACGGACACCTGTCAACGATAAGAAGTTTCTGAGAAGGTTCGCTGCAAAGTTCTTCCTCGGCAATGGAATCCTCTATAAGCGCAACCATGACTCCACACTATTATGATGTGTAGACAAGAGTGAAGCAGAGAAGATCATGACAGATCTATATGAAGGCACCTTCGGAACCCATTCTAGTGGACATACCATGGCTAAGAAGATCCTACGTGCAGGATATTACTGGTCCACTATGGAAGCCGATTGCAATCAGCATGCTCAAACGTGTCATAAATGCCAAGTCTATGCTGATAAGGTGCATGTACCTCCGGTTCCTCTGAATGTCTTAACGGCTCCTTGGCCCTTTGTGATGTGGGGCATCGACATGATCAGCGAGATCAGACCTACTACGTCTAACGGACATTGTTTCATTCTGGTGGCTATTGATTACTCACGAAGTGGGTTGAGGCAGCTTCCTTTGCTACAGTGACCAAGAACATCGTGGCGCGATTTATCCGACATAACCCGATCTGTCGATATGGTGTGCCAGAGAGAATTATCACTGACAATGGTATGAATCTCAACAACACAATGATCACCGAGCTCTGTAAACAGTTCAAGATACAACATCATAATTCTTCTCCCTACCGGCCGAAGATGAATTGCGCTGTTGAAGCAGCTAACAAGAATATCAAGAAGATTGTACAGAAGATGACAGTGGCATATAAAGACTGGCATGAGATGTTATCATTCTCTCTTCATGGGTACCGTACCTCAGCACGGACATTGACAGGGGCAACCCCTTACTCTCATGTATATGGCATGGAGGCAGTCATACCCATCGAAGTCCAAATACCTTCTCTCAGGATTATGAAGGATACAGGTTTGAACGAAGACGACTGGATCCAAACCCGGCTTGATCAGCTAAATCTAATCGATGAAAAGAGACTTACTGCTATCTGCCATGGTCAGACGTATCAAAAGAGAATGATCAAGGATTTTAACAAGAAAGTCAGGCGTCAAGAATATCAAGTCGGGGATCTAGTGATCAAATGCGTCATACTACCGCAAGGTAATCCCAGGGGTAAATGGACCCCCACATACGAAGGGCCTTTTGTGGTTAAGAACATTTTCTCGGGAGAAGCTATGATTCTAACCACCATGGATGGTAACGACCTTCCTCACCCTGTCAATGCAGACATAGTGAAAAGATACTACGCATAATCAAAGAACCGATAGGTCGACCGACCTAGGCAAAAATAAGGGCTTTCCGGCTAACCAAAAGGGTTCGGGAAAAAGTAAGGGATGAAAATGAAAAATTTGTACACCCGGCAAGTCGAAAACCCGAAAGGGAGGCTTGGGCAAAAAAGGGTATCCCAGTGGGTTGAAAACCCGAAAGAGAAATCTAGGAAAAAGTTTGGGATTGAAGCATATCACTATGTATCATTGGATCATCTTGCGACCAGACTTCGGTATCGACTATCATGCTTGGATGGCGCCAGTCAATCTGATCAACCTTCGGCCAAGTAGCAAAGTGATGAGACACTTGAAGATATAAAGGCAATAGCAGAGTTGGAACCCAATGGGGTTGTATCACACAACTGTTTTTTCTTTATTTTACACAAATTGTAATTTCTTTCGGCGGCATTCTCCTACTAGGACGTCAGCCTCTTTGTACAAAACGCCTATTACAGGCCAACTTCAAAAAATTAATACAAGTCATTTTCACAAGAAACTTCAATATGTTTTTTCTTTTTCTGTTTTGTATTGCAAGAACGTCTAGTAACTTATTTTTGATATATGCATTTGAAAATGATTGCTGCCCATAAATATTTACATAAGAAACAAAAGACCATTACTCGTAATTCCAGAAACAGGGAAAATAAGAAGTGTCAAACCCTACAGTTACTTTGCCCAGTAGGTACTGGGATAGAGCCAGCTTGGGAACATAATTATTGGTATATACACTCCCCATAGAGTAAGAGTATCCGAAGGCATTAAAACATGACATAACTATCCCCAGCTGAAGTTCATAATCGCGGGCGAGTTAGTAAATTTCATCCCCAAGCGGAGTTTATTTCTCCAACAGAGCTCATTATCTCCAGCAACGAAATTTCATCCCTAGCTGAGTTTATTCCTCCAGATCAGCAGGTCTACCAACAAATTATCTCTTCCCCCTAAGTTTGATCCCCACAAAATTATTCTCAAGCATCCCTTCCCGACAGAATGTTTACAAATCTCCAACAAACGTCAGGGATTTATTTTCCCAAGACGCGAGCATACCCCAATAGCATTTCATGTACGTATATCATGAGATACGCATACATATCATATACATCATAATTTCATTTATTTTGAGAACATCATATCACCCTGCATTTCATGCATCGCATATAACTAACCCTGATATCTTTTGCAGGAAAAGACGACTAGCTTCAACAAATCCAGCAGTTATATAGATCACATCTACAGACGACTAATGGAAACTCAGTTTCCGAAATCAAACAGGTCAACTAATCTACACTATCTAGGCTTTCACTTCGAAGTAACCCTACGACCCAGGTTCCTTCTCACAGCCTTACTATCCAGGCTTTCATATCGAATTAACCCTACTACCCAATTTCCTTCTCGCAGCCCTACTATCTAGGCTTTCAAATCGAAGTAACCCTACGACTCAGGTTCCTTCTCACAACCTTACTATCCAGGCTTTCATATCGAAGTAACCCTACTACCCAGGTTCCTTCTTACAACCCTACTATCCAGGCTTTCATATCGAAGTAACCCTACTACCCAGGTTCCTTCTCACAGCCCTACTATCCAGGCTTTCATATCGAAGTAACCCTACTACCCAAGTTCCTTCTCACAGCCCTATTATCCAGGATTTCATATCGAAGTAACCCTACTACCCAGGTTCCTTCTCACAACCCTACTATCCAGGCTTTCATATCGAAGTAACCCTACTATCCAGGTTCCTTCTCACAGCCCTACTATCCAGGCTTTCATATCAAAGTAACCCTACTATCCAGGTTCCTTCTCACAGCCCTACTATCCAGGCTTTCATATCAAAGTAACCCTACTATCCAGGTTCCTTCTCACAGCCCTACTATCCAGGCTTTCATATCGAAGTAACCCTACTATCCAAGTTCCATCTCACAACCCTACTATCCAAGCTTTCATATCTAAGTAAACCTACTATCCAGGTTCCTTCTCACAGCCCTACTATCCAGGCTTTCATATCGAAGTAACCCTACTACCCAGGTTCCTTCTCACAGCCCTACTATCCAGGCTTTCATATCGAAGTAACCCTACTATCCAGGCTTTCATATCGAAGTAAACCTACTATCTAGGTTCCTTCTCGCAGCCCTACTATCCAGGCTTTCATATCAAAGTAACCCTACTATCCAGGTTCATTCTCACAGCCCTACTATCCAGGCTTTCATATCGAAGTAACCTTACTATCCAGGTTCCTTCTCATAATCTTACTATCCAGGTTCCTCCTCTCTTATCTCCAGACAGCAGTCTACAACACTGTAAGACCGGGACCCGATCAAACACGATTGGTTTCGCATTTCTCCAGTAGAGTAACAGACAACTGAAGCTCCTAAAATTCTATTTCTCCCAAGACAGATACCAACGTTCCTCATCAGATTCCTCATCAACAACAGTAACAAGAACTCTCATCGAAGGAATGTCTCAAGAAACTAACATTCTCTAGGTGGCATCTTTAAGCCCATCTCTGACGGTATTCTGCCACATCCAGGATGGAATCTTTAAGCCCACCTCCAACAATCTTCTATTATCGACCTCCAAATGGCATCTGTAAGCCCATTCCCGATATCACAAATCAAGTGCCACTTCATGCGAGTGCAAATTTATAGGCACTCTAGTGTTCAATCATCATCCACCTTCAGATCATGAAAGGCAGACAAACCAATCTACATCCTGAGGTTTAAGAAGATTGAACAGGGTCAGCTGTTGTACCCCAAAATTTGCCCTCTCATTTTACTCAATACATGTCCATTGAGATCCTTAATTTGCTCAAGGTTGCCCAAGAGTTGACCAAACAAACTCTCTCCTAAGGCAGTGTATCTCAAATTAGGGTTTCCATTTTCATCAAGATGGGTGAACCACAAAGGCCTAATATGCTCTCCATGGTCCTAATATGTTCTCAAGACCCTACAAGTCAAGTTCCATGCCTTGCACAAGAAGTTTGCTCAGTCAACTGCTCAGATGCTTAAGAATCGACGGTATTAGGTCAAAAGTCAACTGTGGCCCACATACAATCAAACATCAAGATTTTTGGTCAACATTAACATTTTGAAGTGACTTTCATCATTTGATCAGGGGTTGATCATGATTCCTCAAGGAATGCTCCAAATTCATCAAAACCCAAAAGTTCCTAAATTAGGGTTTCTTAGTAAAAGTCAACCCAACTTTGACCAAGCATAACTTCCACATGCTTTATCCGAAATTTTCCATCCAAAGCTCATTTTGAAGAGGATTCAATTCCCGACAATTCATCCTCATCTCACAAGTTCAAAATATGCACTCACAAAAAGATATGGATTTCTACATTATGGGTCCTTTTGAAAAGTCAACAAAAACACCTTTCGGGTCAAAGCTTCTTATATGAACATGGAAGACTCAATTGAGATGAGACCAAAAGGGTTGCTTAGGGGACATCCTAAGATTTATAAAATGTCTAAGAACACCTCTCTAGGGTTAAAATTGGAAGAGATATGCCTTGTCAAAGTTGACCCTTTTTGCAAAATTGTCAAAAGTCAAGTGTGCTCAAAAATGCATTTTTTGCTAAATAAGCCTAACTTTTTATGCTTGCACCTCACTTATAATGTGGTCCACGACTTAAATATTCACCCACACATTGCTTGCTTCATTTTTCAATTTATTTTGATTTTTTATTAATTAAAAAGTGAATTAAATCAAATAATTGATGAATAATAGCAAAGATATGATTTGATTTGGTTTGGTTTTTGGATAGGTTGGCAATCAAAATATGCTGAATTATCATGGCCAAAATAAATCAAGCATAATTGGTACAAGAAAGGGAATATTTGTCTCAAAATAGCAAATTTACATAAGCTTTAAAATCAAATCAAATCTCTTATAATTGCAAAGATTCAACCAAAATTTGTAACCCTAATTAATTCCTAGATATATAATGGACAAGAACAAAGCATGAGATAAGGTTAGGAGTCGTGAAAGAGCAAGAACAAACTTCAAAAGTTGACAAAAAGTTGTGATTCGGTTTCAAGCTTAGAGGCCAAATCAAGCCCTTCTAGCATTGCCAAACGATTCCCGGACCTTCCCAGAAGATAGCCCAATCGGTTGCACGCCTCTACGCTTCCGGAATCGTCCCCTAGCACTCTCATGGTTTGCTCATATTTTCAAAATCGATTATCATAATTCTTGCATCATTAGCATGTTTAAATTATGTATTTGTGATCCTCATCATGTTTGCAAGCTAACTGCATTATTTAATTGCGTTTTTGAAGCCTATACATGCTTTCGCCATTGTTAGGGTTTGTATGTGCAGATCAGGGGTTTCTTACACAGGTGAAATTAGCCAAAAAGAAGGGTACCATGGTGTTCACGAGATCAACACGAATGGGTCTATGTAGTTAGAAATTATTTATCGTGCGTATTGTGCATTTTGGAAACTTGCAGGGGCTATGGCTACGGACATGTGACTGTAGGTAAAAGTCATATGTCTAAAACGACAGAGTAAGGAAGAAGACGACTATGTGTCAGCCAACCATTCGCCCGTTTAAATCTTGCGCGCTTTTTTGATCAGTTAATCACGTTTTCATATATTATGTTTTATTCTTGAATTAATAACAAACAACGCAGGTAGCTCAGATGGTGAGGCACACTAGTGGGGAGTATAAGGACCTGGGTTCGATCCCAGGTCCCAACAATTCTCTTTATGTTATTTTCTTTCAACCAATCTAGCGCATCACTTGTCAAGGAGAACACCATACACCTCTGCGCTTCACCGTCAAATTCTCTCCGTTCCAGATCCAAAGGCTTAGCAAGCAAGATCTATGATGGACCTTCAAAGGATGATCACACAGAATCAGGCTGGCTGGCTGGGCTTGAAGCGTTTTTGGCCCAAAAATTCAGAATGGCACCCCCCAGATTTGCTATTCAACACAGTTTGCATTTTCTATTCTTTTTTTCTTTTTTAATTTCTTAAATTAATTTTCTTTTATTTGTTTTAATTAATTAACCCAAAATCATTATTTTTCCATAAAAACAAAAAAATTACAAAAACAAAATACATAAAATCTTTTTTTTAATAAAAAAATATGTTATTTCTTAATTAATTTAGTTTAATTGAATTAGGTTAACTTAAAATATTTATTTTTATAACTAAAAATGATTAGACCTAGGATTTAATTGGTACATAATTTAATTAATTTTCTTTAAAAATACACAAAAATCTTTTTTATGAAAATATTTATTTTAATTAATTAGGTTATTTAGGTTAGCTTAAATGCTCTTTTTTTATAATTACAAAATAATTAGAATTAGGGTTTTCGTTGTACATAATTTAACTAATTCTTTTCTCGAAAAAATAACTTAATCATTCTCGTAATTAGATTTTAGGGTTTAGTTTATTCTTCAACACCCCCCGTGTTTAATTTACCGCGCGCACTTTTGTTTGTTTCATTATTATTGTAACTGTTTCAAGGTTGTAATAGTTTTAATTAGGGTTTAAATTGTGCATCTTTTATTTCCCGTCAAAATAATTATGTAACTGTCACAGCCTTGTAATAACTAGGTTTATTTTCTCGCATTTTTAATTCCTGCAAACATTTAACTGTCTAGATGTATGCTAATAGGATTGTATGGCAAGAATGTATGGAAAATTAAAACGGTAGATCACCTATTGTGCAAAGATTAAATAACTGAAACAAATCATATGCACATATTCACTCCTAGGGTTTACCTCACTTCGGTTACCTTCAGTAAATAATCATTAAGCATATGAGATTTTAGTGGTTACCCTCCAGTCTAAAAAGATCAAATTGTCCCATTCAAATGTTGCCTCAAAAATGTTTCCTCGAAAAGATCTTAAGACTCTAGGGTTACTACTAAAGTTTTCTAACTATTGCTTTAGTGATTGTAGTTGTCCCTTTCGAATGTCCCTTACAACCCCATCGATGGGGCTACCTACTCCTTAATAGTAGGATAGCACTGTCTAAAGGAAATAGAACGAACGATCTTTTTTTGAGTAGGTAGATTCTTAAGTACTTGCTCAATAAAACCTTTTCACACAAACACCTTTCAAAACAAATTTTCAAAACAATCTTCGTCACATCCTTGAGGACTGATACAAGGGTTATCACGAAGTAAAACATTTTGAAGACAAACACACACAAGCAATTTGAAAAATGAGCAAGTACCTAAGAGCCCGTAGATAACTACGGATAGAAAGGGTACTAACACCTTCCCTTTCTATAATCTACCCCCCATACTCAGAAATCTCGAAAAAAAAGGTTTTTTTTGTTCTTTTTCCTTTTCCATGATTGGATGAAATAAAAGTCGGTGGCGACTCTTGCTTACCGCAACATTTGAGAATACAAAACGCAAAACAGTATTAACAGTCAGTTCTACCACCGTATCACAGGTACCATTATAGGTTTCTCATCTTCTTCGCTGTTTATTTCAGCAAAAATGTCTTCTGAACAAAGAATCAAAGATCTTCAGGAACAAGATGCCCAATTTCAACAGATGTTCATAACTCTGGCAAAAAGGGCAGGAGGATTTGAAAGCCCTCATCCTGAAGGAGAAGAAGAAAAAGAAGAAGGTCTCTGGTATTCTAAATATGGGCAAAAGGTTCAGGGGGCCGTTAAAGCAACTAGTCGATCTGACCTCCTCATCAAAGGAAGGGGAGAACCAAGAAAGGGAGACAAGGGAGAAGGACCCTAGTCCTGAAGTTTAAGACAACGATACAGACTAAAATGATGAGCAGTATCATCCCACTGAGGATAAACACAAGCAGTTGGAAGATCGTTTGAGTGCTATGGAAGTCTAGAGAATACCCGGTTTGGATTTCGAAGAACTGGGATTGGTGTCGGGAGTGGTCATCCCGCAGAAATTTAAGGCTCTAGTTTTCGCAAAGTATGACAGAGTATCTTGCCCAAAACTCCATCTCTGTTCCTATGTAAGGAAGATTCAGCCCCACACCGCTGATAGAAACTTGTGGGTTCACTTCTTTCAAGACAGTCTGTCAGGGACTCAGCTTGAATGGTTCTACCAACTGGAGAGAACCAATGTCCGAAACTGGGAGGATTTAACTGCTACTTTTTATAAGAAATATCAATACAACGCCGACCTTGCCCCTACTCGTACTAAACTCCAGAGTATGTCCATGGGTGCAGGTGAAGGCTTTAAGGACTATGCACAAAAGTGGAGAGACTTGGCCGGGAGAGTCCAACCCCCCTTAACTGACAGGGAGTTGGTTGACATGTTTCTTGGGATGTTGTCTGGTCCATTCTTTAATCATTTGATTGGCAGCTCATCAGCTGGTTTCACAGAGCTGATATTGACAGGAGAAAGGGTAGAGGTTGGGATCCAGAGTGGTAAAATACAGAAAGACACCTCTTCGAGTTTAGTAAAGAAGCCTTTCACTGGTAAGAAGGAGGCCAGTGCCATCTATAGCCCAAGAGGTCAAAGCAGAGTTGAACACCGTCCGACAGTAAGTTCTGTAATGATACCTAGGCCTGCGGCTGCTCCACAATGCAACAAACAACAAAGGTTAGAAAGACCACAAAGGTAGTTTACCCGGATTAACATGACATTGACAGAGGTTCTACCCCATCTTCTGAGATCCAACTTGGAAACCTTGAAAGATGCTCCCAAGAATCCTAATACCACGTCTCCTCGGTACAATCCAAACGCTCGTTGTTCCTACCACTCTGAGAGTCCCGACCACGATACAAATGACTTTTGGGCTATGAGAAATAAGGTACAAGATCTGATTGAAGCCAAGGAGATTGAGTTCGATGCTCCGGAGAAGCCCAATGTCATAACTGCTCCCATGCCTAAGCACAACCGAGGAGTTAATGTTGTTGATACCGATCTGTTTGTGACCTCAATTGATGAAGTTTCTACTCCCCTTATGACTGTTAAGAAGAATTTGTTGCTGCCTCGTTTATTTCCATGTTGTGGTGAAGGTTGCCACATGTGTTCATCTCTGCCTTCTGGTTGCTATTTGCTGAAGACAGGTGTCCAGTGCCTGATGGACAACATAGAAATTTTGTTCGAGAAAACTTTGATTCCAACTATTTCATTCAAAGATGTCGCTATTATAACCATTTCCGGCAATCCTTCCAAGGTCTCCTCGAGAAGACCTGTTAGGATTACACCCACTCTGAGAGTTTCTCCATTAATAATCACCTTTCCTGGTCCTGTCCCGTACTCCTCGAACAAAGTTGTCCCTTGGCATTATGGCGCCGATGTTTACTATCATGGCGTTAAGCAAGATCTGAAGAATGAAGATGTTGATCCTGATGTCAGTAACATTGTCGGGACCAGTAAGATTACCAAAAGTGGAAGGGTTTTCTCTCCCGAGATTTCCCCGAGGATTGTCAATAAGCATGTTGTTATTTCACCTACTATTCCTACAGGTACTTCAACTACTACTCCTGTTCTTACTCCAATTGTTACTCCTGCAGTCGAGTCATCTGGGACCCGAGGAAAAGAAGCTATAGGTGAGTCTGCCCGGACGGAGGCACCTAGAAAAATTGTCGTAGAAGCCTCTAAGCAAGAGATAGAGGAAATATTAAAAATAATAAAAAAGAGCGACTACAATGTGGTCGAGCAGCTGGGGCAGACCCCCTCGAAGATATCCATGTTATCTATGTTGTTGTATTCCGAGGCCCATGCGAAGCCTTTGATTGCACTCCTCAAGACTGTGCATGTGCCGCAGGAGACCGGCTGATCAATTCAAAGACTGTGTAGCCAGCTTGACTGCTGACAATGGGCTGGGTTTTTCAGATGCCGACTTAACACCAAAAGGGTGGAAGCATAATGATGCTCTGCATGTCTCGATCGAATGCAAGGGCACCACTATGGCTCATGTGCTGGTGGATATTGGGTCTTCGCTGAATGTTCTGCCTAAGAAGGCTCTCGATCGGCTGGATTGTGAAGGATTGACCTTAAAGCCTAGTAACATTGTGGTAAGGGATTTTGACGGGTCGAAGAGAATGGTGCATGGGGAGGTGGACATCCCTGTTAAGGTAGGCTCTCAGACCTTTGAGTCCACCTTCTATGTAATGGACATCAGGCCGTCATACTCTTGTTTGTTGGGTCTTCCTTGGATCCATGAAGCTGGGGCTGTTACTTCTACACTGCACCAAATGCTGAAGTATCCGGTGAAGGGGAAGATTGTCACTGTGCGTGGAAAAGAGGAGTATATGGTGAGCCACCTGAACTCCTTCAGGTATGTGGAGATGGACGGGGAATTCATAGAGACTCCTTGTCAAAGCTTGGAAGAGGTTCCCCAAATTTTGGCGTCGATTGGAACTACCACTAGCAACAAACCTCCTCTGAAGATGGTTTCTCTCAAAGACGCCAGAGCAGTGGTTGAAGAAGGTGGGTATACCAAGTGGGGACAACTCCATGATTTTACTCACAAAACTGACAAGTTTGGTTTGGGCTTTACTTCAGGAGCTCAAAGGGTTGTTCGACGCGCTCGAGCTGGAGGACCTCCCCTACGCATCAGCAGTCGGGGAATTAATGCCATTGAAGACAGTGAGGAAGACTCTGACATTGACAACTGGATATACCCGACTACCAACGGTGGACCGAGTAACTGGACGGCTAGGGATTTTATACCAGTTTCTTTTATTCCGCAGTAATTTTCTTACTTGTTTTATGAATTTGCAATAAATAATTTAAACTTTATGGCCTTGTGTCTTACCCGAGGCACAATGGCTCTCTCTGTGAGGGTTGTTATGTGTCATTTCATATATCATCAATAAAACATTGGACGTTCTTTGCATACAAATTTTGAGCTCTCTGTTTTTCTTTTCTGCCTTTATTTTATCAATACAGATATGCTCTTACATACTCACGTATCAAACTGTAGATCCATATCCACTTTGGATCCCATTATAACAATTCTGTTATTGCCAGTTATGATTTCGAAAATCCGATCAACCAAGTCGAGGATGAAGGTGAGGACGATTGTGAGGTTCCTGGAGAATTGGCTAGACTATTACGGCAGGAAGAAAGGGCTATACAGCCTCATGAAGAGCTAGTTGAGACAATAAACTTAGGCACGGAGGAGGACAGAAGAGAAGTCAAGATCGGTGCAAATCTAGAGACTAAGATCAAACAGCGGTTGATACAGATGTTGCAGGATTACATTGAGATCTTCACCTGGTCATATGAAGACATGCTTGGTCTAGACACTAATATTATGGTACATCGTCTGCCGACCAAAGAAGATTGTCCTCCAGTCAAACAGAAGGTTCATCGTATGCGCCCTAAAATGTCAGAGAAGATCAAAGTGGAGGTTATGAAGAAATTTGACGCAGGGTTCTTAGCTGTCACATCTTATCCACAGTGGGTTGCTAACTTAGTTCTGGTACCTAAGAAGGACGACAAGGTACAGATGTGCATGGACTACAGAGACTTGAACAGGGCGAGCCCCAAGGATGCCTTCCCGCTTCCTCACATTGATGTTCTGGTTGACAACACCGTAAGGCATAAAATCTTCTACTTGATGGATGGTTTATCTGGCTACAACTAGATCAAGATGGCTCCTGAAGACATGGAGAAGACAACCTTCGTCACACAGTGGGGCACTTTCTGTTACAAGGTAATGCCTTTTGGGTTGAAAAATGTTGGGGTAACCTATCAGCGAGCCATGGTCACTTTGTTCCACGATATGATTCACCATGAGATCGAGGTTTATGTTGATGACATGATAGCCAGGTCTCAAACTGAAGAGGAACACCTGGATCATCTACAAAAGTTGTTCGATAGATTGAAGATATACAAGCTGAGGTTGAATCCGAACAAGTGCACTTTCGGGGTAAGGTCGGGTAAGCTTCTGGGTTTCATCGTCAATGACAAAGGTATTCAGGCAGACCCCGCAAAGGTAAAGGCCATATAAGAGATGTCGGCTCCCCGCACAGAGAAAGAAGTTAGAGGTTTCTTGGGACGCTTGAACTATATTGACAGGTTCATTTCACATCTGACTGCTACTTGTGAGCCCATCTTCAAGCTTCTGAAGAAAGATCAAGTGGTAAAGTGAAATGATGAATGCCAGACCGCCTTCGAAAGGATCAAAGAATATCTCCAAGAAGTGCCAATTCTGATGCCTCCGGTTGAAGGAAGACCTTTGATATTATACTTAACAGTGATAGACAATTCAATGGGGTGTGTGTTGGGGTAGCATGACGAGTCTGGTCGAAAAGAACATGCAATATACTACCTTAGCAAAAAGTTTACCGACTATGAGACACGATACTCACTGCTCGAGAAAACTTGTTGCACTTTGGCATGGGCTGCTCGACGACTAAGATAGTATATGCTGACCCACACTACTTTGTTGATATCTAAGATGGATCCAATCAAATACATCTTCGAAAAGCCCGCTCTCTCTGGAAGAATATCAAGATGGCATATGATCTTAACTGAATACGATATATAATATACAACCCAGAAATCAATCAAGGGAAGTGTATTAGCTGATCATTTGGCCCATCAGGCCGTGGATGACTACCAGTCCATGAATTTTGAGTTCCCGGACGAGAACATTATGCTGGTGACAGACTACGAAGAACCTGGACCGGATGAAGGACCTGAAGAAGGATCCCGATGGACTATGGTCTTTGATGGATCTTCGAACGCATTTGGTAATGAAATCAGTGTTGTAATCATATCCCGTGATGGCTTTCATACTCCTTTCACTTCCCGACTATGTTTCAAATGCACTAACAACATGGAAGAGTATGAAGCCTGCATCATGGGTCTCAAAGCCGCTATTGACCTCAGGATCAAGTTCTTAAATGTCTTCGGGGATTCAACCTTAGTGATAAGTCAGATCAAAGGCGAATGGGATACGAAGCATCAGAATCTCATCCCATACAAAGAGCATGTGCTGACATTGCTCCCACACTTTAAGGAAGTAACCTTTGAACATTTCCCACGAGAGGAGAATCAGTTAGCAGACGCGCTAGCTACTATGTATTCTATGTTTAAAGTCAGGTGGGACAATGAAGCTCCCTGAATCACCATCAAAAGATTGGATGAACCAGCACACTGTTGTGAGATTGATACCGAAGAGGTGGCAGACAAACCCTGGTTTCATGAAGTGAAGAAGTACCTCGAGACTCAGGAGTATCCCGAAGGGGCATCTGTCAATGATAAGAAATTTCGGAGAAGGTTCACTGTGAAATTATTCCTCAGTAATGGAATCCTCTACAAGCGCAACCATGATTCTACCTTACTGCGGTGTGTAGACAAGAGCGAAGCAGAGATGATTATGACAGATCTACATGAAGGTACCTTAGGAACCCATTCAAGTGGGCATACCATGGCTAGGAAGATCCTACGGGAAGGATACTACTAGTCCACTATAAAAGCATATTGTTATCAGCACTCCCGAACTTGTCATAAGTGCCAAATCTATACTGATAAGGTGCATGTGCCTCCGGTTCCTTTGAATGTCTTGACAGCTCCATGGCCCTTTACAATGTGGGGCATTGACATTATCAAAGAAATCAGGCCTACCGCTTCCAATGGACATCGCTTATCCTGGTGGCCATTGATTACTTCACGAAGTGGGTTGAGGCGACCTCTTTTGCTACTGTGACCAAGAACATTGTGGCGTGGTTCATCAGGAATAACCTGATTTGTCGATATGGTGTGCTAGAGAGTATTATCACTGACAATGGAATGAATCCTAATAACACGGTGATCACCAAGCTCTGTAAGCAATTCAAGATACATCATCATAACTCTTCTCCATACCGGCCGAAGATGAATGGCACTATTGAAGCGGCTTACAAGAACATCAAGAAGATTATACAGAAGATGACAGTGGCATACAAAGACTGGAATGAGATGTTACCATTCGCTCTTCATGGGTACCATACCTTAGCACGGACGTCAACAGGGGAAACACCCTATTGTTTGGTATATGACATGGAAGCAGTCCTACCCGTTGAGGTCCAGATTCCTTATTTGAGGATTATGAGAGATGCGGGTTTGAACAAAGAGGACCGGATCCAGACCCGAGTTGATCAACTAAATATGATCAATGAGAAGAGGCTTGCCGCTATCTGTCATGGTCAGACGTATCAAAAATGAATGATCAAGGCTTTCAACAAAAAAGTCAGATGACAAGAATACCAAGTCGGGGATCTAGTAATCAAGCGCGTCATACTTCCGCAAGGTGATCCCAGGGGAAAATGGACTCCCACCTACGAAAGGCCATTTGTGGGTAAAAAAATTTTCTCGGGTGGAGCTATGATTCTAACCACCATGGACGGTGACGACCTTCCTCACCCTGTCAATGCAGACATAGTGAAAAGATAATATGCCTGATCAAAGACCCGCTAGGTTGACTGGCCTAGGCAAAAATAAGGGCTTCCTGGTGAACCAGAAGGGTTCAGGCAAAAATAAGGGATGAAAATGAAAAAAATCTGTACACCTGGTAAGCCGAAAACCTGAAAAGGCGGCTTGGGCAAAAAAGGGTATCCTGGTGGACTGAAAACCCGAAAGGGAAGTTCAAGAAATAGTTAGGGATGTAAAGCGTATCACTATGTCCCATTGGATCACCTTGCGATTATACCTCAGTATCAATTGTCAAGCTCGAACGGCACCGATCAATCTAATCAGCTTCAGACAAGCAACAAAGTGATGATACGCTCAAAGACATAACGACAATAGCAGAATTGAAACTTAAATGGGACTGTTGCACATAATTGTTTTCTTTTTGTTGTACAGAATATTGTATAGCTTCCTTTTCACGGCGGCGTTCCCTTACTAGAGCGTCAGCTTCCTTGTACAAAAAATGCCTGTTATAGGCCAACTTCAAGAAATTAATACAAATCATTTTTTACAAAAACCATTTGTTTTTCTTTTCCCATTTTGTTTTGCAAGAACGTCCAATAATTTATTCTTGACATATGCATTTGAATATGATTGTTGCTCATAAATATTTACATAAGAAACGAAAAGACAATTGCTCGTACCTTAAGAAACAGGGGAAAAAACAAGAAATGTCAAACCCGACAGTCACTCTGTTCAGCAGGTACCGAGGCATAGACGACTTGGAAACATAACCACCAGTGCATACAACCTCGTAACATCTACACTCCCCACAGAGTAAAAGAAATCAAGGAATTTGGTATCGGCTTTCCTAAAGCAGGAAGTAAATCTCCCCAAGCAAAGTTCATTTCTCTGAACATAGAAGCTCAATCCCCAACAGAGCTTATTACTTTAGCCACGAAAATTCATCTTCCAACGAAGTTTTTCCCCCACAGAGCTATCCTCAAACAGAGTCTCTCCCCGACAGAATATTCACAAACAACAAGGAGTAAATCCACGGCATAGTCATCTCCGTTCACCATCCCTAGCGGAAGTAGAAGAACCACTTTTTCTACAACGGTCAGGAATTCAATTTCCAGTACTCTCCAGCAGCAATCAGGGATTTATTTTCCCAGACTCGGACATGTCCCAATAGCATTTCATGTTCATACATCATTACGTGCGCATACATATTGCATACATCATAATCTCATTTATTTTGAGAACATCATCACATAATACATTTCATGCATCACATATAGTTAACCATCCACATTTTCAGGAAAGATGGTTATCATCAGCAATTCCAACAATTCAAGATTAAATCCATGAAGCTATACATGGAAATCTGTAGACAACTAATGGAAAATCAGTTCCCGAAACCAAACGGGTTAACTAATCTACATAATCAAATGAGGTAGCCCTACTATCCAGGCTCTCATCCCGAAGTAACCCTACTATCCAGGTTCCTTCTCATAGCCCTATTATCCAGGCTTTCATCTCGAAGTAACCCTACTATCCAGGTTCCTTCTCATAGCCCTACTATCCAGGCTTTCATCCCGAAGTAACCCTACTATCCAGGTTCCTTCTTATAGCCCTACTATACATGCTTTCATCTCGAAGTAACCCTACTATCCAGGTTCCTTCTCATAGCCCTACTATCCAGGCTTTCCTCCCGAAGTAACCCTATTATCCAAGTTCCTTCTCATAGCCCTAATATCCAGACTTTCATCTTGAAGTAACCTTACTATCTAGGTTCCTTCTTATAGCCCTACTATCCAGCCTCTCATCCAGAAGTAACCCTACTATCCAGGTTCCTTCTCATAGCCCTACTATCCACGCTCTCATCCCGAAGTAACCCTACTATCCAGGTTCCTTCTCATAGCCCTACTATCCAGGATCTCATCTCGAAGTAACCCTATTATCCAGGTTCCTTCTCATAGCCCTACTATCCAGGCTCTCATCCCGAAGTAACCCTATTATCCAGGTTTCTTCTCATCGCCCTACTATCCAGGCTCCCATTTCGAAGTAACCCTACTATCCACGTTCCTTCTCTTTTATCTTCTGATAACCGTTTACAACCCTGCAAGACCTGGACCCGACCAGATACGGTCAAGTTCATAATTCCCCAGTAAGTCGTTGTGCAGCCTGAACTCTGACCAGATATACAGTTCACTTCCGCCTTCTCAAGAGTTAATTCCCCAGTAAAGTAATGAATAACCGAAGCTCCTAGACTCTACTTCCTAGGATATAAACCAACATTCCCCGGTGAAGTCCTCCTCAACAGCAAGTACAGGAATTCTCGCAAAGAAATATCATGCGACTGATATCTTTTCTGGATGGCATATTCAAGCCCACTCTGACGACTCTCTGTCGACTCCAAAATGGCATCTGTAAGCCCGTTCTCGATATCATCGATCAGTGTTACTTCATGTAAGTGCAAATTTCTGGGTACTCTAGTGTTCGATCATCTTCCACCTTCAGATCACGAAAGGCAGACCAGCCAATCTACATCCTCAGGCTTAAGAAGATTGAACAGGGGAAGTTGTTGTACCCCAAAATTTTCCCTCCCATTTTACTCAACATGTGTTCACTAAGATACTTAACTTGCTCAAGGATGCCCAAGAATTGACCAGGCAAATTCTCTCATAAAGCAATGAACCTCCAACTAGGGTTTCCATTTTCATCAAGATGGGTGAGTCCCAAGGGCCTAATATGCTATCCATAGTCCTAATATGTTCTCAAGACCATTCATGCCAAGTTTCGTGCCTTGCACAAGATGTTTTCTCAGTCAACTACTCAAATGCGTGAAAATCAACTATATCAGGTCAAAAGTCAATTGGGGCCCACATACAGTCAAACTTTAAGATTTTTGGTCAACATCAACATTTTGAAGTGATATCCATCATTTGATCAAGGGTTAATCATGATTCCCCAAGGAAGGCTCCTAATTCATCAAAACTCAAAAGTTGCTAAATTAGGGTTTCTTAGGAAAAGTCAACCAAACTTTGACCAAGCATAACTTTTTCATACTTTATCAGAAATTTCTCATCCAAGGCTCATTTTAAATAGAATTCAATTCTCTACAACTCATATTCAGTCCTCAAGTTCAAGAAATGCACTCATGGAAAGATATGAATTCAGACATTATTGGTCATTCCAAAAAGTCAACAAAAACACCTTTTGGGTCAAAGCTCCTTACATGAACATGGAAGATCCAATTGAGATGAAACCAAAAAGGTTGTTTAGGGAACATCCTAAGATTTCTAAAAAGTCCAAGAACACCCTCTTAGGGTCAAAATTGAGAGAGATATGCATTGTCAAAGTTGGTCATTTTTGGAAATTTGCACAAAGTCAACCATGCCCAAAAATGCATTTTTCTTCAAATGGGCCTAACTTTTTATGCTTGCATCTTGCTCCTAGCCTGGTCCACGACCCATAAACCTCTCCATGCATTATTTTCTTATTTATTTGATTTATTTTGATTTTAATCATTTAAAAATCAAATTAAATTAAATTAAATTAAATTAAATAAGGAAGATTTGTTTTGATTTGATTTTTTGCATTGAATCACAATCCATACAGGCTGTATAATAGCAAGAAATTCGTTCAAGACCAAATAGGCACAAAATATCCCCATTTGGAAACTTTTAAAGATTTGATTTCTTCATTAAGGCCATGACATTATTCTTTGGATTCTTGCCAAAAATATTGCCCTAAAGGGATTCACTACATATGCAAAGTCTTTCCAACCCTAGAGGAGAAGTACACACGCACAGCCTGCCTTTCTAGAGCAAAAACAAAACTCAAATTTTTTGTCAAAAAGTGCAGATTAGATCTTCCTCCATAGGCCAGTTCAAAGAGTTCTAAAGGTCAAATCATATTCCTGGACGTTCATTGGGGCGATAGCAAGCATTATCAAGGCCTGAAGCATCAAGAAACGCGCGCTAGCAACATCACGGTTTGCTCATATTTTTGAAATTGATTTTTGCAATTCACGCATGATAAATGATTTATAAGTATATATTCATGTTTGTATCATCCTTTAGAATGTGTTTTCATATTTAATTGCATGTTTTGATGACTGTATGATGAAATACCATTGTTAGGGTTTAAGGTTTCTTTTTAGGGCTTTGCGTTTCAGGCAAAATCAGGGCTAAAGATGGATATCATTGCATTCAAGAGATCAAACCCAATTGATCTGTGTAATTGGATTTGATTTATGTTGCTTGAATATAATTTTTGAGGATTACAGGTTTATAGCAATGGACATGTCCGTAGGTAAAAACCTTGTGTCTAAAATGACAGTTATGTGAAGAAGACGACTAGGTGGCAGCCTATCATTGGCCAATTTGAATTTGGCACGCGTTTTTTTTATTTCCAAATATTTATCTTGTTTTGACATATAATGCTATCATGTTATTATGTGTTCAAACAAACGCTCCAGCGCAGATGGCAAAGGGTGAGGTATTTGAGAGGGAGGACCTGGGTTCGATCCCAGGTCTCAACATTTTCTTGTTTTCCAATTTGTTCATTGTAGATTCCATGCGCCTCACAACCAAGCACCTACCATGCACCTCAAGATCTCACGCCTTGGATCGTCACATGGCCCAGATCTAACGCGTTCAGGCTGCAGCTCATGATGGACATCCCTGGCATAATCACACCAAGACCAGCGCTGTGTTGGACCATTGAATTGGGCTTTTGGACAGAATTCAGCTTGCAACCCTTCAATCTGGGTTGCATCCCCACCAGGCCCACTATTTATTTTTTTAATTTTTTTATTTGTTTTAAGTATTTGTTTAATTATTTTTACAAAACAAAATCATTTTTTTATTAAATCAAAAATCACAAAAAAAACATAAAAATCAGATTTTTTTTCATAAAATATTTATTTGTATTTAGTTAATTAGTTTAATTAAGTTAACTTAAACTTTTTTTTTGTAATTAAAATTTAATAGAAATTAGGTTAACTTAATTACTTTTTTCCTTCCGTAATTAAAATTAAATAGAATTAGGTTTTTTTGATAATTAAAATTAATGTTTGAAAATTAATTATTTTGATTATTTCAACATTGGTTATTTTGTTAAATAAAATTAATTAGTAAATTAGGTTTAACTTGCAAATTGCAACTATTTTTCTCAATAAAAAATACAAAAATATTTTTTAATTAATTAGATTTCTTAGGCTTCTAATTTGTTCCCGTCTTAACTTTCGCGCATTGTTTTTTTCCTTATTTTTATTATTTATTGTAAATGTTCCAAATTTGTAATAGCAAATTAGGTTTACTATTTCGCATTTATCATTTCCCCCGATTTTTGGTTATGTAATCCCCTCCCTAGGGCCTTGTAATAGATAGGGTTTTAATTTCTCGCACTTTACTTCCCGCAATTATAAACTGCCTAGATGTATGGATAATAGGATTGGATGGCAAGATAAATCAGTTTAAAATGGTAGACAACCCTAATTGTGCAAAGATAATTAACTGAAAAAAGGCACACTTGCACATGCTCACTCGTAGGGTTTGCCCCCACTTGGTTGCCTCAGAAATAATGGTCGTGTCCCTCGAACGTAGGGATACCTTAGCAATGACCCTCGATTCAAAATCATCATAAAGATCATAGTCCCTATATGTCCCTCGAGTTGCCTATGAACTGATCTTATGACGATAGTCCCTTCAAAATGCTAAGGTATCTTTACTTGTTGCCTTCAGAGACCATTTTGTCCCTTCGAACGTCCCTTTAAAAATCCAACGACAGAGCTACCTACTCCTTAATAGTAGGATAGCACTGCCTAAAGGAAACGAAAATGAACAAACTTTTTTTGAGTGGGTAGAAATCTTAAATACTTGCTCAAAATTAAAACTTTTCACACAAACACTTTTCAAATATAATTTTCAAAACAAGTTCATCACACTCTTAAGGACCGATACAAGGGTTATCACGAAGTAAAAAAAACTTTTCAAAACAAGCACACACAAGCAATTTAAAAAATAAGCAAGTACCTAAGAGCCCGTGGAAAACCACAGATAGAAAGGGTGCTAACACCTTCCCTTTCTATAATCTACCCCGTGTACTCAGAAATATCTCGAAAAAAGGTTTTTTTTTTCTGTTCTTTTTCCTTTTCCTTTGTTGGATGAAATAAAATTCGGTGGCGACTCTTGCTTACCGCAACATTTGTGAACAAAAAATGAAAACCAGTCAAAACAGTCAGTTCTGCCACCGTATCACACATGTGAAATGATCTCATTGCCTTCCAACTCTACTATTGCCTCAATGTCTTTGAATGCCCCTTGTCATTGACAGAAATTGATTGGATTGATCTTGGGCCATTTGAACTCGGACCTTGGTGATAAAGTTGACTGTGGTGAATCCACGGGACATAGTCATACACTTTCAATCCTTAACTTTTGCTTGGACCACCCTTTTGGGTTTTCAATCCACCAGGATACCCATTTTTTCCCAAGTCGCCCTTTCGGGTTTTCAACTTTCCAGGTGTACAACCTTTTGCATATATCCCTAATTTTTTCCCAAGTCGCCCTTTCGGGTTTCCAACTTGTCGGGTGTACAATCTTATGCATATATCCCTAATTTTTGCCCAAACCTTTTGGTTTGTTGGGATGCCCTTATTTTGCCTAGGTGTGTCAACCTAACAAGTCTCTTATGCATAATATTTTTTTAACTATGTCCGTGTTTATAAGATGTGGGAAGTCTTCACCATCCATGGTAGTCAGCATCATGACACCACCAGAGAACACTCTCTTGAAAACAAATGGCCCTTCGTAGGTGGGAGTCCATTTGCCTCTGGGGTCGCCTTGTGGTAGAATGATGCGTTTTATCACCAAATCACCAGCTTGATATACTCGAGGCTTGATCTTTTTGTTGAAAGCCTTGATCATCCGTTTTTGGTACGTTTGACCATGACAAACAGCAGCCAATCATTTTTCATCGATCAAGTTCAGTTGATCTAATCTTGTTTGAATCCACTCGTCTTCGCCTAGGCTTCCCTCATTCATAATCCTCAGCGAGGGAAACTTCCACTGGCAGAACAACTTCCATGCCATAGACTAGAAAAAAGGGAGTTACCCCAGCTGATGTCCTAGATGAAGTGCGGTAGTCATGTAGAGAAAACGGAAACATCTCATGCCAATCCTTATAGGTTACTACCATTTTCTGCACAATCTTCTTGATATTTTTATTGGCCGCTTCGACTGCGCCATTCATTTTCGGTCTATATAGAGAAGAATTGTGATGCTTGATCTTAAATTGAGTGCAAAGCTCAGTAATCATAGCATTATTAAGGTTTGTCCCATTGTCGGTGATGATCCTTTCGGGGATACCATAGCGGCAGATGAGGTTGTGTTTGATGAATCTGGCTACCACATTCTTGGTAACTCAGGTAAACGAGGCGACTTCGACCAATTTGGTGAAATAGTCGATAGCGAAAAGAATGAAGCGATGTCCGTTGGAAGTGGTGTGCTTGATTTCTCCAATCATATCAATTCCCCATGTTGCAAATGGCCACAGAGTGGTCATGACGTTCAAAGGGATAGGAGGAACATGGATCTTGTCAGCATAGATTTGGCATTTGTGACAAGTTCTTGAATGTTGATGGCAATCAGTCTCCATTGTTGACCAATAGTAGCCAACTCTCAAGATCTTCTTGGCCATTGTATGTCCACTTGAGTGAGTACCAAAGAGTCCATCGTGCATGTCTTCCATGATTTCCTTTGCCTCCTTCTTATCCACGCATCACAGTAGAGTGGAGTCATGGTTGTATTTGTACAATATTCCGTTGCTTAGGAAGAATTTGGCTGAAAATCTTCATAAGAACTTTATGTCATTGATGGATGCTCCCTCGGGATAATCTTGTGCTTCAAGATACCTCATCACCTCATGGTATCATGGCTTTTCCGTGTCAGTGTCAAGCTCATAACAATGTGCAGGTTCGTTGAATCTCTCAATTGTAATCATAGGGGCCTTGTTATCTCATCTGACCTTGAACATTAAAGACATGGTCGCCAAAGCGTCAACCAACTGATTTTCTTCCCTAGGGAAGTGCTCAAAAGTGATCTTTTCGAAGTAGGGAATCAGGGATAACATAAGTGCCTTGTAAGGGATGAGATTAGGGTGCTTAGTGTCCCAATATCATTTTACTTGGCTGATCACTAGAGCCGAATCCCCAAACACATTCAAATGCTTGATCCTCAAGTCAATGGCAGTTTTCAGACCCAAAATGCACGCTTCATACTCGGCCATATTGTTCGTGCAATCGAAGCATAGTCTGGCGGTGAAAGGAGTGTGGCATTCTTCAGGAGAGATAATCACAGCACCAATTCTGTTACCTAAGGCTTTCGAAGCCTCATCGAAGACCATAGTCAATCGGGATCCTTGTTCAGGTTCGTCATACGGTCTAGGTTTTGCACAGTCGGTGACCAGCATGATGTTCTCATAAGGGAAGTCGAAGTTCATAGACTGATAATCATCCACAGCTTGATGGGCCAAATGATCTGCTAGTACACTTCCTTTGATGGCCTTTTGTGTAGTGTATTAAATGTCGTACTCAGTCAAGATCATTTGCCATCTGGCTATCCGTCCGGAAAGGGCAAGTTTCTCGAAGATGTACTTGATTGGGTCCATCTTGGAAATCAATAGAGTGGTATGAGTTACAATATACTGTCTTAGCCGGTGAGCAGCCCATGCCAGAGCGCAACAAGTTTTCTCGAGCAATGAATATCTGGTTTCACAGTCGATAAATTTTTTTCTCATGCAATAAATAGCATGCTCTTTTTGGCCAGAATTGTCATGTTGGCCCAACACACACCCCATAGAGTTCTCTAGTACTGTCAAGTACATGATCAAGGGTCTTCTTTCAATTGGAAGCATGAGAATAGGAGATTCTTATAGGTATTCTTTGATTTTGTCGAAGGTAGCTTGGCACTCATCATTCCATCTGATTACCTGATCTTTCTTCAAAAGTTTGAAGATTGGCTCACAAGTAGCAGTCAAGTGTGATATGAAGCGAGCGATGTAATTGAGACGACCCAAGAATCCTCTAACTTCCTTTTCAGAATGAGGGACTAGCATTTCTTGGTTGGCCTTTACCTTGGTAGGATCAACTTCAATTCCTTTATTACCGACAACAAAACCTAGAAGCTTTCCAGATCGTACTCCAAATGTGCATTTGTTAGGGTTCAACCTCAATTTGTACTTTTTCATCCTTTCGAATAGTTTGTACAGGTGATTAAGATGTTCCTCTTTAATTTGTGATCTGGAAATCATATCATACACATAGACCTTTATTTCATGATGAATCATGTCATGAAACAAAGCTACCATATCTCTTTAATATGTTGCCCCTGTATTCTTTAATCCGAATGGCATGACCTTGTAGCAAAAGGTGCCCCATTGCATAATGAAATTAGTCTTCTCCATGTCTTTGGGAGCCATCCTTATTTGATTATAGCCTGAGAATCCATCCATGAATGAGAAGACTTTATACTGAGCAGTATTATCGACCAAGACGTCAATGTGTGGTAGAGGGAAGTCATCCATGGGGCTTGCCCTATTCAGATCCCTATAGTCTACGCGCATGCGAACTTTTCCATCTTTTTTCGGCACTAGCACCACATTAGAAACCCATTGAGGATAGGATGTCACATCTAGGAACCCATCATCAAACTATTTCATTACTTCAGCTTTGATCTTCTCAGACATATCAGACCTCATGCGACGAACCTTTTGGTTGACAGGAGGACAATCTTCTTTTGTTGGCAGACGATGAACTACGATGTCGGTATCCAACCCAGACATATCTTTATAAGACCAAGAAAATACTTCCATATATTCATGTAACATCTGAACCAACCTGCTCTTGGCATTATCTTCTAAGTTAGCGCCAATCTTGATTTCCTTCTCATCTGCTTCAGTACCCAGATTGATGACTTCAAATGACTCTTCGTGCGATTGAATAGCTTTTTCCTCTTGTAATATAAGTTTGGATAATTGTCCCGGTATGTCATAATATTCCTCGCCTTCGTCTTCGGCTTGGTTAATTGGGCATTCAAAGTCATAGTCAACAATAGTAGAGTCAATGGAAATAGGATCCAGAGTGGATGAGGACCTACAAGAGTGTGTGTGCGTGCATGTAAGATACATGGCTATTTTTGAAAATGTATTTGAAAGAAAATAAAGATAATGAACACAAATATTTGAATGAAAAAGAGTCCAATGTACTGAATGATCATATGATTAGATGAACATAAATAAAACCCTTGACAAATGGACCAAAGTGCCTCGGGCCAAGCACATGTCTTAAAAGTCATTGTTGAACATTACAAAGAAAATGTTCTTGAATTGAAAGAAAAGCAATAACAAGTAGATTACTCCTCAATGAAGGAGATGGGCACAAAGTCCTTTGCATGTCAATTCTTCAGCTCCATTGTAGTGGGATACACCCAATCTTCAAATGAAGCTTATTCATCCAAATCACCCACAATGTTGACTTTATGGCTTCCAATGCAGAGAGGTGGCTTTCCAGCACAAGCACGCCTCACTTCCATCTGAGCTTCGACGGTGAAGCCCAAACCAAACTTGTCCGCTTTAAATGGGATATCGAGGAGTTACCCCCAAGTATCACAGTTTCCTTCTTCAATTGTCGCACGAGCATCTTTGACTGAAACCATCTTCAGCACGGCCTTAACAACTTTAGACTCATCAGGGGAACAGTTGGTAGCAGCAACCATTGGTGGTACAACCTCAAAGGCTTGACACGGGGTCTCAATGAATTCTCCATCCATCTCTATGTACTTGAAAGAGTTAAGGTGGATCACCATAAACTCTTCTTCACCACAGACAGTGACAATTTTCCCTTGACAGGATATTTAAGCTTTTGATGGAGAGTTGAGGTTACTGCCCCAACTTTATGGTTCCACGGGAGACCCAACTGACAAGAATAGGTAGGAAGAATATTCATAATGTAGAAGGTGGAATTGAAGATTTGGGAGCCCACTTTGATTGGACGATCTACTTCCCCATGAACTGTCCTCTTGGATCCATCGAATGCCCTTACAATGATATCACTTGGCTTCAAGACTAAACCTTCACAGTCTACACGGTCTAACACCCCCTTGGGTAATACATTCAGAGAAGAACTAGTGTAGACTAGCACATGTGCTAAGGTAGTCCCTTTGCACTCGACATAAACATGTAAAGCTTCATTGTGATTCTTCCCAAGAGGTGTTAAGTCAGCATCCAAAAATCCCAAGCCATTATCAACTGTCAAGCTAGCCACACAATTCTCAAATTGGTCCGTTGTTGTCTCATGGGGGACATGAGCCTTTTTCGGGAATTTGATTAATGTCTGAGCATGGGCATCAGAATAAAGCAACAATGACAACATTGAAATCTTATAATGGGTTTTCCCCAACTGTTCCATAATCTTGAAGTCGCTCCTTTTTATGATCTTCGAGATCTCGTCCAACTCACAAGCGGAGGGTTCTTCATCAGCAACATCTTTGGAGGGTATTTCAGTTACAACCGGCTCAACAACCGTTTCCTTCCCTCTTGTATCGGTACTGGGCTTGGCAGCAGTAATGCAGATGGGCGCCTTTGTAACAACTGGTGGCGAGATATTGGGTGAAAATATTCTCCCAGTTCTGGTTACTTTGCTTGAGCCAGCTACGTTACCAACATTGTCATCTTCTTCTTCGATCCAAGTGTCTTGTTTAATCCCATGATAGAATACCTCAACACCATAATTCCATGGTACTTCCTTGTTTGAAGAGTAGGTAATTGGTCCGGGATTGGTAATTATTAAGGGAGCAACATTGGTTTTATTCGAAATCCTAATAGGACCTTTGAAGGTGATCCTAAGAGGCTTGTTTGAGATGGTAATAATGGAGAGGTATTCACATTTGTTAGTCAAACTTTTGATAAGCGGGGTCTTCTCAAATAAAATTTCGTGGCTATCCATCAGGCATTGAATTCCTTTCTTCAGCCCTTCATATCCATTGAGTTGTCTTGTACAGCACATACAGTCTTTTACACAGCCAGGGAAAATCCCAGCTTTCAACAGATTGTTTTTTATTATATTCAACAGAGGGGTAAATTCTTCAACAGATGCAACAAAAATCGTATCTTCAACAACATTAACACCCTTGTCATGCTTCGGCATTGGAGCAGTGATTACATTCAGAATTGGAGGAGGATCAAACTCAATAGTTTTATTATCAATCAAATCCTGAATTTTGTTCTTCAAGGCCTAGCACTGGTCAGTCTTGTGCCTGAGGCTGCTTGAGTGGTAAGCACATTTAGGGTTCGGATTATACTTTGGCGAAGAGGTATATGGGTTGGCAGGTGGATCGCACAATGTCACCAAATTAGCCTTTAGCAAATGTTGAAGGACTTGAGATAATGACATGCCTAACCTCGTAAATTGTCTTCTCGGAGTTTCAAAATGTTGATGATTTGTATATGGTCTTGGAGTAGGAGTTGGATTGGATATTTAGACAACATTGACAGACGGGTGATCATTATTCTTGGTACGGGACCTTTCCCCGTACACAACATTGACTTCCTTTTTTCAAAAAAAGGTTTCTTGATAGGATTGGAAATGAAGGTAGATTCCACAGAGATCTTCCCACTTTTGATACCACTTTCAACTCTTTCACCGGTTAAGATTAATTCAGTTAAACAAGAAGAAGAGCAGCCGACCAATAGATTAAAGAAGGGACCAGATAAATTGCCCATGAACATGTTGATGTGCTCCCTATCAATCAAGGGTGGTTGAACCCTACTGGCGAGGTCTCTCCACTTTTGCGCATATTCCTTAAATCCTTCATTCTTTCCCATGGCCATATCTTGTAATTGAACCCTTGTTGGCGCCAAGTTGGTGTTATACTGATACTGATGGTAGAAGGAGGTAGCTAAATCCTCCCATGTATTGATACGGGATCCATCCAACTGATAAAACCATTCAACTTTCATTCCGGCTAAACTCTCTTAGAAAAAGTGAACCCAGAGCTTCTTATCAGTAGTGTGCGGCTGTATCTTGCGCACATAAGATTTCAGGTGGAGTTTTGGACAAGAAACTCCATCGTACTTTGTAAAGATTGGTATTTTAAGTTTGTGGGGATTGACTACCCCAGAGATCAAACCCAAATCATCAAAATCTAAACCGGGGACGACTTGGATTTCAATAGCTTTTAATCTATCTTCTAACTGCTTATATTTGATTTCGGCGGGTGGATACTGCTCGTCGAAATAATCATCATCAGATGCTTGATCATTAACACAGTCAGCCTGAGTACTCGTGACCTCACCAATCTTGTTCTCGTCCTCTTCAGATGAGTCTTCTCCTAATGGGATCTGACGGACTGTCTCCTCGAACCTTCTACCCATGTTGAATAGAGCTTTCTTCTTGGGCTTCTTCTTAACTTCCAAGAAAGCCATCATGTCTTGCCGCCCCTTGGCTAGGGCCAGTAGAGTCTCTTGGAATTGAGAGTTTTGTTCTTGGAGATCCCTCACAGTTTTCTCTAAATCCATCTTGCAGAAATAAATAGCAGAAAGATAAGGAAACCTGTTATGCGAAAATCTGTTATGTTATAATGCATGGAATATGCACATGCAAATGATTTCAAGGATTGGTGAGATTTAAATTTGTATAGACAAAAGAATGAACAATCGTCAATTTTCATTAAAAAAATCAAGAAAGATTACATCATGCCTCTTGGGCTTACAAAATAACTTTCTAAGATAAAAAGACTGAACGCATCCTCTTCAGTGCGAGATAGGCATTCACACTTTTCTCTTCTTGTAGCTGCTTCGTAAGTTCCAAGACCCTCTTCTCACTAGCATAGAATTGAGCTTCAAAAGTATCTTGTTCTTCCTTTAGCTAAATCCAACCCTTTTGCAAGTCTTCGAGAGAGGTAGTCATGTCAGGATGGAGGATAGTGTAGGAAACATCTCCTTCAACCACAGGCTCCATGATGACTGGTAAGATGGAAGGATAAGGAATTACGAGCTTCTGAGCGTGAGCTCGTACTCAATTAAGATAAGGCTCGAGCGGAATGGAATTCTTGTATCCTAGTGTCTTACTATCCACCTGTTCACCATCCTCAATGCTCGGATAAACCTCTGACGGTAACCTTGATTGTCACTCTCGTAGTCAAAGACCACTCCTTGGATAAGCATCTCATGTGGACCATCCCTTCGGGCGTAACTAAATTGTCGTAAGGCTAAACAGGGGTTGTAAGTGATACCTCCTCTAATTCCAAGCAAGGGGACATTAGGGAATTCTCCATAATGGTCGACAATAGTAACATTCTCCAAAGACCGGGAACACCAATGAATATCTGAATTTCTGAGCGTCATCAACCTATGGGACCACCTTAAACTTACTCATTCTTCAATACAGATTAGGGAAGATGCAAAATAAACCATCTTGCTAAGAGAGAAGTGCAAAACATGAGGATACCTCTCTTCCTCATAGTGTGAGAGTGAAAATAATGTAGTATGTCTCCTAACAAAGTAGGCATCGGGTTACGAGACAATAATATTTGGACAGCGTTTACATCTATGAGTTGGTCAGGATCTGGAAACAAAACCATCCCATAGATGAGAAGGGCCACAATTTCCTCAAAATCTTGTAATTCCAAGGAGTTCCAACAGTATTGAGCTTTTTCAAACAAGAACTTGGCCAAGAAACCTTTGACACCACTCCTTGTTTCCCAATTAGTTGTGATATCAGATTGTTGCAAGTGTAGTGCTTGGGCAATCTCTTCAGGTTTTGGATCTCTTTTCCTACCGTTGAAGGGTAGTTGATTGAGAATGGGAATCCTCAAGAGTTGGGAGAATTCTTCTAGAATAGGCACAAGTTGATAATCAGGAAAAGTGAAGCAATGGTGTAGAGGATCAAAGAATTGGAAGAGCACCTTCATCATATCTTCATCAGTATTGGAGGTAACCAAGTTTAGGAGGCGACCATGTCTTTCGGTGAATGGAGAATTCTCAGGAACCCTTTATGCTAACTCTTTGAGTTGAGGAGGAATCCTCACGAGATTGACTTGAATGGTTTTTCTGTGAATAGAAGCCATATCCTACAAAATAGAACAAAGATAAATCCTAATAATCCTTGAAATGGTTAGTGAGAATGAGTATGATGTCATGATGTTTATGATGTTATGTACAAATAAATATATACAAACAAGGAAAAAAATCATTAGGTTTAGGATTGCATGGAGCCTCATAGGTAAGTACCCTTTTGAAGTTTAGTTGGCTCAACATGTCCTAGAAATAGTAACCGGGTTCTAAAGGATCCTAATATCATTGGTTTGTCTTCTCGGGCATTATTTCAGCGTAAGCCTTTTTCACGGCGACCAAAATATCCCAAAAAGACAAGCCTCAATGAGTGTAGTATCGAGTATCTACCAACTTCGGACTGCACCAAAGTCGGTCATCTCACTACGTTCTAATGGCCTAGTTGGTCAAGTAAAGGTTTTAAAGTCAGTTAGTGCTTCATGACATCACTCAGCGGCCTTGTATTCTCCTTGATTACTCAAGGGCTACCGGTACCCACAAATATGTCACACTAACATAGCTATTGCTTAGACCATGTCGGTATACCCCGCACAGTTTCCACAATGTATTGCTACTTACCTATAAGGTATCCCAAATCCGGGTAGAGGATTTAAACCCAAACAAAGAAACAAAATATAAAAGCAAACAAATCAAACAATAAAAGCAAATAAAGGTGATCTAGCCCTAAGGTAACCCCACTTTTAATATCGTCCCTAGCAGAGTCGCCAATTCTGTGATACGGTGGGAGAACTGACTTGGGTGTTTTGCATTTTATCGCAAATGTTACGGTTAAAAAGAGTCACCACCGACTTTTCTTTTATCCAAAAGGAAAGGCTAAAAAGAATAGGAAAGACCTTTGAGATTATTTCTTGAGTTCGGGGGGTTAGATTATGAAAAGGGAAGGTGTTAGCACCCTTTTCATCCATAGTTATCTATGGGCTCTTAGTTGCTTGCTAGATCACTTGCTTTTGTTTGAAAATGTTCTTTGTGTGGTTTTTGAAAGTATTTTGAAAAGGTTCCATCGTTTAGGCAAACTTTGTAATAGTTCTCGTTCGTAAGAACGTATACAAAGTGTTGAGCTGTTGAAAATGTTTCATGTTTGGAAGATGTTTTGAAAGTATTTTTGAAAGTGTTGGTGTTTGTATTGAAAATAAGCAAGAGTATTTAATTTGAAATTGAGCAAGCAACTAGGAACAATCTACCTACTCAAAAGTATTAGTTCATTTCTTCCTTTCCTTTGATATTGCTATCTTACCATTGATTTGATAAGAAGCCCTATCTTTGGTTGTAAAGGGACGGGTATGGGTCATCGTATAGCCATGATAGCAATGTTGTGAAATATCTTAGCAATTCTCTTTGAGGGACTAAGATCATTTTGAAAGGAAACATTTGATAGCGTCATCGAGGGACTATGATCTTGTATTTTTTATTGCTTTTTGCTAAGATACTCCACATGCATAACATGGCCATTTTTATAAGGCAACAAAGTGGATTTACCCTAAGGGTGTAAGTGTGCAATTGTGTTGATTTACATGCTTCTTTATCTTGAATTAGGGTTTGCTAACTTGTTGATTTTAGTCTTTCCATACAAACCCTAGTTTACTAGCATTTATATAAAGCGATAAATTGCGGAAAATAAAAATACTAAGCTATTACATCATTAGGGGAGGGGTATACAAATTTACAAATGGGGATTTTGCAAGAAAATTAAATCTAATTAACTATTACAATCATATTGAATATTGTACAAAAATTGAAGATAAAATGCAAGAATGCAAAATGGAAAAAGAAATGATTTTTTATTTTGATTTTATGAAAGGTTTTAACCTAAACCTAATTGAGAAAATAATTAATAAAAAAATTAACTAAAATGAACTTAAACTAATTAAGAAAAGAAAATAATTTAAGAATGATTTTTTAGGTTTTTTATGGAAAGGTTTTAAATAATGAAAATAACATGAGAATTGATTAATTAAAAATAAACCTAAGTTCTAAATTAATTTTTAATTTACAAGAAAATAATGTGATAATTAATCTAAGTCTAAACATTAATTATTGTTAAAAAAGAATTAATTAGTTAAAAGAAAATATTTTGGTCTTTTTGTTTTAAGGAGAAAAATAAAATATTAATGAACATCTTTTAAATATGTAAATAAATAAATAAAAATATATTTTTATTAATAAAATGATAATAATAATAAAAATAATATGAAACTAAAATAAAGAAAAAGAAAATGAAATAATAAAAATAAAAGGGCCAGGATGTATGAAACATAATCAGGGGGGAAGTGAGCAAAAATAAAGGCCCAAAAGGAGGAAAGCCCAACACCTATTGCAAACAAAAAAAGGAGAGAAAATAGAAAATATGAAGAAAAAAATGGCAAAACGGACGCTAGGGCTCGAACCCAGGTCCTAAGGGTGACAGGCGCGCGCTTTAACCACTGGGGTGGTGATACATTCATTAACTTGTATACAATAATAAATATATGACACATGTTTTGCCCTGACTGTACTTCATCTTCAACCTCCAGCCAAATGATCTGTAACTTATTCATTTATCAAGCATTTTCAAAAGTTTGAATATGAAACTTGTGCATTTTTCCACCATGAATCCAACCATGTAACTAACTTAAGCTAACATTCAAAGATAAAGATGAATTTATGAAAGTACCAAATTCTGACCTAAATGTTTCAGCAAGTTCAAACTCAAAATTCTCCCTACTCAAGAAACATAAATGAAATCTATGGACTTGTATAGTTTCAGGGCAATGATGTCTACATTTTATCTTCATAAATGCAAGCCTAACAATACCTAAATAATGAGATAGAAGTTCAAGAAAAATACCTCAAAACTGGAAATTGTGAAATGAGTTTGAGCTTGTTTCAATTGATGGTGATGATGAAGTTAGCTTCCTTGAACCTCTAGGAAGCTAATGCAATGGCTGGCTTGAACTGAGAGTGGCTGGAATGGAGAAGTCCAACTGCAATGCTCTGTTTTTGAACTTGGAAGTTGATGAAGATGATGTTACAGTCGTGTAACAGGGGCAGGGGTGGTTTGTATTTGATGTGAGGAAGCTTTTGAAACTGAAAGGCCAAGAAACGCACGAGGGAAATGGAAGTTTGAAGTTCTTGGTCAGAATGTGCAACAATGGTGGTTTGTGATGCAGTTCTGAGTTTAGAGAAGTTTGAGAGCTTGTGTATTCGTCCCTTAGCTTGCACACAACTTGTATAATTATATGGAAAAGGTTAGAGCCCTTGAGGTTGTCAGAAGCACAAGATATAAAGTTATGGCTATGTTACTTGATTTTGAAGAAAAATGAAAACATGGTTTCAAGGCATAGTACAAGCATGGCCTGAGTTTATGGGAGGCTCTAGACATGTTGCTTTTTCCTTTGACATTTCTTGTGATTAGAAGGAACAAGTGTAAAGCTCTATGCGTTGACTTTGTGATTAAAGCCTCTTTACAAGAATGGAATGGTAACTTTGTGCCATAAATGGAAATGCAACTTGGATAATGGCTCACATGCTTGGATCAAAGCTCTAACAGCTGTGTAAACATTTAATTATGGAGTTACAAACAAGTTTGAGGCCTGCAAAGCAAAGATTATGCATCCTAGCTATGAATTGGTCAGGTGTTCATCACAAATTCTGCCTTGTAAATCAAGAATGAAACCCGAACTTCATCTTTTTGATTATGTTAGCTCAAGCATGATCTCAATGAGTTCTTGGACATTTTAGAAAGATAGTAAAATCCTCTACAACCTCTATGTTGGTCATTTTTAAAAATTCCTCTTGGAAATATGTGAAAAATTGCCATGAAGTTAGGTCAAAATCCTTCCTAAACTAGGGCAAAATTTCACTAAGTTTCCAAGTTTCATGAACATGTATTCACAAAATCATAACTTGAAATAAATGAATTTCTAGGAGAAGTTGTGTTCTAAAATGCTTTATATCTCATTTATATCTACAACTTTCATGTTGAAAGTTTCCTTTGAATCATCTTGCATCATGGTGAAAATTTGGCTCAAAGTTGTGAAAAAATATGAAGTTTCCAACACTTAGAAAAATTTCTAAGTTTAGAAATTTTGACTTTTCAAAATGAAATCTTGACTTTTTGATTTCTTGATGAAAAAGTTTCATATTTTGACATGTTTTGATGAATTGTGATCTTTGACTCTTGATTTTGACCAAAAAGTCAAAGTTTGACTTTTCAGTGTGCAGTTGACTTTTGATCAGTTGACTGAAAATCAACTATCAATCAATTGATCTTGAGGGAAGTTTTGAATCATGCCATTAGGCCAAAATTATACAATTGAATCCTTTAGATCATGTCTCCAACCAATCAACCATTTGCTAGGTCAAATCAGAAATTACACTTCCTCAATCAAAACCCTAATTTTGACCATTTTGCCCTTTTGATGATCTGATCAAATTTCTTGAGGAATTGTGGTACAAACTTGATAAAATGACATATATAGGTTCATAATGTTGATATGGATAAAAAATTATGAATTTTGACTGTAAATTGACCACAGTTGACTTTTTTCCCAATATAGTTGATTTTTAGGTCAACTGATCAATTGACTGAGCAAAAATGTGATCCAAGACTTGAAACTTGACATGAGCAATCTTGAGGGTCCATAATGATCCATGAAAGTCATTTGGGGAATTAAAAGTCCATTTGTCCTTGTGCAAACTCAAACCCTAATTTTCAGTCATCAGTGCTTAAGGAGGTGTCTTGAGCTGATCAACCCTAGTGCAATTTTGACCCAAAGGAGATCTTGTGAGAGATTACTTGATAAATGAAAGGGAAAATTTTGGGGTGCAACACTTACCAACTGGTGATACGTGGATCCGGTGATCTAGGATGTTGCAAGCCTTGGGAATGGGTGGAATAAGTTCCTAGGAATATTAGGAATATGACTGAGCAGTTGGTATGGATGGATGATGGCTGAAAAACTCAATTTCGAATTTCACAACTTTTATGATTTTTTGACACTTTATGGAGCTTTGGTAAGACGATTTATTTTTTGTCCCCTTTTGCTCATGCCTCGGTCTTGTATTTATAGAGGAAGAAGAGGGCTAGCAAAGATGGTAAGAATCCACCCATAATGGCCCTCTTTCAAACCAAAATCAAACACATTAAAAAAGTTCCAAAAATGAAAATTCTTGCCCATTTTGAGGTGCAATGCACCTGGCCTCCTTTGCACGAAATTTTGGGCCAAAAATAATTCAAACCATCAGCCCATATTGCCATAACCAATATTTACTATTTTATGGAATTTTATTTAATTTTTATTTGAATAAAACAAAATAAATATGGATAAAATAGTTAGAAATGGAAAGGCATTGTAGAAATGATTTTAGAGGTCTCTCATAAGGTTAGGAAGATGTTTTAAGTCCAAGAAGTTAGGCCATTGACCTAAAAGTTCAAGTTTGCCCAATGCACGATTCTTGAAATTTCCCACCTTTTTCTAACTTGGGAAAACCATAACTTGCTCATTTTTTATCAAATTATGATGATCTTGGACATTTTAGAAAGCCCAAGATGTCTAATTCAATCCCTAGTCTTATAAATTTTGCATTTGAAGACTTTATCTTGATGTAAATGGTCTTGGCAAAAAGTGTCTTTTGTTGACTTTCTAAAAATAACCTGTAATGTATGAGCTTGTAACTTCCAAATGGTGCATTTATTGAACTTGAGGATAAATGTGAAGTTGTAGGGAATTGGATTCTCTTAAAAATGATCTTTGGTTGGGTAAAAATGGATGAAGTATGTGAAAGTTATGCCTGGTCAAAGTTCAGTTGACTTCTCCTATAGAAACCCTAATTTAGCAATTCTTGACTTTTGATAAATTAAGAGCATTCCTTGAGGAATCATGATCAGCCCTTGATAAATTGATGCATATCACTTCAAAATGTTGATGTTGACCAAAAATCTTGAAGTTTGTTGTTTATTGGCCATAGTTGACTTTTGACCTAGTACAATTAACTTTCAAACATTTGAGCAATTGACGGAGCAAACTTGTAGTGTAAGGCATGAAATTTGGCATGGACATTCCTGAGGACATATTAGGGACCATAGAAATCACTTAGAGCCTTTGCAACCCAAATATCTGGTAAAAAGTGAAACCCTAATTGAAGGTTCATTACTTAGGAGGAGAATTTGTCTAATCAATTCTTTGGTCAACCTTGAGCAATTGAGGACCTCAATGAGCATATCTTGAGTAAAAATGGGAGGGCAAATTTTGTGGTACAAGAGTAGTCCCTCGATGAGCCTTTGATACTGCCTTCGTTAAACGATCTTAGTCCCTTACAATAAAATTGCTAAAGCGCCCTTCAAGTTGCCTTTAAGACTGTACGATGACCCTCGCCTGTCCCCCACACATCAAACGATGGGGCTTCCTACTAACTAATGGTATGATAGCACTATCTAAAGTAGGAAGAAAATAACATAAACGACCTTGAGTACGGGTATAATACTGTTAATTGTTTGCTCACACAAAAAAAACATCTTTTCACACAAACACTTTTCCTTGAAATATTTTCAAAATAAACACTTTGTATGTGTTCCAACTGACACGAGAATTATTACAAAGTTTGTCGAACTTAGGAATTTTTCAAAATATTTTTAAACATACACACAAAATCATTTTCAAACAAAGTGAGCTAGCGATTAAGATCCTGTAGATAACTACAAATGAAAAGGGTGCTAACAGCTTACCTTTTCATAACCTACCCCCCGAACTCAAAATCTATCAAGGTATTTCCTATTCTTTTCACCCTTTTCTTATTGGATAAAAGAAAAGTTAGTGACGACTCTTGCTATCCACAACATTTGCGATAAAATGCAAACCAAGTCAGTTCTCCCACCGTATTACAGTAACCTTCCGTAACAAGCTCAAGAACATCTTAAGCACCGAACAACACACGCATTTGAATCATCCACTGATTCCAATTATTTCTATCAAACACCAGAAGTTTAGTATTTAAACTGCTTATGCCGTTCATCTTCTTTTATATGCACTAAATATCACACAAATCTCAAATCTCACTAAACACTCGTGTTTCCCGATCTCGCAAAATCAAGAAATGCAATTTTACACTACAACATTTTTATCCTATGGCAACGCTTAATTTTAGGGTGGTAAAAATGTCGTTCTCGTAGGTAATAATAAGCAACAAATTTCATATTTCGTTGTGGTAGGATATATATTTCTTATAAATTTTATGCAACGGTTGAAAAGTGTTCTAGTAGACCACAAAGAGAACGATCTTTATTAGAAACGAGTTGAAGTCGTTCTAATATATATTTTAAAATATTTATTAATTAAAATGGGTTAAATAACTTTTTGGTCCCTCTAAATATCTCAAATTTCGTTTTTAGTCCCTCAAATATTTTCCTTCAAGGATTGGTCCCTTTAAAATTTCTCGTCTGAATAACTGGTCCCCAACGTCAAGTTCCACTAACGGCTTCCTATGTGGCAAGACAGGTGGTTTAAATAATTTTTTTTATATATTTCCATGAAATACAGCGTGTACATTGGCTCCTTATTAAAGATGAGTCACATGTCAATTTTGACCTAATTCCTTTCCTTTCCTCTTCGTTTGAACATTCTTCTTCGTGAAAATCTGCAGCACAAGAGTTGTTTCAGTGGTTCATCTTCTTTCTTCTTCCTCCTTCAGCTCCATAACATAATGTCTTACGCTTTAGTGAAATTGCGAGTTGGGAAGTATTGTGCATGTCAGGTTTGGATGGTGTCTTATTATTGCAAGAATGGACCAAATAAGGGTAGGTTGTTTTGGAGATGTCCTTATTGGCAGAGTTCTGATACGTGTAATCTATTCATATGGGATGGAGATCTTGGCATAAAATCTAGAAATGAAGATGTTACCATTAGGAACTCAGATTTGGAAACCATGGCATATGTGGGATATATGAAGTCCTTGTATGAAGATTAAAGGAAGAAGCACAAGAACTTGAAGACCTAATTGAAAACTGAGAAATTTCATGGAATATTGAAGATGTTGTGTCATTTATGATAAATGTGTATTTTGTTATCAATAGTAGTTGCTGAATTGTTTAATGTAATGATAATGTACTGTAATTATAGGTTTTGATTCAATGTACTTGATAAATGTAATTGATTGTAGTTGCTGAATTGTTATCAATTGTAGGTGTTGAATTGTTATCCATATGGTTTGTTATGATTAAGTTGACATAATTTGTAGTATTTCGTACAAAAAGCTAGTAATTTGCAATAAGTTGACATATATTGTGACATGAATACAAAATACATTAAAGGTTCTGTAATAAAGTGGGAGAACTGACTTGGTTGTTTCGCTTTTGATTGCAATTGTTGCGGATAGCAAGAGTCGCCACCAAATTTTCTTTTATCCAAATAGGAAAGGGTGAAAAGAACGGGAAAGACCTTTGAGATGTTTTCTTGAGTTTGGGGGATAGATTATGAAAAGGGAAGGTGTTAGCACCCTTTTCATCCATAGTTATCTATGGGCTCTTAGTTGTTTGCTAGATCACTTTGAAAATGCTTTGTTTGAAAATGTGCTTGTGGTGGGATTTGAAAGTATTTTTAAAAAGCGCCTTCGTTGAGGAAAACTTTGTAAAAATTCTCGTCTCTATAAGAATGCGTACAAAGTGTTTGACTTTTTGAAAATAATCCATGTTTTGAAAGTGTTTGGTGTGATTGGAAAGATATTTGTTTTGAAGATGGATTGTGAGCAAGCAAATAAGAACGTTCTAGCTACTCGAAAGTCTTTTTGTTCATTCCTTCCTTTGATGTTGCTATCTTACCATTGATTGGTAAAAATCCTTATCTTTGGATGTAAAGGGACAGACGTGGGTCATCGTATGCCATGAATAGAAATGTTGTGAGATATCTTAGCATTTCTCTTTAGGGACTAAGATCATTTGTAAGGCAACATTTGAAGCGTCATCGAGGGACTATGATCTTATATTCTTTGATTGTTTTTACTAAGACATCTCACATGCATATTATGACTATTTGCTTAAGGCAACAAGTGGAGTTTACCCTAGAGGTGCAAGTGAGCAAGTGTTTGTATTTCATGCTTGATTTATCTTGGATTAGTGTTTTCTAAGCATTGATTTTATCTTTCCATACAAACCCTAAGTTACTAGCATTTATATGAAAAGCGATAAATTGTGGAAAGTAAATTTACTACACTATTACATACAACATTTGGGGACGGGGTGTACAAATTTACAAATGGGGATTGCAAGAAATTAAATCCTAATTATCTATTAAAACCATATTGAAACTTGAATAATGTATAAGGAATATAATGTACAAGACAAAATGGAAAAAGTAATATATTTGTTTTGTTTTTGTTAAGGAAATTTAATTAAGTTAAAGAAAATAAAATAAATAGGAAAATGTTTTGGGTCTTTTTCAGTGTGAGAAGTTAAATAAAATAAACTAAAAAATTTAAATATATTTTTGGTGTTTTGGGTAGAAAACAGTTTTTTGTGTTTAAAACAATTTTTATGTAGAAAACAGTTTTTGCTTGGGCCCAGGGTCTGTTTTTTTGTTAGTAACTAGGGGGTCAGAAACATAAAAAGGTTGAAGCTCAACTGTGGAGGCCCAGGTGTGCTTCCTGCAAACAAGACAAAGTGAGAAGATATGAAAATTGAACAAAAGGTCTCGCTGGGGCATGAACCAAGGACCTTCTACATGGCAAAGCTTTTAGTGCGCGCTGTTTGTACCACTGGGGTGGTCTGTTTCATCTGTTGGTTAAACAACTTGCACTAAATATAAAATGAATTCAGTTCTGAATGTTTAAACATGGCTTCATCTTATTCCTTCGAGCGCAGGGATGCAAGACTCAAATGTTGAGCTTCAAAAGGCTTCATTTCTCAGCCAACCGAAGATGTAAAAACCTGCCTAAAATTTGAATACAAATCTAACCACATAATTTCAATAGTTATGGGTTGAAGGTTAGCAGTATCAAAATCAAAAATTAACTAGTCATTGTTGAAATTATCAAGACACAAGCAATGAAATCAAAACTAAGAGCATGGTTAGCTTCCTAGACATGATGTCTACATCTTTTCTTTATAATGTATGTACAAATGATGCTTGAATGAAGAGTTCTAATTTTTGAAAGAAAATTACCTCTTGAAGTGCAATTAGAATGAGCTCTGTATGACTTCCAGGAATGATTTGATGATGAGTTAAGCCTGCTTCGACCTCCCTGGAGCTAGAGGGATCACTTCCTTGCTTTAAAAAAAGAGTCATTGAATTGAAGGTTGGTATATGAAAGTTAGGAATGAATCGAAAGGCTCACTAACTTCCTTGAGTGGGTTTTTTAAGGGCTTTAGGAGTGTTCCAAGGTTGGTATATGGACGCTAGGGGTGAATCGAAAGGCTGGTTGACATATGAAGGGATTTGAGATTTTTGTGTGTGAAGTCAAGATGTGTTAGGTTTTATGCTTGGCGCAAGTTCTGAGTTTTTTGAGAGTTTGGGAGTGTTTGAGGATTTTTCCACCCAATAAAGAATCTGGACCTGTGATTTGCAAAGGGTCTCTATACTTATAGAGAAAAGGTTTGGGAAATTGAAGTAACCATATTTGTAAGATTAAAAACTATGGTTTTGTAAAAAACGAAAAAAAAAATCAAGTTGAGTGAATTTTCATAGTTCCCAAGTTCAAGTACAAGTGGGGTCTGTTGTTTGTAGGAGAATTGACTCATGCTTTTGATGTTACTTGCAATCAGAGATAAAGGTTACAAGGCTCAATGCATTTACATATTTCATAAAGCCTGCTTTCCTGAAATGGCAATGATAACTTTGTGCCATACATGAAAAGACCTTTTGGACAATACTTTAAACACTTGGGTAATAGCTTAATTCATTATATAAAAAATTGATTATGGAGTGAAACACAAGCTTGAGTCCTACAAAGCAAGATCATGTAGTGTGGCCTATGGATTCTGTCTTCAACTTGATGCCTTGAATCGAATACTCTATCTTTTCGTTTTGGCCACATAGATCCAACCTTCGACCAAACTCAAAAGCAGACAAAAGTAATTATCTCCAACAATTGCATGTTCTTCGAATGGGTCATATTCATATGAATATACCACTTTGAGTCCTTTCGTTTTGATCACATAGATCCAACCTTCGACCAACCTCAACAACAGACAAAACTATTTGTTTCCAACCATTGCATGTTCTTCAAATGGGCCACCAAATGTAATTCATAGTGTAGAAACTATGTGTGTTGAAGGGTTTAGAGGTGGAATCAAATCAAGAATGAAGGAGGCAATTGCTTTGTGAATCGAAGAAAACATGTAGGAGGCCACTTCTCTGTGAATCGAAGCAAGCCTGTAGGAGGCCATTGCCTTCTGAATTGAAGCAAGCCTGTAGGAGGCCATTGCCTTATGAATCGAAGCAAACCTGTAGGAGGCCATTGCCTTCTGAATCAAAGTAAGCAATGAAGGAAATCGTTGCTTAATCAAAGCTTATGAACCAAGCTTGCTCGAAGGAAGTCAAATGCCTAATTGAAACTTGTGAACCAAAGCTTGCTTGAAGGAGGCAAAATTCCCAATCTAAGCTTGTGAACCAAGCTTGCTCGAAGGAGGCCAAATGCCTAATCGAAGCTTCTGAACTAAAGCTTTCTCGAAGGAATAGCCTGGACTAGATTTTGAATTCGAACTGTTATCTTCAGCCACTCCTTTCTATCTGCTTTGAGAGCCCAATATGATTCATGGAAACTATATGGGGAATTAAAAGTCCAATTGTACTTGTCCAAACCCAAACCCTAATTTAAGCCATCAGTATTGAGGAAGTATGTTGAGCTGATCAAACCTTGTGCAATATTGATCCAGTAGAAATCTTGTGAGGAAATTCTTGAGAAATGAGAGGGTAAATTTTGGGATACAACAGCTGCCCTTGTTCAATGATCTTAAACCTGAAAAGCGAGTATGGCACGTTGTCGTTTGTAGCTTAAAGGTAGAAGATGATTGAACACTAGAGTGCCCATAAATTTGCACTCAACTATGTGTCAGTTGACTGTAAGGAATGGGCTTAAAGATTCCATTTGGATAGATGATGGAGAGTTGTCAGAGATGGGCTTATAAATGCCATCCAAAGGTGAATGTTGATAGAAATTAGGCTAATTATAAGCTTGACTATAACTGGGAGAAGTATCAGAATAAATCTTTGGTTGATTTAACTCTGAATGATATGTTGGAATAGACCCGTGTTAAGCCGTGTCTAGATATGTATTAGAAGGAATCTGTGTAAGATTGCTTCAGGATAAATCTGTATGAAATTGTATCTAGAGAAGGAATCTGTGTAAGATTGCTTCAGGATGAATCCTTGTGAAACTGTGTCTGAAGGTATATGAAAAGGAATCTGTGAAAGATTTCTTTATGATGAACCCGCGCGAAGCTGCATCTGGAAATTTATGAGAAGGAATTTGTGTAAGATTGCTTTATGATGAGCCTGTGTAGGACTACTTTAGGAGATATATGAGAAGGAGCCTGGGTGGGGCTGCTTCAGGATGAGTCCATGTAAAACTTCATCTGGAAATTCTTGAGAAGGAACCTGGGTAGGGCTGTTTCATGATGAGTCCGTGTAAAACTGCATCTGGGAATTTATGAGAAGGAACCTGGGTAGGGTTGCTCCAGGGTGAGTCCGTGTAAAACTGCATCTGGGAATTTATAAGAAGGAACCTGGGTAAGATTGCTTCAGGATGAGTTCGTGTAAAACTTCATCTGGAAATTCATGAGAAGGAACCTGGGTAGGGCTACTTCATGATGAATCTGTATGAAACTTCAACTGGAAATTTATGAGAAGGAACCTGGATAAGGCTGCTTCATGATGAGTCCGGGTAAAACTGCATCTGGGAATTCATGAGAAGGAACCTGGGTAGGGTGGCTTCAGGATGAGTCCGTGTAAAATGGCATCTGAGAATTCATGAGAAGGAACCTGGGTAGGGTTGCTTCAAGATGAGTCTATGTAAAACTGGATCTGGGAATTCATGAGAAGGAACCTGGGTAGGGTTGCTCCAGGATGAGTCAGTGTAAAACTACATCTGGGAATTCATGAGAAGGAACCTGGGTAGGGTTGCTTCAGGATGAGTTAGTGTAAAACTTCATCTGGAAATATATGAGAAAGAACCTGGGTAGGGTTGCTTCAGGATGAGTTCGTGTAAAACTGCATCTGGGAATTTATGAGTAGGAACCTGGATAGGCTTGCTTTAGGATGAGTATGTGTATAACTGCAGCTCGGAATTCATGAGAAGGAACCTAGGTAGGGTTGCTTCAGGATAAGTCCGTGTAAAACATCATCTGAAAATATATGAGAAGAAACCTGGGTAGGGTTGCTTCAGGATGAGTCTGTGTAAAACTTCATCTGGAAATTTTGAAAAGGAATCCGTGTAATATTACTTTAGGATAAGCCCGTGTAAAGCTGCATCTGGTCGCATAGGTAGCTGCTCTGTCTTGTTTCAGGAACTATTCTTGGACCTGTTGAAAATTGTTGATGATAATTATTTGTTGATTGATATTTCCTAAAAAGGTAAAGAGTTAGTTGTATGCAATGCTATGATGTATGAGATTCATTGTGTAATGGTGTTCTCAACATAAATGAGATTGTGCTATATGCATTTTGTACACATATGCTATGACGTATGAAATGTGAAATGTTGTTGAAGTGTATCTTTTTCTGGGAAAATAAGTCCTTGACAAATGCTGGTGAGCCTTGGGAAATTAAATCCCGGACTGCTGCTGGGGATGAAGAGTATGCACCTCTTTTAGAATGTTTCCGCTGGGGATTCCTATTCTGTTGTTTGAGTAGAACTCTGCTGGGGAATGTTGGCTTCTATTTGAGGGAAAACTCTGTGGAGAATGTTGATTTCTGCTTGAGGGAAAAGAGTTTAGGAGTTTTAGTTGTTTGTTGCTCTACTGGGGAGTTATCTCTTGATTGGAGAGAATGGAAGTTAACAACTTGTTGGGGGTAAAGAAGTTATTTGTTAACTGGTCGGATTCCAGGCTTTGTAGCAACTCACTGGGATAGTGGCAAACTTTATTGGGGGAGAAGGAGTTTTGCTAGTAATATGTAAGAAGTTAAGCTAATATCTGGTTGGGTCCAAGCTTTAGTAACTGTTTGGCGACTTCACTGAGGATTAGGAGTTGTGGTCCCTTAATTTGTAATAGTCTGAGAGGTAAACTCAAGCTGGGGAATTTGTAGTTTGTTGAGGAAATAAACCCTATTGAAGAGAATATTTGACGAACTGTTGGGGAGGTGTTTTATTTTGGTAGAACTCCTCTAGGATTCTTTAGATCAACTCAGCTGAGGATTTCCTGGATCCAACCTTGTGGGGATATCCATGAATTTGGACTTGAGGGGTTTGTACCCTTATCCATGAAGACTATTCTGTGGGGATAACCTTATAGAGGTGGCTCTGGTAACTTCACCGCGGATCACCTTGTGAAAGGGACTTTGTGGGGATTTGTCATTATCCACAGCATTAAGTGTTGTAGTTACTGCCAGAAAATTTTTGCTTGATTGTACGTTCCCCCTTTTATGGGTATCATGTTCAATGCCCCGAGTGATTCGAATGGAGATCTACCCCCGACTATGAGAGACTTCTTGGAATCTTGACTTGACTGCCCCATATGAGTTGTCCAGTAACATGTCATGCTCCCTTGCTTATAGGATATTTGTCATTGAAAGTGTTTTCCAATTTGAAGTGATTCTTGTTTATTGAGAGAACTTCTGTTCATTGGATATTCACCGTGCGAATTTCTCTATTGTCAAACAAATAGCCTTATGCAAACAATGGTATTCAAATAATGCAAATTTTATATTTGTCTTGAAGTTTTGAAAATGCATTTTTAGTAGATGAAAGAAATTTGTAAGAATATGAATTCAACTTAGGATTTACAATAAGCCTTACAGGAGTCAGGATACCTTTTGTAACAGTATGCTTTCGAACTAACCCATGCTTCAATTAGGACTTTTAAAGGGTTGTAGCGTGGCTTGGTTCACGGTTTAAGAAAAAAAGGATAAGGCTCAAAGTTTATTTGTACCCACTCATTCTTCATGATGTTCTCCAATCCCAAACTCATTTTATTATGCATTTTGAATCCCAATTGAGTCTGGAATGACGTTTTTGGTGATGGTTCGGACACTTGGAAGTTTATTTTGGAAGGCAGTCATTTTTGTAACATTTTTTATGTTGTTGAGGATTTGTAGTGACCTCTTCTTTTTTATTTATTATCCCTGATTTTTGCCTGACTTTTTCTTGTTTTTGAGACTACTGTCAGCGGGATGCCCCAGTTTTCTTAAGTCTCCTTCGTAGGTTTTGACTTAGTGGGCTTTTCCTTTTGAGAGATAATGATTGCCTATTTTACGGGGAACCATCGCCGTGTTTTGATTCAGAAGGATGTTTTTGATGTCATTAATTGTGTACGAAGTGAAAGCTTGTGACTGAACATGCGTTTGAATTAACTGGGAAACTAACCCTGCCCCAGGTTTTGATTAAAGGTTTCAATTAGTGTGAAAAAGAAAACTCCTACTTCTTTTGCTCAAAGGATTTGGCTAGGGATCATCTTCCTTATAACTCAAGTGTTTAGGGATTGAAAGAACGCATGTACATCATCAGCAAGGTCTGTCCAAAAGCATATTGTATGAGATTATAGCATTGTTTTCGTCATCCTCCCTCTAAAGGCTTGCAACTTTTAACGAGAGTTAAATATCACAAAAAAGGGAATAAAAGCACAGTTTAAATATAGTGAAAACGAATGGATTAAATCAAGACAAGCATATGCAATGCATTAATGAAAGTAACCAAAGTCTGACATAAATATAAGTGTTTAAAAAAAACAAAGAAATTACAACTGAAAATTCGAATGAAAAAAATTTCTCTGCTTAAACTTCGTCACTTCAGATGATGTGCCTTGGAGGGATGACAGAAAAGTTCCAATTGACCGTCTTGTATGAATTCCAATGCCTCTTTGTCGATCAGGTCTTGAATCTTGTTTTTCAATTCCCAACAGTTGTTAGTGTCGTGCCCTCGGCTGTTGGAGTGGTATGCACACCTTTCATTGTATTTGTAGTTGAGAGCAGAAGTGTTATATTTTTGAGGAGGCTCCCTCAATGTAACCAGCTTGGCTTCCAACATATGATGCAATGCTTGAGCCAAGGGCATGTTGATCTCAGCAAATTGTCTTCCTTGATTACGCCGACCATCTTGTCATGGTTGGTGAAGTTGTTGTTGGGCTCGTGATGTAGCAGCAACTTGGAAAGGTCTACTCTCCACCAAGCCAACTTCTTGTCTCATTGGAGGCTGATTAATGGCTCGATCCCCAATTCTAGATGTTTGCCCCATATGGTTGCATCCGTCTTGATGAAGCTTGTTGACGAGGGCTCTTAGCTCTTCTTGTCCACGAGCTAAGTTTTGGATAAGAGCCATCTGGCCCACCATTTTCCCCATCATTTGGACTTTCATTGTTTCCATTTCAGTTTGTAATTGTTCCAACTGGTCATCCCTGCTATCCTCAGGATTCTTCTTGGTCATGCTCCTAGTGAGGAGTGTTTTCACTTCTTCTTTCCCCTTGATAGACGTTTGGTTCATCATGACCCTGCATCATAGGCCATTGAGATCCTTGAAATGGTTATTGAAAATGCTATTGTATGATGTTGTGATGTTATGTACAAGTGAACAAAGTAAACAAGTCTTTATGTACAAATAATCATATACACACAAAGCAGATAAGTCCTTAGGTTTAGGCTTGCATGGATTTTTATTGGTAAGTACCCTCTTGAAGTTTAGTTGTCTCAACCTGTCCTAGAAAGTAACCGGGTTCTAGGAGATCTCAATATCATTGATCTTTCTTCATTGGGCATTGTTTCAGTGTAAGCCTCTTTATTGGCAACTGAAATATCCTAAAAGTCAGATCTCAATGAGTGTAGCATCAAGTATCAACCAACTTCGAATTGCACCAAAGCCAGTTATCTCACTACTTACTAATGGCCAAGTTGTTCAATTAAAGGTTCTAAGGTCATTTAGTGCTTCATGACACCACACAGCGGCCCCGTATTCTCCTTGACTATTCAAGGGTTATCGGTACCAACAAATGTGTCACACTAACGCAGCTATCGCTTCAACCATGTTGATATACCACGCACAGTCCCCATAATTTATTGCTACTTACCTAAAAGCTGTCCCTGATCCGGGTGTAGGATCTTTAACAATAACCCAAATAAGGACCTATAATATAAAGCAAGCAAGTCAAACAAATGAAAGCATTTCAAAGGTGATCTAGCTCTAAGGTAACCTCACTTTTAAGTTTGTCCTCGGTAGAGACGTCAGTTCTGTAATACAATGGGAGAACCAGCTTGGTTGTTTCGCGTTTGATCATAATTGTTGCGGATAGCAAGAGTCACCACCAACTTTTCTTTTATCTAAATAGGAAAGGGTGAAAAGAACAGGAAAGACCATTGAGATGTTTTCTTGAGTTCGGGGGGTATATTATGAAAATGGAAGGTGTTAACACCTTGTTCATCCATAGTTATCTATGGGCTCTTAGTTGCTTGCTAGATCACTTTGAAAATGCTTTGTTTGAAAATGTGCTTGTGGTGGGTTTTGAAAGTATTTTTGAAAAGCGCATTCGTTGAGGCAAACTTTGTAATGATTCTTGTCTCTATAAGAATGTGTGATACGGTGGGAGAACTAACTTGGGATGTTTTTCGTTTGATTGCAATGTTGTGGTTTAGCAAGAGTCGCCACCGACTTTTCTTTTATCTAATAAAGGAAAAGGTGAAAAGAACAGGAAAGACCTTTGAGATATTTTCTTGAGTTCGGGGGGTAGATTATGAAAAGGGAAGGTGTTAGCACCCTTTTCATCCATAGTTATCTATGGGATCTTAGTTGCTTGCTAGATCACTTGCTTTGTTTGAAAATGTGCTATGTGGTGGTTTTTGAAAGTATTTTTGAAAAGGCACCTTCGTTTAGGTGAACTTTGTAATGGTTCTTGTTTCGTAAGAATGTATACAAAGTGTTGGACTTTTGAAAATATTTCAATGTTTTGAAAGTGTTTGGTGTGTGTTTGTTTTGAAAATGTTTGGTGTGTGTTTTTTTTGAAAGTGAGCAAGTAACTAAGAGTGTTTCTACCTACTGAAAAGTCTTTGTTCATTTCTTCCTTTCCTTTGATATTTCTATCTTACCATTGATTGGTAAGAAGCCTTATCTTTGGATGTAAAGGGACGGGCGTGGGTCATCGTATAGTCATGATAGAAATATTGTGAGATATCTTAGCATTTCTCTTTGAGGGACTAAGATCATTTGAAAGGCAACATTTGTAGCGTCATCGAGGGACTATGATCTTGTATTTTTTATTGTTTTTGCTAAGACATCTCACATGCATAACATGACCATTTTTGTAAGGCAACAAATGGAATTACCCTAAGGGTGCATGTGTCAATAATGTGTTTGATTTGCATGCATTATTTATCTTTGATTAGGGTTATCTACTTGTTGATTTTATCTTTCCATACAAACCCTAATTACTAACATTTATATGAAAGCGATAAATTGCAAAAAGTAAAATTACTACGCTATTACATCATTAGGGGGATGGGGTGTACAAATTTACAAATAGGGAATGCAAGAAATTAAACATAATTATCTATTACAACCATATTGAATAATGAATAATGTACAAGAAATGAAAATAATATACAAGGATAAAAATAGAAAGGAAATGATTTTGTCTGGTTTATGAGGAAAGTATTTTAACCTAATTATCTAAAAGAAAATTAATAATTAAATTAAGAAAATTAATCCTAAACTAATTAAGAAAACAAATTAAATTAGAAAACATTTTTTAGGGTTTTTTAAGAAAAGGTTTTTTAGTTTAATAAAAATAATATGGAAATTAATTTATTATAAGAAATCTAAGTTCTAAGTTAATTTTAAATAAAAAAGAAAATAAGTAAACCTAAATCTAATTATTATTAAGAAAAAGAAATTAAGTTTGTTTAAGAAAATGTTTTTTTTTGTTTTTTTAGTTTTATAAAGAAAAATAAAAATATAAGTGTGTAAATAATAAATAAAAATATTTTTGGATTTTTTATTAATAAAAAAAAATTAATAATAATAAAAGTAATAAAGAAAAAAAATAAAAATAAAAAATAAAAATGAAAGTCAGGGGAGTTTGAAAAGGGATATGGGAGTTTATTAGGAAAAAACAGATTTTAAAGCCTGTCCCAAATGAGATTTTTGTAATCAGAAAAAATAACAAAATAAAAAAGGGAATGGGCCTATGTTGTGCAGTGAAGTGGGGGTGAGAATCAGCAAAAAAATGGTAGAGGCCCAATATTGGAGGCCCAGCACGCTTACTTGTAACAAGGAGAAAGAAAATGTTGAAAAATAACAAAAAGTGGCAGCGCTGAGGCTTAAACCCACGCCCTTGACATGAAATGTGCACTGCCTTACCACTGGGGTGGCTATACATCTGTTAACATAACTAAAACAATAAATACATAATGCAAAACAAGTTCCATAAATGAACTTCATCTTCAACCTCCAGCCATGGTTCCTGTAACTCACTCATTTCTCAACAAAAATGAAAAATGTAAACATGAAAATTGCTCCATTTTCCCATACGAATCCAACCATATAAATATCAAAAGCTATAAATCAAAGATGAATGAGAATTTCTAATGGTACCAAATTCTGACCTAATTTTTTCAGATAGTTCAAACTTAAAATTCTCACTACTCAAGCAATATAAATGAATTTTAAGGACATGGTCATCTTCAGGGCTATGCTATCTGTAACACCCCATTTCTACCCAACGAGTTAAATAAAACCAGAGTTATAAAAATTTCCAACAAACAAATGGAATGCTACACTTTCAACTTGAAACTACGACATAACCAGCTTAGTCTTTAAAAATAAAAACAACTTTCATTACTACGCAGCGGATTCACAAAATTCAACTGAAAACACCATAACATCTTATCTAACTCAAAACAACTTTAAGACAACAAGTCTTTAATGAAAACAACTTAAAAATTCAGCAACATAATGAAAATCAACAATAAAGTTATCATGCGTTCACCCCCCGAGTACTACGTATCAGAGCGACAACACCGACTCGAACTAACGAGGGTAACAGCTAACCTTCTTGATTACCTGCACGTTACCAACAGAGGGAAACATTCAAACAGAAGGGGTGAGATATCGAACCATATAATCGGATATACAATAAATAATATATTAGTATTAGATCATGCAATTCACCACTTCATAGCTTTTTATCAACATTCAACATAATTAATTCATCCACAGGACAACTCAGAATGCAACATGAAATGCGACTCGTTTTTATCCACATGCATGTGGTACCAATGGAGCAGAACTCCCAACTTAGAAAACTGCCAATAAATATAGGTATCAACAAGGCATAAGCATTCAACTTTATATTTGCCAATCCAGGCCAGCTTGACGAGCATCAGCTCCAACATGATATGCTATGTGTGCATTAACAACATGAACGTAATAACAACAACAATAATTCAACTTAATTCAACGTTGGCCATAAGCCTACAACTTAATATTTTTCCCATAAATAGAGGCAATGAAATCACCTGCAAATTCACATTTTTCAACAAAAATGCCACCCAACAGATCAGCCAAAAATTACTACAATAAACCACATAATTATTCGGACTATTTTGGCTAAAATCAGTTAATTAAATACCGGTCAAAAATTCTATTATTTCTACTTTATAAATCCTACAAAATTATTTATTAAAGATATTAAATCATTATTATTAAATATTTTATATCTTTAAATCGGAACGTAGTAGCTACGATATATCTAATATTTATTCATTTCGTCGCTACTGTATGCAAATTAAGTGCCTCTAAGTGATAATTCTTATATATTGCTACAGCATGCCAAAAGCCATAAAATACTACTTCCACAATTCACTACAGTAACAAAACAATTTAATTCTCCTACATACTTCTTCTCAAATATTGCTACAGTATTCCAAAAACATTTGCCTTTAAGTGCTAATTCATTCTATGTGCCAAGGTATTGCAAGCTATTACCAATGCTACTTTATTATTTTCAATGCTACAGGATGCCAATTCATTGCTCAAAATACTACTTCGTTCCTGCTACTATGTGCAAGCTAATGCCTTTAAATAATACTTCTAGAATAATGCTACAATACCAATTAAGTGCCAGCAAATATTTAAATATTACATTTCGCTACAGCTTGCCAAATAATTGCATAAAATGCTACTTCACAATGCTACAGCATGCCATTTTATATTTATATATATCATCGCTACAATATGTAAGCATGTGCCTTATATGCTACTTCATTCTATTCTCGTTACAGTACGCAAGCAAGTTCTGCTATATACCACTTCTTCATATTACGCTACAGCAAGTAAGTATCATACTCCAAGTGCCTTTTAAACACAACATGAATTTACTACAGCAAGCAAGTTAATTTCTTCCAAACGTTACTTTATTTTTGTGCGCTACAGTATCACTACAACAAGCATGTTCTATTAATTATAAATTCAATTTATGTGCTACAGTAAGCCATAAGTATGGAATTTTTGCAAAAACAAAATACTAAGGCACTTATATATATATTAGTATATCTAGTTATATTGGGTCCTAAATCATCTCTCAATTTCATCAATATACCAATTTCAAACATACTAGAAATAATATTCATAACCCAAATTCACATACTATTAATTATACACCCTATTATAGAGTCAGAACTCCACCCTTACCTTGGATTGGGAGAAACTCTAAGAGGTTTCAACCGATTTTTTGGGGAATTTTGGCACTTGGAGAAATTTTCCTCTTGTTCTTCTTCTCTTCTCCCAAACCCTATTTTCCTCTTTTCTATTTTTCTTCCTGATACAATACTCCCTTCTATTCCCTCTACTTCTATTTCTATATAATAGTTATATTATATTTAATCTTAAAAAAACTCAATTGGGCCTAAAAAGACATACCCCTCTATTACTACACAACACCACCAATTAAGCCTAAATTCATATTTTAAGCTTAATAATAAAATAACACTTTAACTTAATTACACCAAATTAATCCGATTAATTATTATTCCGACTTAATAAAATAATTCCGACTTCGATGATAAAAATTTGAATTAATAAAAAAATATTCAAAAATATTTAATTAAATAAATAATTAAATATCGGGCATTACACTATCTACATTTTGTCTTTGAAAATGGAAAGCTAACAATGCCTATATGAAGATTTCAAAAGTCAGAAAACTTACCTAAAAAATGGAATTCGTGTTTTGCAAATGAGCTGCTTTCAAGGAGTTGTGATGATCAGGTTAGCTTCAGTGAACCTCTAGGAAGCTAATGCAATGATTAGTTTGGAATGAGGATGGCTGAATCGTGCTGGAGAAGTCCAGTTGCAGAGCTCTGTTTTTGAGTTTGGAAGATGATGGAGATGGAGTTACAGTTGTGAAACAGGGATGGAGATGGACTGTATTTGATGTATAGAAGCTTTGTGATTGATTAGGAATGAAAACGCACAAGGGAAATGTGAGTTTAGGTTTCAAAGTCAGAATGTTCACATAGATGGAGTTTTGATGCAAGTTCTGATTTGAGGGAGTTTGGAATATTTTTAGGGTGTTTTTTCTCGTGTATTAGCTCACAAATAGTGCCTCTATTTATAAGCAAAAAGTTTGGATGCTTGGAGAAGTCAGAAATCAATAATCACATGTTTGTGGATTTTTGCTTGTTTTTGAAGAAAGCTTGAAAAATGTGGTTCCGATGCACATGTACCTGGTTTATAGGGTGGCTTAGAAGCTTTAAGCATGTTACTTATGAGCATACATGTTGTGTGTATTCAGAACAACAAGTTAGAGGCTCAAGAAGAGTGGACTTTGTGATTAAAGCCACTTTTCCAAAATGGCAATGTTGTCTTTCTTCCTAAAATGGTATTAAGCATGGGCAATGCGTTGAATGCTTGGATTAAAGCTATAGCAGCTATGTAGACATTTAATTATAGAGTGAAATGCAAGTTAGAAGCCTGCAAAGTAGGATTTGTACAGCATGCTTGAAGATTGAATCAAGTGTTCATCACAAAATTGACTTGTAATTCAAGTTTGAAACCCTAACTTCTTGCCTTAGATTCTATTAACTCAAGTATGATCTCAATGAGTTCTTGGATATTTTGGAAATCTTGTAACATCCTCTACAACCTTCATGTTGGACATTTTTTCAAATTCAATTTGGAACTAGGTGAAACATTTCCATGAAGTTAGGTCAAAATCCTGCCTAACTAGGGAAACATTTCACTAAGTCTTTTAAATTTCCAAGCATTTATAGAAAAATTTCTTCCCTACAATGTTTTAGATCTCATTGAGATCTACAACTTTCATGTTGGAAGTTTCCTTTGAATCATCTTGTATCATGGTTGAAATTTGGCTCAAAGTTATGAAAAAAAAGTGAACTTTTCAACAATTAGAAAAAATTCTAAGTTTTAGAATTTTGACTTTTCAAAGGTAACTTTGAATTTTATATTTCATGATGAAAGAGTTTCATATTTTGACATATCTTGATGAATTGTAATCTTTGAAACTTGATTTTGATCAAAAAGTCAAAGTTTGACTCTTTAGTGTATAGTTGACTAAAATTCAACTATCAATCAATTGATCATGAGAAATGTTTTGAGCCATACCATTAGGTCAAAATTATGTATTTGAATCCTTGAGATCATGTCTTAAACCAATAAGTCATTGGTTAGGTCAAAAGTAAAAAATTTCACCTTCTCAGTCAAAACCCTAATTTTGACCATTTTGCCCTTTTGATAATCTGATCAAATTTCTTGAGGAAATGTGATCCAAACTTGATCAAATGACATATATGAGTTTATAATGTTGATATGGATCAAAAGGTATGAATTTTGACTGTAAATTGACCACATTTAACTTTTTCCCCAATACAGTTGATTTTAGGTCAATTGATCAATTGGCTGAACAAAAATGTGATCCAAGACTTGAAACATAACATGAGCAATCTTGAGGATCCAAAATGATTCATGAAAATCAATTGAGGCTTAGAAAGTTCAATTATCCTTGTACAAACTCAAACCCTAATTTGAGTCATCAGTGCTTGAGGGGGTATCTTGAGCTGATCAAACTTTGTGCAGTCTTGAATCAATGGAGATCTTATGAGAGATTTCTTGAGAAATGAAAGGGAAAATTTTAGGGTACAATAGCTTCCCATGTTCAATCTTCTTAAACTTGAAGAGTTAGATTGGCGGATCTGTCATTCGTGACTTGAAGGTGGAAGATGATTGAACACTAGAGTACCCAAAAATTTGCACTCGAAGATGTATTGGGAATGCTCTTATAGATTCCCTTCGGAGGAATGATGGTAAATACTGGAAGAAGTATAAGCACAAATCTTTGGTCGATTTATTCCAAAACTTGATGTTTTACCTGTGGAAAAAAGGGTTAGTTAGATGCAGATGTATGCATGGCGTTCTCAAGATGAATGCGATTATGCTAAATGTGTTTTATATGTATATACTATGATGTATGAATGTGGGATGCATTTTTGTCCGGGAAAATAAATCCTTGACTACTGCTGAGGAGTTCTGGGAAGTTGAATCCCGGATGGTTATTGGTGACGAAGAATATACATATCTTCAAGTTTTGTTGAAAGAATGCTTCCGTTGGGGATTATCTCTTGAATGCTAGCTGTTATCTGGTAGGATCCAGGCTTCACAACAATTTGCTGAGGATGAGGAAATCAACTGCTATCTGGTCGGGTTCCAGGCTTCACGGTAACTTACTGGGGAAGAATAAATTAACTGTTATCTGGTCGGATTCCAGGCTTCACAGAATATTTCTTGAAATTGAATTGTTATATGGTCGTATCCAGGCTTCGTAGATTTCTTGAAGTGGTAACTACTATCTGGTCAGATCCAGGCTTCATAGTTTTTAAAAAGTTATACTATTATCTAGTCGGGTCCAGGCTTCATAGTGTCTCCCTAGGGATTGTAACTAGTTGTTAGCTGGTCAGACTCCAGGCTTCACAATAACTTGCTTGAATAAACGAATTTGAACTGATATCTGGTCGGATCCAGGCTTCACAATAACTTAATAACAGTAAACCGCTATCTGGTCGGATTCCAGGCTTTGCAGATTTCTGAGGTGGATGAAGTTAATTGCTATCTGGTTGGGTCCAGGATTCACAATAAAATTGTCTGAAGAGATAGGGTTGAACTGATATCTAGTCAGGTCCAGGATTTGCAGTAACTTGCTTGGAACTTAGTTATTATCTGGACGGATTCCAGGTTTCACAACAAACTTCTGAAGGGAATTGTTATCTGGTCGGATCCATGCTTCACAATAACTTGTTAGGGTAGAGGCAAACTCTACTAGGGAAAAGAAGTTAAACACTATTCTGGTTGAGTCCAGGTTCTTCAATATCTCGAAGAGTTAAACTATTATATGGTCGGGTCCAGGTTTCATAGTATTGAAAGTAGTACTATTATCTGGTCGGGCCCAGACTTCATAGTATCTAAAAGTTGTACTATTATCTGGTCGGGTCCAGTCTTCATAATAATTTGAGAAGTTGCACTATTATTTGGTTGGGTCCAGGCTTCATAGTATTGAAAGTAGTACTATTATCTGGTCGGGCCCAGGCTTCATAGTACATTTTGGAGATAGTAAAGGTTTTTTTGACGACTTTATTTGGGACTAGGGGTTGTGTCCCTATGATTTGTAATAATATGAATGGAAAACTCAAGCTGGAGAGGATAGACTATGTCAGATAATTTTGCGGTTCATTGTTTGTTGTATGTTGGGGAAATAAACCCTATTGGCGAAATAAACCTGGTTGGTGAATACTTGAAGAACTGCTGACGAGGTGAGTTCTTTTAGGAAGAGATCCATAACGCTTCTTCTTTTAGGACCCAAATTAGTTGGAGATAGAGTTGTCAAGAGATTGACACTTTGGTTGGGAATCAACCTATGCAAAGAGACTTCGTGGGTAACTCTGTTAAGGATTGGTTTATTGTATCCGGCATTGTGGAGATAATGCTAATGAGATAACTCTGTGGGAATATTCAATATACATTAAAGAGATGCTTGTTGTTTCTTAGCAGGACACATGTTCCAAATAGTTTTAATTATGTTCACATGCCATATGTTCGTTCAATTTTAGTCATTGGACATTTTTGCATTCAAAACAAAAATAGAAAGTTTTCACTTAAAAATATATTTGTATTGATATTTTGCCCATGAATAAGTGTTTTTATACAAAGAGACGGAGATCCTAGTAAGAGGAAATCGTCGAAAGAAAAAGGAAAATTGAAAACAAAAACAAATATCCATGTGGAAATGATCTCATTGCATTCCAACTCTACTATTGCCCCAATGTCTTCGAATGCCCCTTGTCGTTGACAGAAGTTGATTGGATTGATCTTGGACCGTTTGAACTCGGACCTTGGTAATAAATTCGACTGTGGTGATTCCACGGGACATAGTTATACGCTTTCAATCCTTAACTTTTTCCTGGACCGCCCTTTCGGGTTTTCAGCCCACCAGGATACCCATTTTTGCTCAAGTCGCCCTTTCGGGTTTTCAACTTGCCAGGTCTACAATCTTTTGCATATATCCCTAATTTTTGCCCAAACCTTTTGGTTGTCAGGATGCCCTTATCTTTCCTAGGTGTGTCAACCTAGCGGGTCTCTTATGCGTGGTATTTTTTAACTATGTCCGCATTCACAGGATGTAGGAAGTCTTCGCCATCCATAGTAGTCAGCATCATGGCACCACCAGAGAACACTCTCTTGACAACAAATGGTCCTTCGTAGGTGGGAGTCCATTTGCCCCTGGGGTCGCCTAGTGGCAGAATGATGCGCTTTATCACCAAGTCACCAGCTTGATATACTCGAGGCTTGATCTTTTTGTTAAAAGCCTTGATCATACGTTTTTGGTACATCTGACCATGATAAACAACGTCCAGTCGCTTTTCATCGATCAAGTTCAACTAATCCAATCTTGTCTGAATCCACTCGTCTTCGCCTAAGCCTGCCTCATTCATAATCCTTAGTGAGGGAAACTGAACTTCCACTAGCAAAACAGCTTCCATGCCATAGACTAGAGAAAAGGGAGTTTCCCCAGTTGATGTTCTAACTGAAGTTTGGTAGCCATGAAGAGAAAACGGCATCATCTCATGCTAGTCCTTGTAGGTCACTACCATCTTCTGCACAATCTTCTTAATTTTTTTGTTGGCCGCTTCGACTACGCCATTCATTTTAGGTCTATAAGGAGAAAAATTCTGATGCTTGATCTTGAACTGAGTGCAAAGTTCCATAATCATAGCATTGTTGAGGTTAGTCCCATTGTAGGTGATGATCCTCTCGGGGATACCATAGTGGCAAATGAGGTTATGTTTGATGAATCTGGCTACCACGTTCTTGGTGACTAAGGAAAATGAGGCGGCTTCGACCCATTTGGTGAAATAATCAATAGCGACAAGAATGAAATGATGTCCATTGGAAGCAGTGGGCTTAATCTCTCCAATCATGTCAATTCCCCACATTGAAAATGGCCACGGAGCCGTCATGACGTTCAGAGGGGTAGGAGGCACATGGACCTTGTCAGCATAGATTTGGCATTTGTGGCAAGTCCTTGAATGTTGATGGAAATCAGTCTCCATTGTTGACCAATAGTAACCAGCTCTCAGGATCTTCTTGGCCATGGTATGTACAGTAGAGTGGGTCCCAAAGAGACCATCGTGCATGTCTTCCATAATTTCCTCTGCCTCCTTCTTGTCCAAACATCGGAGTAGAGTATAGTCATGGTTACGCTTGTACAATATTCCGTTGCTTAGGAAGAATTTGGATGAAAATCTTCGTAATAACTTTCTGTTATTGATAGATGCTCCTTCAGGGTACTCTTGTGCTTCAAGGTATCTCTTCACCTCATGGTATCATGGCTTCTCGACGTCAGTGTCGAGCTCATAGTAGTGTGCAGGTTCGTCGAATCTCTTAATTATAATCATAGGAGCTTTGTTGTCCCATCTGACCTTGAACATGGAAGAGTTGGTAGCCAAAGAATCAGCTAACTGATTTTCTTCCCTAGGGAAGTGTTCAAAGGTGATCTCTTCGAAGTAAGGAATCAGAGATAGCAAAAGTTCCTTGTAAGGATGAGATTAGGTTGTTTAGTATCTCAATCTCCTTTTACTTGGCTAATCACTAGAGAGAAATCTCCGAACACATTCAAATGCTTGATCCTTAAATCAATAGCAGCCCTCAGACCCAAAATGCATCCTTCATACTCAGCCATGTAGTTCCTACAATCGAAGCATAATCTGGAAGTGAAAGGAGTGTGGCAACCTTCAGGGGAGATAATCACAGCACCAATTATATTACCCAAGGCATTGGAAACCCCGTCGAAGACCATAGTCCATCGGAATCCTTGTTCAGGTCTGTCATACGGTCCAGGTTTCGCGCAGTCGGTTACCAGCATGATGTTCTCATCCGGGAAGTCAAAGTTTATAGACTGATAATCATCAACAACTTGATGAGACAAATGATCTGCTAGTACACTTTCTTTGATGGCCTTTTGCATTGTGTATTGAATGTCATACTCAGTCAAGATCATTTGCCATCTGGCTATTCGTCCGGAAAGAGCAGGTTTCTCGAAGATGTACTTGATTAGGTCCATCTTAGAAATCAGTAGAGTGGTATGATTCAACATATACTGTCTTAGCCGGTGAGCAGCCCATGCCAGAACGCAGAAAGTTTTCTCAAGCAGTGAATATCATGTTTCACATTTGGTAAACTTTTTGCTCAGGTAGTAAATAGCATGCTCTTTTCGGCCAGACTCGTCATGTTGGCCCAAAACACACCCCATATAATTCTCTAGCACTGTCAAGTACATGATCAAGGGTCTTCCTTCAACTGGAGGCATAAGAATAGGAGGTTCTTGTAGATATTCTTTAATTTTGTCGAAGGCAGCTTGGCATTCATCATTCCATCTGACTACTTGATCTTTCTTCAAGAGTTTGAAGATTGGCTCACAGGTAGTAGTCAAGTGATATATGAAGCGGGCGATATAGTTAAGACGACCCAAGAATCCTCTAACATCCTTTTTAGAATGGGGGACTGGCATTTCTTGGATGGCCTTTACCTTGGTGGGATCTACTTCGATGCCTTTACCACTGACAACAAAACCTAGAAGCTTTCCAGATCGTACTCCGAATGTGCACTTATTAGGGTTCAACTTTAACTTGTACTTTTTTAGCCTCTCGAATAGTTTGTACAGGTGATTGAGGTGTTCTTCCTTAGTTTGTGATCTTGCAATCATATCATCCATATAGACCTCTATTTCATGATGGATCATATCATGAAACAAAGCTACCATAGCCCTTTGATATGTTGCCCCTACATTCTTTAATCCGAACGACATGACCTTGTAGCAAAAGGTGCCCTATTGAGTAACGAAAGTGGTCTTCTCTATGTCTTCGGGAGCCATCCTAATTTGATTATAGCCATAGAAACCATCCATGAAAGAGAAGACTTTATGCTGAGCATTGTTATTGACTAAGACATCAATATGAGGTAGAGGGAAATCATCCTTGGGGCTTGCCCTATTCAGGTCCCTATAATCTACGCACATGCGAACTTTTCTGTCTTTCTTTGGTACTGGCACCATATTTTCAACCCATTGGGGATAATATGTCACAGCTAGGAATCCTGTGTCAAATTGTTTCATCAATTCAGCTTTTATCTTTTCAGACATGTTAGGCCTCATGCGACGAACTTTTTGTTTGACAGGCGGACAATCTTCCTTTTTCAGCAGATGATGAACTACAATGTCGGTATCCAACCCTGGCATATCTTCATACGACCAAGCAAACACTTCCACATAGTCATGCAACATCTGAACCAATCTGCTTTTGACACTGCTTTCCAGGTTAGCACCGATCTTGACCTCTTTCCTGTCTGTCTCGGTACCCAGATTGATGACTTCAACTGACTCTCTGTGCCGCTGAATAGCTTTTTACTCTAGTATTAGAAGTCTGTCTAGTTCTGTCGGTATTTCACAATCTTCCTCGCCTTTGTCTCCGACTTGGTTAATTGGACATTTGAAATCATAGTCGAAAATAGTAGATTCATTGGCAATGAGATCCAGAATTGATGATGACCTACAAGAGTGTGTGTGTGTGTGTGTGTGTGTGTGTGTGTGTGTGTGCATGTAAGACACATGGCTATTTTGAAAAACGTATTTGAAGAAAAGAAATACAATGAGCACAAATATTTGGAATGCAAAAGTCCAATGATTTGTATTGAATTATCATATGATAAAATAAACATAAATAAAACCCTTGACAAATGGACCAAAGTTCCCCGGGCTAGGCACATGGCTTAAAAGTCATTGTTTAATATTACAGTCAAAATGTTCTTGAATTAAAAGAAAGCAATAAACAAGTGATTACTCCTCAATGAAGGAGATGGGAACGATGTCCTTTGCGTGCCAATTGTTGAGCCTTGTTGTAGTAGGATATACCCAATCTTGAAATGCAACTTCATCATCAGAATCACCTACAGCATTGACTTCGTGGCTTCCAATACAGAGAGGGGGCTTCCCTGCACGAGCGTGCCTCACTTATTTTTGATCCTTGATAGTAAAACCCAAACCAAATCTGTCCGCTTTGAATGGGATCTCGAGGAGTTTCCCCCAAGTATCACAACTTCCTTCTTCGACTGCAGCACGAGCATCTTTAAGTGAAACCATCTTTGGCACGATCTTAACAGCTTTGGACACATCAGAGGAACATTTGGCAGTAGCAATCATTGGTGGCATAACTTCAAAAGCTTTACACGAGGTTACTATAAATTCTCCATCCATCTCCACATATTTGAAAGAGTTTAGGTGGCTTACCATGAACTCCTCCTCACCACAGACGGTGACAATACTTCCTTTGACCGAATACTTGAGCTTTTGATGAAGAGTTGACATTACTGCCCCTGCTCCATGGATCCAAGGGCGAACCAACAAACAGGAGTAGGCAGGACGAGTATCCATGATGTAGAAAGTAGAGTTAAAAATTTGTGAGCCCACCTTGATCGGGAGATCCACCTCTCCATGAACTGTCCTTTTGGACCCATCGAAAGCCCTCACAATGATATCACTTGGCTTCAAACCTAGTCCTTCGCAGTCTAAACGGTCCAAAGCTCCCTTGGGTAGCACATTTAAAGAAGAGCCGGTGTCAACCAGAACATGTGCTAAGGTAGTCCCCTTACATTCAACAGAAACATGCAGAGCCTTGTTATGGTTCTTTCTAAGTGGTGTCAGATCAGCATCCGAGAACCCTAAACCATTGTCGGTCATCAAGCTTTCCACACAATTTTCAAACTGGTCTGTCTTGGTCTCATGAGGGACATGAGCCTTATTCAAGAATTTGATTAATTCCCGAGCATGAGCTTCGGAACAAAGTAGCAGAGATAACATGGAAATCTTGGAAGGGGTTTGCCCCAACTGCTCCACAATCTTGAAATTGCTCCTTTTTATAATTTTCAAGATCTCATCCATTTTCCGAGTGGAAGGTTCTCCATCAGCAATGTCTTTTGCAGGTATTTCTATCTTAGTGGGCTCAACCACTTTCTCTTTTCCCCTTGTATCAGTACTAGGCTTAGCAGTGGTAATGCAGACAAGCGCCTTGGTAACAACTAGTGGTGAGATGTTGGGTGAAAAGATTCTCCTACTTCTGGTTAACTTACTAGAGCTATTAATGTTACCAATGTCATCAGCTTTGTTTTCTTCGATCCAAGCATCTTGCTTTAGTCCATGGTAAAATACCTCAGCACCATAGTTCCATGGCACTGCTTTGTTGGAAGAGTATGGAATTGATTCAGGAGCGGTAATTATCAGAGGAGAAACAATTGGTTCATTTGAAATCCTGATAGGACCCTTGGAGGAGATCCTAAGAGGCTTATTTGAGATGGTTATGATGGAGAGATCTTCACAATTATTGGTCAAACTTTTGGCAGGCGGAGTCTTCTCAAAGAGGATCTCATGGCTATTCATCAGGCGTTGAATGCCTTCCTTCAACCCTTTGCATCCATTGAGTTGTTTGGCACATCAAACACAGTCCTTCAAATAGCCAGGGAAAATCTCGGCTTTCAGCAGATTCTTCTTGATGATGTTTAACAAAGTAGTCAAGTCTTCGACGGAGGAAACAAAAATGGTATCTTCAACAGCAATGACACCCTTGCCATGATTTGGCATAGGCGCGGTGATTACATTCGGAGTTGGAGGAGTATCAAATTCAATGGTCTTTTTGTCTATTAAGTCTTGAATTTTATTCTTTAGTGCCCAGCATTGGTCAGTCTCATGCCCAGGACTATTTGAGTGATATGCACGTTTGGCGTTCGGATTGTATTTGGGTGAAGAGGTATCTGGATTGGCCAGAGGATCACGCAGTGACACCAAATTAGCCTTTATTAGGTGTTGTAAGGCTTGGGATAGTGGCATGCCTATCCTTGTGAATTTTCTTGGTGGAGCCTGAAATCATTGACGATTTGAAGATGGTCTTTGAGCAGGAGTTGGATTGGAAATCCGGACAGCATTAACGGACTGGCGGCCATCCTTCTTGGTACGGGCCCTTTCCCAATACACAACATTTATTTATTTCTTCATGGTAAAAGTTTTCTTTACGGGATTGGAGGTGGAGGCAGATGCCATGGGAATCTTCCCGCTTTTTATACCGCTTTCGACTCTTTCACCGATTAAGATCAGCTCGGTGAAACCGGATGAAGAACAACCAACCAACAAGTTGAAAAATGGACCAAATAAAGTACCCATAAACATATAAATATGCTCCCTATTAGTCAAAGGTGGTTGAACCCTACTGGCAGGGTCTCTCCACTTTTGGGTGTACTCTTTGAACCCTTCATCCTTCCTCATTGTCATATCTTGCAGCTAAACTTTTATCGGCGCCAAGTCGGCATTATACTGGTATTGGTTGTAGAAAGCAGTAGCTAAGTCTTCCCATGTATGGAAACGGGAACCATCCAATTGGTAAAACCACTCTAGTTGTATCCCAGCTAAGCTTTCTTGAAAAAAGTGAACCCTGAGTTTCTTGTCAGTGGTGTGCGGTTGTATCTTGCGCACATAAGATTTCAGGTGAACTTTTAGGCAGGAAACCCCATCATATTTTGCAACGACTGGTATTTTGAATTTGTGGGGAATGAAAACCCCATATATTAAACCCAAATCATCAAAATCCAAATCGGGGACGGCTTGAATCTCAACGGCCTTCAATCTGTCTTCTAGCTGCTTGTACTTGACATCGGCAGGAGGATACTGCTCGTCAAAATAATCATCATCATCAGACACTTGATCGTTGATACACCCAGCCTGGGTACTCCTAGCTTCTCCAATCTGATTCTCGTCTTCCTCAGATGAGTCTTCCACTACTGGGATTTGACGGACCGACTCTTTGAATCTTCTACCCATGTTGACTAGGGCTTTCCTTTTTGGTTTCTTTTGGCTTCTAGCAACACCATCAAGTCTTGTTTCCCCTTGGCTAGGGTCAGCAGAGTCTCTTGAAACTGAGAGTTTTGTGCTTGTAGGTCCTTCACTATTTTCTCAATATCCATCTTGCTGAAATAAACAGTAGAAAGATAAGGAAACCTGTTGTGTGAAAACCTGTTATGTTATGATGCACGGAAGATGTATATGCAAATGATTTCAAGTATTTATGAAATTTAAATTTGTATAGACAAAGAATAAACAAACGTCAAATTCCATTAATTAGTTCAAAAGGATTACAACATGCCTCTTGGGCTTACAAAATAAATCTCTAAGATAAAAAGGTCGAACACATCCTCTTCGGCACAAGGTAGGCGTTCACGCTTTGCTCTTCATGATGTTGCTTTGTAAGCTCCAAGACCCTTTTCTCACTAACAGAGAACTGAGTTTCAAAGGTATCTCGTTCTTCCTTTATCTGAATCCAACCTTTTTGCAAGTCTTCAAGAAAAGTAGGCATGTCGGGATGGAGGATAGTGTATGGGACATCTCATTTAACCACAGGTCCCATGATAACTGGTAGGATGGAGGGATAATGCATCACGAGCTTCTGAGCACGAGCTCGTACCACCTAAGATAAGGTTCAAGTGGAATAGAATTCTTGTGTCCCTACGTTTTACTATCCACTTTGCTTACCATCTTCCTAGCTCGTATAAACTTCTGACGGTAACCTTGATCGTCGTTCTCATAGTTGAATACCATTCCTTGGATGAGCATATCATGAGGGCCATCTCTTCAGGCGTATCCAAGTTTTCGTAAGGCTAAGCAAGGGTTGTAAATGATACCCCCCCTAATGCCAAGCAAAGGGACATTTGGGAATTCCCCATAACGGTTGATGATAGTAATGTTCTCTAAGGATCGAGAACACCAATGAATATCTGAATGTCTGAGCATCATCAGCCTATGGGACCATCTCAAACCTTGCTCGTTTTTCAACACATACCGGGGAAGATGCGAAATAAACCATCTAGCCAAGAGAGGAGGGCAAGACATGAGGGGCCCTCTCTTCCTCATTGTGTGAGAGTGGAGAGAATGTAGGATATCTCCCAACAAAGTAGGCACCGGATTGCGAGTCATGAAGATTTTGACAGCATTTACATTTATAAGTTGGTCGGGGTTTGGAAACAAAACCATCCCATAGATGAGAAGGGTCATGATTTCTTAAAAAGCTTGTAAATCCAAAGAATTCCAACAATCTTGGGCTTTCTCAAACAAGAACTTGGCTAAGAACCCTTTGACACCACTCCTTGTTTCGCAATTAGTCGTGATATCAGATTGTTGCAAGTGTAGTGCCCGGTCAATCTCTTCAGGTCTTGGATATCTTTCCGTACTGTTGAAAGGTAGTTGATTGATAATAGGAATCCTCAAGAGTTAAGAGAATTCTTCCATAGTAGGTACAAGCTGATAATCGGGAAAAGTAAAGCAATGGTGTAGAGGATCGAAGAACTGGAAAAGCACCTTCATCATATCTTCGTCAGTGCTCAAGGTAACCAAGTTTAGGAGGCGACCATGTCTTTCGGTGAATGAAGAATTCTCCGGGACCATTGATGCTAACTCATTGAGTTGAGAAGGAATTCTTACGAGATTGAATTGGATAGTATTCCTGCAGATAGAAGCCATGTCTTATAAAACAGAACAAATATAAATCCCAATAATCTTTGAAATGGTTAGTGATAATGAATATGATGTTATGATGTTTATGATGTTATGTACAAGTAAGCATATACAAACAAGGCAAACAAGTCCTTAGGTTTAGGCTTGCATGGATTCTTATAGGTAAGTACCCTCTTGAAGTTTAGTTGGCTCAAACCTATTATAGAAGTAGTAATCGGGTTCTAAGGGATCTCAATATCACTGATCTTTCTTATCGGGCATTGTTTCAGCATAAGCCCCTTTCACGGTGACCAAAATATCCCGAGAAGTCTGATCTCAATGAGCGTAGTATCGAGTATAAACCAACTTTGGACTCCACAAAAGCTGACTATCTCACTACTTCCTAATGGCCAAGTTGGTCAAGTAAAGGTTCTAAAGTCAGTTAGTGCTTCATGACACCACACAACAGCCCCGTATTCTCCTTGACTACTAAAGGGCTACCGGTACCCACAAATGTGTCACACTAACATAGCTATTTCTTAGACCATGTCGGTATACCCCACATAGTTTCCATAATGTATTGCTACTTACCTATAAGGTATCCCCAACTTCGGGTAGAGGATTAAAGCAAACCCAAACAAGGAACCAAAATGTAAAGCAAGCAAGTCAAACAATGAGAGCAAGTAAAGGTGATCTAGCCCTAAGGTAGCCCCACTTTTAAGTTTCTCCCCAGCAGAGTCGCCAGTTCTATGATACGGTGGGAGAACTGACTTGGGATGTTTTGCGTTTGATCTCAATGTTGCGGTTTAGCAAGAGTCGCCACCGACTTTTCTTTTACCCAATAAAGGAAAGGGTGAAAAGAACATGAAAGACCTTTGAGATATTTTCTTGAGTTTGGGGGGTAGATTATGAAAAGGGAAGGTGTTAGCACCCTTTTCATCCATAGTTATCTATGGGCTCTTAGTTTCTTGCTAGATCACTTGCTTTGCTTGAAAATGTGCTTTGTGGTGGTTTTTGAAAGTACTTTTGAAAAGGAGCCTTTGTTTAGGCGAACTTTGTAATGGTTCTTGTTTCGTAAGAACGTATACAAAGCGTTGGAATTTTGAAAATATTTCAATGTTTTGAAAGTGTTTGGTGTGTGTTTGTTTTGAAAGTGAGCAAGTAAATAAGAACGTTTCTACCTACTCAAAAGTCTTTGTTCATTTCTTCCTTTCCTTTGATATTGCTATCTTACCATTGATTGATAAGAATCCTTATCTTTGGATGTAAAGGGACGGGCGTGGGTCATCGTATAGTCATGATAGCAATGTTGTGAGATATCTTAGCATTTCTCTTTGGGGGACTAAGATCATTTGAAAGGCAACATTTGTAGCGTCATCGAGGGACTATGATCTTGTATTTTTGATTGTTTTTGCTAAGAAATCTCACATGCATAACATGACCATTTTTGTAAGGCAACAAATGGAATTACCCTAAGGGTGCATGTGTGAATAATGTTTTTGATTTACATGCATTATTTATCTTTGATTAGGGTTATCTACTTGTTGATTTTATCTTTCCATACAAACCCTAATTACTAGCATTTATATGAAAGAGATAAATTGCGGAAAGTAAAATTACTACACTATTACATCATTAGGGGGATAAGGTGTACAAATTTACAAATGGGAATTGCAAGAAATTAAACTTAATTATCTATTACAACCATATTAAATAATGAATAATGTACAAGAAATGAAAATAATATACAAGGATATAAATGGAAAGGAAATGATTTTGTTTGGTTTTTCAGGAAAGGATTTTAACCTAATTATCTAAAAGAAAATTAATAATTAAATTAAGAAAATTAAGTCTAAACTAATTAAGAAAGGAAATTAAATTAGAAACCATTTTTTAGGGTTTTTTAAGAAAAGGTTCTTTAGTTTAATAAAAATAATATGGAATTTAATTAATTAAAAGAAATCTAAGTTCTAAGTTAATTTTAAATAAAAAGAAAATAAATAAACCTAAATCTAATTATTATTAAGAAAAATAAAATAAGTTTTTTTAAGAAATTTTTTTTTTTGTCTTTTTAGTTTTATAAAGAAAAATAAAAATATAAGTGTGTAAATAATAAATAAAAATTTTTTTGGATTTTTTATTAATATAATAATAATAATAATAATAATAATAATAATAATAATAATAATAATAAAAGTAATAAATAAAAATAAAATAAAATAAAATAAAATAAAATATAAAAATGAAAGTCAGGGGGGTTTGAAATGGGATCTGGGAGTTTATTAGGAAAAAACAGATTTTGAAGCCTGGCCCAAATGAGATTTTTGTAATCAGAAAAAATAACAAAATAAAAAAGGGAGTGGGCCTGTATTGTGCAGTGAAGTGGGGGTGAGAATCAGCAAAAAATGGTAGAGGCCCAGTATTGGAGGCCTAGCGCGCTGACTTGTAACAAGGAGAAAGAAAATGTTGAAAAATAACAAAAAGTGGCAGCGCTGGGGCTTGAACCCACGCCCTTGACATGAAATGCACGTTGCCTTACCACTGGGGTGGCTATACATCCGTTGACATGATCGAAACAATAAATACATAATGCAAAACAAGTTCCAGAAATGAACTTCATCGTCAACCTCTAGTCATGGTTCCTCTAACTCACTCATTTCTCAACAAAAATGAAAAATGTAAACATGAAAGTTGCTCCATTTTTCCATAGGAATCCAACCATATAAATATCAAAAGCTATAAATCAAAGATGAATAATAATTTCTAATGGTACCAAATTCTGACCTAACTTTTTCAGAAAGTTCAAACTTCAAATTCTCATTACTCAAGTAATATAAATGAATTTTAAGGACATGGACATCTTCAGGGCTATGATATCTACATTTTGTCTTTGAAAATGGAAAGCTAACAATGAATATATGAAGATTTCAAAAGTCAGAAAACTTACCTCAAAAATGGAATTCGTGTTTTGCAAATGAGCTGCTTTCAAGGAGTTGTGATGATCAGATTAGCTTCAGTGAACCTCCAGGAAGCTAATGCAATGATTAGTTTGGAATGAGGATGGTTGAATCATGCTGGAGAAGTCCAGATGCAGAGCTCTATTTTTGAGTTTGGAAGATGATGGAGATGGAGTTACAGTTGTGAAACAGGGATGGAGATGGACTATATTTGATGTATCGAAGCTTTGTGATTGATTAGGAATGAAAACGCACGAGGGAAATGTGAGCTTAGGTTTCAAAATCAGAATGTGCACATAGATGGAGTTTTGATGCAAGTTCTGATTTGAGGGAGTTTAGGAGATTTTTAGGGTGTTTTTGCTCGTGTGTTAGCTCACAAACAGTGCCTCTATTTATAAGCAAAAAGTTTGGATGCTTGGAGAAGTCAGAAATCAATAATCACATGTTTGTGGATATTTGCTTGTTTTTGAAGAAAGCTTGAAAAATATGGTTCCAATGCACAAGTACCTAGTTTATAGGGTGGCTTAGAAGCTTTAAACATGTTGCTTCTGAGCATACATGTTGTGAATGTTCATAACAACAAGTTAGAGGCTCAATAAGAGTGGATTTTGTGATTAAAGCCACTTTTCCAAATTGGCAATGTTGCCTTTCTTCGTAAAATGGTATTAAGCATGGGCAATGCATTGAATGCTTGGATTAAATCTCTAACAGCTATGTAGACATTTAACTATGGAGTGAAATTCAAGTTAGAATCCTGCAAAGTAGGATTTGTATAGTATGCTTGAAGATTGGATTAAGTGTTCATCACAAAATTGACTTGTATTTCAAGTTTGAAACCCTAACATCTTGCCTTCGATTCTCTTAGCTCAAGTATGATCTCAATGAGTTCTTGGATATTTTGGAAATCTTGTAAGATCCTCTACAACCTTCATGTAGGACATTTTTGCAAATTCAATTTGGAACTAGGTGAAAAATTGCCATGAACTTAGGTCAAAATCCTGCCTAACTAAGGCAAAATTTGACTAAGTCTTTTAAGTTTCATGAACATGTCTTCACAAAATCATAACTTGAAATCCAAGCATTTCTAGAAAAAATTCTTCCCTACAATTTTTTAGATATTATTGAGATCTACAACTTTCATGTTGGAAGTTTCCCTTGAATCATCTTGCATCATGGTGGAAATTTGGCTCAAACTTATGAAAAAAAGTGAACTTTTCAACAACTTAGAAAAAATTCTAAGTTTTAGAATTTTGACTTTTCAAAGGTAACTTTGAATTTTCTATTTCTTGATGAACAAGTTTCATATTTTGACATGTCTTGATGAATTGTAATCTTTGAAACTTGATTTTGATCAAAAAGTCAAAGTTTGACTTTTCAGTGTGCAGTGGACTTTTAATCAGTTGACTGAAATTCAACTATCAATCAATTGATCTTGAGAAATGTTTTGAGCCATGACATTAGGTAAAAATTATGTATTTGAATCCTTGAGATCATATCTTAAACCAATAAGTCATTGGTTAGGTCAAAAGTCAAAAATTTCACCTTCTTAGTCAAAACCCTAATTTTGACCATTTTGCCCTTTTGATGATCTGATCAAATTTCTTGAGGAATTGTGATCCAAACTTGATCAAATGACATATATGAGTTCATAATATTGATATGGATAAAAAATTATTAAGTTTGACTGTAAATTGACCATAGTTGACTTTTCCTCCAATACAACTGATTTTAGGTCAACTGATTAATTGACTGAGCAAAAATGTGATCCAAGACTTGAAACTTGACATGAGAAATATTTAGGGTCCAAAATGATTCATGAAAATCAATTGAGGCTTAGAAAGTTCAATTATCCTTGTATAAACTCAAACCCTAATTTGAGTCATCAGTGCTTCAGGAGGTATCTTGAGCTGATCAAACTTTGTGCAGTCTTGAATCAATGGAGATCTTATGAGAGATTTTTTGAGAAATGAGAGGGAAAATTTTGGGGTACAACATAATGCATACAAAGTGTTGGACTTTTTGAAAATAATTCATGTTTTAAAATTGTTTTGTGTGTTTGAAAAGATGTTTATTTTGAAGATGGATTGTAAGCAAGCAACTAAGAACGTTCTACCTACTCTAAAGTATTTTTGTTCATTCCTTCCTTTGATGTTGCTATCTGTTGTACCCCAATTTTCCCCCCTAAGATTCCTCTATCATATCATATCAACTCGATCATAATAAGATCACACTAGGGTTGGTTCTTCCTCTTTTTCTATCTCCTATCTTTAAGTTTTCTCTTGAGGAATCTCCAAGCACCTTAGTTGTGTATTTTGTATATGCGTTGATAATTAACCTCTAACCAAAATACAAAAAAATAGTTGTCTTTGTCTTTTCAAAATTGTGTTTTGTAGGTACCGAGTCAAAGCATCCGACAAATAAGGTTTTCCGCAGCTTGCATCGACCCATAGAGGCTTGTATCGACTCATGCAAATTGATGGATTGTGTATTGTGTCGAAAGGCAGCTTGTATTGATCCATAAAGGCTTGTGTTGAACTCATGCAATTTGACTGATTTTGTATTGTGTCGAAAGGCAGCTTGTATTGATCCATAAAGGCTTGTGTCGACTCATGCAAATTGACTAATTTTGTTATGTGTCGAAAGGCAGCTTACATCGATCCATAGAGGCTTGTGTCGACTCATCCTGTTTTGTATAACTAGCATGTGTCGACACATACGTGTAAGGTGTCGACTCATGCAAATTGTTTGATTATGTATTATGTTGAGATAGCAGAATATGTCGATACATAAAAGCTTGCGTCGACTCATGCTGTGTTATACAACTAGGATGTGTCGATGCATACGACTCTTGTGTCGACTCATAACAGTAAAACACACGTGATTTTTGAAAAAAAAGCCAGCAATTTCAAAATTGTCATCTTTTTGGCTCTAATTTTTCTGCATAATTTGAAAATTACATCATTAATTCAATTTTTGGCTCCAAGAATCAATTACCAAATTACCACTAATCCCAATCCTAAACTCTATAAATAGAACCCTCATCTCATTCAAATTTCAAGCTTTTGATAGCCAAATCCACCTTGCTAAAAAATCTCTCAATTCTCTCCATCTACCAAATTCACTCAAAGCTCCATTTTCAAAAAGTTAGTAAGCTTTGCATTGAAGCTTACTAATCTTTGAGCTAAACCTTCATCCAAACACTTTTTCTTCATCAATTCTCTACATCCAAGCTTTGGTAATTGATTCTTGTTGTTGGATTGAAGCAAATTATGGAAGTTGTTTGATAATTCTCTAATTCTACCTTTGGTAAGTTGGATCATCATCTTTCACAATGTGATCTCTTGTGGATTTCTGGTTTTGATTCATTGAGCAGTGTTTTATGATTCCATTAGTGCTATTTTCTCATAATTTGATGGAATTTTCACACTCAATTGGATCCATGATCATAAGGTGTTTGATGAAAAGTTGGAACAAGAATTTGATCCTTGAGATGTTGTTTTCGACTGATTTTAACAGGTTGCAATCAATTTTTGTAACATTGCAATTGTTTGTCACAGAAAGTTGATTTGAAAAAAAACGGCACTGATGCAATTGGTAGCTGTCGAAGCACAATTGATTGCAACAGTGTCGAAAATACTTTTTCTACCTTATTTTGGGGTTGTTTTGACTCAAATATTTTTTTTGCTCACTCTCTTTGATGGATAATTTGGATTGCAATTTTAAATGTCCAATTTGTCTTTAAACTCAATGGACTTTGTGATGTAGATGAAGTTGGATAAATGTTCATCAATTCAAATCTACCTAAGAGTGAATTATTTAATTCATTTTTGGTGCTTTGGATTAATGATATGTTTAGTGCTTTAATCCATCTAGAGGAGTGGTTGAATTTAAAGATGAAAGAATTTTGAAATGGTGATCCAAATTAGCTTATCATTCCTCTCCCTCTTCATCTTATCCATTTCTTTTTTAATTGTGCTACATGTTAAGGGATGGTGATCTCTATACCATTTATCCAAACATGAAGTACATAGATTGCTATTGACCGGCCTCAAAATAGGTGCGACTTCTACATAAGTCCACTTATGATTGCTTAACATAGCGCTAAATTTTGTCCCGATTCGAATAAATGATCATTCGTGGCCCAAACTTATGATTGTGAGCCCAAGTATGTTAATTTGATCTCTTTGATCCAATAACGTTGAGATTCATTGTATGGAGGCTTTGGTTCTACCAATCCTCTAATGGATCTACAACACCTTTGGTCAACGCGGATCACTTAAACATCGTTGATCATTAAATAGTACTTTTGAGGATTCCAAAATGGATGATATACTTGACAAAAAGAAAATGCAACTTGTTGTGTGGAGGCTTTGGTTCTACCAATCCTCTAATGAGTTCCAAATGCAAGTTTCAAGATGGTCATCCAACTAACCACTAATTTTTAACAATTGACTTTACTTTATGCTTTTATTTTTTATGCTTTATGTACCATTTAATTTAAGCATTTACATTTCATGCCATTTTTTATTTTGCTCACTTGAGCATTTACTTTTATGTCATTTTTATTTTGCTCACTTGAGCCTTTCTTTTCCTTTTAAAGACACCTAATAATCAACATGAACCATAAAAAACTTTAATGATACTTGGACTATTTGGTTACTATCCTTGGCATTATGGAGTATTGGACTTCTTGGACTTAGGATTAGAGACCTTGGCCTATCTTGGAGACTTTGTGACTTTATTTGATATTTTGTCTGAAGTTCTTGAGGTTTAACTCAAGACATTGGGTTGTTTGTTTTTTTTGTATGCAGGTTATTGTAATTACATACTTTGTTTGTAATCTGGAATTCACCCGTATACAGCCGTTACTCTGTCCAATTTTTGCGAAGACTTAATGCACTTGAAGTTTGGTTCTCTCAAGAGGTCTAGTATCTTTGCTTGCTTGGTTTCAATCCGAAGAATGGGAATTCTATATTAACTCATAATGTCAAGTATTGGTTTCTTGTTGGTTAGATGGTTCTTATCCCTAGCTTTTACCTTATGCTTTAGGATAGTCTCTTCATCTCCTCCCATCTTCTTTAATTTCAAAAATCTTCTCCGTCCTTTTAAAAACTCTTCTTATTTCTAAACTTGAAACACTTTCATAATAAACTTGGACTTAGGTCCATGAATTTTCAAAACATTTTCATAAATAAATTTCAATCAATTTAATAATACCTTGACATTTTTGTGAGAAGACTAAAAGTCAATCAATCTCATTTCAAACCATTTTTGCCACTTTGGCTTTTTATTTTAAAACTTTTCTTAAAAGATTAGACTCTTGTCAATCCTTGTAGTGATGCAAACAACTATACTTCTACAATATGTAGTAAAGAGAGATATTTTCTACTTGGGTGTTGAGTGAGGCATTGTTGATTTTAAAATCCAAGCCATATCGTCCACTTTGAGATGATGCAAATTCTCATTTCTCATGATTGTGGGTAGTAAGTATGTTTTCCACACGGATAATGACGATGATATCTTATCTCATAAAATTAACCAACACACTTGTGTTTCAAATTTTTAAAAGAGGAACTACGTGTACCCTGATCCCCTATTGCACGAAAGGTGGTACGTAGGCACTAAAGGTTCGCAACCGCGACGGGTGCAAAAATCATAAAAATATTTCTTTTCTCACCTCCACCATCCATTTTATATACAACACATTTTTATAGACAAAATATACAAATTTTTCAAAGAGGTTCCTACGGAGTACTGTAGATGTTTAGGGTGCTAATACCTTCCCTTTGCATAACCAACCCCCTTACCTTGAATCTTTCCCCTTTTTTGGGTTATTCGCTCTTTTCCAATTCCTTTGGAAACAATAAAGCGTGGTGGCGATTTTTATTTTGGTTTGTATAAAGTCTAGTCAATCCAATGGCTTAGTCTTGAACATTTCTACCGCTACACTATCTTACCATTGATTGGTAAAAAGCCTTATCTTTGGATGTAAATGGACAGACGTTGGTCATCGTATAGTCATGAATAGCAATGTTGTGAGATATCTTAGCATTTCTCTTGAGGGACTAAGATCATTTGTAAGGCAACATTCGAAGCATCATCGAGTGACTATGATCTTGTATTTTTTGATTGTTTTTACTAAGACATCTCACATGCATATTATGACTATTTTCTTAAGGAAACAAATGGAGTTAACCCTAGAGGTGAAAGTGTGCAAGTGTTTGTATTTCATGCTTGATTTATCTTGGATTAGTGTTTTATAAGTATTGATTTTATCTTTCCATATAAACCATAAGTTACTAGCATTTATATGAAAAGCGATAAATTGTAGAAAGTAAATTTACTACACTATTACATAATTTGGGGATGGGGTGTACAAATTTACAAATGGGGATTTTAAGAAGTTAAATCCTAATTATCTATTACAACCATATTGAAACTTGAATAATGTATAAGGAATATAATGTACAAGACAAAATGGAAAAAGGAATAGATTTGTTTTGTTTTTGTTAAGGAAATTTAATTAAGTTAAAGAAAAGAAAATAAATAGGAAAATGTTTTTGGTCTTTTTCATTCTGAGAAGTTAAATTAAATAAACAAAAAAATTTAAATATATTTTGGTGTTTTTGGGTAGAAAACAGGTTTTTGCATTTAAAACAGTTTTTGTGTAGAAAATAGTTTTTGCTTGGGCCAAGGGTCTGTTTGTTTGTTAGTAAACAAGGGGTCAGAAACATAAAAAAGGTTGAAGCCCAATTGTGTAAGCCCAAGTATGCTCCCTGCAAACAAGACAAAGTGAGAAGATATGAAAAATGAACAAAAGGTCTCACTGGGGCTTGAACCCAGGACCTTCTACATGGCAAGGCTTTTAGCGCGCACTGTTTGTACCACTGGGTGGTCTGTTTCATATGTTGGTTATTCAACTTGCACTAAATATAAAATGAATGAATTCAGTTCTGAATGTTTAAACATGACTTCATCTTATTCCTTCGAGCGCATGGATGAAAGACTCCAATGTTGAGCTTCGAAAGGCTTCATTTCTCAGCCAATCGAAAGATGTAAAAACCCGCCTAAAATTTGAATACAAATCTAACCACATAATTTCAACAGTTATGGGTCGAAGGTTAGAAGTATCAAAGTCAAAACTTAACTAGTCAAAGTTGAAATTCTCAAGACACAAGCAATGAAAATCAAAACTAAGAGCATGGTCAGCTTCCTAGACATGATGTCTACATCTTTTCTTTATAATGTATATACAAATGATGCTTGAATGAAGAGTTCTATGTTTTGAAAGAAACTTACCTCTTGAAGTGAAATTCGAATGAGCACTGTATGACTTCCAGGAATGATCCGATGACGAGTTAAGCCTTCTTCGACTTCCCTTGAGCTAATGGGATCACTACTTTGCTTTAAAAAAAGAGTCACTGAATCGAAGGTTGGTATATGGAAGTTAGGAGTGAATCGAATGGCTTACTAACTTCCTTGAGTGGGTTTTTTGAGGGCTTTAGGAGTGTTCCAAGGCTGGTATATGGAAGCTAGGGGTGAATCGAAAGTCTGGTTGACGTATGAAGGGATTTGAGATTTTTGTGTGTGAAGTCAGGATGTGTCAAGTTTTATGCTTGGTGCAAGTTCTGAGTTTTTTGAGAGTTTTGGAGTGTTTGAGGATTTCTCCACCCAACAATGAATCTGGACCTGTGATTTTCAAAGGGTCTCTATATTTATAGAGAAAAGGTTTGGGAAATTGGAGTAACCAGATTTGTAAGATAAAAAACTATGGTTTGGTTAAAAACGAAAAAAATCAAGTTGAGTGAATTTTCATAGTTCCCAAGTTCAAGTACAAGTGGGGCCTGATGTTTGCAGGAGACTTAACTCATGCTTTTGATGTTACTTGCAATTAGAGATAAAGGTTACAAGGCTCAATGCATTGACAAATTGCATAAGGCCTGCTTTCCTGAAATGACAATGATAACTTTGTGCCATACATGGAAAGACCTTTTGGACAATACTTTAAACACTTGGGTAATAGCTTAATTCATTGTGTAAACAATTGATTATGGAGTGAAACACAAGCTTGAGGCCTGCAAAGCAAGATCATGTAGCATGGCCTATGGATTTTGTCTTCAACTTGATGCCTTGAATCGAATACTCTGTCTTTTCGTTTTGGCCACATAGATCCAACCTTCGACCAAACTTAAAAGAAGACAAAACTAATTGTCTCCATCAATTGCATGTTCTTAGAATGGGCCATATTCATCTTAATATACCACTTTGATTCCTTTTGTTTTGATCACATAGATCCAACCTTTGACCAACCTCAACAGCAGACAAAACTATATGTTTCCAACCATTGCATTTTCTTCGAATGGGCCACTGCTTTGTGATTCGAAGCAAACATGTAGGAGGCCACTGCTTTGTGAATCGAAGCAAGCATGTAGAAGGTCATTGCCTTATGAATTGAAGCAAGCTTGTAGGAGGCCATTTCCTTTTGAATTGAAGCAAACATGTAGGAGGCCATTGCCTTCTGAATCGAAGCAAGCAATGAAGGAAATCATTGCTTAATCGAAGCTTATGAACCAAGCTTGCTCGGAGGAAGTCAAATGCCTAATCGAAGGTTGTGAACCAAAGATTGCTCGAAGGAGGCCAAATTCCCAATCGAAGCTTGTGAACCAAGCTTGCTTGAAGGAGGCCAAATGCCCAATCGAAGTTTGTGAACCAAAGCTTGCTCGAAGGAATAGCCTGAACCAGATTTTGAATTCAAACTGTTATCTGCAGCCACTCCTTTTGATCTGCTTTGAGAGCCCAATATGATTCATGGAAACTATATGGGGCATTAAAAGTCCAATTGTACTTGTCCAAACCTAAACCTTAATTTTAGCCATCAGTGTTGAGGAAGTATCTTGAGCTGATCAAACCCTGTGCAGTCTTGACCCAGTAGAAATCTTGTGAGGAAATTCTAGAGAAACGAGAGGGAAAATTTTGGGGTACAACAGGTTCAAAGTGCATAACAAAGCACATACTGTGACATGAGTACAAAATACATTAAAGGTTCAAAGTTCATAACAAAGCACATTACAAAGTGCATAACAAAGCACATTACAAAGTACATAACAAAACACTAGGTTTATAAGACATAAGGCTTCAACCAAAACACATTTGTGTCACTCTTGAGTTTTCACTGAGTCATGCTCTTCTGGATTTCATCCCATTTCTTCTTTCCCCTAGAACTTCCAATAGTTGAGTCTTCTTCAGGTATTACAAATGGATCATTTGGATCCCTTCCAGGCCCCTCCATATTCCTTGTCTTCAAAGTCCGAAGTTTGTCAGTCTTTCTAATTGGAGATGCAACCTTCTTTGACCTTTTCCTTGGTGATATCATTATTTTCACCTATTATGACAACATAGACTTATCAAGGTAAAAAAACATAATATGCCAAATAAGTCTATCAGAATAAGTTACAAACTTATAAGGTCACTCATAGTTGGGTTGACAACGGGTTTAGCAGGTTTTGATAATTTAGGACATTTACCAATAAAGGTTTTGGGACCAAGCATATTATTCTTTGCAAGACTAGTATCAATTCTTAATGGTGGAATATCTAGTATGTCATCATCATTCAACAATGCCTTTAATCCATCAGGATCTATACCACAGTACATTCTCATTGCCTCAGATGACGTAACAGGATTTTGTGAAAGGTGTACCTCAGGTTGAGTAGGTGTCACATCAGTTGGTGCAGGGTTTTCTTCAGGTTGAGTAGCATGACTCATATTTCTTGCAGTTGGTGCTTGAGCTTCATTTCCTACAGTAACCTGACTCCCATTTCCTACAGTAGCCTGACTCCCATTTCCTACAGTAGCCTGACTCTCATTTCTTGCAGTAGTCTGATTCCCATTTCCTACAGTAGCCTGACTCCCATTTCCTGCAACAGCCTTAGATTTCTTATATGTGCCTCCTATAGTGGTAGAAATGTTGAGACTAAGTCATTGGATTGACTTAACTTGCACAGATCAAATAAAAATTACCATGGTGCTTTATTGTTTCCAAATGAATGGGAAAAGAGCGAATAACCCAAAAAAAGGGGGAGAAAATCTAAATTTGGGGGTTGGTTATGCAAAGGGAAGATATTAGCACCCTAAACATCTATGGTACTCCGCAAGAACCTATTTGTAAATTTGTGTATTTTGGCTATAAAAGTTGTATACAAAAATAGATTGTGGGGATGAGAAAAGAAGTATATATATATTTTTTTTACAATTTTTGCACCCTCCGCAGTTGTGAACCTTTAGTGCCTACATACCACCTTCCCTGCAATAGGGTATCAGGGTGCTCGTAGTTCCCCTTTAAAAATTTTAAAACACAAGTGTGTTGGTTAATTTTAAAAGACAAGACATCATCGTCCTATCCGAGTGGAAGAACATACTTACTACCCACGATTATGAGAAAGGAGAATTTGCGTCATCTCAAAGTGGAGGATATAGCTTAGATTTTAAAATCAACAAAGCCTCACTCAACACCCCAGTGGAAAATATCTCACTTCACTACATATCATAGAAGTATAGTAGCTTGCATCACTACAAGGATTGACAAAAGCCTAATCTTTTGAGAAAATCTTAAGATAAAAATCCAAAATGGCTTAAACAATGGTTTGAATGAGATTGATTGACTTTTAGTCTTCTCACAAAAATGTCAAAGTATTATTAAGTTGGTTAAAGTTTGATTAAGAAAAATATTTTTGAAAATGCATGGACCTAAGTCCAAGTTTATTGTGAAAGTGGTTCAAGTTTAGAAAATAAGAATAGTTTTCAAAAGGAGGGAGAAGATTTTTGAAATTAAAGAAGATCGGAGGAGGTGAAGGGAGTATCTTAAATCATAAGGTAAGAGCTAGGGAAAAGAACCGTCTAACCAACAAGAAGCCAACACTTGACATAATGAGTCAATGTAGAATTCTCATCCTTTGTATTGAAACAAAACAAGTAAAGATAATAAACCTCTTAAGAAAACCAAGCTTCAAATGTATTAAGTCTTCACAAAAATTGGACAGAGTAACAGCTGTATACAGATGAATTTCCAATCAGAATAACCTGCACACAAAGAAAACAAACAACCCAATGTCTCGGGGTAAACCCCAAGAACTCCAGACAAAATAACAATAGAAGTCACCAAGGTCTCGAGGGTAGTCAAGGTCTCTAATCCTAAGTCTAAGAAGTCCATAACTCCATCATGCCAAGGATAGTAACCACATAGTCCAAGTAACCTTAAAGTTTTTTATTGTTCAAGTTGGTTATTAGGTATCTTCAAAAAGAAAATGAAAAGCTCAAGTGAGAAAAATGAAAAGACATAAAGGTAAATGCTCAAGTGAGGAAAGATGAAAATAGCATGAAATTTAAATGCTAAAGTAAATGGCACATAAAAATAAAGGCATAAAGTAAAAGCATGAAAATAAAGTCAATTGTTAATGAGTTAGAAATTAGAGGTTAGTTGAATGGCCATCTTGAATCTTGCATTTGAAAACTCATTAGAAGATCGATAAAATCAAAGCCTCTCAACAACAATTTTCATTTGCTTTTTGTCAAGTATATCTGTTGTACCCCAAAATTTACCCTCTTGACTTTGGCTTATGTTTCATCATGAATATCATATTGCATTGCATTCATACATTGTGATGGGATCAAAGCACTTTGGTTATCAAGTCTTCCTTAAGCTTTGAAGGTTGGTTGCTTTGAGAAGTTGCTCAAGTGGAACCTTTTCATTTGAACCTCTGGATCTTTCAAGCTCAGAATTAATTGCATATCTCAAGATGTTTCATCCATCTCTTTGGATCTTCAGAGGATTGGAGTTTGTGTTCGATTATAAGAGGGAATCACTCCTTGATTCACCAGTCAAATTAGGGTTTTGAACCTTGATCAGTTATCTCCAAGCACTTTAGTTGTGTATTTTGTATATGTGTTGTTGACTAACTTCTAATCAAAATTAAAAAAAATATTTGTCTTTGTCTTTGCATATTTGTGTTTTGTAGGTACCAAGTCGAAGCATCTGACAAATAAAGATTCTTGGTATTATTTTCCTAAAATCTCTTTTTTTGAAAGAAAATTAACAAAAATTCATTTTTTTACTGATGCAATCGATTGCTCTTAAAGTGCAATCGATTGCACATAGTGTATTTTGTGCCATTTTTGAAAAAAGACACTGTGCAAATCGATTTGCATTGTAGTGCAATCGATTGCACAGCGTGAAAATTTGAAAAAAAAATCAGCATTTTAAACTTGTCAAATTTTAGCTCCAATTTTCCTTCATTTTTGAAATATGTATCATTAATTCAAATTTTAGTGCCAATATTTCATTTTTAAAAAGAATTATCATTAATTCAAATTTTGGCTCTAACATTTGAAAGAATTATCATTAATTCAAATTTTGGCTCCAAGAATCAATTACCAAATTACCATTAATCCCAATCCTAAAACTCTATAAATAGAGCCCTCATTTCATTCAAATTTCAAGCTTTTGATAGCCAAATCCACCTTGCTAAAAAATCTCTCAATTCTCTCCATCTACCAAATTCACTCAAAGCTCCATTTTCAAAAAGTTAGTAAGCTTTGCATTGAAGCTTACTAATCTTTGAGCTAAACCTTCATCCAAACACTTTTTCTCCATCAATTCTATACATCCAAGCTTGGTTAATGGATTCTTCTGGTTGAATTGAAGAAAATTCTTGAAGTTGTTTTGATAATTCTCTAGATCTACCTTTGGTAAGTTGGATAATTCATCTTTCACAATGTGATCTCTTGTTGATCTTTGGGTTTGATTATTTGAGCATTATTTTGTGATTCCAATGGTGTTATTTTCTCATAATTTGATGGAATTTCCGTGCTCAATTGGCTCCATGATCATAAGGTGTTTGATGGAAAGTTTGAACAAGAAATTGGCCTTTTAAAATGTTGTTTTTGCTACTGTAACAGTGTGCAATCGATTGCAGTAACTGTGCAATCGATTGCACAGAAGCGTTTCACACAATTTTTTTGAAAATAACACTGTGTGCAATCGATTGCACAGTTACTGCAATCGACTGCACGGGGACAGAATGCACTTTTTTGCATTGTTTTGGGGAAGCTTTGATCCAAAATGCTTTTTCTACTCACTCCTTTTGATTGTTGGTTTGGATTGCAATTTTAAATGTCCAATTTGTTTTTAAACTTAATGAACTTTGTGATGTAGATGATGTTGGATAAATGTTCATCAATTCAAATCTATCAAAGAGTGAATTATTTAATTCATTCTTGGTGCTTTAGATTAATGATATGTTTAGTACTTTAATCCATCTAGAGGAGTGGTTGAATTTAAAGATGAAAGAATTTTGAAATGGTAATCCAAATTAACTTATCATTCCCCTCCCTCTTCATCTTATCCCTTTCTCTTTTTTTGATTGTGCTACATGTTAAGGGATGATGATCTCTATATCATTTATCCAAACATGAAGTACATAGATTGCTATTGACCGGCCTCAAAATAGGCGCGACTTCTACATAAGTCCACTTATGATTGCTTAACATAGCGCTAAATTTTGTCCCGATTCGAATAAATGATCATTCATGGCCCAAACTTATGATTGCAAGCCCAAGTATGTTAATTTGATCTCTTTGATCCAATAACCTTGAGATTCATTGTGTGGAGGCTTTGGTTCTACCAATCCTCTAATGGATCTACAACATCTTTGGTCAACGCGGATCACTTAAACATCATTGATCATTACATGTTGCCTTGTGAGAATTCCAAAATAGATGATATACTTGACAAAAAGCAAATGCAACTTGTTGTGTGGAGGCTTTGGTTCTACCAATCCTCTAATGAGTTCCAAATGCAAGTTTCAAGATGGTCATCCAACTAACCACTAATTACTAACAATTAACTTTACTTTATGCTTTTATTTTCATGCTTTATGTACCATTTACTTTTAGCATTTTACATTTCATGCTATTTTCATATTTGCTCACTTGAGCATTTACTTTTATGTCATTTTTATTTTTCTCACTTAAGCTTTTCTTTCTTTTTAAAGACACCTAATAATCAACATAAACCATAAAAATCATTAATGATACTTGGACTACATGGTTACTATCCTTTGCATTATGGAGCATGAGACTTTTTCTTGGACTTAGGATTAGAGACCTCGGCATATCTTGGAGACTTTGTGACAATGTATAACATCCAACTCTTGGCCTGAGGCTACTGTATTCCACTTTATTTGTGGAACACAACTTATTACGCTGACACTGCTTTTGTATTTGGCATGTTTGATATTCCATGCAGGATATATACATGATATTGTGAATATTATACATTGCCCATGGGGATCTGTTCATATCTGATAATCTCATTACTTACATCCTTATGGCGTAATTTCTGACTTGATTCGTCTACTGATGCCAGCTTGCTTGAAGTTCTCTGGGTTTCTTTTTATTCTTTCTCGGTTGCTACGGATAGTTATCCGTTTGGTATTGCACTATCTCCCTTCTTTCATTTTCATTTTGCATAGTTATCTAATTGCATGATGGGACCTCCGTTGCTGATATAGGTCAGGAGGCCCTCTGTTTTTTTTTGTGTTTAATACCTATGTTGTGTTGATCGATGAGTCACTCAATTTAGACATTGAGATCACGACTTCGCTCTCATTGCATGCTCCCTATAGGATGTTTATTGCTTTTCTTCTTTTATTGTTGATCGATGAGTCACTCAATTTAGACATTGAGATCACGACTTCGCTCTCATTGCATGCTCCCTATAGGATGTTTATTCCTTTTCTTCTTTAATTGTTGATCGATGAGTCACTCAATTTAGATATTGAGATCACGACTTCGCTCTCATTGCATGTTCCCTATAGGATAGTTTTGTTAAGCTTCCTTTAGCATGATAATTAAGGTAGGGTTCTCCTTTATCCTCAACCTTAGGATCAACCATTGTATGATAACGCTAGGGATAGTGCTAGGCTAGTTCCCCTTAGTTGTAATTTCCTTTCTTTGCATTTTGCATCTTAAAACAAAAGCTTGTTTTCTTGGCAAATCATAAGACACCTCTAATAAACCCAAACCCTTCTTCAAAGTAAAAGATGCAAACCAATCTTTTCCATGATATCTTGTTATCTTGAAGCCGATGTTTCGCCATCGCACAAATTTGTTATCCTACTTTGATTCTCAATATCATTGTTAGGTGTGATGTTTTGTCATCTATTTTATCGATGTTTCGCCATCGCACATGTTTGTTATCCTACTTTGATTCTCAATATCATTGTTAGGTGTGATGTTTTGTCATCTATTTTATCGATGTTTCGCCATCTTTTGCCATGATATCTTGTTATCTTGAAGCCGATGTTTCGCCATCGCACATGTTTGTTATCCTACTTTGATTCTCAATATCATTGTTAGGTGTGATGTTTTGTCATCTATTTTATCGATGTTTCTCCATCTTTTGCCATGATATCTTGTTATCTTGAAGCCGATGTTTCGCCATCGCACATGTTTGTTATCCTACTTTGATTCTCAATATCATTATTAGGTGTGATGTTTTTCCATCTATTTTATCGATGTTTCATCATCTTTTTACATGATATCTTTGTTTACCTTGAAGCCGATGTTTCGCCATCGCACATGTTTGTTATCCTACTTTGATTCGCAATATCATTGTTAGGTGTGATTGTTTTGTCGTTTATTTCATTTGATGTTTCGCCATCTTTGACATGTTATCTTGTTATCATTTAGCTGATGCTTTACCATCTCATTTGTTTGTTGTTTTATTTTATGTTTTGCCATCTTGACTATCTTTGTTCGTCTTAACTAAAAACCATAAACCAACCAAAACACTTAAGCCGAACTACGGCTGCTCTGATTCCTTAAAAGGGATACGTAGGCATTGGGGTAGGGCCCAACCGAGCACTTCTTTTATTTTCCCTAGATTATTTTCTTTTCTTTTGCATACATTCCCTTTTCAGTTTTAAGCCATAGACATAGGATTTGACCACACCCATTTAGATTAGACAACAAAAGTGGATACCGTAGAGTACTACGGGCGTGTGGGGTGCTAACACCTTCCCCTCGCGTAACAGACTCCCTTACCCGATCTCTCGGTCGAAAGACCGTGATTTCTCCCTTTTCAAGTTTTTTCGATGTTTACCTTTCCCTTTCGGCGGGAAAAAATACATTCGGTGGCGACTTCATTGATGTTTCATTAACATCCAGATGAGAGGTTTCGGCCGCGTAGTTTTCAATATCATTCATTTTAAAATCTCGAGGCAACAATAAATGATCAACGATGTTTAAATGATTTACTTAGACCAAATTTTATGAAAGATCATTAGAGGATTGATAAGACCAAAGCCTCCTAACAATAAACCTCAAGTTTTTTGGATCAAAGGTTTCAAATTAAACATACTTGGGTTTGTAAACATAGGTTTGAGCCAGGAATTATCATTTCTCGAATCGAGACAAAATTTAGCGTTATGTTAAGCAATCGTAAATGGACTTATATAGAAATCGCACCTATTTTGAGGTTGGTCAAGAGCAATCTATGTACTATATGTTTGGAGAGATGATATGTAGATCATCCTCTAACAACATGTAGCACATGTAAGAAAAGGATAAGATGAAGATGGAGGGGAAATATTGAAATCAAAGATTTTAATGAAACTATCATTAAAATCATCCATCCATTTTGGTGGAGTTAAACTCAACACCCAAGATTCAATGATGTTAATGAAGCTCGTGATCAAAAATCACATAGCCAGAATATATTAAACAATAAATTGCATTTAATGAAAAGAATAAATAGGGAAAATAATTTTTAAATTGTTTTTTTAAATGAAAATAAAAGACAAAATAGCAAACTATATTCAAAATATCAAAGAAAAATTAAGAGAGACCATAGAAAAGTTAGAAGTGATCCCAAATATTTTTTAAAATTCTTTAGTAATTTTTTTAAAACATAAAAGCATTTTTAAATTAATTAAAATCATTCAAATAAATGGAAAAAAGGATCAAAAATAGTAGAAGTCAAAATAAAATTCTAGAAAAATTTTAGAAAATCAGAAATAAGGAAAATGATTTTTATAAAAAAATTTAGAATTTAAAAGTACCAAAAAGTATTTTTAAATAATTAAAAACAAGTCAAAATAAGGGGAAAATGATAAAAAATACCAAATCTGAAAATATAGTATGAAAAAATAAAAATCAGAAAGAGAATATTTGGAAAACAATTGTGGATTTTTTCATAATTTTAGAGATAGTAATTAAATTTCTATGATTTTTTGAAGTTTGGTGTAAAAAACAGAAAATAAAATAAAGTTTAAAAAAATATGGACCATTGGATGAGACTCAAAACACGCTAGTAATTAGATCTAAAGGATCAGGCACATTGTGCATATCATGGTCAGCTTTGGAAATTGCACCGGATCACCTTTTAAATATTAAAAACAACTAAAATTCTGGTGCGTTGGATGAAGTCTGACTAATGAAAGTAATTAGATCCAAGAGCTCTCGAAGAGCACTGTGATACGGTGGCCAGAAACGGGATTGTTTTAGGAATGCTGGTTTGCGTTTTGCATTTGTGTTTGCAAAATGACGCGGTAAGCAAGAGTCGCCACCGAATTTTATTTTATCCAACAAGGAAAGGAAAAAAGCACAAAAAAATTCATTTTTCGAGATTTTTGAGTACGGGGGATAGATTATAGAAAGGGAAGGTATTAGCACCCTTTCTATCCGTAGTTACCTACGGGCTCTTAGGTACTTGCTCATCATTTTCAAAATTGCTTCTTTGTGTTTGTGTGATTTGAAAAGTTTTTGTTTTGACTTCGATTTAACCCTTTCTTCTGTCTTCAAGAGTGTTACGAAGTGTTTTTGAAAACTTTGTTTTGAAAGGAGTGTAAGTGTGAAAAGTTTGTTTTGTTTGAGCAAGTACTTAAGAGCTAATCTACCAACTCGAAATAAAGAATTGTTCTATATTTGTTTCCTTTAGACAGCGCTATCCCACTATTAGTGAGTAGGTAGCACCATCGTTGGAGTTTTAAGGGTCAATTCGAAAGGGAAATACGGTCACTAAAGAAATGTTAGGACGTCTTAGTAGTAACTCTAATGTCTTAGATCAATTATTCGAGGCAACAATTCCGAGGAAACTTTCCGACAGGACTGTGATCTTTGTTTAGACAAGAGAGCGACCAATAAAGTATCCTATACCTAATGACTGTTTACCGAAGGCAACCAAAGTGGGAGTGTACCCTAGGAGTGCGCATGTGCGAGTGATTGAATTTCAAGTTTATTATCTTTGCACATTTAGGGTTAGCTAACCGTTTTAAAGTTAATCATACATTCTTGTCATGCATCCCTAATTATTCATACATCTAATAGTTAATATTTTGCGGAATTTTAAGATGCGGGAAGTAAAGCTACGCTATTACAAGGCTTCGGGTATTTACATAGCCAAAAACAAACCCTTAAAAAAACGATAAATGAAAGTAAAAGGTCCTAATTAATCTATTACAACTTGTGAGCAATTAGATTAATATGGTAAAAATAAATAAATAAAGCGTGCGCGAATATAGAACGAAGGGAAATTAGGGTTTTGACCCCTGTCTAACCTAATTTAAAGAAAAGTTATTTTTTGTTCTTTTTACTTGTTTTTAAGAAAAAGAATTAGGTTTTAAAATTAAATACAAAATTAATTAGTAATTAAATTAATTAAAGAAAATAACTAATTTTAACCTATTTTTGTGTTTTTGGTTATTTTTAAGAAAAGACAATAGAATTTTAAACTTGGACAAAACCCTAATTTCTAATTGTTTTTAAGTTATTTAGAAAATAATTAATGTTACCTAAAGTTAAATATTATTTCTAATTGTTTTTAAACTTAGACAAAACCCTAATTCCTAATTTCTAATTGTTTTTATCTTCTAATTGGATGAAATATTATTTTTTGTGATTTTTTGATAAAAGAAAAATTAAGTTTGTTAGGTTAGTAAAAATAAATAAATAAATTAATAAAGAAAAATATAAAAGAAAAAAGAAAGATAAAATGGGCCTGAAAAAGTGATTTTGGAGGGTGTTGATAGCAAGCCTTGGGCCTAACAGAAATTGATCCATTTTGACTTTTTGAGTCCCATGCGTTGCCTTGACTGGGGCCTTTGGTGCTCCTTCATCTAATGGCCCTTAGATCTGACCATCTGGACACTTGGCTGGCTGAATCATGATAGACCATGGTGGTCATCCCACAAAAGCACGCATGTGATCACTGAAAGAAAAAACATATGAAATAATTTGGGGGACCTGCGATTCGAACCCAGGCCCCAAAGAACTTTTCCAACGCCTGGCCACCAACTGAGTTGTGTGTTCAATTTGTACATAGCATAATAAATAATGATAATATACAATAAAAAGAGTTAGTGGAGAATAATAAAAACGCGCGCCAGAATTTTGAATGGACCAATAGGATGATGCCACGCTGGTCATCCCTGTCCTTGCTCCGTTGCTAAAAGTGAAACACTTTTACCTACGGACATATGTCCGTAGCTACAACCTGGGCTTGTTTCAAAACTTTCCCTGGACATGATAAATGACTTCCAATGCCATGAATTGAACCGTCTTGGCATTCTGAACATCATGATACCCTTCATGGGGGCTAATTTTGCCTGCACACAAAAACCCTTAAACGAAACCACAAACCCTAACAATGGCAATTCTTGATTCAGTCCATAAAAATACAATTGGATGATATGGATAGCTTGCAAATGTGTTAAGGAACAAGAATATATAACTATTTCATGCTATAAGTGTCAGAATCATGCAATTTGATTTCAAAAAAGATCCAAGGTCGTGACTGACTTACAGTAGTTTTTGGCAATGGAAACTCCTTGTTCTTGATTGGTTTCGCTTGCTTGTGATCCTAGGAAGCGATTGGGATGGTCAAGAAGCCCTAAAATTGCCTGGAACTATGAATTCGACTCAGCACTTTTTGTGTTTTTTTTCAAGTTTGTTCTGACTTCTCACGCATCTCTCTAGCCTTGTTTTAGGTCTGCAAATGTTCAATATATATGAAGGATTGAATTAGGGTTAAAAACCTGATCTCAATCTTTTTCCATTATTGATTTTGATCTTGATTTCATTCACTTAAAAACACTTCCAAAAATAGGCCAAATTCAATCTTTTTGTGCACACCAAGGCTTTGCATGATTTCAATCTTATGCTAGCTGGATATAGGACCTGAAACATGTACAAAATCTTGAGATTTCAATGTTTTGGATTTTCTATGATTTGTTTTGATTTAAATTGATTTAATTCAAATAAAAATCAAAATAAATAATATAAAATAAGATAATGACAAGTGGAAAGAGCTAGGGCTCATGGACCATGCTACCAACTCAAACCAAGTGCAAAATATTGGGCCCATTTGGCAAAAATTGCAATTTGAGGCATAGTTGACTTTTGACAATTTTGCAAAAAGGTTCAACTTCACCAATGCATAACTTCCTTAATTTTGACTCTTTGAAGGTGTTCTTGGACTTTTTAGAAAGCTTGATATTTCCTCTAAGAAACCATTTTGGTATCATCTCAATTTGGTATTCCATGTTCATGTATGAAGCTTTGACAAAAAAGGTGTTTTTGTTGACTTTTCAAAATGACCTATAATGTCCAAATTCATAACTTCTCGTGAGTGCATATTTTGAATTTGGGAGATGAAGATGGATTGTATATAATTTCATCCTATTAAAAATGAGCTTTGTATGGGTCATTTCTCACAAAGTATGAGAAAGTTATGCTTGGTCAAAGTTGAGTTGACTTTTCCTACAAAACCCTAATTTAGCAGCTTTTGGTTCTTGATGAATTATGAGCAATCCTTGATGAATCATGATCAACCCTTGACCAAATGATGAATTATACTTCAAAATTAGGATGTTGACCAAAAATCTTGAAGTTTGACTGTATGTGGGACACAGTTGACTTTTGCCCTAACACAGTCGATTTTCAGGCTTTTGAGCAATTGACTGAGCAAACTTCCTCTGCAAGGCTTGAAACTTGACATGGATGATCTTGAGAACATATTAGGACCATGGTGAGTATTTTAGATCCCTTGGACTCAAGTATCTTGGTGCAACATGAAACCCTAATTTGAGGTAGACTTCCTTAGGAGAGAGCTTGTCTGGTCAACCCTTGGACTTCCTTGAGCAACTTGAGGATCTTTCTTGAAATGTTTTGAGAAATATGGGAGGGAAAATTTTGGGGTACAACAACTTCCCCTGTTCAATCTTCTTAAACCTGAAGATTTAGATTGGCTTGTCTGCCTTTCGTGATCTGAAGGTGGAAGATGATTGAACACAAGAGTGCCCAGAAATTTGCACTCGCATGAAGTGGTAATTGTCTTGTGATGTCGGGAATTGGCTTATAGATGCCATTTGGAGACTGATGAAGAAAGATGGGCTTAAAGATACCATCCTAAGAAGTGTCGATCGCATAAGAGATTCCTTGGCGAGAGCTTGTATACACGTTGTTAAGGAAGATTCCGCTGGGGAATGTTGTTCTTTGTTTTTGGGAGAAATAAAATTTTTAGGAGCTTCGGTCGTTCATTATTCTACTGGTGAATTGTCTCTGTTTTCTTGAGAAAAGTTGAATTTTAGGAGCTTCGGTCGTCCGTTATTCTACTGAGGAAACCTCTCTTGGTCGAAGAGGTGAAAATGAACTACTATCTGGTCGTGATCCAGGCTTCATAGTGATAAGACCAACTGCTATCTAGTCATAATCCAGGATTTACAGTGACTTACTGGGGAGATGAGATTAAACTTGCTATCCGGTCGTAATCCAGGCTTCACAATTTCTCAATTCTTATTTGGTCGTACTCCAGGCTTCAGAAGGAATTAAGTTGTTATCCGGTCGCATCCGGGCTTCAACTTGAATTTAGGGCACACTAATATCCGGTCGACTCCGGGCTTCTTAGTAATTGTCCAGGTAAAATTGCTATTTGGTCAAAATCCAAGCTTCGCAATGTCTTGTACTGCTATCTGGTCTTAATCCAGGCTTCACGATGTTTCATACCATTATCTAGTCGAATTTAGGCTTCATGGTGTCTTGTACTGCTATCTGGTCGAATCCAGGCTTCACAATACCCTACTTCTTATTTGGTCGTAATCCAGGCTTCAGAAGAAATCAAGTGGTTATCCGGTCGCCTTTGGGCTTCCCTTTGACTATTGGGCCTACTAATATCCGGTCGAGTCTGGGCTTCATAGTAATTGGCCGGGTGAACTGCTATTTGGTCGTAATCTAAGCTTCGCAGTGTCCCTCACTGTTATCTGGTCGTAATCCAGGCTTCGGTGTCTTTTACCGCTATCTGGTCGTAATCCAGGCTTCACGATGTATTATACCATTATCTGGTCGAATCCAGGCTTCATGGTGTTCGGAGAAATCAAGATACTATCCGGTCGAATCCGGGCTTCATAACTTGTATTAAAGATATACCACTATCTGGTCGCAATCCAGGCTTCACGGTGTCTTTGGCTGATATCTGGTTGTAATCAAGGCTTCACAACTTCTTCTACCACTATCTGGTCGAATCTAGGCTTCATGGTGTCTTTGTATTGCTATCTGGTCGTAATCTAGGCTTCATAATAACTTGTTGAGCTGCTATCCGGTCGTTCTCCGGGCTTCACGGCTTGTGTTTAAGATATACCACTATCTGGTCGAATCCAGGCTTTATGGTGTATCGCACTGCTATCTGGTCGTAATCCAGGCTTCACAGTAACTTGCTGAGCTGTTATCCGGTCGTAATCCGGGCTTCACAGCTTGTTGAGGATTAAACTATTATCCGGTCGGATTTGGGCTTCATAGCTTGCTTTCAAGAGATACCACTATCTGGTCGTAATCTAGGCTTCGCAATATTCTGATACTGTTATTCGGCCGTTCTCTGGGCTTCACAATATGATGGAGTAATCAAGATACTATTCGGTCGTACTCGGGCTTCATAGCTTGAACTTTGTGAGAATTTGATTGTATCCTTCCTAAAAGGTAAAGGTTAGCCGTATGTAATGCATGATATGTATCAGGCAATGATGTTCTCAAAATAAATGAGATTGTGTTGTATGATGCGTATGCATATGTCATGATGTATGGACATGCAATGTTTTTTATGATATTCTCTAGCTAGGGAAAATAAATCTCGGACTGCTGCTGGAGAATATAAAGAGTTTCATTCGCTGGAGATAACGATCGAAGATGATTGGGAGAATAATCCTACTGAAGAATAAACCGATGAGAGAATGACTCTGTGGGGAAGAGATAATATGCTAGAAGATCTGTTGATTTGGAGCAATAACCTCGGGTGGGGATGAATTACCGTTGCTAGTGATGATGAACTCTGTCGGGGATAAAGTTCCTGTTTGTGGAAGAAATAAACTCCACTGGGGATGGTCTTTCATTGTTGGTGATAAATGAACTCTGCTTAGGGAGAATCTTACTGACTCACTCGCGATTGTGAACCTCAACTGGGGGAGAGTTGTGTCTTGTTCAGGACAGCTAACGTCACTGTCTTCTCTTACTCTGCAGGGAGTGTATGCATCTTTAGTTATATTCTTTAGCTAGGTCTATCCCTGTACCTGGTGAATAGAGCAACTGTAAGGTCTGGACATTTCTTGTTTGCCCCTGTTTCTGATATTACGAGTAATCGCCTTTTGTTTCGTATGTAAATATTTATGAGCAGCAATTATTGTCAAATGCATATATCAAAAATGAATCATTGGACGTTCTTTCAAAACAAAACAGAAAAGAGAAAAATAATTTGAAATTTCTTTGTGAAAATGAATTGTATTGATTTTGAAGTTGGCCTGTAAATAGGCATTTTGTACAAGAGGCTGACGTCCTAGTAAGAGAACATCGTCGAATGATAGAATTTACACAATTTGTGAAAAAACAAAGAAAAACAGCTATGTGAACAATCCCACTGGGTTCCAACTCTGTTATTTCCTTTACGTCTTTGAGCATCTCATCACTTTGCTACTTAGTTGAAGGTAGATCAGATTGATCGGCGCCGTCCGAGCTTGATAGTCGATGCTGAAGCCTGGTTGCAAGGTGATCCAATGAGACATAGTGTTACGCTTTGATCCCTAATTTTTGCCTGGACCGCCCTTTCGGGTTTCCAATCCACCGGGATACCCTTTTTTGCCCAAGTCGCCTTTTCAGGCTTTCGACTTGCCGGGTGTACAGATTTTTTCATTTTCATCCCTTACTTTTGCCCGAACCCTTTTGGTTCGCCGGGAAGCCCTTATTTTTGTCTAGGCCAGTCAACCTAGCGGGTCTTTGATTATGCGTAGTATTTTTTTCACTATGTCTGCATTGACGGGGTGAGGAAGTTCGCCACCATCCATGGTGGTTAGAATCATAGCTCCTCCTGAGAAAATGTTCTTGACCACAAATGGCCCTTCGTACGTAGGAGTCCATTTTCCCCTGGGATCACCTTGTGGCAGTATGATGCGCTTGATCACTAGATCCCCGACTTGATATTCTTGTCGTCTGACTTTCTTTTTAAATGCCTTGATCATCCGCTTTTGATATGTCTGACCATGACAAATAGCAGTAAGTCTCTTTTCATCGATTAAGTTCAGCTGATCAAGCCGGGTTTGGATCCAATCGTCCTCGCTCAAGCCTGCATCCTTCATAATCTGAAGAAAGGGTATCTGGACTTCAATGGGTAAGACTGCCTCCATGCCATACACCAGAGAGTATGTTGTTGCCCCTGTTGAAGTCCGCGCTGAGGTACGGTACCCATGAAGAGCGAATGGTAATATCTCATTCCAGTCTTTGTATGTCACCGTCATCTTCTGCACGATCTTCTTAATGTTCTTATTAGCCGCTTCAACAACCCCATTCATCTTCGGCCGGTAGGGAGAAGAGTTGTGATGTTGTATCTTAAACGGCTTGTAGATCTCAGTGATCATGTATTGTTGAGATTTATACCATTGTCCATAATGATCCTCTCTGGTACACCGTATCGACAGATCAGATTGTTCCGAATGAACCGCGCCACGATATTCTTGGTCACTGTAGCAAAAGAATCTGCCTCAACCCACTTCATGAAATAATCAATAGCTACCAGAATAAAATGATGTCTATTGGATGTAGTAGGTCTGATCTCGCCGATCATGTCGATGCCCCACATTGCAAAAGGCCAAGGTGCTGTCAAGACGTTCAGAGAAACTGGAGGTACATGCACCTTATCAGCATAGACTTGGCACTTATGACAGGTCCGAGAATGCTGATAACAGTCGGCTTCCATAGTAGACTAATAATATCCTGCCCGTAGGATTTTCTTTGCCATGGTATGTCCACTAGAATGAGTTCCGAAAGTACCTTCATGTAACTCTACCATAATCCTTTCTGCCTCATTCTTATCCACACACGGCAGTAAGGTTGAATCATGGTTATGCTTGTAAAGGATACCATTACTGATGAAGAACTTCGTCGCGAACCTCCTCAAGAACTTCTTATCATTAACAGATGCACCATCGGGTTATTCCTGAGCCTCAAGATACCTCTTTACTTCGTGAAACCAGGGTTTATCCGCTACCTCTTCAGTCTCGATGTCACAACAATGTGCGGGTTCGTCCAACCTCTTGATGTTAATATGGGGAGCCTCATTTCCCCACCTGAACTTGAACATAGAAGACATGGTAGCTAGCGCATCCGCTAATTGGTTCTCCTCTCTTGGGAAATGTTCAAATGTTACCTCCTCGAAGTGTGGAAGCAATGTCAATACATACTCCTTATAAGGAATAAGATTTGGGTGCTTCGTATCCCACTCACCTTTGATCTGACTGATCACGAGAGCGGAATCTCCGAACACACTCACAAACTTAATCCTTAGGTCAATAGCTGCTCGGAGACCCATGATGCATGCTTCATACTCTGCCATATTATTGGTGCAGTTAAAACAAAATCGGGTGGTGAACGGAGTATGACAGCCTTCAGGAGATATGATCACAGCGCCAATGCCATTACCCAAAGCGTTTGAGGCTCCATCAAAGTACATAGACCATCGAGATCCTTCCTCAGGTCCTTCATTCGGTCCAGGTTTCTCACAGTCAGTCACCAACATGATGCTCTCATCCGGAAACTCGAAATTCATATACTGGTAATCATCCACTACCTGATGCGCCAAATGATCTTCCAACACACTCCCCTTGATTGTTTTTTGGGTTGTGTATTGGATGTCATACTCAGTTAAGATCATTTGCCATCTTGGTATTCTTCCGGACAAGGCAGGCTTTTCGAAGATATACTTGATTGGGTCCATCTTTAATATCAATAGGGTAGTGTGAGTCAGCATATACTGTCTCAGCCGGCGAGCAGCCCATGCCAAAGCGCAGCAAGTTTTCTCAAGCAGTGAGTATCGGGTTTCACAGTCGGTAAACTTTTTGCTAAGGTAGTAAATAGCATGCTCTTTTCAGCCAGACTTGTCATGCTGCCCCAGCACACACCCCATCGAGTTGTCGAGTACTGTCAAGTATAAGATCAAGGGTTTTCCTTTAACTAGAGGCAACAGAATAGGTGGCTCTTGGAGGTACTCCTTGATTCTTTCGAAAGCGGTCTGGCATTCATCATTCCACTTTACTACTTGATCTTTCTTCAGAAGCTTAAAGATTGGCTCACAAGTAGCAGTCAGATGTGAAATGAACTGGGCTATGTAATTCAGATGTCCCAAAAAGCCTCTGACTTCTTTTTCTGTTCGGGGAGCTGGCATCTCCTGTATAGCCTTCACCTTTGTAGGATCCACTTGAATACCTTTATCACTAACGAAGAAACCCAGCACCTTAGCAGACCTCACTCTGAAGGTGCACTTGTTCGGGTTTAACCTCAACTTGTACATCGTCAACCTGTCAAATAGCTTCTTAAGATGGTCAAGGTGTTCTTCTTCAGTGTGGGACCTTGCAATCATGTCATCAACGTAAACCTCAATCTCATGGTGAATCATGTCGTGGACCAAAGCGACCATGGCGCACTGATATGTTGCCCCAGCATTCTTCAACCCGAAAGACATTACCTTGTAACAAAAAGTACCCCATTGCATAATGAAAGTTGTCTTCTCCATGTATTCGGGAGCCGTCTTAATCTGATTGTAAGCAAAAAAACCATCCATAAAGGAGAGATCTTATGTTGTGCGGTGTTGTCGACCAGAACATCGATATGAGGCAGAGGGAAATCATCTTTGGGGCTCGCCCTGTTCAGATCCCTATAGTCCACACACATTCGGACCTTACCATCTTTCTTCGGCACCAGAACCACATTGGCAACCCACTGTAGGTAAGAAGTAACTGCTAGAAAACCGGCATCAAACTGTTTCATGACCTCAGCTTTGATTTTCTCAGACATTTTGGGGCGCATACGGTGAATCTTCTGCTTTACTGGAGGACAGTCTTCTTTGGTTGGCAAGCGGTGTACCATGATATCAGTATCCAACCCAGGCATATCTTCATAAGACCAAGCAAAGATCTCAACATAGTCACGCAGCATTTGTATTAACTGTTGCTTAACACTAGGCTCCAGATTTGCACCGATCTTGACCTCTTTATTGTCTTCTTCTGTACCCAGATTTACTGATTCCACTGGCTCTTCATGCGGCTGTATGGCCCTCTCTTCCCGAAGAAACAGTCTAGCAAGTTCCCCAGGCACTTCACAATCATCCTCACCTTCGTCCTCGGCTTGGTTGATCGGACTTTCGAAGTCATAACTGGCCGTAGCAGAGTCGTTATCAGTGGGATCCAGAGTGGATGTGGACCTGTATTATGATATGTGAGTGTGTGTAAGACAAATAGCTGTTTTGATATAGTGCAAAATAGAAAAGAAAAATAGGGAGCATAAAATTTGTAATGCAAGAAAACGTCCAATGTTTTATTGATAATATATGAAAATGACAAATGATAAGCCCTCACAAACAAAACCACAGTGCCTCGGGCAAGGCACCGAGCCATAAAGTTTCAAATTGTCTGTTACAAATCTCAAAACAAAAGTCTATTACTGTGTAATAAAAGAAACGGGCACGAAGTCCTTCGCCGTCCAATTGTTCAAGCCGTCGTTGGTAGTCGGGTAAATCCAGTTGTCGATATCTGACCCTTCATCATTATCTTCAATTGCATTCACTCCCGGATTACTAATGCACAGAGGAGGTCTTCCAATTCGCGCACGCCGAACAACCCTTTGAGCTTCTGCAGTAAAACCCAAACCAAACTTGTAAGTCTTGTGTGCAAAGTCAGGGAGTTGGCCCCAATTTGCACATCCACCTTTTTCAATAACAGCCCTAGCATCCTTGAGGGAAGCCATCTTCATTGGAAATTCTTCAACAATAGTTTTAGTCGATGCTAGAGTCTAGGGGACTTCTTCAATGTTCTGACACGGGGTTTCGATGAACTCCCCATCCATCTCCATATACCGAAAGGAATTAAGATGACTTACCATGTATTCCTCCTCACCCTGCACTGTAACAATCTTCCCATTCACTGGATATTTCAACATCTGATGGAGCGTAGAAGTTATTGCCCCAGCCTTATGAATCCATGGGTGACCTAGCAAGCAAGAATAAGATGGTCGAATGTCCATCACATAGAACGTAGATGCAAAAGTGTGAGAGCCGACATTAACAGGGACATCCACCTCTCCATGTACCATCCTTTTGGACCTGTCAAAGGCCCTAACCACAATATTACTTGGCTTCAGAACCAACCCTTCACAATCCATCCGATCTAATGCTTTCTTGGGTAAAACATTTAATGAGGACCCAGTGTCCACCAGCACGTGAGCCAAAGTAGTGCCTCTGCACTCAATCGAGACATGCAGAGCATCATTGTGATTCCTTCCTTTGGCAGTCAGATCTGCGTCGGAGAAACCCAACCCATTGTCAGCGATAAAACTAGCCACACAGTCTTTGAATTGATCAGCAGATGCTTCCTGCGGCACATGCGCAGTTTTAAGGAAAGCAATTAAAACCTTTGCATGGGCTTCTGAGCACAACAATAAAGACAACATAGAGATCTTCGACGGGGTTTTCCCCAGTTGTTCGACTATGTTGTAGCCGCTTTTCTTGATAATCTTCAGAATTACCTCTATCTCCTGCATAGAGGTTTCAACAATGACTTTCTTAGGCGCCTCCGTCTGGGCAGGCTCACCTGTAACTTATTTTCCCCGAGTGTCAGATGACTCAGCGACAGGGGTGATAACTGGAGTGAGAATTGGAACAGTAGCAGATGTACTGGCAGATGGAATGGCAACAGGCTTTCGAACAGTTGGAGGATAAATCTCAGGAGAGAAGAGTCTTCCGCTTTGGGTGATCTTGCTAGACCCGACAATATTGCTGACATCAGCATCAGCCTCTTCAATCTTCAAGTCTTGTTTGATCCCATGATAATACACATCAGCCCCATAGTGCCACGGGATAGCCTTATCCGAAGTGTAAGGGATAGGACCAGGAATAGTAATGATCAATGGAGCAACTCTTGGAATGGATGTAATCCTAACAGGCTTTCTCGAGGAAGCCTTGGAAGGATTGGCGGAAATGGTTATTATGGAAACATCTTCAATGGGAATCAACGGAATCAAAGTTTTCTCGAACAGGTTCTCTTTGTTATCCATCAGGCGTTGAACACCTGACTTCAATAAATGGCAACCAGCATGCAGGATTTAACATACATGGCAACCTTCGCCACAACCCGGAAATAAACCGGCCAATAATGTATTCTTCTTTACTGTCATCAACGGAGTAGAAATGTCTTCCACAGAGGTCACAAATGAATCATCGTCCACATTATTTACTCCATGCTTGGGCATAGGAGCAGTCATGACATTAGGCTTTTCTGGTGCGTCAAACTCTATTTCTTTAGCTTAAATCAAATCTTTCACCTTATTCCTCAAGGCCCAGCAGTTGTTGGTATCATGCCCTGGGCTATCAGAGTGATAGGCACAGCGGGCGTTCGGATTATACAGCGAAGATGTGGTGCTGGGATTCTTTGGGGCTTCCCTTAGAGTTACCAGGTTGGTCTTCAACAATTGCGGCAGAATTTGAGACAAGGTCATACTGAGCCGAGTATACTGTCTTTGCAGTCTCTCTACTTTTTTCTGATTGTTGCATTGTGGGGCAACAGTGGGTCTTGATATTACTACCGCATTAACTGCTTGGCGGCGTTCAGGTCGGTTTTGGCTCCTCAAGCTGTAAACGGCACTGGCTTCTTTCTTGAAAGGCTTCTTTTATGTACTTGATGAAGCACCTTTTTGTATCTTGCCACTTTTGATACCAGCTTCTACCCTCTCCTCAGTCATAATCAATTCAGTAAACCCAGATGATGAACTACCGATCAAGTGATTGAAAAATGGACCAGACAAAGTCCCAAGAAACATATCCACCAACTCCCTATCAGACAGAGGGGGTTTGACTCTTCCAGTCAGATCTCTCCACTTCTGAGCATAGTCCTTAAAGCCTTCGCTTGCGCCCATAGACATACCCTGAAGCTGAGTACGAGTGGGAGCAAGGTCGGCGTTATACTGGTACTGCTTGTAAAAAGCAGCAGCAAGGTCCTCCCAGTTGCAGACATTAGCTCCTTCCAATTGATAAAACAATTTAAGCTGAGTCCCTGATAGACTATCTTGAAAGAAATGGACCCACAGGTTCCTATCAGCAGTGTAGGGTTGGATCTTTCTGACGTATGAGCGAAGGTGGAGTTTTGGACAGGACATTCCATCGTATTTAGCAAAAACCAGAGCTTTAAACTTGTAAGGAATCACCACCCCAGATGCTAGTCCCAAATCTCCAAAGTCCAAACCGGGAACCTTCTGAATCTCTATAGCACTCAGACGGTCTTCAAGTTTTTTGTACCTATCCTCAACAAGAGGGTACTGTTCTTCATCAAAATCAGTGTCATTATCAGAGACCACAGGGCTAGGACCCTTCCTTTCCTATTGATTCTCTCCTCCTCTAGATGAATGAGACAGATCAGCTTCCTGTCGCAACCTATTCCCAAACCTGTGACCCATGTTCAGAAGAACCACCTTCTTCTTCTTCTTCTTCTTCTTCTTGTCCTTCAAGATAAGAGTCTTCAAATCCTGTTGACCTTTGGCCAATTTCAAGAACATCTCCTGGAATTGAGCATTCTGAGCTTGAAGAGCTTTGATAGCTTGATCGGTAGGTGTTTCAGAAGACATTTTGTGCTGAAACAAATAGCGAAGAAGATAAGAAACATGTAATGGTACCTGTTATGAGGTGCATGGTAATGGAATGCGTATGAAATGATCTTAAAGACTTTGGGAGATTCAAATTTGTAAAACAAAATAAAACACACTTTATTAGATTAAAACTTGTAACAATGTTTAACAATGCCTTCAAGGCATTACAAAAGAAATAAACTGAAAAGAAAATCTAACTAAAAACAATAAAAGACATCAGAAGTCCCATGGTCCTTTTCCCTTCGTGCTGACATAATCGTTGATTGTCCTTTCATTCTCAAGTTGCCTCGTAAGCCTCAAGATCTTCCGTTCCTGCTCATGATACTTCTCCCTGTAGGTATCCCTTTCTTCCTTTAACTGGATCCAAAATCTCTTCAATGCCCCCAGATCAGTAGGCATATAGGGATGGAGGACTGTATAAGGAACACCTTATTCATTAGCATGCTCTATAATCACCGGCAAAACAGCTTCATATGGCATCCCCAGCTTTTGAGCACGGGCTCGAACCAACTGGAGATAAGGTTGCATCGGGAGAGAAGTCTTTAATCCTAGCTCATGTGGGTCATACATGTTCACCCTGCCCCAGGCTCGTATAAACCTTCGGCGGTGCTCATTAACGTCCCCCTTGTTGTCAAAGACGATATCTGTAAGAAGCAGCTCATGGGGACCGTCTCTCCGAGCGCGACCAAACTGTTGTAGAGCCAAGCAAGGACTGTAGGTTATTCCCACTCTAATTCCAAGCAAAGGCACATTAGGGTATTCCCCACATCGATCAATGACAGCTACCCTTTCCATATCTTTAGAACTCCAAAGGATGTCTGTATGAGCCAGGGACATGATTCTATAAGCCCAACCTACACCTTCCTCATTCTTTAATACAGACTTGGGAAGGTGCAAAATAAACCACCTCATCGGCAGCAGCGTGCAACACATGAGGGTCCCCCTCCTTCTCACAGTACGAGTATAAAGGGCATGCAAAATATCATCCAAGAGAGTAGGCACTGGATTACGAGACAAGAAGATCTTGACCGCATTCACGTCTATGAAGGAATCCAGATTCGGGAAAAGAACCAAGTCATAGATGAGGAGAGCCAAGATGTCTTTGAAAGCTTGAAAGTATAAATTATCCCAGAACTGTTGAGCTTGATCCATTAGAAACTTAACCAAGAAACCTTTAACCCCACTCCGTGTCTCCCAGTTGGACACTACATCAACCCTTTTTAGATGTAGGGCTGAAGCAATATCCTCAGGTCTAGGAACCTCCTCCAAACCTGTGAAGGGTGTCTGCTCGAGGATAGATATGCCTAGTAAATTAGAAAACTCCTCCAAAGTAGGGACTAGCTGGTAATCCGGGAAGGTGAAACAATGATGCAACAGATCAAAGAACTGGAACAGCACGCTCATCATTTGCTCATCCAACTTTGAAGTGACCAGGCTAAGGAGATGACCATGTCTTCTAACAAATGAAGAAGTATCAGGAACTTTTGAGACCAACTCTCTGAGCTGAGCAGGTATCTGCACGAAGTTGACTCGAATGGTATTTCTGCACATAGAGGCCATAATCTGCAAAACAGAACAAAGATGAATCCCCTCGGTCTTTGAAATGGTTAGTCTAATGAAATATGCATGCTATGTCACGATGCATGATGTCATGATAAAACACATAACAGGTATAGCAGGTAACAAACATGGTAAAGGAAAACAAGTCACACAAGAGCCCTTAAGTTTTAGGCTTGCATGGAGTTTAGGTACTACCCTCTTGAAGTTTAGTTGGTTCAACCTGTCCTAATAATAGTAACCGGGTTCTAGAGGTTCTCAATATCACTGACCATCCTCCATCGGTCATGGTTTCAGCTCACGCAATCTTTTCTTGCAGCCGGAACTATCTCGAGAGTATGGTCTCAATGAGTGTAGTATCGAGTATCAACCAGTTCTCAGCTTTATACCGAGGCCGCTATCTCACTACTTCCTATGGCCAAGTTGGTCAATTATAGGTTCTAAGGTCAGTTGATGCTTAACGACCCATATAGCAGCCCCGTATTCTCCTTGTTCCTCCACAAGGGATACCGGTACCAACTAATGTGCTACATCAACGTAGCTACTGCTTCAACCATATCGGTCTACGCCGTACAGTTCCCTCACAGTTTATTGCTACTTACCTAACAGGTGTTCCCCAGATCCGGGTTAGGATCTATAGTAACTCCGATACAAAGCCCACAAAGATAAAGCAATCAAATCAAATAATATAAGCAATATGCTGAACTAATCCTAAGGTATACCCCACTTATTTAGTCCCCAGCAGAGTCGCCAGTTATGTGATACGGTGGCCAGAACCGTGACTATTTTAGGAATGTTGGTTTGCGTTTTGCGTTTGTGTTTGCAAAATGTCGCGGTAAGCAAGAGTCGCCACCGACTTTTATTTTATCCAACAAGGAAAGGAAAAAAGCACAGAAAAATTCCTTTTTCGAGATTTTCTGAGTACGGGGGTAGATTATAGAAAGGGAAGGTATTAGCATCCTTTCTATCTGTAGTTACCTACGGGCTCTTAGGTACTTGCTCATCATTTTCAAAATTGCTTCTTTGTGTTTGTGTGATTTGAAAAGTTTTTGTTTTGACTTCGATTTAACCCTTGCTTCTGTCTTCAAGAGTGTTACGAAGTGTTTTTGAAAACTTTGTTTTGAAAGGAGTGTAAGTGTGAAAAAGTTTGTTTTTTGAGCAAGTACTTAAGAGCTAATCTACCTACTCGAAATAAAGAATTGTTCTATATTCGTTTCCTTTAGACAGCGCTATCCCACTATTAGTGAGTAGGTAGCACCATTGTTGGAGTTTTAAGGGTCAATTCGAAAGGGACATACGGTCACTAAAGCAATGTTAGGACGTCTTAGTAGTAACTCTAATGTCTTAGATCAATTATTCGAGGCAATAATTCCGAGGCAACTTTCCGACGGGACTTTGATCTTTGTTTAGACAAGAGAGCGACCACTTAAGCATCATATACCTAATGACCGTTTACCGAAGGCAACCGAAGTGGGAGTGTACCCTAGGAGTGCGCATGTGCGAGTGATTCAATTTCAAGTTTATTATCTTTGAACATTTAGGGTTAGCTAACCGTTTTAAAGTTAATCATACATTCTTGTCATGCATCCCTAATTATTCATACATCTAACAGTTAATATTTTGCGGAATTTTAAGATGCGGGAAGTAAAGATACGCTATTACAAGGCTTCGGGTATTTACATAGCCAAAAACAAACCCTTAAAAAAACGATAAATGAAAGTAAAAGGTCCTAATTAATCTATTACAACTTGTGAGCAATTACATTAATATGGTAAAAATAAATAAATAAAGCGTGCACGAATATAGAACGAAGGGAAATTAGGGTTTTGACCCCCGTCTAACCTAATTTAAAGAAAAGTTATTTTTTGTTGTTTTTACTTGTTTTTAGGAAAAAGAATTAGGTTTTTAAATTGAATAAAAAATTAATTAGTAATTAAATTAATTAAAGAAAATAACTAATTTTAACCTATTTTTGTGTTTTTGGTTGTTTTTAAGAAAAGACAATAGAATTTTAAATTTAGACAAAACCCTAATTTCTAATTGTTTTTAAGTTATTTACAAAATAATTAATGTTACCTAAAGTTAAATAACCTAATTAAATTAAATAATTTTTTTTGATAAAAAATAAACCTAAATCTAATTGGATGAAATATTATTTTTTGTGATTTTTTGATAAAAGAAAAATTAAGTTTGTTAGGTTAGTAAAAATAAATAAATAAATTAATAAAGAAAAATATAAAAGAAAAAAGAAAGAGATAATGGGCCTGAAAAAGTGATTTTGGAGGGTGTTGATAGCAAGCCTTGGGCCCAACAGAAATTGATCCATTTTGACTTCTTGAATCCCATGCGTTGCCTTGACTGGGGCCTTTGGTGCTCCTTCATCTAATGGTCCTTAGATCTGACCATCTGGACACTTGGCTGACTGGATCATGATAGACCATGGTGGTCATCCCATACAAGCACGCATGTGATCACTGAAAGAAAAAACATATGAAATAATTTGGGGGACCTGCGATTTGAACCCAGGCCCCAAAGCACTTTTCCAACGCCTGGCCACCAACTGAGTTGTGTGTTCAATTTGTACATAGAATAATAAATAATGATAACATACAATAAAAAGAGTTAGTGGAGAATAATAAAAATGTGCGCCAGAATTTTGAATGGACCAATAGGATAATGCCACGCTGGTCATCCCTGTCCTTGCTCTGTTGCTAAAAGTGAAACACTTTTACCTACGGACATATGTCCGTAGCTACAACTTGGGCTTGTTTCAAAACTTTCCCTGGACATGATAAATGACTTTCAATGCCATGAATTGAACCGTCTTGGCATTCTGAACATCATGATACCCTTCATGGGGGCTAATTTTGCATGCACACAAAAACTCTAAAACGAAACCATAAACCCTAACAATGGCAATTCTTGATTCAGTCCATAAAAATGCAATTGGATGATATGGATAGCTTGCAAATGTGTTAAGGAACAAGAATATATAATTATTTTATGCTATAAGTGCCAGAATCATGCAATTTAATTTCAAAAAAGATCCAAGGTCGTGACTGACTTACAGTGGTTTTTGGCAATGGAAACTCCTTGTTCTTGATTGGTTTCGCTTGCTTGTGATCCCAGGAAGCGATTGGGATGGTCAAGAAGCCCTGGAATTGCCTGGAACTATGAATTTGACTCATCACTTTTTTGTGTTTTTTTTCAAGTTTATTCTGACTTCTCATGCCTCTCTCTAGCCTTGTTTTAGGTCTGCAAATGTTCAATATATATCAAGGATTGAATTAGAGTTGAAAACCTGATCTCAATCTTTTTCCGTTATTGATTTTGATCTTGATTTGATTCACTTAAAAACCCTTCCAAAAATAGGCTAAATTCAATCTTTTTGTGCACACCAAGGCTTTGCATGATTTCAATCTTATGCTAGCTGGATATAGGACCTGAAACATGTACAAAATCTTGAGATTTCAATGTTTTGGATTGTCTATGATTTGTTTTGATTTAAATTGATTTAATTCAAATAAAAATCAAAATAAATAATAAAAAATAATACAATGACAAGTGGAAAGAGCTAGGGCTCGTGGACCATGATACCAACTCAAAACAAGTGCAAAAGATTGGGCCCATTTGGCAAAAATTGCAATTTGAGGTATAGTTGAATTTTGATAATTTTGCAAAAAGGGTCAACTTCACCAATGCATAACTTCCTCAATTTTGACTATTTGAAGGTTTTCTTGGACTTTTTAGAAAGCTTGATATGTCCTATAAGAAACCCTTTTGGTCTCATCTCAATTTGGTATTCCATGTTCATGTATGAAGCTTTGACAAAAAAGGTGTTTTTGTTGACTTTTCAAAATGACCTATAATGTCCAAATTCATAACTTCTCGTGAGTGCATATTTTGAACTTGGGAGCTGAAGATGGAATGTATATAATTGCATCCTCTTAAAAATGAGCTTTGGATGGGTCATTTCTCATAAAGTATGCGAAAATTATGCTTGGTCAAAGTTGAGTTGACTTTTCCTGCAAAACCCTAATTTAGCAGCTTTTGGTTCTTGATGAATTATGAGCAATCCTTGATGAATCATGATCAACCCTTGATAAAATGATGAATTATACTTCAAAATGAGGATGTTGACCAAAAACCTTGAAGTTTGAGTGTATGTGGGACACAGTTGACTTTTGCCCTAACACAGTCGATTTTTAGGCTTTTGAGCAATTGACTGAGCAAACTTCCTCTGCAAGGCTTGAAACTTGACATAGATGATCTTGAGAACATATTAGGACCATGTTGAGCATTTGAGATCCCTTGGACTCAAGTATCTTGGTGCAACATGAAACCCTAATTTGAGGTAGACTGCCTTAGGAGAGAGCTTGTCTGGTCAACCCTTGGACTTCCTTGAGCAACTTGAGGATCTTTCTTGAAATGTTTTGAGAAATATGGGAGGGAAAATTTTGGGGTACAACACGCACGTATGATAAAGCAAACAAACTGGATTGAATTCAAAAAAATTACATGTCACACCTTCATTGTTTGAAGCACGATACGTAGGTCGTCTTCAATCTTCGGACGCGCTAGATTGAGGTTCCTCAAAATGTAAAATTAGAGGACCAAACTGGTACAATTAGATTTGTCTCTTCAATACGATTTTAATGGTACCCTCGCGCCTTATTTATATAAACTGAGCAAAGCTTGAATTAAGAAAATGCATAAATAATAGCGAGCATGAAATTCTGGAATATCTCACTGAAATCTCCAAGAAATTTCAAATTGTAAAAAGCACGAGAATCAGAAGGATGAAAAGAGTAGATTAGTCTTTTATTTGAATCGATTTGACCAAGAAATCTACCTGAACAAAGTAGCAAAAAATGACTCTGAAACTGGACTTCTGTAGATCAATATAGGTCACAATTCTTGGAGGTAAAAGTATGGTTAGCTTCAGAGAAGTTCAATGAAGCTAACTAAATGGAGCGTTTGGTGTTTTGGAGTGAGAATGAGAGAAATCAGAAATTCAAATTCAGAGTTCGTGTGGGATCTAAACAGGGGTCAATTGGATATCAAAAGCTTCTGAAAATAGGTGGAATTTTCATCTTATTTATAGGATAGGATGAGGCAATGCTTAAGCGTGCGAATGAGAGTGTAATTCAGTGAATTCGTGTGAACCTGAAGCATGAGAAATGTGTGACTTTATTAGCATCAAAACTCATCCAAAACCTGTGTCTCATTTCTCAAAGGATCACCCTGGACCCTCAGGTTTACTTGCATCCAAGTCCAAGCCTTGCATCACAAATTTCCCAAGAAAGTCATTCACAAGGGAAAATAGTCATTTACATACTGAAAAGTCAAACTTTGACTTTGGGATCAAAGGCAAGTTTCAAGAGTCATATTTCATTAAAACATGTTGAAATATGGAGTTAGTTTCATCAAGAAAATTCAAAAGTCAAGATTACTTTGGAAGTCAAAATTCTAAATACTTAGAATTTTTCTAAGTGTTTAAGAAATATGACAAGCTCAGAACTTCTGGCCAGATTATCACCATAATGCAAGCTGATTCTGGAAGAACTTCTAACACAAGAGTTTTAGATCTCAATGAGACTTAAAACATTGCAAAACAGAACTTCGTCTAGAAGTGTTGGGATTTTAAGTTATACGTCTTCAAAGACACGTCTCTGAAGCTTAGGAACTTAGTAAATTCTGAGCATTTTTTCAAGTCAGAAGTTGTCTACAACTTTTGGGCCAGTTTTCACGTAGGTTTAGTCAGAAGTTGCAAGAGTAATTCAAAAAGGGTTTACATAGCATGTCATAAGCTTTCTGGAAAGTCTGAGAACTCGCTCAGAACATGATGGAGCAAAGACATTAAAGGATCAGAAGTTGGATGTTGGTTCTAAGTTGCGCTGATGCTGAACTTCTGACCCAGAATTAAGCTATGATGCATAATCTCACATTGCAGGATTTCTAGTTTGATAAATCTCATCATCATTTAATGCTCACAACCACTTTTGATTTTTTATCTAAAGGATTTCCCCGCGTGTGACATTAAAGTACATTGTTGTCCTTGAAAAAGAAAACTCTTGTACAAAAGTATGTTAGGCCCGTGCTTTGCTTTTGCATTTGAGGGTACTTTTCCTTAATTCATGCTTACAAATCCAGCTTAGGCACGGCTAAAAGCTGCTAACCACCATACTTTTTATCTTGCTCAAGAACAAGCCAGCACGCTAGCATGATGTTGGTACTTTTGACTTCTCCAAGTTACAAAGTTCTTGCCTATAAATTGGACTTCATTTGCAACTGTGAAAAGGGGGGAGCCCGGTGGAAAAAAACTGAAACGAACAAGCTTTGAAACCTTGCTAAAAATTCAAGGAATCTGAAACTACAAACACAAATACAAAACCTGCTAGTTTTTTATTTTTGCATTCAAACTCCAACTTCCCTCAAGTTGTTTCTTGACCAAATCATCCATACAACTTCTGAAGTTTCCATCCATTCATAGCCCAAGTTAAAGGTTGTTCCCATCTGCTGAGCACATGAGGAAGCTGATCAGAACATTATAAGCAGTCAGAACTAGGCTCTAGTTCACAGGACCTTTTCCAGCTGCAAGGTAAGCTTCTGCTAACTCTCATCATATTACTTAAGCATTGTTAGATTTGCATGTTCAAAATACAATGTAGACGTCTTAGCTTTGATTCTATACATATTCACAAATTGCATGTATTTTTACCTAAGTAGAGAGAATTTCAGTTCAAAACTTCTTGAGGAAATTAGGACTCAAAATTAGGATTAGTAAATTCATACCTGCTTCTGATGTACAGTTCTGATGCCTTATATTTTTGAAACCATGATGAAACCTGCCATAACTGCTATGTGTGAATTTTCTGTTTTGTTGAGAAATGACTAAGCTGCAGATGCTCTGGCTGGCATGGAGAAGGAGAGAAAATTCATCATCAGAGTTTACTTTGTGATACATGATTATGCTTTTTTCTTCTGATACTGGATGTACAGCCACCCTAGTGGTAGACAGTGTGCGCATGAGACATTAGTGCTAAGGGTCATGGGTTCTATCCCCATAAGCATCTTTTTTTAGGTTTATTTAGTGACATTTTCACCCATTTATCTGTCAAAAAATATTCCTAAATCAGAACTTCTTGACATTCTTACTCAACAGCATTATCACCTCACTCTCTCAAATAGCCAGAACATCTGACTTGCCGGTGATATATGAACTTCTAGGTTCCTAGCTAAACTATAGCTTCTGAACCCCTTCAATAATAAGAACTTCTAGGTTTTCCTTTATTTCTAGCAAACTCGGAACTTGGTGTACCCAGGCCCAGAACTTCTGACCCTCTACTTTCCTACTAACATTTTCTCTCTTGCAGCGTATCAATGTCAGAACTTTTGTTCCTTCTCGTTTCAGCAATGTGCTGATTTTGACTCCTTTTTCTCTTTTCTATCTTATGTTAGCTTTTAATAACCAAAAACACCAAAAATATTTCATATTCACATGTTTTATTTTATTTCTTTTAGAACAAAAAGATCAAAATATTTTCTTAAGTAAACTAACTTCTTTACTTAAACAAAACAAACTCATTTTACATTTCTTGTGTATCATTTCAATGTGGTTGTAATAGATAATTAGGACTTTAATTTCTTGCAATCCCCATTTGTAAATTTGTACACCATATCCCCTTAATGATGTAATAGTGTAGGACTTTATTTTTCCTCACTTTTATCACTTTCATATATTGTTAGTAATTAGGGTATGTATGGGAAGACATGAAAACAACAAATAGACAACCCAAAAATCAAAGACTAAATGCATGCAATCAAACACACTATTCACACATGCACCCTTAGAGTAATCTCACTTGTTGCCTCGGAAAATAGTCATGTCCCTCGAATAGGGGAATTTTAGCAAAAACCCTCGATAAAATATCATAGTCCCTCGATGACCCTCGATGTTGCCTTCGGTAAACGATCTAGTCCTTAAACGACATCGCTAAAACGTCCCATAGGTTTCCTTCTATGACTATACCAACGTCCCACGCCCATCCCTTCACATCCAACGATGGGGCTTCTTATCAAATCAATGGTAAGATAGAAACATCTAAAGGAGGAGGAAAAGAACATTTAAGACCTTTTGAGTAGGTAGATTCGCTCCTAGTTGCTCGCTTGCTCACAAGAAAAACATTTTATACACCAACACCTCTTTGAAACATTTTCAAAAGACAACACTTTGTACGCGTTCTTATAGAAACGAGAGTCATTACAAAGAAGACACCTTTTCAACATCACTTTCAAAAACACATTCCACAAACACCTCTTTGAACTATTTTTGAAACAACACTTTGTACGCATTCTTATAGAAACGAGAACCATTACAAAGATATTTTCAAAATACTTTCAAAAAACCACACCACAAGCACCCATCCAAACAAAAGCAAATGATCTAGCAAGAAACTAAGAGCCCGTACATAACTACGGATGAAAAGGGTGCTAACACCTTCCCTTTTCATAATCTACCCCCCGAACTCAAGAAAACATCTCAAAGGTCTTTCCTGTTCTTTTCAACCTTTCCTTTTCGATAAAAGAAAAGTCGGTGGCGACTCTTGCTAACTGCAACATTTGTGATCAAACACAAAACAACCAAGTCAGTTCTTCCATCGCGTTACAGAATTGGCGACTCTGCTGGGGAGAATCCTAAAAGTGGGGTTACCTTAGGTCTAGATCACATTTATTTGCTTTCATTGTTTGACTTGTATGCTTTACATTTTGTTCTTTGTTTGGGCTTGAATCCTCTACCCGGATTTGGGATACCTTATAGGTAAGTAGCAATACGTTGTGTAAACTATACGGGATATACAGACATGGTCTAAGCAATAGCTATGCTAGTGTGACATATTTGTGGGTACCAATAGCCCTTGAGTAGTCAAGGAGAATACGGGGATGCTGAGTGATGTCATGAAGCACTAACTAACTTCTAGAACCTTTACTTGACCAACTTAGCCATTAGGACGTAGTGAGATGACCGGCTTTGGTACAGTCCGAAGTTGGTAGATACTCGATACTACACTCATTGAGGTTTGGTTTTTTGGGATATTTCGGTCGCCATTAAAAAGGCTTGCGCTGAAACAATGCCCAAGGAAACAAAACAGTGATATTGAGCTCCTTAGAACCCGGTTACTATTATTAGGACAAGTTTGAGTCAACTAAACTTCAAGAGGGTACTTACCTACAAACTTCATGCAAGCCTAAACCTAAGGACTTGTCTGCTTTGTGTGGATATGATTATTTGTATACAAACTTGCTTACTTTGCATACTTGTACATAACATCATGACATCATACCATAGCATTGAAGCGTAGCATTTCAAGGATCTCAAGGGTCTTTTGATGTAGGGTCACGTTGAACCAGACATCTATCAAGGGGAAAGAGGATTTATTTTCCTCTAACCAAGCACCGTCAAAAATCAAGTACAACAAACTTGAGTCAAGGGCTACAACCCACTTGACATGGTGAGTTTAATTCTCGTGGAAGGACATCCACCAATACAAAGTTATCCAATAAAAGTTGTAAGTGACTACTAACATTTATCCCGCGAGAACCTTGAAAACATGCATCTACATATCATGAATCACTTCATGACATGTTTCTCCCATACATGTCTCTTTATCTTCCTATTGTTTATTTCAGTAAGATGGATATGGAACAAATGGTAAAAGATATCCAAACTCAAAACGCTCAATTTCAACAAATATTCCTGGCCATGGCTAAGGGGCAAGAGGACCTGGAGACTCTCCTTCTGAAAGACAAGAAGAAGAAGCCTAAGAAGTCAGTAGGCGTCCTGAACTTGGGAAGAAGACTTAGAGGACCAGTCAAGGGAGATGTATATCTTCCAAATCCATCCAACATGGGGATAGTCATGAAGAAGACAACAGTCTGGAGATTGATGAAATCGAAGTTGACTAATCTGAGGAACAATATCCTCCCACTGATGAAAAGTACAAACAGTTGAAGGATCGCCTCATTGCTATGGAAATTCAGCAGATACCTGGCTTGGATTTAAGAGACATGGGTTTGGTTTCTGGATTGGTCATCCTTCCAAAGTTCAAAATCCATGACTTTTCCATGTACGATGGAGTCTCTTGCCCTAAGATGCACTTAAAGTCTTATGTCCGCAAGATCCAACCATACACAACTGATCCAAAGCTTTGGATCCATTTCTTCCAAGAGAGCCTAGTAGGGACTCAACTTGAATGGTTCTACCAATTGGAGAGCTCTCGCATTCACACCTGGGAGGATTTAGCTGCTTCTTTCTACAAGCAGTACCAGTACAACGCTGATCTTACACCAACTCGTGTGCAATTGCAGAACATAACCATGGGTCCCAACGAGAGCTTCAAATGATATGCCCGAAGGTGGAGAGATCTGGATGGTAGGGTGCAGCCCTCTGTAATTGATAGGGAGCTGATTGACATCTTCATGGGAACTTTGAAAGGACCTTTCTTCAGACACCTAATCGGAAGCTCCTCGGTCGGGTTCACCGAGCTAATACGGACTGGAGAAAGATTCGAAGTTGGAACTAAAAGTGGAAAGATCCAAGGAGCTACACCCTCTGATGCTCATAAAAAGTAATACAATGGGAAGAAAGAGTCCAATGCTGTATATGGTCAAAAGAGTCATCATGACCAACATGTAGGGGCAATCTTGATCTCTAATCCGACACCTATTCAACAAAGACAGGGCAATAGACGTAGGGTAAGATATCAAGAAAGGCAGTACACTAACATCAACATGCCTTTGCCTCAAGCGTTACAACATTTGCTGAAGGTGCAACTGATCACACTAAAGGATCCTCCTCAAAACCCTGATACCTCCTCTTCTTAGTACAATCCAAGTATAAGATGTGCCTACCATTCTAGTAATCCCGGACATGACACTGACAGCAGTTGGACTTTGAAGAACAATATTCAAGACTTGATTGATGCCAAGGAGATCGAGTTTGACCCTCCGGATATTCCAAACGTGATCACTGCTCCTATGCCGAATCATTGAGAGCGTCTTGTTCATTTTGAATTTTCAATTGTAATTTCTTTTGTTATTCAAACATTTATCTATTAATGTAAAACTCTTTTTCATTAATGCATTTCATATGTTTGTCTTGAATTCATCCATTTGTTTTCACTATATTTAAACTATGCTTTTTACTCTCTTTATGACATTAAACTCTTGCTAAAAGTTACAAGCCTTTAAATGGAAGATGACGAAAACAATGCCTTCATCTCATACAGTATGCTTTTGGACAGACCTTTCTGACAATCTACAGACGTTCTTTCAAATCCTAAACACTGGAGTTATAAGGAAGATAATCCCTAGTCAACCCCTTCGAGGCAAAGAAGTGGGAATTTTCTTTTTCACACAAAATGAAACCTTCAATCAAAACCTGGGGCAGGGTAGTCTCTCAGTTAATTCAAATACATGTTCAAATCGCAAACTCTCATCTTGTAATACAACGAATAACGTCAAAAACTTTCCTCTGGAATCAAAAGACAGTGATGGTTCCCTACCAACTAGGAAGTTATTATATCTCGAAAAGAAAAGCCCACTAAGTCAAAACCTACAAAGGAGACTTAAGAAAAACCGGGGCATCCCGCTGACCGTAATCTCAAAACAAGAACAGTCAGGCAAAAATTAGGGATAACAAATCAAAAGGAAGAGGTAACTACAACTCCTCAACAACGTGAAAAATGTTGCAAAAATGACTGCCTTCTTACAAACTTAACTTGTTTGAACCATCACCAAAATGTCATTCCAGACATAATTGGAGTTCAAACACACAATTAACTGAGTTTAGGACTGAAGAATGTCACGAAGTGCGGGTGGGTACAAATACACTTTGAGCCTTTATCCTTTGTTTCTTAAAATGTGAACCAAGCCACGTTACAACCCTTTAAAAGTCCTAATTGAAGCATGGGTTAGTTCGAAAGCATACTGTTACAAAAGGTATTCTGACTCCTGTAAAGCTTTACTCAAAATCCTGATTTGAATTTTTCTTACAAAATTTCTTTACTTTCTAAAATTCATTTTCAAAACCTCAAGACAAGTAAAAACTTTGCATTATTTGAATACCGCTGTTTGCATATGGCTATTTGTTTGATAGCGGAGAAATTCACAATGAATATCCAGTGAACGGAAGCTCTCCTAGTGAACAAAATCACTTCAATTGGAAAGACACTTCCAATGACAAATCTCTCATAATCAAGGGGCACAGCATGACCATTGTCCAAAACATCTGGGGAAGTCAAGTCGAGATTCAAAGAATCTCTCAAAGAATTGTTGAATAACCAGGGGCAAATCTCCATATGTGTCACTCAAGGGGCAATGTTACGTTGATCATGGGTTTGAACAAAATCCACTTTGAAGACTTTCGGTACCGTCTAACTACTTGTCTATACCAATAGTATCAGATGGTGTCAGTATCAGATGGTGTCAGTATCATGTCTTCAAATCCTCCCATGACAGTTCTTAGAAAATTCTGAAACTTGACCAAAAATCTTGGGTACCACCAATTTGTTCGTCTGTGCCAGTAGTATCAGGTTGTGTCAGTATCAGGTCTTCATTTTCTTCCACAACAGTCTTAGAAAATATCTCTAGGAAGTTCAGGGCTACCGGAAATGTGATCAAAATCTCAAGCGTCAAGGTGAACCAGATTAACTCTAGGGGAAAACAGGCTCCCACATAAAGGGTCATGTGCAACCAAGCAAAAATTTTCTAGCATTACTATAACACTTGTGTTGTACCCCAAAATTTTCCCTCCCATATTTCTCAAGACATGTCAAGAATAATCCCCAAGTGGCTCAAGTTAGCTCAAGAGTTGGACAGTTAAATCATCTCCTAAGGCAGTCAATTCAAAATTAGGGTTTTGTGTTGCATCAATGTCCTCACATCCAAATGACCTAAAGTGCTTCCCAATGTCCTAATATGTTCTCAAGTTCATCCATGTCAAATTTCAAGCCTTTCAGGGGAAGTTTGGTCAGTCAATTGCTCAAGAAGCCCAAAAATCGACTGTGCTAGGGCAAAAGTCAATTGTGGCCTACAAACAGTCAAACCTCAAGTTTTTTTGTAAACATTCTCATTTTGAAGGATAATTCATCATTTTATCAAGGTTTGATCATGATTCATAAAGGATTGCTCAAAATTAATCAAGATTCAAAAGTTGCTAAATTAGGGTTTTGTAGGAAAAGTCAACTCAACTTTGACCAAGCATAACTTTCTCATACTTTATGAGAAATGACCCATCCAAAGCTCATTTTGCAGAGGATGCAATTTCCTACAATCCATCTTCACACCCAAAGATCAAGAAATGCACTCACAAGAAGTTGCAAATTTGGACATTATAGGTCATTTTTGAAAGTCAACAAAATCACCTTTTTTGCCAAAGCTTATAACTTGAGAATGGAATATCAAAATGATATAAGACAAAGAGGGTTGGTTAGAGGACTTCTCAAGGTTTCTAAAAAGTCCAAGAACACTTTAAAAAGTTCGAAATTGAAGAAGTTATACATTGTTGAAGTTGGGAATTTTTCCAAAATTGCCAAAAGTCAACTATCCCCAAAACTTTAAATTTTGCCAAAAGGGCCCACTTTTTTCCACTTGATTTGATCTTGTCACACCGCACACGTGTCATATCTTCAGTTTTGTGCCAATTTATTAATTTTTCTATTTTATTTGATTTTTATTGATTTAATTCATTTTTAATCAATTTAAATCAAAATAAAATCTAAATATTAATAACTTGTGATCTTTTTGATTGATACAACTTTCAATTGACATCATGAACAAAATCAAATTCGTAGCAAGGCATGTCATGAACAAATATTGGATTTTTTGACAAATATGGAAGCTTGTTCATGGAAGATCAAATCATATCTTAATTCATCAATTCACATGGATTCAAGGCCCAACTTTTAACCTAATTCATTCCTTATTACTCACACAAGGAAAAGACACACGATACACGACCTAGAGGCTGCAGAATTCACAAAACCAAAACTTGAAAAAGCTTGAAAAAGTTGAGAACTGAAATCCATATTGAAGGCGTTTTCAAGGAAAAAACTCCACGCCATTCAATTGCCAGGAGTACACTGAAGCTATTGGGATCAAAATCAAGCCTTGAAACATCCTCAAACGCACTGTAAGTCGTCCTGGACATAGCCCTGTACACGAAAACATAACCTCTCATTCTTGCATCTTTTTGACAAAACGTTGGCATATTCTTGATCCTTGCATAATTTCCAAGCTATATGCAATATTGAATTGTGTTTTTGTAGTCTGTAAAGCCCTACCCGAAACTAGGGTTTGGTTTTCTTGTTTTTAGGCGTTTTGATTTCAGGGAAAATTAGGGAAAACCATGGACATGGTTGTGTTCAGGGAGGAGAGACGAGCATGGTGATGGTCCCCGTTTTCATTTATATGGCCTATAGCTCATTTTAGAAGCAAGCCACGAATCTTGCTGCGGATAGAAATCCGCAGGTAAGGAAACTAGGTTTTGTTGAAGAAGACGAAGACGTGGCTCATCTTCATTGGCCCATTCAAATAAATCTCGCGCATGTTTTAATTTCTAGTATATTATTTGCTTTTCTCTTATAATATTATTCATCCATTATAATAACAAACAGGCGCGTTGGTTGAGTTGGTAAAGGCGTTGTTGCAAAGTCTAATGGGACTTGGGTTCGAATCTCAGGTCCCCCATATATTTGTTGAATTTTGTTCACAGGTATTCCAGTGCATGCCAAGGCCTGAGATCCATCATGTTCCCTCATGAAATCAACGCCAGATGGCCTCTAGGCCAAATCTAAAGGTCAAGGATGACGTTCACCATACACCCAAGTCAACAGGCATGCATGGGATGGCAAAAGTCAATCAGGCCAACGTGAATGGGCCTCTCAAAATGCTGATTTCACCTCAATCTGGGCCCAACACCCCCTTGGTTTATTTTCTTTTCATTATATTTATTTATTTGTTTTATAGTTTTAATTAATCATTTCTATTATTACTAACCAATTTATTTTTCCTCATAAAATCAGAAAATACAAAAAAAAAATTATTTTTATTAAATTCACTTTTATTTTTGTAAATAAATATTAACCAATTAATTTAGTTTTTAATTAGGTATAATTTTAATATTTTTGCAATAAATTAAAATCAATGTAGAATATTAGGTTTTACTAACTTTTAATCATTTTATTTTATTTCCTTTAATATCAAAAAAATCCAAAAAAATATATATTTTTTTAATTTATTAATTAATTTAATTATTAGCTCAGATTTAATTTCTTTTAATTCAAAAAATAAAATAAAAACATGCTTTCTTTCAAAAAGGGTCAAAACCCTAAAAATTTGCCCGATTTAATTTCTTGCACGCGTATCGTTTTATCCAATATTGTAATTGTTTCCGGTATGTAATAGCTTTTAATTAGGACTTTAATTATTTATCGCTTTATTTTACTTTTCGTAATTTAAATTAAAGGGTTTGTTTTTGGCGATGTAAATACCCGACGCCTTGTAATAGTTTAGATTTAATTTCCGCAATTTTATTTCCGCAACTATACACCGTTAGATGTTTGATAATAGGGAATGCATGACAAGATCAAATTTTTAACTTAAAATCAACATAGATAACCATTGACATGTACAAAGATAAAATTAACCGAAATAACACACTCGCACATGCGCACTCTTAGGGTACACCTCACTTGGTTGCCTTCGAACGTGGTCATTGAGTATAGGAAGTTTTAGAGGTCGCTCTCTTGTCCAAAGATCATAGTTGCCTCGAAACGGTTGCCTCGGAAAAATGATCTAAGACATTAGGGTTACCGCTAAGGCGTCCTAACATTGCTTTAGTGACCACACGTCCCTTAATCGAATTGACCCTTAAAACTCCAACGACGATGCTACCTACTCCTCAATAGTGGGATAGCATTGTCTAAAGGACATTTGTACAGATTAATTCTTTTTTCGAGTAGGTAGATGGTTCTTAAGTACTTGCTCATTCTAAAACAAAACAAAACTTTTCGCACTTACAAACAAAAACTCTTTTCAAACCCACAAACACAAAGAAAAGCAATTTTTGAAAACACAATGAGCAAGTACCTAAGAGCCCGTGGATAACCACGGATAGAAAGGGTGTTAACACCTTCCCTTTCTATAATCTACCCCCCGAACCCGAGAAACATCTCGAAAAAGGAATTTTCCTGTGCTTTTTTCCTTTCCTTGTTGGATAAAATAAAAGACGGTGGCGACTCTTGCTTATCGCGACATTTTGCAAAAACAAACGCAAAACGCGAACCAGCATTTTAAAACAGTCAGTTCTCTTCCCACCGTATCATAACTTGCTACTAGGGGAAATGACAAATCTCTCCAAGATCCTTCTCATAGGATGACTCCCAGCCAGAGTTTCAATCTCTAAAAACTTATCACCAACTGAGTCGACCTCAAGAACCCTCGAAGATTATCCGAAGTGAAGAAGACACATATCCAACGGACCGACCACAGGGTTTATTTCCCCAACAAACTATAGATTCCCCAGTTTGAGTTTGCCTCTCCGACTACTACAAATCAAAGGACCACAACTCCTCTTCCCCAGTAGACTACTCTACAGCAAGTTACTGTAAATCCTGGACCCGACCAAATATCAGTTCAACTTCGACTCCCCAGTAAAGCAACGAACAACTGAGACTCCTGAACTATTTTTCCCCAAGCAAGAATCAACACTCTCTACAGGGTTTTCAACATTCCTCGACAGAGCTCTCCTCAAACAACAAAACAGGAATCCTTGGTGGAAATATTCTAAACAAAGTTTGAAGACACACCAACTCTTCAACAACAATCCAGGATTTAATGACTCCCCAGCATTTGTCAAGGATCTATTTTCCAAGAAAAAGATACATTCAAATAACATTTCACCCTTCATGCGTCATATTACGTACATGACAAGTGCATACGACACAATCACATTTATTTTGAGAACATCATTGCACCATGCATTTCATACATCATGACATTGCAGGCAGCTAACCCTTTACCTCTTCAGGAAAGATCAGTCAACATATGGCTATCATCAACAATTTTCAAAAGGTCAGAGATTAATACCTAAAACAAGCCAAGACAATTAACTACACGACCAGCTGAAGCAATCCTACACGGGCTCCTTCTCATACACTCTTCTAGATACAGTTTAAATAAGCTACAGATATGGATGCCATTATGATACTCATTCAGATTCAGTTTTCAGATACGCTCCAGATACGGATGTCATTCTGATACTCATTCAGATTCAGCCTTCAGATACAATTCAGATACACTCCAGATACAGATGCCATTCTGATACTAATTCAGATTCAGTTTTTAGATACAGTTCAGATACGCTCCAGATATAGATGTCATTCTGATACTTATTCAGATTCAACCTTCAGATACAATTCAGATATGCTCCAGATATGGATGCCATTCTGATACCCATTCAAATTCATCTTTCAGAAATAATTCAGATACGATCCAGATACGGATGCCATTATGATACTCTATCAGATTCAACTTTCAGATACAGTCTAGATACGATCCAGATTCGGATGTCACTCTGTCACTCATTTTTAAACAGTCCAGATACGATCCAGATTCGAATGTCATTTGTCACTCATTCGAAATACGGTCCAGATACGAGTCAATTACAATTCATTTATGAATATTATTCTGTTTCTCATCCAAGACCTCTGCTGGTTCAGTTTAAATCTCTCAACGATTTATTCTGATTCTTTCCTTCAGACGTCTTCTCTGGTTCAGATAAATCTCTCAACGATTTATTTTGATTCTTCTCCAGACCTCTGCCGGTTCAGTATAAATCTCTCAATGGTTTATGTCGATACTTTCCAAATGAACATCTCTGGTTCAGATAGATCTCTCAATGATTTATTCTGATTCTTCTCCAGATCCCTGCTGATTCAGATAAATCTCTCAATGATTTATTCTGATTCTTTCCTAGTAGGCACTTTCTCTAGCTCGGATAAATCGCTCAAAGATCTACTCTGATTCTCTCCAGTTAAATAATACTTAAGACCTCTTTTGGTTCAGTTTAAATCTCTCAACGGTTTATCCTGATACTTTCTAAATGAACATATTTGGTTCAGATAGATCTCTCAACGATTTATTCTGATTCTTCTCCAAATCCCTGCTAGTTCAGATACGTCTCTCAACGATTTATTCTGATTCTTTCCTAGTAGGTACTTTTTCTGGTTCAAATAAATTGCTCCAAGATTTATTCTGATTCGTTCCCAGTTGAAATCAACTTCAGACTTAGTCCATTTTCTGTCAACGGTCACCCTTGGATGGCATCTACAAGCCCATCTCTGGAAAATCTCCATCATTCCTCTAAATGGCATATATAAGACCATTCCTATTTCATCTTCGAGTGCAAATTTCTGGGCACTCTAGTGTCCATTTATCTTCCACCTTCAAGTCACGAATGACGGATCCGCCAATCTAACTCTTCAAGCGTAAGAAGATTGAATAGGGGCAACTGTTGTACCCCAAAATTTGCCCTCTCATTTCTCAAAGGATCGCCCTGGACCCTCAGGTTTACTTCCATCCAAGTCCAAGCCTTGCATCACAAATTTCCCAAGAAAGTCATTCACGAGGGCAAAATGGTCATTTACATACTGAAAAGTCAAACTTTGACTTTTGGATCAAAGGCAAGTTTCAAGAGTCATATTTCATCAAGACATGTTGAAATATGGAGTTTTTTTCATCAAGAAAATTAAAAAGTCAAGATTACTTTGGAAAAGTCAAGAATCTAAATACTTAGAATTTTTCTAAGTGTTTAAGAAATATGACAAGCTCTGAACTTATGGCCAGATTATCACCATAATGCAAGCTGACTCAAGAAGAACTTCTAACACAAGAGTTTTAGATCTAAATGAAACCCAAAACATTGCAGAACAGAACTGCGTCTAGAAGTGTTGGGATTTCAAGTTGTACGTCTTCAAAGACACGTATCTGAAGCTTAGGCACTTAGTAAATTCTGAGCATTTTTTTAAGTCAGAAGTTGTCTACAACTTCTGGGCCAGTTTTCATGTAGGTTCAGTCATAAGTTGCAAGAGTAGTTCAAAAAGGGTTTACAAATCATGTCATAAGCTTTCTGGAAAGTCTGAGAACTCACTCAGAACATGCTGGAGCAAAGAGATTAAAGGATCAGAAGTTGGATGTTGGTTCTAAGTTGCGCCGATGCTGAACTTCTGACCCAGAATTAAGCTATGATGCATAATATCACATTGCAGGATTTCTGTTTTGATAAATCTCATCATAATTTAATGCTCACAACCACTTTTGAGTTTTTATCCAAAGGATTTCCCCATGTGTGACATTAAAGTACATTGTTGTCCTTGAAAAAGCAAACTCTTGTACAAAATTATGTTGGGCCCGTGCTTTGCTTTTGCATTTGAGGGTACTTTTCCTTAATTCATGCTTACAAATCCAGCTTAGGCACGGCTAAAAGCTGCTAACCACCATACTTTTTATCTTACTTCAAGAACAAGCCATCACGCTAGCATGATGTTGGTACTTTTGACTTCTCCAAGTTACAAAGTTCTTGCCTATAAATTGGACTTCATTTGCAACTGTGAAAAGGGGGCAGCCCGGTGGAAAAAAACTGAAAAGAATAAGCTTTGAAACCTTGCTAAAAATTCCAGGAATCTGAAACTACAAACCCAAATACAAAACCTGCTAGTTTTTTTATTTTTTCATTCAAACTCCAACTTTCCTCAAATTGTTTCTTGACTAAATCATCCATACAGCTTCTGAATTTTCCAGACATTCATATCCCAAGTTAAAGTTTGTTCCCGTCTGCTGAGCACGTGAGGAAGCTGGTCAAAATATTACAAGCAGTCAAAACCAGGCTCCACTTCACATGACATTTTCCAGCTTCAAGGTAAGCTTCTGCTGACTCTCATCATATTACTTAGGCATTGTTAGATTTGCATGTTGAAAATGCAATGTAGACATCCTGACTTTGATTCTATACATATTCACAAATTGCATGTATTTTTACCTAAGTAGAGAGAATTTCAGTTCAGAACTTCTTAAGGAAATTAGGATTAGCAAATTCATAGCTGATTCTGATGTACAGTTCTGATACCTTATATTTTTGAAACCATGATGAAATCTTCCATAACTGCTATGTGTGCATTTTCTGTTTTGTTGAGAAATGACTAAGCTGCAGATGCTCTGACTGGCATGGAGAAGGAGAGGAAATTCATCATTAGAGTTTACTTTGTGATACATGATTATGCTTTTTACTTTTGATACCGGATGTACAGCCACCCCAGTGGTAGACAGTGTGCGCATGAGACATTAGTGCTAAGGGTCCTGGGCTCTAGCCCCATAAGCATCTTTTTTTAGATATATTTAGTGACATTTTCACCCATTTATCTGTCAAACAATATTCCTAAATCAGAACTTCTAGACAACCTTACTCAACAGCATTATCACCTCACTCTCTCAAATAGCCAGAACTTCTGACTTGCCGGTGATATATGAACTTCTAGGTTCCCAGCTACACTATAGGTTCTGAACCTCTTCAACAATCAGAACTTCTAGGTTTTCCTTTATTCCCAGCAACCTTAGAACTTGGTGTACCCAGGCCCAGAACTTCTGACCCTCTACTTTCCTACTAACATTTTCTCTCTTGCAGCGTATCAGAGTCAGAACTTCTGTTCTTTCTCGTTTCAGCAATGTGCTGATTCTGACTCCTTTTTCTCTTTTCTATCTTATGTTAGCTTTTAATAACCAAAAACACCAAAAATATTTCATATTCACATGTTTTATTTTATTTCTTTTAGAACAAAAAGATCAAAATATTTTCTTAAGTAAACTAACTTCTTTACTTAAACAAAACAAACTCATTTTCCATTTCTTATGTATTATTTCAATGTGGTTGTAATAGATAATTAGAACTTTAATTTCTTACAATCCCCATTTGTAAATTTGTACACCCCATCCCCTTAATGATGTAATAGTGTAGGACTTTATTTTTCCGCACTTTTATCGCTTTCATATATTGTTAGTAATTAGGGTATGTATGGCAAGACATGAAAACAAAAAATAGACAATCCAAAAATCAAAGATTAAATGCATGCAATCAAACACACTATTCACACATGCACACTTAGGTAATCTCACTTGTTGCCTCGGAAAATAGTCATGTCCCTCGAACAGGGGAGTTTTAGCAAAGACACTCGATAAAATATCGTAGTCCCTCGATGACCCTCGATGTTGCCTTCGGTAAACGTTCTAGTCCCTAAATGAAATTTCTAAAACGTCCCATAGGTTGCCTTCTATGACTATACCAACGTCTCACGCCCGCCCCTTCACATCCAATGATGGGGTTTCTTACCAAATCAATAGTAAGATAGCAACATCTAAAGGAGGAGGAAAAGAATATTTAAGACCTTTTGAGTAGGTATATTCGCTCCTAGTTTCTCGCTTGCTCACAACAAAAACATTTTATACACCAACACCTCTTTGAATCGTTTTCAAAAGACAACACTTTGTATGCGTTCTTATAGAAACGAGAGCCATTACAAAGAAGACACCTTTTCAAAATCACTTTCAAAAACACATTCCACAAGCACCTCTTTGAACTATTTTTGAAACAACACTTTATACGCATTCTTCTAGAAACGAGAACCATTACAAAGATATTTTCAAAATACTTTCAAAAAACCACACCACAAGCACCCATTCAAAAAAAAAACAAATGATCTAGCAAGCAACTAAGAGCCCGTAGATAACTACGGATGAAAAGGGTGCTAACACCTTCCCTTTTCATAATCTACCCCCCGAACTCAAGAAAATATCTCAAAGGTCTTTCCTGTTCTTTTCAACCTTTCCTTTTGGATAAAAGAAAAGTCGGTGGCGACTCTTGCTAACTGCAACATTTGCGATCAAGCACAAAACAAACAAGTTAGTTCTCCCACCGTGTTACACCTATCTAACTTTCTAAGTGGTTTAGACACAATATCTCCTTTGTAATTTTAAACCTTCTACCTAAGAGTGGAAAACCTAGCCATAAGATAGTTCCTAATCCACTTAAACATAGTAATTATAGGTTTGTCCCTTTGCCTCAAAATAGTAGCATTGAATGATTCGCTTAGGTTGTTCATAAGAACAACACACTTAGAGTAGAAGATAAAGACATGTTTACACCACTTATTCTTGGGAATAGCATTAATCCATCCAAAAGCATCTGGACTTACCTCCTTAATTTGATTCATCTTATCCTCGTGAGCTTCAAAATAGGTTGTCTTTGCTGCAACCATTATGAGATCTCTATATAGTGTACCACCTCCAAACTTCTTCTTGAAGTTAGCATATAAATGCCTTAAGAAAAACCTGTGTTCGAACTCAAGATATTCCTCCTTAAATACATTCACCAGTCCCTGCATATACATGAAAATATCATCAATAAGTAACATTAAACACTAAAGAAATAAGTAACTTTGAGCATACCTTTTGTTGATTAGACATGAAACACCACCTACTATCAAAACCAATATCTTCAGGAAGTAACTTAACAAACCAACTCCAAGAGTCTCTAGTTTCATTCTCCACAGCTACAAAGGCAAGTGGAAGATACTAGTCATTGGCATCCCTACTGACAGCTATCAACAAGATTCCACCATATTTGTTTTTTAGGTGACATCCATCTAATCCTATGAATGGTCTACATCCAACCTTCAATGCTTTCTTTGTACCATCAAAGCACATGTAACACCTTTCAAACCTAGGTGACAAAACATAAATGTTCAACTTAAATATGTTTCCTTTGGATTCCCTCCTCAATTCAGCTTCATATGACCATAGCATACTGTATTACTTGGCTGAATCCTTCAACAATCTTTCTAGCTAGTTGCCTTTCTTTGAAAGCCCTACATTCAGTAATTTCTGTAGCAAACCTAAATATTATATCTGCTACAACTTCACTCAATTTCATACCTGAATTGTTCTTCAACTTATCAACAATCACTCTAGATACCCAATCAACATTAACATTCTTGTTGAAGAAATTTCTTCCATATTTGTGCTTCTGAAATAGAATTTTGATCCTGAATGATGTTGTTCTCAAAAACCTGCTGCATAAAACTATGTAATCACATTGTTGTTTCTTCTTACAAACAACCCTACACCTTATCCCATCATTTTTAGAAAATCTAACCTCCCTACCATTCAACATATTGTGTTCTAGTACAACATTTTTAAATTGCTTCAGAGAATAAAATTCCATTCACACCTTGAATTTAAATTATTTTCTAAGGTTTTCATGTTCATTAAACCTTATCACTGAAGGCCTACCATCATCACTATCATCATCTACCCCACTATCAAGTTCATATGTGATGTAATCCTCCTCAATTACATGTTCCCTTTGCATCTCAGCTGTAATAAACCATTTATGTTTCCCTTGACCATTATCCATTTGACCTGTACTATCACCATTAGCCACTCCACTTGTACCAGCACCTTCACCAATGTCTTCATCAAAATCGTACATCCTCTCTTCTTCACAATCTTCAAAGTGTATACCATTCAAAGAGTCTACAGATAATTCACTATTCTCACCATTTTCATTTTCCTCAACATTAACATGGCCTTTTTCTTTCTCTTTTAACCTCTTCATATAAGTCTTCTCACCACTAGATAATCTTGCCTCTGTATATGTCTCAACATCACACTTAGTCTCCTCAACACACATAGCTAACTTTGTTGCATCCTCATCATTAACAAGGGGTTTTAGATCATTTTCAAGTGAGCCATGTTCAGACTTCCACCATATTTTCACATCTTCAGTTTTAAACGATGAATCCATACCCTTAATTAAATTACATGCTTCAAAGTATGACTAGAAATCAGGGTCTTGCCCACATATAGCGTAAACATCTCCGTTCATATTTTAACTCTTCAGCCTTTACAAATGATCCTTTGGTATAAAAGACAATCTTAAATAACCCCATTGCCTACACATTTCAAGAAAAAACAAGGGTAACTCAGACATTACCAACAAATTAAAATAAAAAACTCTAGAATTTGGGACCAACACATGGGGCATGCAATAAATACTCGAAATGAATAAACTATATCAAGTGGAATTCATCTAATCGTTGTTGGGACCGCAGTAACCAGCTTCAACATTCGTCAATGTTGGGACCACAAGAAGGAGATAACAATGTTGGAGAGAGAGACCAATTTCGAAGGAATTTGATTTTGAAACATGAGATATGCCACTTATGTAATGAAGTCCATATCAGAAAAGAAAAAAATTATTTAATCCACCTGTCTTACTACATAGGAAGCCATTAGTGGAACTTGACGTTGGAGACCAATTATTCAGACGGAAAATTTTAAAGAGACAAATTCTTAAAGGAAAATATTTAAAGGACTAAAAACAAAATTTAAAATATTTAGAGGGACCAAAAACTTATTTAACCCTATAAAAAATTTGAAACATAGGTCTTATAAAAAATCTCGCAGTTGGTTTGCTTGTGATGGTTTGAGCTGTTATAATACTGCCAAGCTGCTGTCTTTTGTTTACTTCATGTGGTTTTTATGGTATAGTTTCTATAATTGCAGATTTTTTATTTTCTTATTTATTACGTGGTCTGGTTTTTATGGTGTAGTTTCTATATCATTGTGATTTTAGCAGTAATTTGGCTTCTTGTTTTCCAGCACAATTAGAAAAGAAACTTGAAGGTACACCTCATGGGCTTGAGTTTCAAGGGAAGCTAACTCGAGTTACCGCAATAAGTACCCCGCAGGAGCATATCAAAGAAGTGTAATAAAGATACAAAGGAATAGTGTTTTACGTTCTTCTGCATCAACACATGCTCCGATTAATAATCAAGTAAGATTGAATTGTGTTATACTTTACATTCTTATTTTAGAGCCTTCACATAATAGTATTAATTAAATTGTATTACTTTTATTTTGTAGATCATGAATGATGATATCAGTGAAGATTTTAAGTCATTCAAAGATGAAAGAACATAGAGACGTAGATGTAGATGTTTATAGAATTTGAAGATGTTTTGTTGATTGTGGATCAATGATTAACATTAAGATACTTAATTTGAGGATGTTTTGTGGATTGTGAATTAATGAATGACAACATTATAGGATGTATATATAAACGAATTATCTCATTTTGTTATGTAAATTTTTTAAAATTTGTATATGAATATTAGTAGATAAAAAAATTGTAAACGATATTATTAGGTTTTTAAAATTAAATTATTTTTCAGTTTATTAAAAAATATCATTATTTCAACAGTTATAAATCGTTGTTATAAATTGAAACAATTCGGTTTGGTTTGGATAACCTTATATAACGGTTCAGTTCAGTTCAGTTTAATTTTATGATAGAACCATACTATGAACAATCCTATCGAGAAATATTAGTAAATAATGAATTGAAGTTCTAATTTCCATTTAAATAAACATCATTTACTCGCATTTTAAGATCGTAGATATCCACATAGTGAGTCTGCTCTGCTAATTCCCTACCCCATACTTGTTGAAAAATCAGAAAGAGGAGTTTTCACCCCTATTCAAATTCAAATATATCTTAAGAGAAGAGTGGTTTTATAATTTCATTCTAAATAAGTTATCCCAGTTTCGTTTTCATATTAAGGAACGTTTTCTTACTGATGTACTTATACTTCAAAACTTGGACCTATAGGAAATCACAATTTCGGTGGAGATCCCAAACCAACTTTTCTAACATAAAAGTATTGACCTCTCTTGCTTTCAGATTCCAAGACCACCCAGATTTTTGGGCTAAGTGATTTTATTTTAGCCAATAAGGTGCCCACCAGAGTTTGAATTACCTTTTCACAAAAAATTCATAGCCATCATTTTAATAAAATCACAAGATGCATGAGGTAGCCAAGCCACTTACATATAAATTTAGGAAGGAGTTCAGAAAAACCTAACTAGAGTCAAACAACCAGCCTTCTTTAAAAATTTATGTTGTTAAGATGCTAATTTCTGACTGGTTTTCTCTTTTAGGAACTCAAAGTCCTTGTGTTGAAGACGACCAAGTAACATAGGGAAACCTAAGTACTTTTCTAGAACAAGAGTTTGCTTGATACTTGAAATAGAGACAATTAAATTCATTTTACTCCTCTTTATAGTAGCGGAGAAGAACAACTTTGACTTAGCAAAATTCACTTTAAGGCAAGAAAAAAACAAAAAGATTCAATATATCATAAATGATCCTTTCCTAGGAGTTAGAAACTTTCACAAAAAGAATAAAATCATTAGAAAAAAAGTAAATGCAATAGAGGGGTCCATTACGAGATAACATGATAGTTTTCCGATGGCCATCATCGACTGCCTTGATGATTGTCTGCAATAAGAATTACATGCAGGTAACAAAGAAATAGAGTGAAAGGTGGTCACCTTATCATAATCTTCAAGTCAGAACAAGATTTGGTAGTCGTCTTCCATTCCAAATGATATACATAAATGAGTTAGTTACACAATGCATGATCAACTTTATAATAATGGGAGGAAACCCATTTTGCTTCAAACAAAATTCTAAAAAATCCCAATTAACATCATCATTATAAAGAGGGTTTATTTGATGAATGTGAAAAAGTTTTACACTGTCAAATAATAATCTATTTATGATTTGAGATTACTACTGATCAATGGTTTTTACACCTCTGTTTACCGTTAATTCTAGTTAATTATGTAATTGTTTTTAAGTGCTTTATTTCCTTTTTTCCGCATTTTATGCTTTGATTGTGTCTCTTTAATATTTTTAGGTCCAGGTAAGCATTCAAGGCGAATCATAGCGAAAACAAGGAAAAATTGCAAGAATTTGGAAAAGGTTCCTGCACACTCCAAGAGGTCTGACACAGGGGTCGTGTCAGCTCACACAGGGGGTCGTGTCAGTTGACACTTCCCCTATCAGGACAACAGCAATTTTAAATAGACATCAGAGGTCTGACACGGAGAGCAGTGTCAGCTGACACTGTATGTGTCAGGATGCCTGAGACTAAATATCAACATTTGAAATTACAGAAGAGCAATATGGGCGCCTGCGTTGGCTGACACGGCCCGTGTCAGCTTGTGATGCTGATTTCTTGAATTTTTCATATTTTGTCCACGTGTTGAGTGAAGGTGTGAAGAAAACACAAGAAAGGGGGTTTGAATTGAGTTTTCTTTTCTTGTATAACTTTCGCTTCTAAGCATTATTCGTTGAACAATGCTTCTGAATGTTACTTCTAATTAATGCTTCTAATTAATGCTTCTAATTAAGTTAAGAAAATATAAACTCTAAAAGAAAAAGTAAAGGACACGCGATATATCCTGGTTCACTTGAGAAACCTCCAAGCTAGTCCAGTCCACCCTTTCGAGGTGATTTCGCCTTGATCTCAAGGACTTAATCCACTATAGTCAATCTGATTACAATCACACGGGCAACTGCCAGTGACTAACATCTAATGACGCTTTCATGGATCCAAACTGGATATAACATTCATTAACCCAATAGAATCTGATTCACCAAAATCTCCTACCAGTATTTCCTTCCAATGATATCCATCACTAATCCCAGAAGACTGGCCTTCACTCAATCCCCTTTGAGATTTGACTACCATTGATCCAATAGAATCCACTACCAGGATTTCATCTACGATGGCTGCAACCAAAGTCTTCTTGAGAATTCTGACTCAACTGAGTCTCTCAAGGAACCATCAAACAACTATTTTATTTACATATGTTTACAATAATAATGCTTCTACACAAGCTGCATGTAAACAAAATCAAGTACATTAGAAGAATCTAATACACACTAATAATATTACACTTTATTGTAGCTTCAATGTGTGGTCTTCTTTTCTTCAAGTAGCTTTTTCACGGACAACAACCCAAAACACTTGAATTGCTGAAGTCTTCTTCTTCTTAAGCTTATGAAATCTTTGTTGATCTTGATGTAGTAAAGAGAATAACATCTTCATCTATATTTACTTTAGAACATTCTCGACAACAACCATTGTTCTACTTTCTTTAATGATCACTTGAGAGCACAACATTTATGTTGTGGATTTATACTGGAGCTTTCATGATCATCTTCATTATCTTCTGCCGCTTAGCAAACTATGTGCAGCATATGAGATTAAGCACATTGTGTATCTATGATTTCATTGTAATCAATATTAACATGATTGAAGAATCATTTTGATAAAAACTGTTCTGATTGTTGTTATAGTGTTTGCTAGATTTTTGGTTGTGTTCCAATAATGACAACTTTCCTTTTTAATATTGAACATCAACAACTTGTGAATTGCAACTTGCAACTTTGAGCAAACAACCAACCAACCAACTAACCAACTGGTTTAAGTATATGTTGAACCCCAAAATTTGCCCTCTCATGTCTCAAGGACTCTTAGAATTACTTCAGTCAAGTTGTAAACCTCAAATAATAATTTTCTAAGAAGAACCATTCAAATTGTCAAAAAGGGGCAAAATGGGCGAAATTAGGGTTTTGACTGAAAAATGACCAAACTTTGATTTTTTACCTAATAACTGGCTTATTGGTTGGAAGCATGATCTCAAGGATCCGAGCGCGTCATTTTAACCTAATTTCATATTTCAATTCATCTCCTGAGATCAGTGGATTGATGGACAAATTCAGTCAACTGGTGAGAAAAGTCAACTGTACACTAAAAAGTCAAACTTTGAATTTTTGACCAAAGTTGAGTCCCAAAAATCATATTTCATCAAGACATCCAAAATATGAAATTTGATCATCAAAAATCAAGAGAATAAAAAATCTAACTTTGCAAGACTTTGAAATTTTTCTAAGTATTTTCTATACTTGGTTAATTTCATTTGCTTCATGACATTTTTTACTACAATTCCAAATAATTCAAAATGATGCAAGTAATTCAAGTTATTACAAAGTGGCATTTTTGCAAGTTTACAAATCCTAAAATTTGTATTGCTTGGACTTTTTTTCATTTGATTCAAAACCTTGCCACAATGCTTTGTCCTTGATACAATATGCATAAATTGCTCCACAGACCAAACTTGTTTCATACTACAAACTATGCTGCCCAAGTTATTGCTGAACAAAAAAATGATATGTTACTTCTATACTTTGCCACAACACTCCAAACCCTTGCTCATTTGCTGTCTTACAAAACCTTGTGCCATGCTGCACCATAAACCTGTCAAAAAACCTGCATTGCTGTCCTATACAATCCAAAATATGTCCACAAAACTAGTCAAAAACTGCTCTATGCAGTCTGCCCCAAGACTGCATCATAACAGCCCCAAAATTGCACCAAAATGGCAAAGGAAATTTGTGTGCAGAAAGTATCAAAAATAGTAGGCAAAAATATTTCAAAATAACTTATTTGATTTCCCCCCTAAATCACAGTAAAAGGTCTACAGAAGGGGACTGTCTCATAAGACATAGAGGTTGGAATTTTTGGAGAGAAAAAGAGAGAAGAGAAAAACAGAAATTTTGTTAAACTCTGCTCATTCATAAAACCCAGCTCATTTCATAAAAAACTGAGTTCATCCATAAAAACTTTGCTCATCTTCAACTCTGTTATCACTCACAAAAACAGAAAAATCCTCAAATCCATTGTTGTACAACCTTGCAAACTTTCCCCTAAACCAACTAACCAAACACCTCATATACATCACATGGAGATTGTTCTAACATAAGAATAGTTTCTGTAACACCTTTATCATCACCTTCCAAGCATAAACAAAAACAGTACTTTACACCTTTGACTAGGTTAGAGCGATTCTGGAACTTGGTCACACAGAGCAAGGATTGGAGTAGCTCTAAGGAGGAGTTCGGTCATTCATCGCTTTGCATCTGGAGATATCCATACGTATTCTAAAGTTTCACTTCAAGAGGTATATTTTTCTTCAAAGTGTAATATCTTTTTCCATACATCATTTTTTGTTTGCGTCCAAAAGATATGTGAAAGAGAAATCCAAAAAAATGAAAACTCAGTAAAAAAGAGCATGGCAGGGGTTGACACGGGTGCCCGTGTCACATGACACGGCCGTGTCAGCTCCTCTGTTGAAAAAATCTCACAAAAATGTAGGTCACGGGCTGACACGGGTGCCCGTGTCACAGGACACGGCCGTGTCAGCCATACTGGAATTTTACGCTAACAAAAATGTAGGTCAGGAGCTGACACGGTGCCCGTGTCACTGGACACGGCCCGTGTCATTTTAGCTGGTATAGAAAAGGAAAAGAGGCACATGGACCATTACAGAAGCTGACACGGGTGCCCGTGTCATAGGACACGACCCGCGTCAGACCAGACAGCATAAATTTTGATTTTTCTTTTGATTTTTTGCTTTTATTTTCATTCAATTTGGTTGTAATAATTAGGAATTTTATTTTTTGCAACCCCCACTTGTCGCTTGTATACCCCATCCCTCAAAAAGCATTCAATAGCGTAGGACCTTTATTTTCCGCATTTTTGCTTTCATAAATGTTAGTAATTAGAGTGTATGGCTAGATAAAACCAACAAGTAGACCACCCTAATCAAAGACTAAATGCATGCAATCAAATACACCATTCACACATGCACCTCTAGGGTAATCTTGCTTTGTTGCCTATCAAAAAATAGTCATGTCCCTCGAACATGGGCGTTTTAGCAAAAGACCCTCGATAAAAGATTGTAGTCCCTCGATGACCCTCGATGTTGCCTTCGGTAAATGATCTAGTTCTTAAAACGACATTGCTAAAACGTCCCATAAGTTGCCTTCTATGCCTATTCAAATGTCCCACGTCCGTCCCTTCACATTCAACGATAAGGCTTCTTACCAAATCAATGGTAAGATAGCCATATCTAAAGGAGAAGGAAAAGCACGTTTAAGACCTTTCGAGTAGGTAGATTCGCTCCTAGTTACTCGCTTCCTCACGACAAAAATATTTTTACACATCAACACTTCCATTTCTAAAACCATTTTCAAAAATATAAAACATTTTGTATACATTCTTATAAAGACGAAAACCATTGCAAAATATCTTTCCGAAAACCACTTTCCAAAACACAATCCACAAACACGTCTTTGAACTATCTTTCAAAACAAAACTTTGTACGCGTTCTTATAGAAACGAGAACCATTACAAAGATATTTACAAAACACTTTCAAAGCCCACATCACAAGAAAATTGTCAAAGCAAAAGCAAGTTGATCTAGCGAGTAACTAAGAGCCCATGGAAAACCATGGATGAAAAGGGTGTTAATACCTTCCCTTTTCATAATCTACCCCCCGAACTCAAAAACATATCTAAAGGTCTTTCCTGTGCTTTTTCACCTTTCCTTTTTGGATAAAAGAAAAGTCAGTGACGACTCTTGCTAACCGCAATATTTGCGATAAAATGCAAAAATCTCAAGTCATTTCTCCCACCGTATCACAACATATGATTCTTTTTTTATATAGCCAAGAAAAATAGAGTCGTTGGCTATTTGAAAAATAGTTGTTACAAATAGTACTGCTACGCCCTTGTCTCTTCCACACTTCAAGTTAGTGGAGAGGTAGTCGAATAAGGATTTTTCATACTGTGTACTATTGTACCATGTCACCGTTATATTCTTTCCTTATGCACTTCAGAGGCTTCTGCGAGCATGAGGTTAGAAGCGGGAACATAACATAAGGTCTTCAGAGTCTTCAGAACTGTGTCTTCAGATTCTTCAACACTTTATCGTGAGAACCAGTTATAGCGAACCTTGGATCAGAAGAGATTCAAGTCTTCAGAGTCCTAAGAGATGTGTCTTTAAAGTCTTCACCACTTGGTCTTGAGAACCCGTTGTAGATAACCTTGGACCTTTAGAACTTCAAGTCTTTGGAATCTTCATACCTTCTGTCTTTAGAATCTTTATCACTTGGTTCTTTAAGAATCCCTGTCTTTAGAACCTTGTTATTAGAACAAAGTCTCCAGCATCTAGATTTTAGTTAGAAACATTGTCTTCAGGTCTTTTAACTTTGTCTTCTTTGAAACAAGTTGTCTTTTATAAACTAAGTTTTTAGAATCTGGACTTCAGTAGAAACTTTGTCTTCAGATCTTCTAACTTTTTTCTTTGGAACACAATGTCTTTCATATGGACCAAGTGACAACTTCTATCTTCAGATCTTCTAATTGTTTCCTTAGAACATGTTGTCATTAGAAGCTTGAGTCTTCAGCATCTAGACGTAAGAAGAAACTTCTTTCTTCAGATCTTGTGACTGGTTTCTTTAGACAAATATCAGGGCTTACACTTCAGAGCCTTCTGGAGTGTCTTGCTACTGTTCAACAAAACTTGTGTAGCGCAGAAGCGGAACTAATTCTCTTCTAATGTTTTGGCCACGCTATCCATCAGAAGCATAACCTATTTGTTAAGTACTCAATGATAACAAACATTAGTACAACAAAATTGTTCATACACTCATACTCATTTGTTATCATCAAAACTCAGAGATACTATTGCAGAACCAAATCTTGTTTTTACATTGAGCTTTGGGGATGTTTTGGGTATTTCCAACCGATCTGAGTGAATGTTTGTTATCTAAATGAGTTTTGAAGAGGAATTAGGGACTTTTTTTGACAATTGAAGAATTACACGAGAAAAGATTGGAGAAAACAAGGGTTTTGGTGGAAGGATATTTTCATGAATGGAATCGATTGAAGATCAAATTTCTCCCCAATACTTATAATGTCTACAATTTATCTTTTATATTATTTGACTATTATGAGTAGCTAAACCGCCCAATGCTAAGGGGTGTCCCTGATTTGCATATGTAATGACTTTGATTTTATAATTGCAATAACAATATTTGTTTTCATAATAGATTTAATTTCACAATGTTTCTAATTCCTTCTCTGTCGGACAAACAAGGTTTGATTTATGATTAACGATTAGGATGGACCGTCGTTGTTAATGCTTTTGTGAAATTATGTTATAGTAGATATTACCTAGGACTAGGGATACCCTATAGAAACTAGAGTATTCTTGATAACACAATTGCTTGATTTCATCGTAATTCTCTAAGGACTTAGGGTTTAGCATGAACGATCAAAGGTTTTCTCACTAAGGAGTTTTGGCGCCGTTGCCGGGGACTGGAAAAATATATAGTTTTAATTTTAGTTCAATTGAAATTTTGTTGCTCGTTAACTAAAATTTTATTTCAGTTTTATTGTTGTTGTTTTTTGTTCTGTTACCATAATCTATCTCTAATCTTTTTATGCGAGGAGATCCCTCAGCTAATTTTCCTTTTGACGCAAAAATCAAAAGAAATTTGTAGGCAAGGCTCATACAAGCTAGATTATCAAGTCTAGACTCCTAAGAAGAGTAAACTTATGTCCATTCAACTTCAGAGTTAGAAAAAGAAGTAGTAATTATGGCTGAAGATCCACCAGTACCTGAGAGACTCCTTGGTGACTATGGTGGGACAAATGTATCATGTGGTAGATTGACAATTGTAAACTAACCAGTGAATATGCCAAATTTTCAACTGCATTCGAGCATAATCACTCAACTTGAAAGGAGGTCCTTCTCTGGAAGGGTAAATGAATACGCTAATAAGTACTTGCAAATGTTTTTGACCATGAGCACCACCTTAAAGATTAATGGACACACTGATGAAACAAAGAAATTGAGAATGTTTATGTTCACTTTAGCGGATGGGGCTGAATAGTTGTTTTATTTCCTTCTGGATGGTAGTATTACTTCTTGGAAAGAGATGGAAACATATTTCTTGAATGAGTACTTTCCAGCGTCAGTGTTCAAGAGAAAAAGATATGAAATCCTCAACTTCAATCAGAAAGAGGGTAAGTAATTAGGGGATGCTTATAAAAGATTTAAGAGACTCCTAGTGGCTTATCCTACTCATAATTTGGATCAGACTAAGCAGATGCATATGTTTATTAATGGTCTTAGAATTAAGACAAAGTAGTTAATTGATACAACAGCTGGTGGGTCATCTAATTTTTCAACAGCCACTGATATTAAAAAGATAATTGAAATAATAGCTGCAAACGAGCATTTGGAGCTGTATGATAGGTGTGCAAGCAAACCAGAGAGAGTGATTGATTTGAAGTTGGAAGCCAACAAACAACTCATAATTGAATATACATTTTCTATAGAGGTGGATAAAAAGCTAAAGGAAAAGAACATAAGTACTCAACAAGTAGCTCAGATTCAACCGACACAAAATGCGAGTTGTGAAATTTGTAGTGGACCATACAATACCGTGCATTGTTTTGAAACTCCATAACAAATTAAAGATATAAAGTTCTTAAAGCAGAATAATCCCTACTCAAATACTTATAATCAAGGATGGAAGAACCATCCTAATTTCTCCTAGAAAGATCAGTAGGGAAATGTACAGAAGGCAGATTGGGAGGTAGCTATTAAAAATATAGCTGCCCACAATTCTCAATTCCAAGAGGAGACAAAGAGTAATTACATGAATACTACATGTTCTATAAAAAAAATGGAAGTTCAAGTGGGACAAATTGCACAAAATTATCTCTACAAGCACCAGGCACCTTTCTGAGCTCCACTGTGACAAATCTGAAAAGTCATGAGAACATTAATGCTATCACAATAAAGAGTCAGAAAGAAAAATCTGATGACCATGTCATAGAGGTAGATATGGAAGTGAGAGAAAACAAAAAAAAGCACGAATAAGTGATACCACATGTGAAGCCAACTGAAGAGTAGAGTGCAAAGGAGACTAAACCAGTGATTAAGTTGTCGTATCCCTCTCGAGTGGCAAAGAAGGACCCAAAAGAGAAAAACTTTGAGAAATTTTTCACATTGTTCAAAAAGCTAGAGATCAATATACTATTTTTTAAAGCACTCAAGAAAATGCCCATGTACCAGAAATTCATGAAGGAGGTAATATCGAAAAAGAGTAATAGGAGATGAATCGGTACCCGGTAATGAGAAGTTGTGTGCAATATTTCCAGAGAGGAGAATCACAATCAAGAAGAAGGATCTGAGATCAGTCACAATACCTTGTACTATAAAAGACATGACATTCAAGAATAATCTAATTGATTCAGGTTCTAGTGTGAGCTTGACGCCATTGTCTATCTTTCAACAACTTGGTATTGGAAAGGTGAGAGATAGAGGAACAAATTTAAAATTTGTTGATCACACCATAAAGCAATCCTATGGGGTAGCTAAAGATGTAATTGTGGCAATTGACAAATTTATCTTTTTAGTTGATTTTGAGATCATGGACATTCTAGAAGATGGAGAGACCCTATCACTCTTGGTCGACCCTTCTTGCTTATGAGCCGATGCAATGTTGACATCAAAAAAGGTACCCTGGCTTTAAAGTCATATGATGAGGAAATAACTTTGAAAGTGTTTGAGATCAAGAAGCAAGGGGAAGAAAAAAATAATCGCTCTCTAGTTGGCATGATCAGAACATGTGATGAAATCCATGCTCCAAGATCACAACCAGAGAAAGTCTCAAGTATAATATCTCTGAGGGAGTCATCCTCTTCAACTTCAACAAGCAAAAAGAAGAAAAAATAGACATCCAGCTAAGGACACAACAGTAGGAGGCGCTTTGAGGCACAAAAGAGTCCATATCTTTGAAACAAATGGTTTCTTTGTTGGGGAAGGGACAATCAACAAGGAGTGGAAGATGAAATACCCCCATAACAAGGGGAAATGAACCGTCAAGCCACGCGGCGTTAAAAGAAGCTCTACGTAGGAGGAAACCCACACTTTTAATGACCGAGTATTTCTTTTTGTTGTTTGTTTTGTTTCTTCTTTGGGTAATAAAAAAGGCCTTACAGATGCAAGCTAAGATGCAGCACTTGGTGAGTCACCCTTCTTGCTCTTGTTGTAAAACATTGAGGATAATGTTTAGTTCAAGTTTGGGGGGGGGGGGGGGGGGGGGGGGGTTGTTTCTAGTTTGTTTGTTTTATGTTAGTTTGTTGGTTAAAAACTACACTTCAAAATTCTCCCAGAATATTGACCCCAAAATTGTTTGTTATGTGCAAGAGTTTTTATCTCAAAGAGATCGAGAATAATATATAGAGACAAATGTATGATTGTTTAAGGATAAGAAGTTTAGAATAATGTGACAAAAAGGGGTTTTGTTTGAACACCCTAGGTTCCTTGAAAAGTGATACAAGTCTAATGTGTAGATTTGTACCATAATGCTTGTACCTTGAGAAGTACTCCCGGAGTAGTTTATCTTGACAATATGGCATAATCTAGATTCACATGCATGCATGATTGGTTGGGAAATAAATAATTTTGGGCACCAAATGATGGAAAGGAGGTAAAAGGAAAATGACCCGCTAAGTTGGGTTGCACTCACCCGTTATTCAGCCCAAAGGAGGTTGATCCTCAAAAGTCATCCAAATAACGACAATATATAAACTCGAAAGTTTTGAAAATTTCATCGATAATTAAAAGGAGCATTTGCTGCTTATTTGGTGCCTAAACAGAAAATTCTTGAGCAGTCTTGTGCATGTGATGATCATCATAATATTAATTGCCTTAACATAATTGTCTGAATGAAAAAGGGGGAAAATCGGAAAAAGACTTAAGTACAAAGCAGAGTTAGAGAGGTATCCGAAAGGGAAGCCCATGTTTAAAGTGTTCTTACAAAAAATCTTCGCGTAATGTGAATACCATACGAACTACCTCTTGACCAATATGAACAGTAGTCTCGCGTATGAGTATTGGTCTACTTTTTATTTCATGATCTCTTTTATTTGTTGCTTGAGGTCAAGCAACAATTTAAGTTTGGGGGAGTTTGATCAGTGGTTTTTACACATTTGTTTACCGTTAATTCTAGTTAATTATGTCATTATTTTTAAGCATTTTATTTCCATTTTTCTGTATTTTATGCTTTGGTTGTGTCTCATCAATGTTTTTAGGTTCAGGTAAGCATTCAAGAGAATCCAATCGAAAACCAGGAAAAATCGCAAGAATTCGGAAAAGGTTCTTGGATACTCCAAGAGGTCTGACACTGCCTGTATCACAATAGTAACAATTTAAAAACAAACATCAAAGGTCTGACACGGGAGGCCGTGTCAGCTGGCACTGTCTGTGTCTGGATACCTGGGAAGAAAAATCAACATTTGAAATTATATAAGAGCGACACATGCGCCCGTGTTGGCTAACACGGCCCATATCAGCTTGTGACGCCGATTTCTTGAATTTTTTATATTTTGTCCATGTGTTGAGTTGTGGGTTGGGTATTTCCAATCGAAATGAGTGAATGTTTTCTATTTAGATGATTTTTGAAGAGGAATTAGGGACTTTTTTTGGCAAGCGAAGAATTACACGAGAAAAGATTGGAGAAGACAATAGTTTTATAGGAAGGGGATTTTCATGAACGAAAGTGATTGAAACTATTATGAGTATCTAAACCCCCCAATGCTAGGGGGTGTCCCTTATTAGAATTTTTAATTGTAGCGGTAGAAATGTTAAGACTAATCCATTGGATTGACTTCACTCACACAAATAAAAATCACCATCGCGCTTTATTGTTTCCAAAGGAAATGAGAAAAGAGCGAATAAACCCAAAAAGAGGGGAGAGAATCTAGGTATGGGGGTTGGTTATGCAAAGGGAAGGTATTAACACCCTAAACACCTATGGTACTCTGCAGGAACCTCTTTGATCTGTGTATTTTAGCTATAAAAAATGTATACAAAAATAGATGGTGGAGATGAGAAAAGAAGTATTTTTTTACAATTTTTCACCCGCTGCAGTTGTAAACCTTTAATGCCTACGTACCACCTTCTATGCAATAGGGGATCAGGGTACTCATAGTTCACCTTAAAAACTTTAAAACACAAATATGTGTTGGTTAATTTTAAGAGAAGAGATATCACCGTCATATCTGAGTGGAAGACATACTTACTACCCACAATTATGAGAAGGGAGAATTTGTATTATCTCAAAGTGGAAGAAATAGCCTGGATCTTAAAATAAACAAAGCCTCACTCGACACCCAAGTGGAAAATATATCACTTCACTAAATATCATATAAGTATAGTAGCTCGCATCACTACAAGCACCAAAATAAGTCTAATCTTTTGAAAAAAAGGTTTTCAAGTAAAAAGGCAAAGTGGAAAAATGATTTGAATGAGGTTAATTAACTTTTAGTCTTGAGAAAGATGTCAAAGTATGATTAAATTTATTAATGTTTGATTAAGAAAATATTTTTGAAAATGCATGGACCTAATTCAGAGTTTATTATGAAAGCGGTTCAAGATAGAAAACAAGAAGAGTTTTGGAACGGAGGGAGAATTTTTTTGAAATTAAAGAAGATAGGAAGAGATGAATGGACTATCCTAAAACATAAGGTAAAAGCTAAGGAAAAGAACGACCTAACTAATAAGAAGCCAAAATTTGACATAAGAATTCAATGTAGAATTCTCATCCTTTGGATTGAAACCAAGCAAGCAAAAATAATAAACCTCTGAGGAATACCAAGCTTCAGATGAATTAAGTCTTCACAAAAATTGGGTAGAGTAACGATTGTATATAGAGGAATTCTCAATTGCAGAAAAAATATATAATCAGAATAAGCTACATATAAAGAAAAAACAACCCAATACCATGTAGTAAACCCCAAGGATTTCAGATAAAATAACAACAGAGCCATAATGTCCCAAAGTATCAAGGCTTCTAATCCTAAGTCCGAGAGATCCACAACTCCATAATGCTAAGGATAGTAACCAAGTAATCCAAATAACTTTAAAGTTTTTTATTGTTCAAGTTGATTATTATATGCCTTTAAAAGAAAATAAAAGCTCAAATGAGAAAAGATAAAATGACATAAAGATAAATGCTCAAGGGAGAAAAAGAAAAATGGCATGCAATATAAATGCTAAAATAAATGGTACATAAAAATAAAGGCGTAAAATAAAAGCATAAAGTAAAAGCACAAAGTAAAGTTAATTGTTAGTGAATTAGAAGTTAGAAGGTTAGTTGAATGACCATCTTGAAGCTTGCATTTTAGAACTCATTAAAAGATTGATAAAATTAAAGCTTCTCAACAACAAGTCTCATTTGCTTTTTGTCAAGTATATCGTTCATTTCAAATGCTCAAAGCAACCACATATGATCAATGATGTTCAAATGATTCACTTAGACCAAAGTTCATGAAGTTAATTAGAGGATTGATAAGATTAAAGCCTTCTAACAATGAACTTCAAAGTTATTGGATTAGAGGTTTCAATTTAAACATACTTTAGCTTGCAAACATAAGTTTGGGCCACGAATGATCATTTTTCAAATCGAGACAAATTTAGTGCTATGTTAAGCAATCGTAAGTGGACTTATGTAGAAGTCACACCTATTTTGAGTTCAGTCAATAGCAATCTATGTACCAAAATGTTAGGAAAATGATATGTAGATCATTCTCCAAAAATATGTAGCACAAGTAAAAATAAGAAAGAGATAAGATGAAGAGAGATGGGATGTATCAGATGAAATTATGGTTTCAAATATCATCAACATCATTCATCCATTTTGGTGGATTTGGTTTTTCAACCTATCAACACCCAAGATCCAATGAGGTTGAGGAACTTGTCCCAAAATAACACCCAAATCAGGATCAATAAAAAATAAAAAAATAGTATTTAATAAAACAATATTTTAAATAATTAATAAAAAGGAAATAATTGGTAAAATACACAAAATGTGCTAACACACCAAATAAAAATTCTAAAAAAAATAAAAGTCAAGTATTGGCTTCTTGTTGGTTAGATAGCTCTTATCCTTAGCCTTTTAACTTATGCTTTAGGATAGTCTCTTTATCTCCTCCCATCTTCTTTAATTTCAAAAATCTTCTTCCTCCTTTTGAAAACTCTTCTTCTTTTTTTTTAACTTGAACCACTTTCATAATAAACTTGGACTTATGTCCATGCATTTTAAAAATATTTTCATGAATAAACTCTAATCAACTTAATAATACCTTGACATTTTTTATAAGAAGACTAAAATTCAATCAATCTCATTTCAAAACCATTTTGCCACTTTGGCTTTTCACTTTAAAACTTTTCTCAAAAGATTGGACTCTTGTCAATCCTTGTAGTGATGCAAACAACTATACTTCTACAATATATAGTGAAGAGAGATATTTTCCACTTAGGTGTTGAGTGAGGTATTGTTGATTTTAAAATCCAAGCCATATCCTCCACTTTGAGATGATGCAAATTCTCCTTTGTCATGATTGTGGGTAGTAAGTATGTTTTCCACACGGACAATGACGATGATATCTTATCTCTTAAAATCAACCAATGCACTTATGTTTTAAAATTTTTAAAAGATAAACTACGTGTACCCTGATCCCCTATTGCACGAAAGGTGGTACGTAGGCAAAAAAGGTTCGCAACCGCGGCAGGTGCAAAAATCATAAAAATATATTTCTTTTCTCACCTCCACCATCTATTTTTATACAACATTTTATAGCCAAAATATACAGATTTTACAAAGAGGTTCCCGCGGAGTACCGTAAATGTTTATGGTGCTAATACCTTTCATTTGCATGACCAACCCCCTTACCTTGAATCGTTCCCCCTCTTTTTGGGTTACTAGCTCTTTTCCCATTCCTTTGGAAATAATAAAGCGCGGTGACGATTTTCATTTTGATCTATATAAGTCTAGTCAATCCAATGGCTTAGGCTTAAACATTTCTACCACTACAACTATGACCACCGAGCTTTGCATGTAATCCAAGATCCAGCATCATAACTCTTCTCCTTACCGGCCGAAGATGAATGGCGTTGTAGAAGCTTCTAATGAAAATATTAATAAGATCATACAGAAGATGACTATGACATATAAAGACTGGCATTAGATGTTACCATTTTCTCTTCACGGTTACTGTACCACAGCGCGCACGTAAACAGGGGCACCTCCTTTCTCTTTGGTATACGGTATGGAAGTTGTCCTACCTATTGAAGTCCAGATACCTTCATTAACAATCATGAAAGATGTAAGTTTGAACGAAGACGAATGGATTCAGACTCGACTTGACCAATTGAACCTGATTAATGAGAAGAGGCTCGCAGCTGTCTTCCATGGTCATATTTACCAAAAACGTATGGTTAAAGCTTTTAACAAGAAGATCAGACGTCAGGTATATCAAGCTGGTGACCTAGTAATCATGTGCATCATACTTCCGCAAGGTGATCCCAAGAGCAAATGGACTCCTACGTACGAAGGACCATTTGTGATCAAGAACATATTTTCGGGTGGAGCCATGATCTTAACTACTATGGACGGTGACGACCTTCCACACCTTGTAAATGCAGATATAGTTAAAAGATACTGCGCATGAATAAAGACCCGCTAGGTTGACTGACCTAGGCAAAAATAAGGGCATCCCGGCGAACCAAAAGGGTTCGGGCAAAAATTAGGGATATACATATGAAAAATATGTACATCCAGCAAGTCATAAACCTGAAAAGGTGGCTTGGGCAAAAAAGAGTATCTCGGTGGACTGAAAACCCAAAAGGATGGTCCAAGCAAAAGTTAGGGATCGAAAGCGTACAACTATATCTCATTGGATCATCTTACAGCCAATCTTCGGTAACAACTATCAAGCTCAAGTGGTACTAATGAATCCAGTCAGTTTCGGACAAGCAGCAAAGAGATGAGACGCCTGAAGACATAAAGGAAATAGTAGAATGGGAAATCAACAGGATTATTTCACGTAGCTATTTTTCTTTGTATATCATTTTGTATATTTTTCATTCTTACAACGACATTCTCTTACTAGGATGTTCGTCTCCTTGTACAAAAAACGCTTATTCAAATTAATACAAAATTATCTCTTGGAAAGTACAAAACTATTTGTTTTTTTTATTCTTCTGTTTTGTTTGCAAAAACGTCCAGTGATTATTTTTGAACATATGCATTTGAATGTGATTACCATTTACAAAAACGTGCATAAAAAAACAGAAAGACAGTTACTAATGGCTTTAAGAAATAGGACAATGTCTAAAGGCCATCCGCAAAATCCCCGCAGGTATAGAGGCAGGGGAATCCAACTATAAAGTCATTGCCATGTCCTCAGCATACAGCCTAATGATGTCAGGTGTTCCGATTCCCCAACAAGGCTTCATAAAAAATCTCCAAGCGGATTATAGAGTTTTCCTTCTCCGACAGAGTTTATTTCTCTAACAACGGAAGTCCGTCTCTCAGCATTTCGACTTCAACAAAATTTGAAGACTTACACTCTTCATCCCCAGCAACAATCAGGGATTTATTTTCCTTAGTTTAATAATACAGCAATAGAACGACTGACACATTCATACATTACATTCATACACCATTTTACAGGTGTCATAGCATATACAACACAAATGTATATATCACAATCTCATTTATTTTGAGAGCATCATTTGCACTTCATGCATCATGATATTGCATGCAACTAATTCTTTACCTTTTCAGGAAAGATCGACAGATGAATGTTGTCAACAACTTTCAAAAGTTCCAAATTAATACCTGAAACCAGAAAGGAAAACTATCTGTGAGCGACTGATTATATATTAATACCTGAAACTAGACAGGATAACTATCTACATAAACTGATTGAAGATTAACTCCTGAAACAAGCCATAGAAATTATCTTTCTTTCAAAGAGGTCAGAAATTAATACCTGAAATCAGACAGGACAGCTATCTCAATGACCAACAAAAACAAGTTCCAGATTAATACCTGAAAAAAGACAGGACAACTATCTGTGAACGGTTAATTGTAGATCAATTCTCGAAACAAGACAAGGTGACTATATACTTGATGAAAATTTCCTTCAGAGGAGTTTTGAAACACATTTTCACTTCAGCATTTCATCCTGAAAAGAATCTCCTTCAGAGGTTTTATTCTGAAAAGCATCTCCTTCAGCGCTTCACTCTGAAAAGCATTTCCCCTTCAGATATGGAATCCTGAAAAGCATTTTCCCTAGAGACCGTCTTCTAGAAAACATTTCCCTCAGAGGAGTTCTGAAACGCATTTCCCCTTCAGCACTTCATCCTGAAAAGCATCTCCTTTAGGGCTTCGTTCTGAAAAGCATTTCCCCTTCAGATACGGAATTCTGAAAAGCATTTTCCCCAGAGACCAAGTTCTGGCGAACATTTCCTTCAGAGGAGTTCTGAAACGCATTTCCCCTTCAGCACTTCATCCTGAAGAGCATCTCCTTCAGAAGTTTCATTCTAAAAAGCATTTCCCCTTTAGATACGGAATCCTGAAAAGCATTTTCCCCAGAGACCGAGTTCTGGCGAACATTTCCTTCAGAAGAGTTCCAAAATGCATTTCCCCTTCAGCACTTCATCCTAAAGAGCATCTCCTTCAGAAGTTTCATTCTGAAAAGCATATCCTTCAACGCTTCATTCTGAAAAGCATTTCCCCTTTCGAAATGGAATCCTGAAAAGCATTCTTCAAGATTCAGTCAAACTTAGACTTAGTCTAATTTCTGTCAACAATCACCTTTGGGTGGCATATGTAAGCCCATCTCTGACAACTCTCCATCACCTCTCCAAATGGAATCTTTAAGCCCATTCCCTACACAATCAACCACAACATCATCGAGTGCAAATTTCTGGGCACTCTAGCGTTTAATCATCTTCTACCTTCAAGCTTAGAACGGCAACGTGCCATACTCACTTTTCAGGTTTAAGAAGATTGAACAGGGGCAGCTGTTTTACCCCAAAATTTTCCCTCTCCGTTCTCAAGGCATTTTCTCACAAGGATTTATTAAAGGTCAAGATTTCACAAGTCCAATTAGATTTTTAACGCCCCACATAATTTCCATGGATCATATTGGATTTCTAAGCTCCGGGTCAAAGAGGAAACTATTGAAAGAGGAAAGTAGATAAATTTGATTTTTTGACAAGATTTAAGAAAAGCAAGCTTGCTTCTATTCATACTAGCTTCGACTGAACATTTCTTCGGTTCATACTCAGCTTCGACTGAATTCTCCCCTGCAAGCTAGCTTCGACTGGGAATTTGTTTCCCTTGAAACAACTTCCATTGATTCAGAAGGCAAGGGCCTTCTGAAAGCTTCCTTCAATTAAGAAGTTAATGGCTCCTTACCATCTTCCTTCGTTTAAGAAGGCAAGGGCCTTCTGAAAGCCTCCTTCAATTCAAAAGTTAATGGCTTCATGCTAGTCCCTTTCGATTCAGAGGGAAATGGCCTTCTGAAAGTGTCCTTCTATTCAGAAGGCAATGGCCTCCTGCAACTTTCCTTCGATTCAGAAGCCATTGGCCCCTTGGATGATTCCTTAGATTCACAAAGCCAAGACTTCCTTCAGGACAACAGGCACAAGGCAATGGCCTCCTGCAAATTTCCTTCGATTCAGAAGCCATTGGCCCCTTGCATGATTCCTTCGATTCACAAAGCCATGACTTCCTTCAGGCCAGCAGGCACAAGGCAATGGCGTCCTACAGCTTTCCTTCGACTCAGAAGCTGATGGTCTTTCATTTTTGCCAAACTCACAAGGCAGGAATTTCCCTTCATGCTAGCACCCACAAAGCAAGGGAACTCCTGCATATAAGCTTCGATTCCCTCTTGAAAACCTTCAACACGCATAGTCTCTACACTATGACATATCTGGGTGTCCCAATAAAAGGTTATAACTTGGTGGCCCATCTGAAGAATTATAAGTGATGCATGTGGCCCCTTTAAAAGATACACATATGATCCATTCGAAGGACACTTTGATTGGAAAGAAACGTTGTTTTCTGAAAAGGAGTTTGGTCAAAGGATAGGGTTAGTTGGTCAAAACAAAAGAGAAGTATTCAAGGTGCTAGTGGTGCCAAGTACAAGCCTGCTGCACTGGCCACAACACTCTAAAACTGCTACAAAGCAGTCCTTCCATGCAGCTCCCATACTTGCACCAAATTGGCATACAAAAACCGCACCTCGAAGACTACAAGAATAGCATACCCAATTTGTTCGAATTTCTTTTGTTTTCCCTCCCAAGCCTCAGCCAAACTCATCTATAAATAAGAGTTTCCATAACACATCTAGGGAGCCTTTTGATAGCTGGAAAAACTTTGGTTGTGTGAAAAATGATCAAACACCTAACACATTCTCAAACCCAGAATCAAAAGACCATACCCTTGTTCCTGCTCCTTTGAATCCAAAACTAAAGAAGCATAACACTTGTTCCTTTTTTATTTCGAATCCAGAAACAAACAAACATAACTCCACTCTTCTTGACTTTTGAATTCAGGCAAAGAGGCACCACACTCATCTCATTCCCTTTGAATCCAGGAGCACCCAGGGCAGCAACTCAAGTCCAAAACCCATATTCCAGCTTCAAGCAAGGTAAGTCCCCTTAACCTTAAACATTTCGTTTCAAGCATAACATGTAGATAATTATTTCTTTTTGTTTCAAGCGTCATTATTACCCTTTGGTTTGTTTTTGTTTCCACTTTGTCCATTGGTTTTTATTGCTAATCTTCTGGCTTGTTTTATTTGTTTGTTAAAACATATCTTAAGAACTAACCAGACCATGAAACGGTATTAGCATTCAACCCATGTTGTTATTTAACCCTAAATGAAAGGAAACAAAAACAAAGGTGTGTGAATCGAAGGTTAAAGACTTCGATCCACACTGGTTACAGACCCCAAATGAAGAAGCAAAAAGTATGAATCGAAAGATTCCTGTTCATGCTGACTTCCGGGCCCAATCGAAAGAAGCAAAAGGGTTGGAATCGAAGGGTGTTTGCTGCCTGGATCGAAGAAATTGTTTTCCCTTCTTTTATTTTGTTTTTTATTTATGTTTTCTTGCTATTCAATATGGTTATAATAGTGTAGGATATTTATTTTCTTCATTTTTATTGCTTTATACAAATGTTAGTAATTAAGATGTATGGCAAGATAAATCCAACAAGTAGACAACCCAAAAATCAAAGACAAAAATGCACGCAATCAAACACACTACTCACACACATGCACCTCTAGGATAATCTCACTTGTTGCCTAAGAAAATAGTCATGTCCCTCGAATATGGGCGTTTTAGCAAAGACCTTCGATAAAAGATCATAGTCCCTCAATGTTTCCTTCGGTAAACGATCTCGTCCCTATACGAAATTGCTAAAACATCCCATAGGTTATCTTATATGACTATACAAATGATCCACACCCGTCCTTTCACATCCAACGATGGGGCTTCTTATCAAATCAATGGTAAGATAGCAACATCTAAAGGAGGAGGAAAAGAAAATTAGACCTTTTGAGTAGGTAGGTCGCTCGTAGTTGCTTGTTTTCTCACAACTAAAAAACCATTTTTACACCAACACTTTCAATTGAAACATTTTTAAAAGTCAAAGTTATTTGTACGCATTCTTATAGAGACGAGAATCATTATAAAGGCACTTTTCAAAATCACTTTCAAAAAACATCTTCCACAAACACCTCTTTAAACTATTTTCAAAACCAACACTTTGTACGCATTCTTATAGAGACGAGGATCATTATAAAAAAAATTTCAAAATATTTTCAAACCCACACCACAAAGCACATTTTCAAACAAATCAAGTGATCTAGCAAGCAACTAAGAGTCCGTAGATAACTACGGATGAAAAGGATGCTAATACCTTCCCTTTTTATAACCTACCCCCCGAACTCAAGAAAACATCTCTAAAGGTATTTCCTGTTCTTTTCACACTTTCCTTATGGGATAAAAAAAAGTAGATGGCGACTCTTGCATCCACAACAAATGTGATCAAACACAAAACATCTAAGTCAGTTCTCCCACTGTATTACAGGTTAGAAAAATGTTTGAAATTTGTTAAAAGAGAAAGGAAACAAACAAAGGGTAAAAACTGTTCTGGTCCTGCCAAGGTTTGAACTCAGGACCCTACGCAGAAATGCCTTTCGCGCGCACTATTTATACCACTGTGGTGGTCTGCTTCATCCGTTCATAAAGCAGCTTCAATTGGGTACAAGATGAACTTGTTCCTGAATGTTTGACATGCCCAGTTTCTTCCTTTGATTGCAGGAGTGCAAGACTCCCAAGTTTAGATTCGAAAATCCTCAATCCTCAGCCAATCGAAAGATACACACAACCTGCCTAAAGTTTGAAAATGAATCTAACAATGTAACTTTCGAAATCTACAGGTCAGGGGTTAGTACAAGCTTGTTTGGCACCAACATCAAAGGCTAACTAGTCAGGGTTGAGATTCTCAACATACAGGCAGTGATAATCGAATCTAAAAGCAGGGTCAACCTCCTAGATATGATATCTATATTTTTTCCTTTTATTTGTATGTATAAATGATATTTAAATGGAAAGTTCCAAGTTTAGAGGAAACTTACCTCTTGAAGTGTGAATCGAGGGATCTCTATATGACTTAGACTTGGCGATGGATTGAGCTTCACTGGAACCTTCCTTAAGCTAACGTGACCACTTCTCTACTTGAATTGAAAGGTTGGTATGTGGTAGTTATAAGGAAATTGAAGGTTGGTGTGTGATAGTGGTGATTGAATTGAAGGTTGTTATATAATAGTCTAGGGAGTGAATCGAAGGTTGGTTATATGGCAGTTGAGGAGTGAATCGAAGGGTTCACTGAGGCATGAAGGGATCTGAGATTTTTTATGAGAGTTTTAGAGTTTGAATGTTTGAGAGTGTTTGAGAGTTTGATGATTTTCTCACAACAAGAGTTTCTTCCGCTACCCAAAAGGCCCCCCTTAGATGTGTGATGGAACCTCTTATTTATAGATGAGTTTGGCTGAGGTTTGGGAGGGAAAATAAATGAGATTTGAACAAATTGGGTATGCTATTTTTGTAGCCTTTGAGGTATAGTTTTTGTGTGCTAATTTGATGGAAATATGGGAGCAGCGTAGCAGGACTGCTTTTGTAGCAGTTTTGGAGTGTTGTGGCCAATACAACAGGCTTATACTTGGAAGCACATGGGATTCTGGCCAACAAGCATCTTTGAATACTTCAACCTTTCGTTTTGTCTTTTGACCAGACTCCTCTTAAGACAACAATATTTGTTCCCAAACAAATATGTGTCTTTCGAATGGGCCATTTGCATTTCTTCAAATGGGCCATCAATATTTGTCCTTCGAATGAACCAATATGCATGTTCTTAGAATGCGCCAATTTTTTTTCTTTCGAATGGGACACCCAGGTGTGTCCTTCAAATCTACCAATGCATGTCCTTCAAATGGGCCACCAACTATGTGTGTTGAAGGTTTTCAAGGGTGAAATCGAAGCAAGCTTATTTCAAAGGGAGATATAGTCTAGTCGAAACTAGTGTAAACATAGCCAATGCTTTGTGGGAGCTATCATGAAAGGAAATCATCGCCTTGTGCATTGAAGGCAAACACAGAGGAAGCCATCTCCTTGTGAGTCGAAAGCAAACACAGATGAGGCACTTGCCTTGTGCATGCTGGCATGCAGGATGTACTTTCCTTGCAGGCATGAAGGAAGTACTGCTAATGCTTGTGAATCAAAGTCTGTGTGCAGGAGGCTACTGCTTTATGAATCAAAGAAAACATATAAGGCCAATGGTGCAATCGAAGCTTGCATGCAGGAGGTCCCTGCTTTATGAATCAAAGCAATCCTTCAGAAGGCCATTGCCTTCTGAATCGAAGGAAGATTTCAGAAGGTTATTGCCTTCTTAACCAAAAGAAGCCAGTAGGAAGTCACTAACTTTTGAATCAAAGGACACCAACAGGAGGCCCTTGTCTTCAGAATCGAAGGAAGTTGTTTCACAGGGAAACAATGCGCAGTCGAAGCTAGCATGAAGACAACCATTTGTTCAATTGAATCTTGTATGAAGTAAGCATGCAAGAGGCCATTGCCTCAATTGAAGCTTGGGAATTTGAAGCAAGTTTGAAGGAGGCCATATGCCCAATCAAAAGCTGGTGAATCAAGCTTGCATCGAAGGAGGCCATTTGAGAGATTTTGAATTCGAACGGTTGTCTGCAGTCACTCCTTTCGATCGACTTTGTACTTATGTAAACTTGAACTAGTAGAAATTTTGTGAGAAAAATCTTGAGAAATAGGAGGGAAAATTTTAGGGTACAACAGTCTGATACATATAAGTTCCTCATTGATATCATGCAGATGTGCCATGTATGGATGGCACAATGCCTCATCAACTGAAAAGAATCATATTGTCAACATAAGATAAATAATCTTATTATCTGGGCCCAGTTTAACCAATTGAATTATTACCCGGAATGTATCACGGGTTTGATCTCTAGTCCAATGGTATAAATATTGAAGGGTTAAAGTTTAAGCTATTTACCCTCTAATGCGCTTGCTCGGATCAAAGACAAGTATCCTCTCAAGCAAATAAATAGTACTTGGGGACATGTTGGGAAACCAAGTAGAGAAATCTTGTTTTGGATATTATGGAAGTTATTTTATGTACCTTCGGACATTTTCGCTGCGCAGGAATCCAAGGTTGGCATTATCAGGTGAACCTATCAGCTTTTAGACAGGAAGAACAATTTGTCACAGCTGAATCAATTTTGAATTAAAAAAGGGAAGGCACGAAAAGGATCAAAGCATGGGAGAATACCTATGTGACCAATCTCAGTTGGTGAACATAACGTCGTATAGGGAATAAGGGTTGTCTTGTTCCGATTTCACCAAGTATGCAACCAACAGACCATATATCAATGGCTGTTGTATATTCTGAACAAATAAGAAGCAGCTCGAGAGCTCGGTACCACCGAGTAACCACATACTCAGTCATGAAATCAGGTTCTTCTTATCCTCTGATCGGGTTCTTTTATCCTGCCCGATTTTTGTTGTACTGACTTCAAAAATCAACGTCTTCAATTTATTCAGTTCTTGAGCCTCCATTTCATTAAGATATTTACTACTATCAATCTTCCAAACCCGTCTTCCATGAGAAAAACTCTCATGTCTACGATAAAAGCCTTTTTTATGGTACTAATTTCAAATAAATTAGGGTGTTGTACTTCTTTTAAAGATCTGTCACCAATTCACTTCTGGTTCAAGAAGGAAATGCCAACTTCAATCCTTGGTGATCACGCCTAGCGATAAACACTCAATATTATGGTAATTAGTTTAATTGTTTCTAAGTACGTTATTTTCAAATTAATTTGGTGTTTCGGTTCCTTCAATCTCTTGCACTAACAAAAACAAGATCTTGAATTCATCATAGAATAATATGAAAAGATGCCAAAATGTAGGACCTGTAACATATTAAACTTACATAACATATGTAGAAAAATACCGAGTATGGTAGGCAAAAAATATCTCAACAACACATTCCTAATGTATATGGATTTCAGCGTCGGGCAACAAAGAAGGTATTACCATTTGTAAGGCTACCACCTTTTTTGTCTGAGTTGAATGGATAGACATGTATAATTGAAGTTTCTGACATGGCAGCCTCGAAATCTATTGGGAAGATGATATTAAATATAATAGTCATAATCATAATTATTTGTGGAGACATAAAGCTCGGTGAAATGAAGGAAAAGTCGAAGCTTAAAACAAAATTGAAATCCACAATGTAAAATCGTCTTTTCTGTTGGTTATCCAAAAACATCAACACCATTGCCACTATGCAAAGTGCAAAGAAAATAGTTATACATGCATGGAAACTATTGTAGAGACACAATGTGAAGAAAAAGAGTTGTACCACACCTCAGGTACAAAAACACTTCCATTAGTACTTTGTGCAGCACATTCAATCAGCATAGAATAGAGGATAGGCGATAACTGTGATCTGCATTTTGGAGGTATATTCTTCTTCACACCACAGTAGCATATAGATATCATGTTAAGTAATACATATAAATAGATAGAAAAAAGTTGTGAAAAAGTCATAATAAGTAGATTCCATTATAATAGTCACAAAATGTATATGTTGCTATTATTTTGGAAGCCAAGATTAACTGCAACAAAATGAATTTTTGTTGCAACACAAAAGTAGTTTACAAATACAAACATTACTACACAAGAGAATTTGATGCATAAACAAAGTTCTACTTTTCTTATCAAAGTACAACACCACCTTTTCTTTTCCACAACAAACAAAATCTCGCCACAAGAAACATAAGCAAAACCTATCATTATTGTTGCCCCTCTTCCACTTTCAGTCAAGCCATAGCCACTAAAGAGACAAACAATTGTCCAAAAAGATCTAAAGGATGGATGTCTTCAATTGCATTGAAAATGCCCTCTATACAAACAAATTTTTAAAATGAGATTCAAAGAATGATATTAGGGAAGATATAAATACAAAAAATTGCACTATTTACTTACACAGCCAAATCCTCATCGAAGATTAAGATTAGGTGTAGCACAAGAAATCCATGCATCACGAAGATCTTCATGGCACAAAGCAGTTTTAAGCCACATAAACTTTATTGGAATAATATAACAAGTGTGAGTAAGTGGGAAAATAGTCCCACATTGAATAGGAATGTGAAAACTTAAGCATATTGTTGGCTCCTAAATTCGACACCTTTGTTTTGATTGATGGCAGCCATTAAAAGCTGAAAGATGCTTTCGACTGGCTAAGTCTGTCGAAATGTCCGTCGAAAGATGGCAAAAATACTTAGAAGATTTCTTCCAAGGAAGAAGGCTGAATTGCCTTCGACGTCGAAGGAGTTTTCGTCGAAGACGTCTCTTGACGAACGTGTTTGATGGTCCAGAGTGGAGCAGTTTGAAATTCAAAGCTTTGGAGGGAAAACGGTTTCCAGCGGTTTCTACGTGCTAACGTGCAAGGATCTGGAGCGTCGAACAGGGAGAACGTGACAAGTGGCTTGATCTCGAAGCAGTGTAACTGCCCGACGGTTACTTGGAATGTTTTTGTATAAATAGGAGTAGACGTGTAGTTTCTCGCGTGTGTTCACAATAGATACATAGTCACTCATTTAGATTCAAGTACCCAGTGTGAGCGAACGAATTGTTGAGAAATGTATGTGTGAAACACCAATTTAATCAATTCAAGTCATTTACTTTTCCAGTATTTTACATGCTTTTTCCCTTTAAGATTCCTGTCGAACCTTTACATTCAAGCCTTGTTTTTACCAAGCCTTTTCCTTTATGCAATTTACTTTAAACAATTTACTTAAAGCCTTATCCACATTAATTAAACTTCAAAATCAACCTATGTCCATAGGATCAATCTGATCGATCCTGCGAGTAACCAAATAAGTAACCATTTGGAGGATCAGCGGTTGTTTACCAAATCCCAAGGTAAACAAATTGGCACGCCCAGCGGTTGTTGAAAAATCTCATCCTTTCGAGTTGTATGTTATTGAGGAGTGGTAGAATATACACCAACGATAATAATACTGCCAGAAGAAGGGAAGAGATGGCGAATCCGCCAAACAATAATGAAATTCCACCACCAAGTGTGGGAGCAACGGTTAATATGACCGTTAGTGAAGCGACGAATGTTGGTTCGACACCAGCAGTGTCAGTCACAACCACGGGGCCAATAACTTCGTTTACAGGCTCCAGAATGCCTTTGGGAACCCCCCCTCCAAGAGGAAATACTGGCCCAAGGCCAGTGGTTCCCCCAGGATTTATTCCATTCTATGGTATGCCAACTTCTGAACTGGCAAGCCTGACGAATGTTGCGTCCACTTATTCAGAACCTTTCGTGAGTGCTACTTCGCCACTCCAAGGCTCTGGAGTAGGCATGGCGAATAGAAATAGGACCCAACTCTTAGGAGGAACGTCCCAAGTAGCCCATGGCCTTACAAATGCCTCGACAGCAGTCTTGAGGCAACAGATGGACGAAAGCAACCATGATATGGTGCAAATGTTGGCACAAACTTTGAGTACAGTGCTAAATCCTCTAATACAAAATACTACTCAGTCGAATCAGCAAGTTACAGCGCAAATGACGCGTTTGGCTGACTTCTTTGGAGTACCCCCACCTATTCGACAGCCCCAAAGGGCCCAGATAAGAGGAAATCAGGGGATATTTGTAGAGGAAGAAACCACCATTAATCAGGCCCAACAGCTTGTAGAACAACCTGTCGAAGAACCTAGGGTAATAGCCCCAGAGGTAAGGCTAGTGAACAGAAACCAAAATGCTGACGAAGTGGTTCAGCATATCCAACACCAAAACATGGGTTTGGAAAATAATCTGGCAAACATGATCGAAAGGATCATGACTCAAAATGGGATGAACATGGGCTTTCGAAGGCCCAACTTTACTTCTCCTTTGTCAGAATATGTGTTACAAACTGACTTACCCCCTAGAACCAAAGTCCCCAAATTTACTAAATTCTCTGGGGACACGACAGAATCTACTGTCGAACATGTGGCAAGGTATTTGATCGAAGCAGGAGACATTTCAAATAATGAAAACCTAAGGATCAAATACTTCCCAAGTTCCTTAACCAAGAACGCTTTTACTTGGTTTACAACTCTACCCCCCAATTCGATCCACCATTGGACCCAATTGGAAAGATTGTTCCATGAACAATTCTATATGGGGCAAACCAAGATAAGCCTGAAAGAACTGGCGAGTGTGAAGAGACGTTTCACTGAACCTATAGACGAATATCTGAATAGGTTTAGGTTGCTTAAGGCGAGATGTTTTACACAAGTGCCAGAACATGAGCTGGTCGAAATGGCCGCAGGTGGTTTAGATTATTCCATTAGGAAGAAGCTAGATACCCAGTACCTAAGAGACATGGCCCAACTGGCCGATAGAGTTCGACAAGTCGAACGCCTTAAAGCTGAAAAAGCTAAGGCAACAAAAACTCACAAGAGAGAAAGAATAGCGTACGTTGAGATGGATGACGAAGATCTAGAATCCTTCGACGATACTTTAGCTGTCGAAGAAGGAGAAGTCGACTTAGCATAACTAAAACAAGGGCCTCCATACTCTTGTAAACAATTAGTCCCCTCAAATGGGAAAAATCCCATTGGTCCAGACAAGACCAACGATAAGTTCCCAAAAAAGACTTATAGTTTTGACATCACAAAATGTGATGAAATATTCGACTTGCTAGTTAAAGATGGCCAAATGATAGTACCCCCTGGGGTAAAAGTGCCTCCTCTTGATCAAAGAAAGAAGAGAGGTTTTTGCAAATATCATAATTTTCTGGGCCATAAAACTTCTCAATGTTTTCTTTTCAGGAATCTTGTCCAAGACGCTATTGAGGAAGGGAGATTAAAGTTTGCTGACAAATCCCCCATGGCTGTCGACTCCAATCCAATGAAGGCTGAAGCCCACTATGCAGAACCCTCTGAGGTGAACATGATAGAGGCTACCAAGATCCAGTCGAAGAAGCCAGGCATTAACATGGTCGAAGTCTCTAAGGACCACATCAACATGCCAATCTTTGGCAGTTTTTCTGGAAACTTATCCAGGAAGACAATTGAGGCTGTCCAGAAAGCGGTTGAAGATCCAAAGTCGAAGACTGCTGAAGTACAAAAAACTGGACCAAAGCCCAGTTCCCACTTGGCCACTGTTCAAGGCCAGACGGAGAATCTGGAGACACAAATGAAACAACTAACTCTTGCTAATAAGGATACCATGAATATCAACATGGTTGAACTTTCTGACCCTAAAGCTTCAGAAGAAGCCATGAGGCAAGAGCAAGCAAATAAAACGGCTTTCCCTAAGGAAAACGAAAACTTGGCAGATTTTTTACAAAGATGCCAGAAGAAGAAATCAGAGGTTATGCTGTGTCCAAGATGCAGTTCTATCTTTGATAAAAAAGCTGCTGAACACATACAAGGCGTGAGAGCAGCGAACAAGAGAAGGGAGAATTCTGACCTTCGACATGATCCCAGAAGGGGTTCTAATCAAGACAAGAGGCCTTTGACTTTTAGGCCTCCAACAAATGTACCAGTAGACACTTGGTACAAAACATCTGGCCGGAAAAGGCCAAGTGAAGAGAAATGGCATTCTTTCGAAGTGCCAAGAGGTTCCTCTTTAATTCAGAAGAAAGATCCTCAAGTTGCTGCACCCAAGGTTGCTCAAGTGTCCAGCAACTACAAGGGAAAAAATCCTATGTCGAGGTCCCAATGGAGGAGGTATCAGAGAAGGCGAAAAGCTGAAAGGGAGGCTACCAACGAACCTAAAGCTGAAACTAGTTCGAATGTGCCTCAAAGGAAACAAAGAAAGCCTCTCGAAAGAGAACCAGTTACCAACAGGCTAGTTTGGCCTAACCAGAGTGAAGTCGAAGACGAAGACGATGCTGAGTCCGACGATACTCTAGATATAATGGTGAACGTTGTTTCAATGCTACCCAGGGAATTCAATCGACAAGTAGAAGTCGAAACCAGTGACTGGGAGATGGAACAAGAAATGGCCAGACACAGGCCAGTGTGCTATTTTGTCATGGACAATGGCACTACAGAGGAACAAAATGGCTTCTTCGAGCCACCCACAGAGGCGATGAAGAATCACCTCAAACCTTTGTTCATAAGGGCCAAGCTCGAAGAGACCACTGTGAACAAAATATTGGTCGACTGTGGGGCCACTATCAATATTATCCCTCATTCTGTGCTAATAAAGATTGGCAAAAGGGATGAAGAAATTAAACCTCACAATATGGTCCTTTCCAACTATGAGGGAGGCATTGGGACCACCATGGGAGTGATCCAGCTCGACATAAAAGTTGGGTCGATCCTTCGACCAACAATGTTCATGGTCATTTCGGCCAAACCTAACTACAACCTTTTGTTAGGCCGTGAGTGGATACATGGTGTAGGTGCTGTGCCTTCATCGATGCATCAAAGACTGCTTCTATGGCGCCCAGATGGGTTGGTCGAAAACATAGAGGCTGATCAGAGTTACTACCTTGGCGAAGTAAACCACTTGGGTGTAACAGATTTCGACAAAAACTTGGCTCACATAGGGCCATGTCCAGCCCCTGACTTCGACATGGCGCCAGCGCCAAACACCTTTTGTTCCCTATACCTGCATCCTGAGCATGGTTTCCAATGGGACAGAGAGGACGTGTCCCACATAGAATTCAGTGGGCTAACTGGTATCCAACCAACTGGTTGGGGAAGTGAATTCAGTGATAATGACTGAGTCACAATCTCTGAAGCGAATTTCGGCCTATGTGGCTGAAACCAAGATGATAACGGCTCTCGAAGCCGAAGTAAAGTACATGGCCACACAGGCCAATGATCAACAATTATCTGCTGTTGGCCCAGGAAAGGATTTCGATCCAAGACCTCCTGATATCATGCCAGACGAAATGCAGGAACAGAGGCTCGACGCGATCTATGACGATGAGCCTTTGGGCTTCGAAAAGGATCCCTTGGCGAACAATATTAAGATGTTAGCACAAGACCCTTTAGAAGAAATCAACTTGGGCGAAGGATCAGAGAATAGGCCAACTTACATCAGCGCCAAAATTGATCCAGAACTTAGGTTGGAAGTAATCCAATTGCTGAAAGAGTTTAAAGACTGTTTCGCGTGGGATTATGACGAAATGCCCGGTCTCGACAGAGGATTGGTAGAACTTCAGTTGCCAATCAAACCTGGAAAGAAGCCAATCAAGCAAAATCCAAGACGCTTCGCTCCAGAAATTTTGTCGAAGATCAAAACGGAAGTCGAAAGACTTCTGAGATGCAAATTCATCCGTGTTACAAGGTATGTCGAATGGATTGCAAATATTGTGCCAGTAATTAAGAAAAATGGCACATTAAGGGTGTGCATAGACTTCAGAGACCTGAATGCTGCCACCCCCAAAGATGAATATCCTATGCCTGTGGCGGAAATGCTAGTCGATTCTGCCGCTGGCTACGAATACCTGAGTATGCTCGACGGTTATTCAGGATATAATCAAATTTTCATTGCTGAAGAGGATGTGTCGAAAACAGCCTTTCGATGTCCTGGGGCCTTAGGCACTTACGAATGGGTAGTGATGCCTTTTGGCCTAAAGAACGCTGGGGCAACGTACCAGCGCGCAATGAATACTATCTTCCATGATTTTATTAACACGTTTATGCAAGTTTATATTGATGATATTGTTATAAAATCTGTTTCCAGGAAGAGTCACATTGACCACCTTCGACAATCATTCGAAAGAATGAGAGAACATGGTCTGAAGATGAACCCTTTGAAGTGTGCGTTCTGTGTAAAAGCTGGAGATTTCCTGGGCTTCGTTGTCCACAAGAAAGGAATCGAAATAAATCAGAACAAGACGAAGGCAATTTTGGAAGCGAAAGCGCCATCGAATAAGAAGGAATTGCAATCTCTCTTAGGCAAGATAAATTTCTTGAGAAGGTTTATATCTAACCTAAGTGGGAAAGCTCAGGCCTTTTCACCCTTACTTCGACTGAATAAGGAGAGGTTCGAATGGGGGCAAGAGCAACAAGAAGCCTTCGACAAAATCAAAGGGTACCTCACTAAGCCACCTATTTTGGTGCCTCCTTGTAGCAATAGGAGTATGAGATTGTACATAGCTGCATCTGATAAAACTCTGGGAAGTATGTTAGCCCAAGAGGATGAGAATGGAGTCGAAAGACCCATTTATTATCTCAGTCGAGTCTTGAATGATGCAGAAACTAGATATAGCGAAGTTGAAAAATTGTGTCTATGTCTGTATTTCTCTTGTACAAAGCTCAAACAATATATGAAACCAGTTGATGTTTATGTTTCGTCTCATTTTGATGTTTTCAAATATATGTTGTCGAAACCTATCTTGCATAGTCGAGTTGGCAAGTGGGCATTAGCATTGACTGAATACTCCTTGACCTTTATGCCTCTTAAGGCAGTAAAAGGACAAGTGGTTGCAGATTTCATAGTCGACCACTCTATTCAAGTCGAGGATATTAACTATGTGGAGATAGAACCTTGGAAATTCTACTTCGATGGTTCCAGCCATAAAAATGGAACAGGAGTAGGAGTCTTACTTATTTCTCCAGATAAAATTCCAACAACATTCAAGTACCAAATCGAAGGTTCTTGTTCGAACAATGAGGCTGAGTATGAAGCTCTTATTACTGGCCTTGAAATATTGTTGGAATTGGGGGCAACTCGAGTCGAAATAATGGGAGACTCAGAGTTAGTCGTCAAGCAAGTCACAAAGGAGTATAAATGCATAAGAGAGAATCTCATTATGTACTTTGTGATTGCAAATCGTTTATTGAAACAATTTGAAAGTGTCAATATTCGACACATACCCAGAGTCGAAAATCAAATAGCCAATGACTTGGCACAGATTGCATCTGGGTATAAAATTTCAAAAACGAGATTACAAAGAGCAATCGAAGTTCGAGAGAAGATAAGAGCAACTTGTCTATCACCAACAGACTTGGAATCAACAAGGTTAGGATATGCTGATCACTCAAACTTCGAGATTTCGTTCGTTGATAATTTGTCAGACCAGGATTGGAGGAAACCCATTGTGGACTATCTTCAAAATCCAGGAGCTCCGACAGAACGAAAAACAAAATACAGGGCGTTGAGTTTTGTACTCATGGGTAATGAGTTATTTAAGAAGACGCCTGAAGGGGTGTTGCTGAAATGTTTAAGTGAAACTGAAGCATACATAGCCCTTTCGACTACGCATGCTGGGGCATGTGGGGCTCACCAAGCAGGCCATAAGATGAAATGGTTGTTGTTTCGACAAGGACTATATTGGCCCACTATGCTGAAAGATTGTGTTGAGTTCGCCAAAGGTTGCCAAGAGTGTCAAGTTCATACAGGCATCCAGCATGTACCAGCAAGCGAACTTCACTCGATAGTGAAGCCTTGGCCCTTTCGAGGATGGGCGTTGGATCTTATTGGAGAGATTCGACCAGCATCATCAAAGAGTCAGAAATACATATTGGTAGGCATTGATTATTTTACTAAGTGGATTGAAGCTGTCCCTTTAGTCAATGTAGACCAAGAAAATGTCATTGAATTTATTCAAAAGAACATTATATTTAGGTATGGAATCCCTGAGACAATAACAACTGATCAAGGTTCAGTTTTCACTGGTCGAAAGATGCAGGAATTTGCTCAGGAAACAGGTTTCAAACTCCTAACATCCACGCCTTACTATGCACAGGCGAATGGTCAAGTCGAAGCAGCTAACAAAGTGGTAATTGGCTTGATAAAGAAACATGTTGGGAAGAAACCAAAGAATTGGCATAAGACGTTAGACCAGATTTTATGGGCTTGTCGAACGTCCCCAAAAGAAGCCACTGGTACAACACCATATAGGCTAACTTTTGGCCATGATGCAGTATTGCCAGCAGAAATTTGTCTTCAATCTGCAAGAGTTCAGAGGCATTATGATATTCCTTCTGAGGTTTATTGGAATATGATGTTAGATGAACTGGTGGATTTAGACGAAGAGAGATTACACGCTCTCGACTTACTCAGGCTTCAGAAGAAAAGAGTCGAAGACTCTTATAATAGAAAGGTAAAACCTAAGGTATTTTTGCCTGAAGATTTAGTTTGGAAGGTAATTCTTCCCATGGATCGACGGGATCGAAGCATGGGGAAATGGTCACCCAAATGGGAAGGACCCTTCAGAGTTATCCAAACTTTTTCTGGTGGAGCCTATGAAGTCGAAGAGATAAGTGGTGATAAAAGGCTCTTGAGAGTAAATGGTAAATATTTAAAAAAATATAAGCCTATACTTCAAGAGATAAAAATAAAATAATAAACTAAGTTAACCATAAAAATGCCAAAATGGAAATTTCATTAATTTCTGCCAAAATGGCAATTGTTGTCGAAAGCGATTACAGAAGATGGTCACAAAAGAGAATCAAAAAGAAAGAGAATTCTTCAGTCGAAGATACTTGGCATGCTGCAAATCCAACCTCTTCTTGCACCAAGATTTTTCTTGCTCCAGTTTGGCAATTTGAGCGTCGAGACTTTGGGCCCTCTCAGCGAACTCCAGGCCTTGCTTGATCTCAGTCTGGCTCTCAGTGTCTGAGATGGTCGAAAGAATTTCCTCCTGGAGCACAGCGTTGGCGTTTATCTTCGCCTCTATCTCTGCAATTTGTGCTCGGAAGGAAACATTCTCTCGCTCAATAGCATCGAACCTTTCCTGTGCAGACGCTTTCTGTTTCGACAACTCGGCAATTCGAGAAGTCGAACTTGAGACGGCAGTCCATGCAGATAAGCTCTTGCCATGCAACGTTTCGAGCTGACTGTTAAAAGTTCGTTGGCGCCGGTAATCCGCTGAGACTTGGTCAATCATAGAATGTAATTCCATGATTAAGTCTGAGATTTCTGGGGCTACAGCATCGAAATCAACAGCATTCAAAACCCCTTTTAAGCAAGATGGAGCAGTGGGGTCCCCCTCTAAAGCCTTCATTAAATCTCTCTTGAAGAACTGGGCCTTGACCTTCGCCAACGCATCATCAAGAGGAGAAGTCTCAGTAGATTTCCCCGACAGAGTAGGAATTTCCTGACTGGTGTCGGAAGAACTCTTACTCTCAACGATTGCATTGAGGTAGCTGACAGGGTCAGTTTGTTTCAAGATTTCCAAATCTTCTTTCGACCTATGCTTTGAGGAGGTGACCTTTGCCACAGTATTATCTTGGACTGGAGGCTGTTGAATGCTGAATGCCTTGTTTGGATGCTCTTCGACTTGAACTGAGGCGGTACTAGCGTCGACATGTGGTTCTTCGTTGACATTGCCTTGGGGTCTTTCGCCAGCGTCATTTTTTGGCTCTTCGCTGGCGTCATCCTGGTGTTCTTCGCCAGTACCACCTTCATGCTCTTCGTCAACAGCATCTTGATTCTCTTCGCCATTGCCTTGGTCTCTTCCTTCAGGATTCTCTTCTGATGACAAGACCACCACAGGAACCGTTTCTGGCTGTGTTTCCTCCGCCATAGGTTCTTCAGTTGTCTTCTCCACTGTTTCAGCATTGGCCTCGTGCTCAGTATGGGCTTCGTCATTGCCCAAATCTTGCACCTGAGGCCTGCTAAGGTCAGCAGATTCCAGAGTTTCTGAAGTCCTTGGTGGGGAACTTCCAGTAGTGTCCTGAAAAAGAGGAAGAAGACAAATCTTCAGATGTCGAAAGAGATATAATCAAATACTGGTATTTGTGCCTAAGTTATAAGAAGGGTCCAATAGATTACCTGTGGATTGGCTTCAGCCCCAGGGCTGGAATTATCACTTTCGACAGGCTTGTTAACTAGAGCGTTCAGTTCCTCCTCAGTTGGTTCTTCGATGACCACTGCAGGTGGCCTAGGCTTTCTTGCACCAACCTTTATTCTGACGGTTCGACCTTCAGGAGTTGGAGTAGGAACAGAAGCGTCCTTCGTTAACTTTCTCCTCTTTAAGGGAGTAGGAGGGGTATCGCTGTCGTCGTCACTCCCCGATTCGACCACCAATGCTGTCCTTTTCTTGGGCGAAGGGGCCTATAAAACCAATAGGAATTCGATTGAACAATTACGTCGAAAATAAAAAATCGAAAGCCAGAAGAAAAATGAAGAAAATCTGGTTACCGATGCAGGAGGTCTCCTCGAAGAGCCTTCCCCCTGTTGGTTGCCTGTTGTCTTCGCCGGTGCTATAGTCTTCGCCGGCGGTGGAGGTTTTGTCGAAGGGACCCCTCCTTGTGGGCCTCCTGTAGCTTTCTTGGCCAAGGGTTTTCGAACAACTGGAAGCGAAAAGGAAAGTTAACAGGCTGACAGTCGAAGAGAAAGATAAAAAGTAATGTGAGAGTATGAACTTACATTTCTTTACTTTGTCCAACACAAGGACAAAAGACTTCTGCAACTCTGCTATGAAGTCCTTCTCGTCGAAGAAGTACTCAGCGTAATAGCTTCTCCACCATTCTTCAAAAGATGGCGAACAAAGGAAGTTAAGCTGGTAGTTGAACAGCGAGAGGATGGTTCGACCAGCATATCTTCCGATATGCCTGGTGGCAGCTTCTTCTGTATAATCGTTGCAGAAGTACAACATTGACTTCTCTCTTGGGAAAATGGGAGAAGGCAGGGTTTGGATGATACCAAACTGGCGAGATACCAGATTTGGTTGATAGGCAAGCAGACTCAGATGAGTCTTAGAACTCTTAAATCGAAGAGGCATAATCCTTGGGGTAAGGAATGCCTCCCAAAGTATAGAGTGCTCATCGACATTGGGACCACTCGACTCCTTGGGATGCGGCCTTGTAAACCATGCTGGCCCCACCTTTCGTTGTGCAAAGGGAGCCATAGTTGAAACGAATTCCTTCCTTCGAGCGAACATCAGCACGAAGTTAGTGAAGGTTTGTTGGAACTCTAGCCCATCTTCCACAGGTGTCAGTAGAGCCAGCCTAATTCCTTCGATACGTCTATTAGCTATCGCTGGGGCTTGTTCATTTATCTGAGTCTTCTTGGGTATGAAAGACTCGAAAGTGGCATTAAGCCACAGTTGAAGTAGCCAGAAAGGCCCAGCGAGTAACAGACTGTTCCTATCTTCGATATGCTTCAAAAGAGTAACCCCATTGCTGATGGAGTCATAAAGACTGGCCAGAATTAGTTCTGCCAAACAGATGTTCTGGCGGTGATGCAGTTGGGTGGCCAGAGTGACCATCTTTTTGGTCACTTGCAGAGACTTCGAACAGAACACGAAGCGAGTCAGCCATAAGGCTAGAAACGCTATGTGCTCAACGTCTGACACTGCGTCTGTCGACTGGTCATGAAAATGGTTGATAAAGGTGGTAAATGTTGGCTTCGTTTCAGAAAAGCCAATTTGGTCCTCCGACATCTCTTCCGGGTCGAAGTAATCTCCGGTTGGTCGAAGGCCAGTGATGGCTGCTACGTCGAAGAGTGTGGGGGTTAACATCCCACATGGAAGGTGAAAGGTGAAGTGAGAGTTATCCCAGAAAAGCATCGAAGCTATAAGCATCTCTGGGGAGTAGTTTAAACCTGTCTTCGACAGCATTATTAGGTCAAAGATTCCCATTTCCTTCCAGACTGGAGTTTGATGTTTTTCCAGCTTTGTTAGCCAAGCAACGTAGTCCTGGGTCAGATTAGGGCAAGACCTAAACACTCTAACACTTTTGTTGAAGAAACGAAGGTCGATCTTCTCGTGTGTGGGGTCTTCGTTGTCTTCTGGATCCTTTTTAGCACAGGCTACTGGCTTAAGTTTCTCAACAATGGGGAAATAGCTCTTGATCTTCAGAGCTTCAGAGATGCTGGGGTTCATGGGTCCAGCCATTGCGAAGATTTGGTTGGAGTATCCAACCGGAATCATCAAGTGACGCGAGTAAGCATCACGAACGGAGATGTCAGATGGTTCAGGGACCCTTCGTTTCCCTGTAGCGTTCACTACCGGAGCAGTTACAAAGACCTTGGGTTTAGCAAGTTGTTCAGTTGGTGCGTTAGTCTTGGGGGCAGTTGAAGCAGAAGCCATTGTTGAGGATGAAGATGAAGTTGGAAAAGGAAAAGTTTTTCTGCAAAGAGAACAAGTTTGCAAGAAAGCAAGGGAGTTTGAGAGATGGTTTGCGTGAAAAGTCCCACAATGGGATATTCACTACTATTTATAGTAGTGGGAGAAATTCCCAATAACGAGGGCATTAAATGTCATTTAATGCTGCAGGAAGTAGTGGGACGCGTGGCAGCATCCTGTTGTTTTGGCCGTTTCTGCAGAAACAGAGAGACGCAGCGTGCGTCCTCGTTTTTTGAATTTGTCATAATGACAAATTATGAAGTGATGTTTTGGTTCTGCACGCCGTACTGACAGTGACGTCCTAGGATCAAATCAATGATGGTTTCTTGGGATTGCCAATAGTTGGTAAAAAGCAACAAAAAGTGCACAAGTTAACTTGTGACTAAGCGTGGAAAAACAGGTGTCGAATGGTGTTTTCAAAGAATGCCTTTTTCTTTCAGAGTCGAAATAAGGCATTCTTGGGGGGCAATTTGTTGGCTCCTAAATTCGACACCTTTGTTTTGATTGATGGCAGCCATTAAAAGCTGAAAGATGCTTTCGACTGGCTAAGTCTGTCGAAATGTCCGTCGAAAGATGGCAAAAATACTTAGAAGATTTCTTCCAAGGAAGAAGGCTGAATTGCCTTCGACGTCGAAGGAGTTTTCGTCGAAGACGTCTCTTGACGAACGTGTTTGATGGTCCAGAGTGGAGCAGTTTGAAATTCAAAGCTTTGGAGGGAAAACGGTTTCCAGCGGTTTCTACGTGCTAACGTGCAAGGATCTGGAGCGTCGAACAGGGAGAACGTGACAAGTGGCTTGATCTCGAAGCAGTGTAACTGCCCGACGGTTACTTGGAATGTTTTTGTATAAATAGGAGTAGACGTGTAGTTTCTCGCGTGTGTTCACAATAGATACATAGTCACTCATTTAGATTCAAGTACCCAGTGTGAGCGAACGAATTGTTGAGAAATGTATGTGTGAAACACCAATTTAATCAATTCAAGTCATTTACTTTTCCAGTATTTTACATGCTTTTTCCCTTTAAGATTCCTGTCGAACCTTTACATTCAAGCCTTGTTTTTACCAAGCCTTTTCCTTTATGCAATTTACTTTAAACAATTTACTTAAAGCCTTATCCACATTAATTAAACTTCAAAATCAACCTATGTCCATAGGATCAATCTGATCGATCCTGCGAGTAACCAAATAAGTAACCATTTGGAGGATCAGCGGTTGTTTACCAAATCCCAAGGTAAACACATATATAAGTGGGTGAACCCACTCACCTATCCTCTTAAAGTTTTAGATGGATAAGTGATGTGTACCGTATATCATACTAAATATATATTTGATATTGATATTTTACCTAAAATGGAATACTCGTGTTTCACATATGAATATAGTATCCAAACTTTTAACATTTTTTTCATTAATTAATTACGAAATGATAATATTTAATTATTATGAATTTTCATCATTTGGTATTAGTTGTTGAAACTTACACAAGGTAAATAAAACTTGTATATTGATTAAACTTTTTTTATATGAGTCATTACATGAATCATATTTATACAAGAGGTAAAAACTAACTAACTCTAACAAACTATTTTCAGTTTTGTAACAACCAACTAACTATACACTAATAAAGCTAAAAGCTAAAAATGACTAGTCAAGCTATGTACAATTTCAACACCCTCCCTCAAGCTTAGCTATACAAGTTCTTGATACTAAGCTTGGATAACAACATTTGAAACTGAGGTGCATTATTAATGAATTTTGTTTTTGAATGATTTGTAATAAGTTTATTAGTTATGTTAATTATAGGAGGTAAATTCTTTGGTATTATGAGTTTTGGTTGGTATTGATGTTTTTAATTTTTAATTTTTTTGGTAATATTATTATAATATAACATGAAATTGAATATCATTATTTTGTTCAATGAATATATTTTGCCATAAAAACTATAAAAGCAACTTAAATAAAATATAATATCATTATTAACATTTAATTTATCATAAAACTATTTTGTCATAAATAATATAAAGTATTTATTTTTATTAATGAAATAAAACGTATATGAGTTGTATAACTATAACATGTAAAGTATCATATTGTTATTCATGTAGTAACAGAAAAATGATCATATCCAGAAAATAAGAATCTCAAGCTATAGCTACAGAATATTAGGTAGAGAAAAATAAAACGTTGATTCTGAGAGTTGCAGGTAGTCCAAGGTTTTGGTGTTGAGAAATTATATTCATGTTATCATTCCCCTGCATGTGCATCAATTGACATAAAACCTCTTTCTATTTTCAATTTAAGTTGATGTTATAGAAGAATTCGTTTTACATTTTCAATTAACCATGTTATAAAAGTCATAGTTACAACAATGAAATTCTTCATTTCAATTAAACACTCATTAAACACTCTACTGATGGTTCTCTCCTCCTTACTCAAGGCAAATATATTAGGGATCTTTTGCACAAGACCAACATGAGTGATTATAATCCTGTTGTGGGTGCTTTGCAGTATGTCACAATTACTAGGCCTGACATTGCCTACTCAGTGAACAAAGTCTGTCAGTTTATGTTTCACCCTCTTGAGACCCACTGGGTTGCTGTAAAAAGGATCCTCAGATACCTCAAAGGCTCCACTGCTCAGGGCCTGCATCTTGCTCCTCACAGGCTGTCTACTTCTCCATCTCTGCAGGTGTTCTGTGATGCAGATTGGGCATCTAACCCAGATGAAAGAAGGAGCACATCTGGTGCTGGTGCTGATATTTTCTTTGGTTCCAATCTTATCTCTTAGTGTATCTAGAGTTACTCACAACTCTCAGTTTTATCATCTGCTATAGCAGGTCAAGCTGGTTGTTATAAATACAACCGGTTAGAAACTGTTGTAACTAACTTTCCAATCAATACAATCAGTAACAACTGAATATGGAAAGACAAAATACACTTTCTATTAATAACATTATATTAAATGAAGTATCGAGGCAAAGTTACATTTTGTTCATGTTCTGCTACATTATAGCACTTCTATAAACTACTATTTGACAACACTAAGTTTAATTAACACTAAAACAGAAGCTCGTCATAATTACATATTTATTCTTTTTCCTCCTTCTTTGTAGGTATCCAACCACATGTTACATTGCATCATTGGGATCTACCACAAGCACTTGAAGATGAATATGGAGGATGGGTTAGCCGGAGAATTATGTATGTATCCCGAACTAAAATTGTTAATAACATGACCATCTTGTGTTAGATAGTTGTTTAGAGTTAAAGTAATATATATCCAACACAATAAGAAAAACAATCTTTCTCTAATTAATATTTGAATATTTACTCTTTTGTTTTCACTGACAACGGACTTCACAGCATATGCAGATGTATGCTTTAGAGAGTTTGGAGATAGAGTCAAACATTGGACTACAGTGAATGAAGGAAATGCGTGTTCTATTGGGGGTATGCTGTCGGATTTTTACCTCCTCAAAGGTGTTCATCTTCCTTTATATCTAACTGCTCCAAAGGCAATTCTTCAACTGAGCCATATTTGGTAACTCATCATATGTTGTTATCACATGCATCAACTGCAAAACTGTATAGGTCAAAGTACAAGGTAAGCCAATGTTTGCCACATGGACCACATTACTTTGTAATTTGTCTAAAGCTTTTTACATTTGGTAACATAGTTATGGTGTTGTCAATTGCAGAAAATGGTAACTTGTTTTAATTCTACTATGCTACAATGTTCCAATGCTATACTACTACTATAACTTCTATTTGGTAACACTTTGTACTAAAGATTATATTAGATAACTTTAGCAATTCTATATTCCAATATGCTATAATGTTATTATGCGCTATAGGCTATAGCCTCCACTATTTGACAACATGGGGTTATTATGATATCATTTTTGCTATGATAAGCAACATATCTTTTCTTTTTAAATGCTACCTATGGTAACTTGCAGGCCAAGCAAAGGGGATTTATTGGTTTTAATCTTCTTGTTTTTGGTTTTGTTCCACTAACAAACACTAGTCAAGACATGATTGCCGCTCAAAGAGCCCGAGACTTCAATATTGGGTGGTAAGTAACATTTTCATTGTGATATCTATCTCTAAAATATGTGTCATTGTAATCTTATTTGACCATTTTAGAGTATGCAAGTTGGTCTTCACAATTGTAAACATCAGTTAAAATAGTTTTTCTTTTCTTTGTCGTGATAGATTTCTGAATCCCTTCATTTTTGGAGAGTATCCTGACTCCATGAAAAAGAATGCTGGCTCAAGGCTTCCTTACTTCACCACCAGGGAATCAAATTTGGTTAAGGGCTCAATTGACTTCCTTGGAATCAATTTTTACTATGCATTTTCTGTTAAGAACAACCCGAAAAGCCTACAGAAAAGGAATAAAAACTTCGCATCAGATATGGCCGTGGAGCTTAAACGTATGATTATTTTGGTGTCATTTACTGCGTCAATTTTGATTGCATAACCAGTTATATATTGAGGTTATACAAGTAAAATTCACATACGCGTCTCTTTATTCAATGCCTTGTTCGGAACTTTCATCTATTGATGTTTCTTTGTAATCTTATTTGTAGCCTTACTTGGAAATGATACAACTACAGAAAAGGTAAAAGTAGAGTATGAACATTGGAGTTCCTTTATTTTCATCATTAGATGATTAGTCAAAGGGTGAAGTATATGCATGAATACATAGGGAGCCTACTCTATATGTTGAGGCGTCTCTATTTTCATTTTCAACTACACATTACCAATATTTCTAATATTCACCCAAATACAAGTGAAAACATATGTTTACCGTTAATTTTTTGTCACACTGACAGGAATGGATTGAATATAAAAGGTTATTTTGTATGGTCCTTTTTGGATGTGTTTGAGTTACTAGGTGGATATGAATCAAGTTATGGCATATATTACATAGATTTGAAAGATCCAACTTTGAGGAGGCAACCTAAACTTTCATCTGTGTGGTACTCAAATTTTCTAAACAACAGAACTATGGACTCAAAGATCACCATGAAAATTGAGGAGAATTCTTCTATCTCTAACACTACCTTGATGCATACTGCCACTTAATGTAATTAGGACTAGTTAATATAAATCTATCCCCAACTCTTTTAATAATAGATAGACAAGTGAATGTCAAATATTATTATATATTAAGCAGTGTCGGTGTCATATATTTTTGAAATTATCGTGTCAGAATGTATGTGTCGTGTTGTGTACCATTGTCCGTGTTAGAATCTGTGCTTCATAGATGAATACCAAAAAGTTAATACATAAACCAATTCTCATTATGAACTTTGTGCTGATCTTAATTTATGTGCTACAATCTTTAATTCACTATACATTTTAGAACATTCAAGAGAAAAATCTGTCATAGCCCTAAAGAGCTCTGCCAAGTTATTTTTGAGACACACCAAAGATTTTTGCCTCACATGTAAGCACTGTCTTTCAAAAGAAACTTTTTCCTCATCCAACCTCTTTTCTAATTCAATCAAAACTCTCTTTTCCTTTACAACCTCATCAGGTTCATTACTATCAACACCTTGTTCCCTATTTGTATCAAACTCGTCTAGTCTTTTCTTTTTCTTGTATTTGCACTCCCACTGATCAAATCGTCGGCTTTTGCGCGCAAGCTCCTTTTGCATCTCCTCGCATTTTCTCTTTAAAACCAACTCTTCTTCTTGCTGTTGGTAAAGAGAATCTATCACAGCAACAAAATGTGATATGCCTTTCCAAGCAAGTTCGATAGAAAGTTTCTCTAGATGATCATTCCAAGCATGAAGAAGGATTTGTATCGCCGGTGAAGAAATCTTTTCCTTTATATCATTTTCAATAAGGGTAAGATTCAGTTTTAACCAACTGTATAAGGCTTTTATGAAACCCTTTTGATTGTTTATCAACTTTTCAAACTGTGATTCCAACTCTTGCATAACATTCAATAACTGATATGTTCTATCATGATGGTGTTCACTTGTTTCAGTAGGAAATTGAGAATCCAGAGATTTCACTAATTTCATAATGATTAACTGCTTCTTATGGTGGTAATGCATGGTTCCCCACGTTGTGGCCATCCTGTATTGCATAAAAAATATTTTTAGTCTTTGAAAATCGATTGTAAATAGGGATTGAAAATAGTAACTCACCCATCGACAAGCTGATCAAGTTTCTGGTACAACTGTTGATCGCGTAAAAGATTTATCTCTGAGATTGTTGAGTCCAATAACTGCATATCAACAATGTAAATGGAATCCAAATGACTGAGAGCTGCTTTTTCTTTCTCCAACGTTTCGATGTGTTTACCTCTTTTTTCTAGCTTGTTGATATTGGCAACTTTTCTTTGGTACTCAGATTTTGTTAACTCAGCAGCCTATGAAACAATATTCAGCTGCAAAATTCATAACATAGCACAAAATTTGTGGATTTTTCTACCTAATTGCAGCTGCAAAATTGAATAAGAAATTAAAGAAAGTGTAGGTAAAGTTTGTTCTGAACTCTCACCTTAACTTGATTATAAAGTTTCTTTTCCCATGCTAGCAACTTGTCTAATACAGTAGCAAGAGTTTCATGCTTCTCTGAGTCGAAATCATCTTTCACTTCATCCATATTTGGTGTTTCTCTGAAGGATCTGTCCCATGTTACAACTCGCATAACCCTTGCAGAGTAATCAAGGTTTCCTGAAAATGAAAAATACAAAATTATAATCCAAAAACTACAAATGAAGTTTCTTTTTCTTTTGAGAACCAATAGTAATTGTTCTGGGCAGGTCATATGCCCAAAAGGGTGATGTCCATTCATCTGTCCAAGTCGCTCCACTAAAACACTGAAGGTACATGATAGTTCTACTTTAGAGCTTTCCACTGGATCCCTGTCAGGGACCACTGACTACCGTTAGATGTCATCAGACGGTCTCCTGCGTTTCATGCTGAAATGGTGGGGAACATCCATAACCGTCATTCATATATAAAGCATCTCATGTGAGACTTAATAAAGTATTCTCTCTTTGATCAATAACTCACTTCATTCGTCATTCTTTTACTCACTTGGGTGTTGGGTGCTAACCTGGCATGCAGGGACGGTTTTATAGCCCAGCGAGCCCGGGCTCCTACTTTCTTTGTATTCCTCTCAACTTAATAGCCGATTTTTAGACAAAATCAATGGCAAAATCAGTAAAAACAGAGGCAATATTAATAAAAACGGGCAAAACTAACACACTTTATGACTATTTATATATTACGTCACATGTAACTTACGTTTAAAATTTTTGTCCATACTACCTAAAATTCGCACCATCGTATCAGAGTTCCATTCTACCACATCAAGACTCTACTCTAAAGTTTCATTAAGTATTTTTGGTTCACTAACGGAAGAGTAATTAACTTATGAAGTAATCCCCACCACAAATCCATGATTACTCTATAAACATAAAATTTCAACGTACAAAATATATGAAATCAATTCTGTCTGGAAAAAGGATAAAAAGAAATTAAACATAATAAGTTGCGAGTTTTGTGCATCGAGTCGGTCGTTGACACGTGTATCCGACACCGAACACGCTTGTGCTGGTGCTAAAGAGCTCGGGAAAAAACAAAGAAACAAGTTTGCATTTTGATAGTTACCTCCTGTAGCATTAGAAAAATTGGAATGATAGTGAAGACGAGTGGCCTGAAGAATAACAGAAACCTCACGAGCAGACTCAGAAGCCATTATAAAATGATTATCAACTTCACTCAACACCTCAATAGTATTCATGCTCACACTTTGTTTCACTCTTCTACTCAAACTACTTCTTTCAACTATTTCTTCATCTACATCATCATCATCATCAACCTCCTCCAAACCAGTATTTTCCTCAGCAACAGATTCAAAATCCGGCATGGTGATAGCTCGGCGAAGAGCAGCAGGTAAATCAGGGAGAGGAGGAGGAGGCAATGGAACATCATAAGGAGGAGAGAATTGAAGGCTTTGCTGTTGGCCTTGTGCGAAATCTATGAGAGCAGCGCCAGCGTTTTTGAGGGAGGCCCCGTAGGAAGAGTGAGCCGCTGCGAAGTTGTTACGGGATGAAACCGCCTGTTTCATGAAGTAGTGACGGTCTTTACAGCGTGTTATGGCTTCTTCGTTCTCCATTTTTGATTGGTAACAACCCATGTTTCGATACCGCTTTGTCGTTTCGAACTGATTTTTAAAACCTTGTTAGTGCTATAGTTCTTCTGTAAGCACGCAGATATTTGATTCGTTTGGGAAGATGGGTGACAGTGTGGAAGGGTTGAAAGCTTCGGTGTCAAGGCGACGAAACGATGCCGTTTTAGTGGGGAATGTGAATGTTATTGCTTAGAAAGTGATATAGAGAATATGAACTTTGTATAAAGCATAGTTTACAACTACGTCGATGTTAAGGCAACAAAACGATGGCGTTTTGGTATAGTGGATTACACGAGTTGGATTATTATTTATTTTAATTGACCTGTGTATCCAATGTAACAATTGTTTTTATTAGATTAATAATTATTGAATTAATTATTAATTCTTAACATAACGCCTGCATATTGATGGTTTTTAATTTCTTAATATTAATTTCTCTCTCCAAAGTATATATTTAAGCTTATTTGATTATATGTGATAAAGGATGTTGCATATGTGGCGCCAGAAAAATTATAAAATTTAGACAAATTTAAAGACAAGCCAATCTGCCTAAATTGTTAAGGTCAATGTCACTAAGGGTCTACTTTACTTCATTTCCCTTATGAGAAACAACATTCTAAAAATAGAAAAATGATTGGAAAATATATTTAGACAAGTATAACATTTCACACACTCAAAAAAAAAAATTCAATGTCTTTAGTGTTTGGAAAGTCAAAAGTGTTAAATGTAAATGATATAAAAATATGATGATTGTCGTAATTTTTTTCGTATTTCATCACTTTATTTAAAGTGGCTTTCAAGGCTGCATATCTCACAGTAAATATTTAGTCATCATTCATACAAATAGAGAAACTCAAGTCAAGTATACAAATACATGTTTCTCTCATATCACTATAAATTAGAAGATTTATTGACCTAAGTGTCGATCTTTCTTTAAGTGGATCAGTCAAGAAATTTACAACACACCTTTCTTCATGATACTTGGATCTGTCGAAATATATCAAACATGACATACCTAAAAAAGTCATGTGTGTATTTGAAGGCTAAAAGCTTCCTATAATGAATTGTCTATTTTCCAAATGTATCTAAGCATGCCTTACAACAAATAGGGAAAAAATCATCGATAAAAATATAAAGGAATTATAAATTGATATCTAAACATAGTATGATACTCTACCTGTGACATACACTAACTTAGACTATCAATAAAAATGGATGAAGAAAAGATCTTAGGAACCCTTCATCTACCTTGTCCTCAAGGATGTCCCAAATTTAGGTTTAAGGGTAAGATAGGGTTTCAGAGATAATTTGTAAAAAGGTTTTAATGTTTTAATTAGGGAAAAAGGGTTTTAGTCTTTTAATTAGGAGAAAACAATTTTAGTCTTTTAATTAGGGGACTCGCCTTGGTTTTTAAGTCGCATGCCTACGTATCTTCTTATGAAGAATCAGAGTCTCATTTTGTAATTCGTAGTGTTTGGTTGTATTTTTTATGGATTGTAGAAATATTTTGAATTAATCTTTGAACCAAGTCTGAGTTTGAAAATAGCAGAATCGTAGATGCAGTTCGCAATTAATAAAAGAGGTCTCCACAATCATTTTTGAAAATATATTGATTTTTTAAGTTAGTAGAAAAATATTAGTGTTTGATTGATTAGCTATTTTAAATGTGTATGCAACATGAGAAAATAAATTTGAATGAACAAAAAGTTTAGTGCAATTAAAAATAGGATTAGTGTTTTAAAAATAGTTTGATTAATAAATAACTATTTTATAATTTATTAAAAAATATGTTAAATATTTTTAATAAAAAAATCTAATACTTATTTAATAATTATACAAAAATTATTTAATACAAAAAAGATATGATATTTAAATAAAAATAAGAAAATAAGATCAACTAAAACAAGAAAATACAATTAAACAAGTTAATTAATTAATTTAATTAAAGGGTGTGCAAAACTAAAATTTGGAGGTGTACTAGAAAAATATTTTAACACATAGAAATTTTGAGCCCAAATGGCTGAGGGGTGTGTTTTATAATTAGGAAGTAATTTACGGGGGTGTGGATAGTAAGGGTCCAAGTTTAGAAATTAAACTCGACCCAATTTGCGTAGGAAGAGGTGTATATTGCTTAGGGTAGTAATTTCTGGAATCTGAGTAGTAATGAGTTTGAGGTCCAATTTATTTCTAAATGAACCTAATTAACTTCTATAAGATAAGTAATTAAATAAATATAATTAAGTTCGATAATAATAATGTAAAAAGAACAAACAAAAACGAAAAATTGAAAATAACTTATAAAGTGAAGAAAATCACTTACTACACGAATGTTTGAAAGAAGCTGATCTTTCAGTTATCTATCTGGAGAGACAATTGAAAAAAAGAGCTCGTGGGTGTTTGTTATTAGACCATTGTCTGTTCAAGACAACGATCCAAATATTATTGACAATTAATGATTCTCCAAATGATTGTTGATTCTCTAAATGATTGTTGATTCTCCAAATGATTGTTGATAGAAAAATTTTAAGTGTTATTTTCAAAATCCTAAAATAAACCAAAAAAATTGCGTTGAAAGAATGTTTGTAAGAGAGAGAGATAGAAATTTGTTGATGATAAATTATGGTAAAGAGATTCATATTTATAGAATTATAAATTAGGTTAAAAACACCAAAAAATAAATTATCCAACATATAAAATCTAAGTTTTATAGATTCTATCTTGGTCAGCAAGTCTACAAACTTTTACCAATGAGAAATCAGTTTTGTCAACATGTGATCAATTAAAAATTGAAAAAAGTGAAAAACTATTTTTGAAAATTTATTAATTAAAAAAATACAAAAATAGTAATTTGATAATAAAAAAAAGTTATTTTTTTAAAAGATTTATACCAATTGAGACTTTATTGAAACTTCTAGGACAAGATTATGAAACTTGATTAAGACTTGATTGAAAAATGACTTTTTATCTTTTTTTAATTAAAAAACTCACAAGAATACAAATACTAAAAACTAGTGTAATGAGACTTGAACTCAAGACCTTCCACTTGCAAGTCTTACTCTCTTATCAATTGTGTTATGTCATTCTATTCAAGACAAAAGGGCACATAGAAGCATATGAAGGTGGGAATATATTTTGATATTTTAAAAATACAAATAATTTAAAGTAAATTATTATATATTTTAAATAAGAAAAAATAAATTATTGTTAAACCAAATGTGAGTAATACCCAAAAAAAAAATTATGAAACCAAGTTTAAAAATAATTTAAATATTTTAAAAATGGGACGGACAAACTTGGGGTATAACAGTTTCTCCTATTTAATTACTCTTTGATTGAAGAGTGCGAGAATACGAAGATCTTGCACATTCGGATAGAAGGATTATTAAATAATGAAGAACCCCACAATTTGACTAAAAGATTATAAGGATACATTGTAAAGCATGCCCAAGAGAAAAGATAAGGATAAACTGTAAAGTATACTCAAAAGTACGGAAAAATAGGTAGGGATGATGTCGTCATCCCACAAAGACTAGAGTAAAGAGTATGGTTGACTTAGATGCGATAATATGGATAACTCCAATATCTAGAAAAGTAGTCATAGATTTTTATGTATTTACCATAACCTAGGAGGTAAATACAAGTTTGAAAATTGACTTACTACTTCTTCGAGACTAACATAGTAAGCTATAACGCAGATTTCATATATTCATCGCAACCTAGGCGATAAATAGAACAAAGTTTGATAATCTATTGTAGTATGGAGACTAACAAAATAAATTATATCGCAGAGGAATATATAACTTATTGTTGGTTCGAGACTAACACAATGAGTTATACCACAGATTTCGTACATCTACTACAACATAGGAAGTAAACGATGAAGGATGGAAAAACACAAGAAAGGGGGGTTTGAATTGGGTTTTTGAAAACTAAGACAAAATGACACTTGATTTTTATCCTGGTTCATTTGAACTCAAACTACTCCAGTCCACCCACCAAGGTGATTTGGCCTCTCTCAAGCGAGGTCTTAATTCACTAATCAAACTTGATTACATAAATACAATGACAACTGTCAATGTCTTCTTGAGTCTAAACCACAACCTGGTTTCCTCAAGGAATTACAAAATACAATATTAAAAGGCATGTACAAATATGTTTTCTAACAAAAACAATATCACTAAAGTGATGTATTACACAATTGAAGAGCACATGGTAGAACTGGGTAAATATAGTTTTTCTTTTTCGTGCTCAGTGGTTATCATTATTTGATATCTTCTTCACGTCTTCTTTAAATAGGCAATGCATGAGAGACATAAGAAGATGCTTTTGGATGGTTGATGAAGTGTAGTTAATGTTCTTTCCAAAAGTGAAGATATTGTCTTGATTCAACTGTTACCTTTGATTTGCCATTAATAAAATGTAACGCTTTAGAACATGCTCACATTAGAAGATGAATGTTACCGTTGAGACTCTTTCTGCTTTCCAGAACTTTACATATCAAAATATCTGAGTTCTTGTTTCATAGTGTTGGTGCATTCAGAAGTTGTAACATAGAACTTCTTCATTTAGCGTATTACATAGATTTGCTTCTAAGTATGTTGTGTCTGAACAGATCTTCAAAATGAAACTCTCTCATCTTCTTACATAAGAACTTCCAGATGTTCTAGCAGATCTTCTATGCTTCTTACATCAGATCTTCTATTATGTTCTAGTAGATCTTTTCTCATCTTCTATGTTTCTTACATCAGAACTTCTCTGCATATTAAAATATTTTATTAGAGAGCATATATGTTCTTTATATATATCATGCGTTTGTTATTATCAAAACTCTTACAGGGATGTAGAACCAAACTATGTTCTAACAAACGATACAGGTTGAAAATATCTTACTAACGCAAGACTAACATAGTAAGGCATTACTAGTGTACTTATCACGACCTATAGGATATATACCACAAAGTTTGATAACATGTTGACGCTTCGAGACTAACACAATGGATTACATTGCAATTATTTCATATTCACCTCAACCTAGGGGGAAAATAACACAATTTCGATAATTCAATGATGCTTCGAGACTAACACAATAAACTATATCGCAGATTCACATGCCTATGGCAACCTAGGGGATAAATATACAAATATAGGTTTGTGTATTTATCACGACCTAGTGGATAAATAACAGAGACTTGATAATTCATAGCCACTTAGAGACTGACACAATGAACTATATCGCAAGTTTTCGCATACCTACCACAATCTAGGAGATAGAAAACACGAGTATAGGCTTGGGTATTTATCATGATCTAGAGGATAAATAACACAAACTTGATAATTCATTGTTGCTTCGAGACTAGCATAATAAATTATATCGCATATTTTCACATACCTACCACAACCTAGGGGGTAGGTAACACGAGTATAAGTTTGTTATTTATCATGACCTAGAGGATAAATAACACAAACTTGATAATTCATTATTGCTTCGAGACTGACACAATGAACTATATCACATATTTTCACATACCTACCACAACCTATGGGATAGATAACACGAGTATAAGTTTGTGTATTTATCATGACCTAGAGGATAAATAACACAAACTTGATAATTCATTATTGCTTCGAGACTGACACAATAAACTATATCACAGATTCATATACCTATCACATCCTAGGGGATAGATAATATGGGTCTTGAAAAAGAACTTACTAACGCCTTGAGACTAACATAGTAAGCTATCATAAATTTTTCCTATCTTTCGCAACCTAGGGGGTAGATAATGTGAGTTTGAGATTCGAACTTGAAATCGATAGTTTTAAATCTGAAAGATTTGTATTAGAACAAATTGATATTTGAAACATTTGACCAAAAATGTTTGAATTTAATAATCACATAGTTTGAACTTGACTGAAAAAAGTTGAGTTTGACCACTTGGAAAATTTTAATTTTAATTTAGACTTGACCTCTAAAAAATTTGAACTTGAAAGTTTGAAAAAATAAGAATCTGAAAAATTGAATTTGCCAACTTTGAAATTTGAATTTGAAATATTTGATTTTGACAATTTTGAAATAAAAGTTTGAAAAACCTTGAAGTCGTAGGTATACCGCTTTAGGTAATCTGGTTTGTAACACCTCTAATTGTTATGACTGCTCGTAACTGAGGTTTCTCTTTATACTAGTGTGAAAGATAAGATTTGAATTTGTAATTTACGCAGGTGACTTAGCTTATCTTAGTAAATAGGCCTAGAGATTCTGCCAAAGTATCCCTCGACCCAGGTCACGATTAAAATGCTTAATGAAAATGTTATGAGTATGTAAATGCACCAAGTGTTATAAATGTTTTTTTCTTTCGTAACGCTTGTTTTCGCTTGCTTCGAAGTTAGTTGTCTCGAGGTTGTTCTTTTGAAATTTTTTAAATTGACTTGAATGCTTTTTGATTGGTGCCCCTATGATGGATCATATATGGTTAAGGCGCAGAGAAGTTGCTCATGTAACGAGGCTACTTGTCACATGGTGGTAAGGTGTTATGCTGGCATGATTTCCCAATACTCGTTTTGAACTTGCAGATTGATGACGTAGGAGAAGGATCTACTAGGGATTGTGAAAGTACGAAGAGAGCTTGCCCATTTGTGGAATGTTTTGCCCCAATTTACTAGTAGGGTCTTTGAAAAGACTCTCCTTGCTATGATTTCAAAAGTAGTTTGATCATAGTATAAATGACTCCACTATCTTGAATTATGCCCCTGATTAATGGACTCTTGAAGATATTCGCCCTTGATGAACAATTTTGAATCAAATCCTTTTGATTGAGCCTTATAGTGATCTTCCCCCATATTCGAGTTTTTGAAAGGTATCCCCCAAATCTCTAGGATCTGGAGGAAGTACCCTTAGAAAGAACTTAGATCTCACCATGATGTGATATAAATTTAATATGGATTTCCCCAAGTATTCGAATATTGAAGAGTTCGTCCTTGAAGTGGCTTAAGAGAGAACTTAGACCCTACGGGTCGTAAGATGAACTTGGTATAAACTTCCATCAACATTCGAATCTTTGAAGGCTGCCTCTGATCATCAGGGCCTTGAGAAGTTGAAGAAAAAGGGACATGAGTCCTGCCATGTTGTGATATGAACTTGATTAAAGAATTCCCCTTTTAAATATACACCCTTGACTAAACAACACTTTGAAATGTGATCCAAGTTGATTGAATCTCGGAATGATAATCCACTATTAATAGGATGCCCCTACGATCACTAGTCTTGCCTCTGATCATAGAGCTCCTCTTGAATTTTTCCCCTAGTCATTAGGATCTTCATGTGATATACCCCTACGATCATTAGTTTACTTATGATTATAGGCTTCTTCTTTAGATGCTTTTCCACTAGTTAGGAGTTTCTTGGAAAGGATATTTTTTACTAAACCAAATCTTTTTGAGATCTCCTTGATGCTAAATATTGATCCACATATAAAATTGTACATTTTGAAAAGTAATTCTCAATGATGCACATGCAAGTTTTGAAATCGAAGTTTGTTATGGAATGGATGACTAGAGGTGAGTATTCAAATAAGCAAAGTGGTTAGCTATAATTTTAACAAACATATGAGTCAGTTTAACACAACTTTGTCGAGTATGCTTTCATAGTTAACCTTACTTCAATTAGGAGTTTTGAATATTATAACATAACCATGGTTCGTGGTTTAAGAAATAAAGAATATAAGGCTAAAAAATTTATTTATCCCACCCCATTTTCCTTGATGCTCTTCAATCCTAAGTTCAATTAATCCAACGAATGTGTTCAGTCTGCAAGAGAATTTTCGTAGTCGTAGTGATAGTGATAATCATTAACAAGGTTCAAGCACTTGATGAGATGATTTTTGAGGTGGAAGTCACCTACTTTCGTTTACAAGCTTGTTTCCATTTTTTCTTTTAATCCCTTATTTTTGCATGGGCCCATTCTTTTTGAATTTCCCGGTCCATCGGGATGCCCTAACTTTTTCCTAAGTCAACTTTTATTATGATTTTTCTTTTTTACTTAGCGAGCTCTTTTTTTTGGAATAATTCTTGAGATTTCACTTTTGATTTAGAACTTTTGTGACTGCCATGTTGACTTTAGTGAACTTCATCTTTATTACTTCCTCGATCTTGGATGATGTATGTGAGGAAGAAGATCTTGAGAGTTTTATCTTTATTTCTTACTCGATCTTGAATGATGGATGCGAGGAAGAGGATGTGTTTGAACCTCTTTCTTAGATAGACTGATTCTCTTGAGATTAGAATGCATCATTGAATTAATTGAAGTCTACCCTGCCCCTGGTTATGATTAAGGATTTTTGAAAATAAAAAGAACTCCAACTTCTGGCTCGAGGGGGTTGACTACAGATTATCTCCTTATTTCTCCACTGTTTAGGAAGTGAAACAAAGCCTTACATCGTTAGCTAAGTCTTACTATTAAAAAGCATATGTCAGCAAAAATTGGTTAATTTTATTTACATCATTCTCCCTCAAAGTTTGTTAAAGGGGAAAATGGAAATGGAAAGTTGATATTAATGGAAAGTGATGGTACATCAAAGAGTGAAACCAATGGATTGACTTTGAAAACATGCATACTCATTTTATTTGAATTACTAATAAAAATGTACAAAGTTTATAACAAATGAAATTTAGCAACTAAGAAATTACAAATTGAAATGATAAAGGCCTAATGATTTAGGGATAAGCTTCCTTGTTGATCCACTGACTTTAGGAGATTCTTCTTAGTTCTTGGATTTGTCAAAGTAAGAGGTGACCTTTCACCAATGGGATTCCTTCTTCAAAATATAATTGCTTATTGTTCTGGACTGGCCCGACGGTTAGAATGGGCCAGTCTAACTCTTTCTTTCGGTACAACCCATACGTCCATGGATCAAACCTCCCCTCTCTCCGTCAAGAAATATCGACCCATTTTCCCCTTCCAAACTGGCTCTAACCCAAGGTGATCGACGAGCACCTCTCAATCAGCCCGACCTTAAGTCGTGCAGACAACCAGGAAACGACCAGATTGCTGCTCGTAACCTACCCCCTCCTTGGGACCAACGGCTAGTTACGGGAACATCTGCTCGGTTTGACCAAGTCCTGGCAGTTACCTGTTTATGCGGACCCACATATCTAGGCGCTAAAACAGGAATCTATAGCCATGCGCTAGGGGCATTATATAAACCCTCACACTTGTAAAGGCCATGTATCGAATATTCACTATTCACCATCAATACCTTAATACTTTGATTGTATCTCCTTGTTTCCACTCTTACTTGATCGTCGGAGTGCCTTGTAGGTACAACCCCCTTTTTTCCTCCTTGACATCACAGTCCAACTGCAGATCATCATTCGGCCACCTTGCAGGTTGGCAACCGATAAGATCAATGGTGTCGTCTGTGGGAAACTGCTCTCCCCATCTTTCTTTCTTCGAAACTTAAAGATCAAAGAAAATTTTCAAAGTTCCTTTCACAAATCATGGCCGACCATGATGATCTCCATCCACTCGAAAAGGTTATTATTTCCCCTGCTTACAAAATTGACGGAAGCCAGGAACATCCTCACCTCGAGGACAAACTACGTTTCTGAGATGTCCAAACTGTGTCTCCAGATTCAACTGACGCCCGATGCGGTGAAAACCAATTCTTGGAAAAGGGACATCTCAAGAATCCCACCTAGGAACTTCCAGAAATCCTGCAACCAGTTCCCATTCCTCTGAGTGCTGACTCGGCCATTGCAGCGTTGCTCGCTGCTATCAATCAGACCACCACCCTCATCCTACAACAGAACCAAAGGATAGGGGCCTGGGAGAACAAGCGTTTAAGGTATCCTCCTCGGAGAGCCCGACGACGAGACTCCCTCAGTATATCACCACCTAGGCGGGGCCTTCCACCAAGAAAGGAGAAGTGAGACGTTTCTTTCTTCAAGAAACGCAACCGCACACCTTCTACGAAAGGTCAAGACTCCCTCTCATCAAAGAATAGGAAAGAAGACTGTCAAATCGAATGCGCTCGATTACCTTCGCTCGAACCAAGACAAAAAATGAGGAGTCCCTCCCCTCTGCGAGACCATGATGATCGACGGGATAAAAATTATCACTCCCCTTCTCCGTCCCCCGCGGATAGTGAAGACGATGAGCCCAGTGACCTGCTATCAAGGGAAATTACAGAAGCCCCACTCTCTATCGGTCTAGAGAAGCCACCTTCATTGGGAACCTATGATTGAACGACGGACCCTAACGAGCATATTGAGAATATTGACGCTCTCATCGACCATCGAGGAGTCAGAGGGGCCATCAAATGCAGATTGTTCTTAACCATTCTCAGGAAGGGAGCAATGTCTGGGTACAAGAGTCTCCCGAACGAATCCATCACCTCCTGGAAGTAGCCCGGGAGGATATTTTCGAGACACTTCACCACCTCTCGTCGACACCTGAAGTCGGAGGCTTTGCTCGAAGTAATTATCCAGGGCAGAGACGAATCTCTGCAGGCATACATCGAACGTTTCAACAAGGAAGTAGTCCAGGTCTCAACGACCGACATCATGAATAAATATCTCCTCGAGCGTGCGCTCCGTCCTCACAGCGACTTTGCCAAAACTATGGGCATTGAGACACCAGTCACGCTTGACTCCCTCCTCCTCAAGGCCCAGGCATACATCCAATACGAGGAGAAGGAAGCTGCCAAAAACACTAGGGAATCGAGGCACAGAGAGAGTGCCAAGAACTCGAGGAATGACGAGCCCTCGACATCCTGTTGGGGAGAAAAGAAACGGGAAGACAAGTCCCGAGACTCTAAGGACTACAAGGGGCCATCTGGTTGTTTCCATGACCATACTCCTCTGACTACCTCAAGGGAGCGTATCCTATCTAAATGCACCAACTCGGAATTCAAGCAGGCTGGAGTGCGCTTCCCCTGACAAACATAGTCCAAACCGGGAACAAACAAGAGCAAATATTGCAGGTTCCATAAAAGCCACAAGCATAACATAGAGGGTTGCAGTCATCTCAAGGATGTAATTGAAATACTGATTCGAGATGGGCACCTCAAACAATACAAGAATAAGAAGGGCGCCCGCGAAGAAGCACCAGAAACTAAAAATGTCGAAGAAGGGAAGAAGTCCCCCGACATCGACGCCATACTGGTCGCCATGAGCATCTCGCGGCCGAAAGATTTCTACTGCCCGAACATGGGGAACTTCCCTTTGTACTTCTCCTCCCACTATCCTTGGCAATCTTTCACCATAGCCATGGTCATCTCCGGTGGGAGATTCAACAAGCACATGTTGGGTCGATAAAAAGAAGATTCGACCAGCTCATCGAAGCTAACTCAGACATGGATGCCACGCTGGAAAAATTATGAGGAGGCTCCCATCCCCTTGCCTTCTACATGGAGGAACTGTCGAGCGGAGCCCCAAATTCGACCATCCTACTACTCGTGAGAGCTCGCATGGTGAATTTCGACGTGCGACGCATACTGGTCGATTAAGGCAGCTCGGTGGACATCATGTATGCCCACTTGTTCACCACCTTGCAGCTGAATGAAAGCCATCTGACCTCGTATGTAGGATCAAACCTCTATGGCTTCAATGGAGCCAACACGAAACCTTGGGGATATATCGAGATGATCGTCACCTTCAGGAGAGGGGTAACAGTGAGAGCCATCAAGACCCAATTTCTGGTAGTAGATTGCCCGTCTCTCTACAAATGCATCTTTGAGAGACCCACTCTCGTCGAACTCATCGCGATTCCCTCCACTGTGCATCTCAAAATAAAGTACTACACCACCGAAGGTTTGGTCGCCACCCTCCACGGGGACATCCACATAACAAGAAGGTGTTTTAAAGCTTCATCTAGATGCCTCAGTCCCATCAACGTTCAACCTCGAACGACCACCGGATCCGCATTGCCCTCCATCTCCGAGGAAGTCAAGCTGCTGCTGAGGGTCGACACCATCGACCTCGACAACCGCTTCTCCGAGGAGGATCGTGCCGAGCAAAGAAAGAAGGGAAAAAAGCCCATGGTCGAAGGCAAAGGTTCGACCCCCTATGTAGATTGCAATAAACTCTCGAGTCACGCACGGCCAATCTTAGACAGTGACTTTGAGCTCGTTCCCCTCAGAGAAGATCCCACTAGAGGAGTGAAGATTGGAGCAGATCTCTCCAACTTGGCAAAAAGGAAACTCGAAGCTTGCCTAAGGGAGAACACTGATCTATTCTCCTAGAGTGTGGCCGAGATGCTCGGTGTAATACAGTGGGAGAACTGACTTTTGGTTTTGTGATTTACCACAAATATTGTGGATATCATGAGTCGCCACCGACTTTTCTTTTATCTAATAAAGGAAAGAGTGAAAAAACAGGTAAGACCTTTGAAATTTTTCTGAGTAAGGGGGTAAGTTATGAAAATGGAAGGTGTTAACACCCTTTTCATCCGTATTTATCTACGGGCTCTTAATCGTTAGCTCACTTTTGAAAATGCTTTATGAATGTGTAAGTTTGGAAATATTTTGAAAATGCCGAAGTACGGCAAACTTTGTAATGATTCTCGTATCGTTGAGAACATATAGAAAGTGTTTGTTTTGAAAATATTTTAGAAAAGAAGTGTCTTGTGTGAAAAGTGTTTTTGAAATGTTTGTGAGCAAGCGATTAAAACTATCTACCTACTCAAAAGTATTTTGTTATTTTCCTCCTCCTTTAGATAATGTTATTCTATCATTGGTTAGTAGGAAGCCTTATCGTTGGATGTTTTGAGGGATAGGCACGGGTCATCGTACAATCATAAAGGCAACATATCGGGATACCTTTAGCAATTCAAAGGGATTATCATCATATATTTGTAGGCAACATTGAGGGACAAGATCATTTACCGAAGGCAGCATCGAAGGATCATCGAGGGACTATGATCTTTATGATGATTTTTAACCGAGGGTTTTTGCTAATGGTATCCCTATGATCAAGAGACATGACTATTTTATTCGAAGGCAACAAGTGAGGTTATCCCAGAGGTACGTGTGTGAAAAAATCTTTTGATTTCAGTTAATTTTAATCTTGCATATTAGGGTTATATATCGTTTGCTTTTAGTCTTTCCATACAAGCCTATTAGCATACATCTAGCAGAGTTTATAAGGAAAGTGATAAAGACAGAAAATAACTTCCTACGCTATTACATAGCTTTGAGGAGGGGAAATACAAACCACAAAATTTAGGGGAAATAGAAATAAAATAAAAAAACACATTTAATTTATTATAACATTTAACAGTTACATAATTATGATAAGATTAATGCGAAAATAAGAAGAAAAAAATGCGAAGATTGCAAAGAGAGAGACGAGGAGTTTATTTGGGAGAAAGTAATTGATGATTAATTGATTTTTGTTTATTTTTTAGAAAAGGGAATTAAAATCTAATAAAACCTAAGTTATTTTAATTTAGTAAAGAAAGGAAATTAAGTTAATTAATTTGATTAATTTATTCACAAAAAGTTAATTTTGATTTAATTAAATATATAAATAACTAAAATAAAAGTCAAAGTGATTTTAATTTAAATCTAAATTAATTCATTAATTAATTATAAAAAATTTAATTATTCTAAAAGAAAAAAGAAATTGTAAAAGAAAAAGAAATGGGTCTGCAAAAGTAAACCTAGGGGGTGTCATAAAGCAAATTGTTAGGCCCAAACACGCTGGCCCAATTGCCTGGATGATCATGTACAACTCCTCCTAGGGGGTCTAACATGGGCGTGAGACTTGAAATGCAGGATCTGGATCTATTGAGATCTGATGGTCAGGATGTGAGATGCATGGTGCGCGCGCTGGGTTGGTTTGCACTGGATCTGCAAGAGAAAACCATGAAAAATAACATACTAGGGGAAGGGATCGAACTCATGCCCTGATACACTAACACCCACACGCTCGCCGTTGGGGCGGCCGTTACTTCCGTTCATGTAAATCAAACAAAAACAAAAAATATACAAAATGATTTTTATAGCCGGAGAAGTGCTGGAGCCCTAGCTCCGATTGTCTTCTCTAGTGACATGCAAATCTCAAACCTGCGAAAATCAAGCGTTAGTAACCCCAAAACACCATGTCCCCCCTAATTTGACCCTCCTGAATCCAAATTTGGAATTAGTTTTGGCTATAAACCCTTGGATCACACGTTTCAAATCAAACTAAATCGATCGGAGTAAAAATGGCATCTCCCAGTTTTGATTGCATTGGATCATAATACCAATCCAAACCTGCTCAAACATAACTCAAATACATTAATAATGTTAGTACAATTTAAAATAAGATGAAATTAAAGGTATGACTTTTTTTCAAAAGTACGCAATCGGTGATGCTATGTTATGCAAGTTCACACGTTTGGTATCATGACAAATGGTCTAAACCTACCCTTTGATGCTCCAGGAAGTGAATGGTATTGAGATTTTGGAGTAAGAGGGCTCGTAACACAAGTTTGGAAAACTTAGGTTTCTTTGAATATTATTGAGAATTTTGGAAAGGTTTTGGAGGCAAGGGTGCGTGTCCTTGTTGGTCTGGCTTGTTGTGCTTAAATAGAGGGAGGAAGTGAGGGTGAACCAATATGGAAGAAAATAATGCATTCATTGTAAAAGCAAGCTTCTTAAATTCACTTTTGTTTTGATAAAGACAAACCATGATTGAAAAAGAAGGCAAATATTTTTGACTCAGCTAAAAGAATTTGTGAATAAAGTCTTCAGTTCAAGCACTTAGCAAAATTTCAAGGTATAATGATAATACTTACTTTGAACTTAAGACATAGATGCTCAATGGTAAAAATAAATATTTTATATTTTCCAAACCTTTACTCAAGTTTTTCTAAAGCTAAAAATCATTTTTTTACTTGAGTGCAATCGATTTGCATATTAGTGCAATCAATTGCATGCTTCGATTTTTCAAATCTTTTGCTACTGTTTCTAAGTGTAATCGATTTGCATGTTTATGCAATCGATTGCACTCAATCAATTTTTGCTACTGACTTCACATGCAATCGATTTAAACTCTTGTGCAATCGATTGCACACTTAAAATATTTGAAATTCTAGCTGTTGAAACCCCGCACAATCGATTTACACAAAGGGTGCAATCAATTGCATGCTGCAAAATTTTGAAAAACAACAGCTTTGCACATGCCTGTTAATAACACCATTTCATGAAAACCTTTCACTCAATATTGGAAATTGTTCATGATTCATTTACAGAACTTTATGATGTTTCAAAAAGGTGCTATGAACATATAAATACTCATTTTCAAAATCATTTCAACACCTCTTCCAATTATATTTTCTGAATTTTCAAAAATCAAACTCAAGCTGCTATACATTTTCATACACAAGTTTTCTGCATACTTTCACATATTTTTAACCATAAAACTTTGAGCATTATATATCTTGAGTCAATGTATACTATCATCATTGGAAGAGAAGATCAATTCATTGATTAAATCACTCAAAGTGATCATTTCTACTCAAACTCACTCAAATTAAATATTGCTATATACTTGCTTATTTTTCAGGATTGTTGGAAATAAGTTTAAGTGGTTTTATAAATCTTGTCTTTCCAAGATTGTTGGATACAAGTGAAGTCACTTTGAGAGGATTGTTCTCATTGTTGAGATAGTGAAAATCCAAGAGGATTGTTCTTGGTTTTGGGTAGTTCTTGTTTAAGTTTGCCACAATAAGGAAATCTCTTTCATGTTGAAAGGGGACTGGAGTACTCTCGGACTGTGAGGGGAACCAGGATATATCGCTTGTGTCTCTTTATTTTTCTGCACTTTACTCTTTCATAAACTCACCATAATCTAGAAAAATAATATCCATCATCACTAAAACCAGAATTTTTAAAGTACCTAATTCACCCCCCCCTCTTAGGCGCACTTCGTACTTACAATTGGCATCAGAGCAGGTTATAGGTAACTTGTTCCTAAAAGATCCAGAATGGCTTCCGCATATCAAAATCCCATTTTCAGAGATGGTGGTAGTAACAACAAGCCTCCTCTATTTTGTGGTGAATATTTTGACTTCTGAAAAATACGCATGAAGGCACATCTAGAAGCACAAGGAGAATAAATATGGGATGCCGTCGAGAACGGTCCATTTATCCCTATAACGGTAATCAATGGTGCTGGCTCATCAAAGCCTAAAACTTCATGGGACGAAGATGATAAGAAGAAGGTTATCTATGATAAAAAGGCAATAAACCTTCTCCAGGGTGCACTTAGCATGGATGAATTCTTCCGTGTCTCGGCATGCAAAACAGCGAAAGAAATATGGGATACCTTGGTACAAACTCATGAAGGAACTGTTGAAGTTAAAAGATCAAGACTAAATACACTGAGTCAAGAATACTAATTATTTCGAATGCAGCCCAGAGAAACCATTCTTGACCTACAAAAGAGATTCGTGCACTTGACAAATCATCTAAGTGCTCTTGGTAAGACTTTGACGAATGATGAACTAAATATGAAAGTACTTAAGTCCTTAACTAGGGAATGGCAACCAAAGGTAACGACAATTTCAGAAAAGAAAAGTCTCTCCTCCATGACGTCTGCAACATTGTTTGGGAAACTTCAAGAATATGAAACGGAACTCGGAAAACTTGAAAAACATGAAAATCAAGAGAAGAAATCCAAGAATATTGCTTTAAAGATAGATTCCAAGGAAGTTGAAAAGGAAGACAATCCGGAAGAAGATGAAAATTTCATGCTTCTTGTTAAAAGGCTTGGTAAGTTCTTTGGTAGAAATGACAAATCCTTTTCTCATTCAAAAGGAAAGAAACAATTCAAGAAAAAGGAAGCTTCCATATCAACACAAGAAGTCACATGTTATGAATGTGGTAAGCAAGGTCATATCAAGACGGATTGTCTGAAACTCTCCAAGAAAGGTGGCTACAAAAGCAAAAAGGGATTCAAGAACAAAAAGGCTTATGTTGCATGGGAGGATAATGAAATAAGTTCCTCATCTGATTTCGATAGTGATGAAAGTGCAAATCTAGCATTGATGGCCTCACATCATTCTGATGATGAAGACGATGAGGTTAGTAATGAATTCTCTCTTTTTGATAGTGATGCACAAGGTGCTGTATATGAACTATTAAATGAATGCAAAGTTCTGTATAAAACTATTTCATCTCAAAAGAAACAAATTTCATCTTTAGAAGAAAAATATGAATATATGGAAAAAGATTTCAAAGAAGAAAAACAAAAATTAAGTGATAAACAAAAACATAATTTTGTATGCAAAAACTGTGAATCACTCTCTTTCCAAATTGTCCAATTAAAAAGAGTCATTGAAAGATATGAAAAAAGGCCAAATTGGATTGGAAGGTGTTCTTAGCCAACAAAGATACTCCAATGATAAAAGTGGACTTGGATATTCAAAGTTTTCAAAACCAAGTTCTAATAAAACTATCTTTGTTAAGGCTAGTGATCAATCATCCAAAGAGAAAGTTAACAAATCTAAAATAGTTCATCACTATCCTAAAAAGAAAACATTTCCTAAGAAGAAATCTTATCCTTCTAGATATAGAAGTAAATTTGAACCTACTTGTTTTTATTGTGGTATTAAAGGCCATACACCTAATGCTTGCTATGTTAGAAACTTTGGTGTGGCAAGTGGGAATTATGTGTGGATAAAGAAAGGCACTAATTATGAAGGACCCAAAGCAACTTGGGTATCTAACAAAGCCTAATTTGTTTTGCAGGTATGCTTGAACACCACATGCAATCTTTGGTATCTTTATAGTGGTTGTTCAAAGCATATGACTGGAGACATAAACCAATTTTCAAATCTAGTTCTAAAGGCCAAGGGTTTTGTCACTTATGGAGACAATAATAAGGGAAGAATTCTTGGCAAAGGCAAAGTTGGTTCTCCACCTTTCACATCCATTGAAGATGTTCTTTATGTTGAAGGACTAAAGCACAATCTTCTTAGTATTAGCCAACTTTGTGACAAAGGCTTCAAGATCAAGTTCACCAAGGATGAATGATTGATAGAAGAAGAATTCACACATGAGGTTATTCTTAAAGGTAAAAGAATCAATAATATATTCATGATTTCCCTTGATGATCCATATTTGAAGGTAAAATGTCTCATGGCGAACAACGATGATTCATGGTCGTGGCACAAAAGAATTGCTCATATTCACATGGAACACTTGAATAAACTAATCAAGCATGATCTTGTCATTGGGTTGCCTAAGAGAAATTTCGTCAAAGATAGACTTTGTAATGCTTGTCAAAAAGGGAAACAAACAAAATCAACTTTCAAATCTAAGAATGTGGTGTCTACTACATAGCCATTGCAATTGTTACATATGGACTTATTTGGTCCATCAAGAACAAGAAGTTTCGGAGGTAATGTATATGCTTTGGTTATTTTTGACGATTTCTCTAGATATACTTGGACATTCTTTTTAGTGCAGAAAAGTGATGCATTCAAGGCATCCAAGAAGTATGCTAAACAAATTCAAAATGAGAAGTCTCTAACAATTGCATCCATAAGAAGTGATCATGGCGGAGAATTTCAAAATGCTCTTTTTGAAGAATTTTGTGAAGAACATGGAATATCTCACAACTTCTAGGCACCAAGGACTCCTCAACAAAATGGAGTGGTAGAAAGAAAGAATAGGTCTCTTGTAGAACTTGCAAGAATGATGCTTAGCGATTCAAATCTTCCAAAATATTTTTGGGCGGATGCGGTGAGCACATCATGTTTTGTTAGTAATAGAGTTAACATAAGACCGGTATTGAAGAAAACTCCATACGAACTCTTCAAAGGGAGGAAACCAAACATTGCTTTCTTTCACATTTTCGGATGCAAATGCTTTATCTTAAACAACGACAAAGATAACCTTGGTAAGGTTGATGAAAAATACGATGAAGGTATTTTTCTTGGCTACTCTCTTTCTAGTAAGGCATATAGAATCTATAACAAAATAACTTTAACAATTGAAGAATCAATGCATGTATCTTTTGATGAAACTAACCCCTCCAAGGAGGATAATATTGTTTGTGATGATGATGATGAAATACTAGAAGGACCTCAAGAAAATACTTCCAAAGATCAACCAATTCAACATGAAGAATCATCCCAACAAGAATCAAATCTCAATGATCTACCAAAAGATTGGAGAACTCATAGAGATCATCCTATCGATAAAGTAATTGGTGATATAAGTCAAGGTGTGACAATAAGACTAAATCTCAAAGATGCTTGCCTAAACATGGCGTTTGTCTCTCAAATTGAACCTTCCAAAGTTGATGAAGCCTTAGGTGATGACCAATGAATTATCACTATGCAAGAAGAATTAAATCAATTTGAAAGGAATCAAGTTTGGGAACTTGTCCCTAGGCCAAGCAACAAACACATTATTGGAACAAGATGGATGTTTAAAAACAAACTTGACGAAAATGGAATAATTGTTCGAAACAAAGCAAGGTTGGTAGCACAAGGATACAATCAAGAAGAAGGAATAGATTTTGAAGAAACTTTCGCTCTAGTTGCAAGGTTAGAAGCTATTCGTCTCTTACTTGCCTATGCTTGCTCATTAAATTTTCAGCTTTTCCAAATGGATGTCAAAAGTGCATTCTTGAATGGATATATCAATGAATAAGTCTACGTTAAGCAACCCCCGGGGTTCAAAGATTTCAAGAATCCATCTCATGTATTTAAATTGAGAAAAGCTCTCTATGGGTTGAAACAAGCACCAAGGGCATGGTATGATCGGTTAAGCAACTTCTTATGCGAAAAGGTTTTGAAAAGGGTAAAGTTGACAAGACTTTGTTTATAAAGAAAATCAAAGATGACACTCTGCTAGCTCAAGTCTATGTTGACGATATCATTTTCGGATCTTCAAACCAAGAAATATGTGAAGAATTTTCAGCAATGATGCAAGGAGAATTTGAGATGTCCATGATGGGTAAAATGAATTATTTTCTTGGACTTCAAATCAAACAATTAAAAGATGTCATCTTCATCAAACAATACAAGTATTGCAAGGAACTCTTGAAAATATTTGACATGGATAACTGTAAGGCAATGTCTAAACTAATGAGTTCCAGTACATATGTTGATCAAGATGAATCAGATGTTTCCATCGACATTACAAAGTATCGAGGAATCTCATCTCACGGCGGTGAAAAGGATCATGAAGTATCTCAAAGGGACAACAAATTTCGGATTATGGTATCATAAATATAGTGTTTGCAACTTAGTTGGTTATTATGACGCGGATTATGCAGGTTGTAAAACTGATAGAAAAAGCACAAGTGGTACTTGTCACATCCTTGGAAATGCATTAGTATCATAGGCCTGCAAGAAACAAGCATGTGTTGCTCTTAGCACGGTCAAAGCAGAATATATTGCAGCGGGTAGTAGTTGCGCTCAAATTTTGTGGCTCAAACAACAACTTCGTGACTACAGACTCGATCTAGGATGCATTCCTATACGGTGCGACAATACAAGTGCAATAAACATTACGAACAATCCGGTCATGCATTCAAGAACCAAACACATAGATATACGACATCCTTTCCTTTGTGATCATGTACTCCAAGGAGATGTCGAGGTGACATTTGTATATACTCATAATCAACTTGCCGATATCTTCACTAAACCTTTGGCAAGAGAACCATTTTACAAGATTCGACGAGAGCTTGGCATTCTTGATGAACACGTCATATAAGGTGATTTCTATCCTTGTTATGATTTTATATATTTGTTTTAACCGTGCTATATATGAATATATATGTTAAGTGGTATTTAAGTTTAAGAAAAATATGTTTTTGGTCATTTATGGTTGATGTAAATCGATTGTGCAATAGTGTAAATCAATTGCTCACTAAGTGTTTTAAATTTTGACCTTTGTGTTTCAGTGCAAATCGATTGCACCATAAGTGAAAATCGATTGCACTCTGTGCATTTCAGTTTTATTTTGCTTCTGTTTTATATGCAAATCGATTGCATCTGTATGCAAATCGATTGCACCCACTATAACATGCTTTTATGACAAAAATATTTGTTGGTCAGAATTACTCTCTCTCTCATATTCCCAAGCTCATCTCTATTATTGAAAAGCCAATTAAACTTCATTACATATAACACAACCCACTCATTTTTATCTACTCACAAATCATATCCAAACTTCAGCTCATCAAACATCCTTCCCTTAAAAACCTAAAACCTTCAAAACCCTAAAAATACCTTACCAATGGCTTCAAGGCAAAAATGGAAGGTGACAACTTCAGAGAAAGGAAAGAAAAAGGTTGGTTCATTCTCTGAGAATCCATTAATTTCATCTCTCACCAAAGAACAAGAAGCAAGATTCACAAAGGATTTTCAAAGAAATATAGTGTCCAATCCTAAATATGGTATGCTATCATCCTTTCCCCAGGAATGTTTCTCTTTTCAAAATGATTTAACTGCTTATGGACTAGAACCATTAATTTCATCATTTAGTCCATAATATCCGGATCTGGTAAGAGTATTTTTCAGCAATTTAACTCCCCACAAAGGCAAGATGGTGTCATATGTGTTGGGTACTCGAATCTCTCTAACCCCTGAGATTATTGGTGAGATTCTACATATTCCCTACACTAGAAGCTCTTTGTACGACCCTGAAAATGAAGCATGGGATGACTACAGGAAAAAGGAATTTTATTACAGCATTGGGAGATTAAGTGAAGTTGAATTCCGTTCCAAAAGGATTCGTGGTCTAGGCGGAGTGATTCCTTCTAGAGACTCATGGAGTGTAGGTAACTTTTATATAGACGATCGACTATTTCATTATTTTATGGTCTATATTATGTTTCCACGGGCTGGAAACCACTGCACCATGATGGACCTGGAAATGCAGCTGATCTATGCAAGAAAGAAAGGTATACATGTTAATTGGGAAAGGCTCATAATGGTTCATATGCTGAGAGTTGATACAAAATCGAAATTTCTACCATATGCTTACTTTGTTACATTAATTATGGAAGAATTTGGAGTTGATTTTGCTGGGTTTGAGAAAGTCAATATGGATTCAAATCTGCATAAGATTTCAATCAAGAATGTTGACTCAAGAATGGGTGTTCATTATAATTCAGAAACAAAAACTATAACTTACATTGGTGAAGATGTGGTTGGTGATGAAGGGAACGATCAAGAAGTTGAAGGTGGTGAAGTTGTACCTCCTCCACCTACTGCTCCCTCTGGTCCAAGCAATCAAGATCTTATGGATTTCATGTCTCAACAATTTGCTTCCATGAATACCAACATCAACAACCAATGGAATGCTATCAACGATTCTACAACAACCCAGATTAATGACTTCCACACAGATGTGAATCAACAATTCTATTACCTTTACTCTTATCTTCACATTCCACCATATGACCCAAATAATCCAGTTGCACCTCCACAACATTACACAGAACCTCCTCTACAACAACAATTTCCAAATCAAGGATCTTGGTTCTATAACAATCGGGACATGAATCAACCATAAAGTTATGTCCAACTTTAGTATGTCTACTATTTTCTGTTATGTCCTTGTTCTGTTATTCTACGTCTTGTTTGTTGTTAAATTTCTTTATAATCGTTAGAATGTTTGTGATGCATGATTAATTAAGTTTTTACTTTCAATATTTCTTTATTACTGTCTATTTTTTCTTTTGCATCTTTCCCTTCTTTTTGATAATGTCAAAGGGGGAGAAGGATGTGGTACTTTATGCTTGTATATTTTCTTGTCTTAAATTTTTAAGGTACTCTTAAACCAAGATGAACAAATTCAAAGGATTCCAACCTTCTCATACAAAGGGGGAGTTATTCATCTTAGGGGGAGAAGCTCTTTCCAGAAATTACAACGCATCAAGCAAGATCGTTTGTCATCATCAAAAATGGGGAGAATGTAAAAGCAAGCTTCTCAAATGCACTTTTTTTTATGAATACAAACCATGATTGACAAAGAAGCAAAGGTTTTTGACTCAACTAAAAGCATTTGTGAATAAAGTCTTCAGTTCAAGCACTTAGCAAAATTTCAAGGTATAATGATAATACTTACTTTGAACTTAAGACATAGATGCTCAATGGTAAAAAGAAATATTTTATATTGTCCAAACCTTTAATCAAGTTTTTCTAAAGCTAAAAACCATTTTTTACTTGAGTGCAATCGATTTGCATATTAGTGCAATCGATTGCATGCTTCAATTTTTCAAATCTTTTGCTACTGTTTCTAAGTGTAATCGGTTTGCATGTTTATGCAATCGATTGCACTCAATCAATTTTTGCTACTGACTTCACATGCAATCGACTTACACTCTTGTGCAATCGATTTCATACTCAAAATATTTGAAATTCTAGCTGTTGAAACCCCGTGCAATCGATTTACACAAAGGGTGTAATCGATTGCATGCTGCACGATTTTGAAAAACAGCAGTTTTGCACATGCCTGTTCATAACACCATTTCATGAAAACCTTTCACTCAATCTTGGCAATTGTTCATGATTCATTTACATAACTTTATGATGTTTCAAAAAGGTGCTATGAACATATAAATACTCATTTTAAAAATCATTTCAACACCTCTTCCAATTATATTTTCTGAATTTTCAAAAATCAAACTCAAGCTGCTATACAGTTTCATACACAAGTTTTTTGCACACTTTCACATATTGTTAACCATAAAAATTTGAGCATTATATATCTTGAGTCATTGTACACTATCATCATTGGAATAGAAGATCAATTCATTGATTAAATCACTTAAAGTGATCATTGCTACTCAAACTCACTCAAATCAAATATTGCTATATACTTGCTTATTTTTCAGGATTGTTGGAAATAAGTTTAAGTGGTTTTATAAATATTGTCTTTCTAGGATTGTTGGATACAAGTGAAGTCACTTTGAGGGGATTGTTCTCAGTGTTGACATAGTGAAAATCCAAGAGGATTGTTCTTGGTCCAAGAGGATGGTTTTTGGTTTTGGGTAGTTCTTGTTTAAGTTTGCCACAATAAGGAAATCTCTTTCATGTTGAAAGGGGACTGGAGTACTCTCGGACTGTGGGGGGAACCAGGATATATCGCTTGCGTCTCTTTATTTTTCTGCACTTTACTCTTTCATAAACTCACCATAATCCAGAAAAATAATATCCATCATCACTAAAACCAGAATTTTTTAAAGTACCTAATTCACCCCTCTCTTAGGCGCACTCCGTACTTACATTCATGGTTTTGAGACAAGAACCAAACAACTTTAAAAGCTTCCATTTTTGAGAATTCTTTCCCTTTTGAGCTCCACACGGTTTTGGCAAGGTTAATGGGTTGTCATGAGTTGTCTTGGGCCTGAATTTATCCAAGAAGTAAGCCCACATGCATTGCCTCATATTTTATTTATTTTAATTTCATTTAAATGAATAAAAATCCAAATAAATGAAATAAAAATCACGAAAAATATTTTCATGGATTTAGAGGTCTTCTAATACATTGTGAGCATGTTTGAACATAAAAAAATTAAGTCCACTAGTTCAAAATTTCAAGTTTGCTCACTTTGCATTTCATGCATTTCCTTAAAATTTCCCAACTGGAACTATCATAACTCTCTCAATTTTAATCTTTTGAAGGTGATCTTTGACTTTTTGGAAAGATCAAGATGTCCTATTCAACTTATATTTTGATCATTTTTGCATTTGGAGACTTTATCTTGATGTAAGTTTCCTTGATAAAAAGTGTCTTTTTGTTGATTTTTGAAATGACCTATAATGTATTGGCTCATATCTTTTAAATGAATCACTTTTTGGACTTGAATATACATATACAAAGTTGTAGGGAATTGAATTTACTTCAAAATAGGCCTTGGTTGGGGAAAAGTTGATGAAGCATGTGAAAGTTATGCTTTGTCAAGGTTCAATTGACTTCTCATAGGGAAACCCTAATTTGGTAGTTTTTGACTTTTGATGATTTGAGGGCTTTCCTTGAGGAATCATGATAAATCCTTGATCAAATGATGAATATCACTTCAAGGTGTTAATGTTGACCAATAATATTGAAGTTTGACTGTATGTTGACCATAGTTTACTTTGTACTCAATACAATTGGTTTTCAATCATCTGAGTCATAAACTTGAGATGCAAGACTTGAAACTTGACATGAACATTGTTGAACACCTATGGAGAACCATGGAAACAACTTGATACCTTTGCAACCCAAACTTACTTGAGAAACTCAAACCCTAGTTATGGACCTATTGCTTGGGAGGAGACTTGACTGGTCAACCCTTGAGTACTCGAGAGCCTTAGAAGAATGTTTTTGAGTAAAATGGGAGGGAAAATTTTGGAGTACAACAGATGCCCCTGTTCAATCTTCTTAAACCTGAAGAGTTAGATTGGCATGTCTGCCATTTTCAACTTGAAGGTAGAAGAGGATTGAACACTTAAGTGCCCAGAAATTTGCACTCGCCTGTGTAAGAAGTAACATTGTTGGTCAATTTTACCAGGAATGGGCTTAAAGACGTCATTCGGAGAGGTGACAGAAAGTCGTGGGAGATGGGCTTATAGATGTCATCTAGAGAGGTGACGAAAAGTTGTCGGAGATAGGCTTATATATACCATCCAAAGTGAATGTCGATAAAAGTATCAGAAGGAGTCTACCCTCGACTGTATATGAAGAATGCTTTCCAAAATGAACCTCTGGGGAAGGTGTCTGAGTAGATGCTTGTCATGTAGATAGTCGCCCCGTCTTGTTTTGGGAATTGATCTACAATCTATTTCTGTTGGTAAACCTGTCAATTTTCAGGAGTTCATACCACCTGGTGATAAAGATAGTCGCCCTATCCTATTTCGGGAATTGATCTTCACCTGGTTATAAAGATAGAAAGATAGTTTCCCCGTCCTGTTTCGGGAGTTAATCTTTGATTTTTTGATGTAGATATTCCCCCCATCCTGTTTCGGGAATTGATCTACAATCAGTTTGTTGGTAAACATGTCCTATTTCGGGAGTTCATACCATTTGTGATAAAGATAGTTTCCCTATCCTGTTTCGGGAATTGATCTTTATCTGACCATAAATAAAGAAAGATAGTTTCCCCGTCCTATTTCAGGAGTTAATCTTAGATCTGTCCATGTAGATAGTCGCCCCGTCCTATTTCGAGAATTGATCTACAACCAGTTTGTTGGTAAACTCGTCCTGTTTCAGGAGTTCATACCATTGGTGATAAAGATAGTCACCCCGTCCTGTTTTGGGAATTGATCTTTATCTGACCAAAAAGAAAGAAAGATAGTTTCCCCGTTCTGTTTCGGGAGTTAATCTTCGATCTGTTCATGTAGATAGTCGCCCCGTTCTGTTTCGAGAGTTCATACCATTGGTGATAAAGAGAGACGCCCCATCCTGTTTCGGGAATTGATCTTTATCTAACCATAAAGAAGGAAAAGATAGTTTCCCCGTCCTTTTTTAGGAGTTAATCTTCGATCTATTCATGTAGATAGTCGCCTAGTACTGTTTTGGGAATTGATCTACAATCAGTTTATTGGTAAACCCGTCTTGTTTCGGAAGTTCATACCATTGGTGGTAAAGATAGTCGCCTCGTCCTGTTTCGGGAATTGATCTTTATCTGACTATAAAGAAAGAAAGATAGTTTCCTTATCCTGTTTCGGGAGTTAATCTTTAATTTGTTCATGTAGATAGTCTCCCCACCCTATTTAGGGAATTGATCTACAATCAGTTTGTTGGTAAACATGTCCTGTTTCGGGAGTTCATACCATTGGTGATAAAGATAGTCGCTCCGTCTTGTTTCAGGAATTGATATTTATTCGGCCATAAAGAAAGAAAGATAGTTCCCCCGTCCTGTTTCGAGAGTTAATCTTTGATCTGTTCATGTAGATAGTTGCCCCGTCCTGTTTCAGGAATTGATCTACAATCAGTTTGTTGGTAAACCCGTCCTGTTTCGGGAGTTCATACCATTGGTGATAAAGATAGTCACCCCGTCGTGTTTCAGGAATTGATCTTTATCCGGCCATAAAGAAAGAAAGATAGTTTCCCCGTCCTGTTTCTGGAGTTAATCTTTGATATGTTCCTATAGATAGTCACCCCGTACTTTTTTGGGAATTGATCTATAATTAGTTTGTTGGTAAACCCGTCATGTTTCAGGAGTTCATACCATTGGTGATAAAGATAGTCGCCCCATCCTATTTTTGGAACTGATCTTTATCCGCCCATAAAGAAAGAATGATAGTTTCCCTGTCTTGTTTCGTGTGTTAATCTTTGATCTGTTCATGTAGAAAGTCGCCTCGTCCTATTTCGGGAATTGATCTATAATCAGTTTGTTGGTAAACCTGTCTGTTGTACCCCAAAATTTGCCCTCCCATATTCTTCAAGAATTGCAAAGTCAAGCTTCAAAATCTCCCCAAAGGTTGCACAGTTCAAGGGCCTCCTAAACAGTCAAAATTAGGGTTTTGGTTCTGATCAAGCAAATGAAGTTTCCAAGGGTCCAATAAAGTCTCACATGCCTATAAACATGGTAAAGCATCCTTATATCAAGTTTCAAGACTTTCAACACAAAATTGCACAGTCAAAACCCTAATTGCACTACAGTCAACTATAGGGGCAAAATGGTCATTTGACAGTCAAAAGTTCAAATTTTTGGTCAACATCTCATTTTAAAGCCACAAACATCATTTGATCAATGCTTGATCATGATTCTCAAAGCTTGGCTCAAAAATCATCAAGATGCAAAAGTTTCCTTATTTGGACAGCTGAAAAAGCCAACTGTAAATTGACCAGGGCATAACGTTCACATGGATTATCAGAAAAATTCCATCCAAAGATCATTTTGAAGATAAAGACATTTCCTACAACTCATCTTCATACTTCAAGTCCAAGAAATGCTCTCACAAAAAGTTATCAATTTCAATATTATAGGTCATTTTCAAAAGTCAACAAAAAGGGACTTTAAGTCAAAGGGTCATAACTTGAGATTGGTAAATCAAACTGACATGGGACCAAAGGAATTGGTTAGAGGACTCAAAGACCTTTCCAAAATGTCCAAGAACATGAGCAAAGCTTAAAAATTGAGCAAGTTATGCCTTGTGGAAGTTGGGAAATTTTTGGATATTTTGAAAAGTCAACATTGCTTCAAATGACCTAAAATTGCTAATGGGCCTATTTTTCTTCCACAATTCATTATCCAAGGCATGTGCACGACCACTTGGCCCAAAGGGAAGTTTTTATTCATTTTTTATTTATTTATTTGGATTTTTTTTATTATTAATAATTCATTTAATTAAATAAAATACATGAAAAATACTAAACTAATGAAATAAAATCTTTTTGTGCAGAAAATACTCTCATTGGACACTCAAGATTCGTGCATAATCATTTGTGGAAAGTTTTGTCATGATTTGATACCAAATAGCATGGAAAATATTGAAAAAAAGATCTTGAAAAAATAAAATCTTCCAAATCATGAATGCAAAGGATTTTGATCAAGTTTTTTGACCTAATTCACTCCATACATAAGCCTGATCAAGACCTAATGCTTCCTGACCAAAAAGCTGCGCAAGAACTTGAAGAACAAAACTTGACTTTTTGCTAAAAAATCTCAAAAACTGAAAACAGGGTTAGAGGTCGTTTCAAGCCACAAAACTCATTCCATCGCGTTCCTGGGACATCAAAGAACCTTCCTGGATCAAAAACATCAAGTCTAACACCTTGAAACGGTATACAGAAGTCAAGCTTTTCTCACTTTTTCTCATGATCGTGTTTTACAATTCAAGCATTTTCATTGCATAATTTTAATGGATTCTTACTAATTGAAGTGTTCTGAAGCTAACCCAATTGCTTAATTGTGTTTTTATCACCTCTATGCAAATCTACCATTATCGTGTTTTAGGGTTTTGCAAGCTTGGAATTAGGCATTTTGAAAAGCGGTAAAATTAGACCACCATAGTACCATGAACGGATTCAGGACGATTGGACGATCACAAGGCCACCCTCGCGCTCAATTTATGAGCATCCCTGGGCTAATCGCTATTTTTCAGAAACTAGCCTAAGGGAACATTTGAAAAACCGTTGCTAAATTGTTCTTGTTTCAGGAAAAATAAAACAACGCGAGGAAGATGATGATGTGTAGAACGATGGTTGGCCGGTTTAAACTTTCGCGCGGAAAACAAAGCATTCACGCATTTTTGTTTTATTATGTTTATTAATCATATTATTTACAGATGAATGAGACAGCTCCACTGGCAAGAGCGTTGGTTGGCAAACTACAGGACCTGGGTTCGAGCCCCAGGTCCCCACCCCCTTTCATATTTTTCTTCAATTAATGATTCTATGCAGATCATGTCCTGGAGAACACTATACGCCTTCAAAACCAAACGTCCACGTGTTCACCACTATCAATCCAAGGAACACAATCTGAAGAATAGGGTAGACTCCAGTCAATGCACCACACGATGCCTGAAAAGTCAACAAGGCCTCCAGTAATGGGCCAGAATTATTGGGCTTTCACCTCCACTTTGGGGACAGATACCCCCCTAGGTTTGCCAATTTTTTACTTTCTTTATTTTTTTATATTATTTATACTTTCTTTTAATTATTGTTTTATTAATTAATTTCATGTTTTCATAATATATAAAAAACACATAAAAAAAAATCAGAAAAGAGAAAAAATATAATAAATATTTTATTTTAGTATTTTTATAAATAAATTGCATTAATTAAATTTAGTTATTAAATTAGGTTTAATAGTAATGTTTTCTTAATTAATTTAAAATTTGTAGAACTAGGGTTTATGATAATTTTTTATTCTTGTTTTTTTCATAATAATCAAATATTTAATATTATTTATTTTTATAAATTGAAATTGCATGTAAAATAATTAGGTTTAATTTTAGGTTAAAGTTTAATGCTTTCTTAACAAATAAAAATCGTAGAATTAGGTTTAATTGCATTTAATTCTTTTTCCCATTTAAATCATAAAATACCAAAAAATACCAAAAACAATTTCTCTTCTTTTTTAATTAATTAATTCCATCATTTAATTTAATTTTGCAAAAAGGGCCCAACGCCCTCGTTTTTAATTCTTATTTAATTCGCGTATTTATTTCGTTTAATATTTAGGTATCTCTCCCAAAGCCTTGTAAATTAATTTCTCGCACTTTACTTTTCTTTACTTTCTTTATTTTCTGTCAAATCGGGTTCAAGAAAATTTTGGCGATGTGGACCCGCGCCTTTTGTAATAGCTTAGAATCTTTACTTTTCTCGCAATTTTTAACTGTTAATCAAGGCATGAAAGAATGTATGGACAAAAATAAAAACAAACGCTAGATCACCAATAACATGACAAGACAAAAATAAATGAATCTGACACACAAATCACACACCACCCCTAGGGTACGCCTCACTGTTGCCTTGCCTCGAAAGGTGATCGTCGAGTAGAGGATGTCTTAGTAAGTTCTCATGATCCGGGAACCTGGCATGAGGGTAGCTTCTAAGGTGTCTTCCCATTGCTCTGGTGATCACCATGTCCCGAACCTCGAATTGACCCGAACACCTCCAACAGTGGTGCTACCTACCTCTCAATGGTGGGACGGCACTACTTTAAAGGACATTTACACAGACGAATTCCTTAGGGTAGGTAGACGACTCTAGATACTTGATCTAAATTTCAAAACAAATCAAAAATACTTTTCACACCAACACATTTTCAAAAAGCTTTCGAAAGCATTTTTCAAACACTCTTGAGGACCGATACAAGAGTCGAACTGGAATTTTCAAAGAAACTTTTTTTAAAACCCACAATTGAAAAGCAAACAAACAATTTTGAAAACACAATGAGCAAGTATCTAAGAGCCCATGGATAACCATGGATAGAAAGGGTGCTAACACCTTCCCTTTCTATAATCTACCTCCCGAACCGAGAGCAATCTCTTTAAGGAATTTTTCTGTGCTTTTGTCCTTTCCATTTGGAGAAAATAAAAGACGGTGGCGACTCTTGCTTCCGCGACATTTCGCGAACCCGCGTTAAAACAGTCAGTTCCAGATCCACCGATCACCGAACTGGCGACTCTGCTGGGGATGATTTAAAGTGAGGTGTACCTTAGGGCTAGTTCATAACTGTGTTTTCAATTGTATTGATTTGCTTGCTTTACTATTGTGGGTTGCATCGGAGTTACATAGATCCTAACCCGGATCTTGGGATACCCTGTTTAGGTAGCATAAGCTGTGAGGGACCCGTCCGGCGTAGGCCGACATGGGTGAAGCAGTGGCTACGTTGGTGTGGCACCTTGGTTTGTACCGATATCCCTTGTGTCGCAACGAGGAGAATATGGGTCTTCTGAGGAGTCATTAAGCACCAACAACCTTAGAACCTTAATTGACACAACTTGGCCTTTAGAATTGTAGCAGTATGCTACGCCCATTGAGGCTAAACTCTCGTGATGGTTCTGGCCGCAAGAAAAGATTGCGATGCTGGAGTTATGACCGATTGAGGGTGGTCAATGATATTGGGATCCTCTAAGAACCCGGTTACTTTGATAGGACAGGTATGAACCAACAAACTGAAAGAGGGTAGTACCTAGACCTCACGCTGGCCTAAACTTTAAGGGCTTGCCTTGTGTGACTTGTGTGCCTTACCATGTTTGCCTCTGTATCTATTTGTGGTGTGCTTTATCATAACATCATAACATCATGAGCATTGCATGCATCCTGCATAAGGACTGACCATTTCAAAGACAAGAGGGTTTCACCTTTGCTCTGTTTTGTAGGTAATTATGATGCCTGTGCGAAGGAATACTATCCGGTTCAACTTTGTTCGTTCACCTGAGTTGCTTGATGAGTTGGTCAGCAGAATTCCAAATACCACTTCCTTCATTCAGAGGCATGGTTCTCTTCTCAGTTTAGTCACTGCAAAGCGGGATCAACAGTTGATGAGTGTTCTGACCCAGTTCTATGACCCTCTGTACCAGTGCTTCACCTTTCAAGACTTCCAGCTGGTCCCTACCCTGGAAGAGTTCTCTGATTTCCTTGGTATCCCTATCTTGGATCAGACTCCCTTTACTGGTTGGGAAAAGACCCTCAGACTTGAGGATGTTGCTGCAGTTCTTCCTTTGACCCATCAAGAGGTAACAGACAACTGGGTGACTAGAAGCGGAGTTAAGGGTTTCTTGGCCAAGTTTCTGATAGGTAAAGCTAACAATTTCTGGAATGACCTGGACTTTAGGGCATATGAAGACATCTTGGCTCTCCTAATCTATGGGTTAGTCCTGTTTCCTAATCCTGACAACTTCATCAATGTCACTGCCATAAGGATCTTTATGTCTCAGAATCCTGTGCCCACTCTCTTGGGCGACATCTTGCAACAACTTCATGCTCGTACTACCCGAAGACGAGGAACCCTATGGTGTTGTATCCCTTTGTTGGTGAGGTGGTTTATTTCGCACCTCCCCAAGTCCATACTAAAGAATCAAGAAGGAAGAGGTTGGGCTCACAGGTTAATGTCTCTCACCGACAAAGACATCATTTGGACTTGCAGAGGTTTGGATGAGATAGCTGTCATTGATCGATGCGGGGAATACCCTAATGTTCCTCTGATTGGTACCCAAGGAGGGATCTCTTACAATCCATGTCTAGCGCTCCGTCAGTTTGGAAGAGCCAGAAGAGCAGGCCCCCATGAGATGTTGGTGCCTCACATCAGTTTTGAGTTTCAGGTGGATAGTGACGAGCTGCGCCGTAGGTTCATCAAGGCTTGGGACAAGGTTCATAAGGCTGACCCACAAGAGCTAGGGCCAAAGACTTCTTTACCTATGGAAGCCTACTACAAATGGGTTCACATCCGTGCTCAGAAGTTAGGTATGCCGTATGAAGCCGTCAGACCCGTCATTCTTGAGTGTCCTGACAAAGATGGTGTTCCTCCAACTGTCCTTCCTCCTCAGATACCTACTGATTATGAGACATTGAAGAGATCTTGGTCGCAACTGCGAGAAGAGCGGGATTCTTACCGGGAAAAGTTCAACGAGCAGGAATTAAAGATCCAGAAGCTGACAAAGCAGTTGGAGAATGAGCGAGCTATGAATGCATACATCCGTACTGAGAAGAGGAGACCATGGGATCAATAAGGAGTTCTGGATGTTCTTTTACAGTTTTATTTCCCTTTTCAGTATTTCCTTTCATGTAACGCCTAAGGGCAACCTGTTGAATAATTTCAGTTTCAAATTTGAATCTAATGAAGTGTGTTCCTTTTTGTTTACAAAGTTGATTCCCGATTGTCTTTGAAAACATAAATCATACGCATTCCATTCATCATGTGCATAGCAGGTTTCTTCTTTTCAGGTTGCTTACAGTTCTTCGCTGTTTATTTCAGCATCATGAATCCTGACTCGTCATCAACTGAGACATCCATCAAAGCTCTTCAGGCGCAGAATGCGCAATTTCAGGAATTAATCAAGGGTTTGGCTCAAGGCCAAGAAGAGCTGAAGGCTCTGCTCCTGAAGAAGGAGAAGAAGAAGAAGAGAAGAACTGTTCTGTTCAGCTCGGGCCGAAGGTTTGGCAACACCTTGCAGAATGAAGAGGCTGGTTCTTCTGTTGGCAAGGGTACTCCTCAAGAGGCAAGGATTCCTAGTCCGGTAGTCTCCGACAACGAGACTGATTTTGATGAAGAGCAGTATCCTCCGGCAGAAGACCGTTACAAGCAGCTGGAAGATAGGCTGAATGCTATGGAAATACAACAGGTACCTGGGCTGGATTTTGGAGATCTGGGTTTGTCTACTGGTGTGATCATTCCTAGGAAGTTCAAAGCACCATCTTTCTCTAAGTATGACGGGGCGTCTTGTCCCAAGCTACATCTCAGGTCCTATGTTCGGAAAATTCAACCGTACTCAGTGGATAAGAATTTGTGGATCCACTTCTTCAAGGAGAGTCTTTCAGGGACTCATCTCGAATGGTTCTATCAGCTGGATGGGACCAAGGTTCGTAACTGGGAGGAGTTGGCTACTGCTTTCTATAAGCAGTATCAGTATAATGCCGACCTTGCCCCTACACGTACCCAACTCCATGGTATGTCGTTAGGTTCAAGTGAAAGTTTTAAAGAGTACGCTCAGAAGTGGAGAGACCTGGCTGGCAGGGTGCAGCCTCCGTTGACTGATCGGGAGTTGGTAGACATGTTCTTGGGGACCCTATCTGGGCCATTTTTCAACCATCTTATTGGGAATTCTTCTGCAGGGTTCACTGATCTGATTCTGACTGGAGAGAGAATTGAGGCTGGGTTAAAGTCTGGTAAGATTCCAAAGGGTGCATCGTCTAGTTCTGAGAAGAAACCCTTCAAGAAGGAGGCTAGTGCTGTATATGGTTCCAAGAGACCAGAGAGATCTGAGCGCCGCCAATCTGTCAGTGCGGTAATGATTGCTAAGCCTGCTGCCGCTCCTCGGCCAACCAATCCGCAAAGGGCTGAGAGACCCAGAAGGGAATTCACCCGTTTGAGTATGACCTTGTCGCAGATCTTACCCCAGTTGCTCTCAACCAAATTAGTAACCGTCAGAGAGGCTCCGAAGTTCCCAAACACTACATCTCCTAAGTACAACCCGAATGCTCGCTGTGCTTACCATTCTAATAGCCCGGGGCATTCCACTGATGACTGTTGGGCATTAAGGAGTAAGGTGCAAGACCTTATCGACGCGAAGGAAATACAGTTCGAAGCGCCTGAGAGGCCGAATGTGGTTACTGCTCCTATGCCTTAGCATGGAGTAAATGTTTTTGACGAAGATGTTTACGCTGTCTCTGTGGATGATCTAGCTACTCCTTTGAAGACCGTCAAGAGGAACCTACTGCTGGCCGGTTTATTTCCGGGTTGCAGTGAGGGTTGCCTGTTCTGTGCTGTTTCCCTATCTGGTTGTCCCTTGCTGAAATTAGGCATCCAAAGCCTAATGGATAGCAAGGAGATTCTGTTTAAAAAGTCTGCCATTCAGTTGGTTCCGGTAGAAGAAGTTTCTGTGGTTACCATCTTCAATAATCCAATCAAGGCTCTCCCGAAGAAGCCTATTCAAATCATGACTGTTGCACCTGTGGTTATCACTGTTCCGGGGCCTCTTCCCTATGTATCTGATAAAGCTGTCCCCTGGCATTATGGGGCCGATGTGTATGTAAACGGGATTAAACAAGAGTTCAACACTGGCGCCAGTATCTGTGATATCACTGGCCCAGCCAAAGTCACCCGCAGTGGCAGGCTCTTCTCGCCTGACATTGCACCGCCCGCTACTCGAAGACCCCTCCTCATAACTCCTACAAGTGTACCTGTTCCTGTTGCTGATCAAGTTGTTTCTCCTGCTGCCGAGTCATCCAATGCTCGGGGCAAAGGAATTGAAGTTGAGCCTGCCCAGATGGAGGCACCTATACCTATAACTACTGAGGCCTCCCAACAAGAGATGGAGGAAATCTTGAAAATTATAAAGAAGAGTGACTTCAATGTTGTGGAACAGCTGGGGCACACGCCCTCCAAAATCTCCATGCTCTCTTTATTGCTGTGCTCCGAGGCCCATGCTAAGGCCTTGATCTCGTTCCTCAAGACGGCCCATGTGCCACAGGAGACATCTGCAGTCCAGTTCACTGACTGCGTAGCAAATCTGACAGCAGACAATGGCCTGGGTTTCTTAGATGCTGACCTGACTGCGAAGGGAAGAGACTATAATGATGCCCTGCATGTCTCTATCGAATGCAGGGGCACTACTCTGGCACATGTATTGGTGGATACTGGTTCGTCCTTGAATGTGCTACCCAAGAAGGCTTTAGACCGTTTAGATTGTGAAGGCCTGGAACTGAAACCCAGCAATATCATCGTCAGGGCCTTTGACGGTTCAAAAAGGATGGTTCATGGAGAGGTTGACATTCCTATTCATGTGGGCTCTCAGGTGTTTGACTCTACTTTTTATGTGATGGATATCCGTCCATCGTACTCTTGTCTACTGGGTCGACCTTGGATCCATAAAGCTGGGGCAGTGACCTCTACCTTGCACCAGAAGCTGAAGTACCCTGTCAGAGGGAAGATCGTCACTGTGCAAGGAGAGGAGGAGTATATGGTAAGCCACCTGAACTCCTTCAGATACATTGAGATGGATGGGGAGTTTATTGAAACCCCCTTTCAGCATTTCGAGGAGGTGCTTCCAATTTCAGCGGCAGCAGAAACAGCAGTAGAAGAGAATGTTCCTTTGAAGATGGCTTCCCTGAAGGATGCCCGAGCTGTGGTTCAGAAAGGTGAATGTGCTAACTGGGGCAGGCTTCCCGACTTTACACAGAAAACTGATAAATTTGGACTGGGTTTTACTGCAGAGGGTCAGAAAGCTATGTGGAAAGCGAAGACCGGAAGACCTCCTGTGTTCATTACAAATCCAGGAGTGAATGCTGTTGGGGAAGACAACGAAGTGGATGAAGCAGAATTCAATAGCTGGATCTACCCGACAACCGAAGGCGGATTGACCAATTGGATTGCCCAAGACCATACTCCTGTTACCTTTGTGACGCAGTAATAAATTTCTTTGTTTCGTTATTTGTAATAAACAATAAATAAACTCTATGGCCCGGTGTCTTACCCGAGGCACCGTGGTTTCATTTGTGAGGGCATATAAATTGTCATTTCATATATCATGAATGAAAATCTTGGACGTTTTCTCGCATTTCAAATCTTATGCTCCTTTTCTATCTTTTTTTTCCCTTTACATATATTTCAAAACAGCTGTATTTACACACACACACACACACACTCATACAGGTTTCAATCCACTCTGGATCTCACTGGTAACGACTCTGCTACTGCTAGTTATGACTTCGAAAATCCGATCAACTTAGCCGAAGACGAAGGTGAAGATGATTGCGAAGTGCCTGGCGAGCTTGCAAGACTGTTGCTTCAGAAAGAGAGGGCAATTCAACCCCATGAAGAGCCAGTGGAAACAATAAACTTGGGTACTGAGGCAGACAGGAAAGAGGTAAGGATTGGTGCCAACCTAGAGCTCAGCGTGAAGCAACGGTTGACTCAGATGCTACATGATTATATGGAGATCTTTGCTTGGTCTTACGAAGACATGCCCGGGTTGGATACCGATATTGTGGTCCACCATTTGCCAACTAAGGAAGATTTCCCTCCAGTTAAGCAAAAGGTCCGTCGGATGCGCCCAGAGATGTCGGAGAAGATCAAAGCCGAGGTTATGAAACAGTTTGATGCTGGGTTCCTTGCAGTGACTTCTTACCCTCAGTGGGTTGCTAATGTGGTGCCGGTACCTAAAAAGGACGGTAAGGTCAGAATGTGTGTCGACTACAGGGATCTGAACAGGGCCAGCCCCAAAGATGACTTCCCTCTACCTCACATAGATGTCCTTGTTGACAATACAGCTCAGCATAAGGTGTTCTCTTTCATGGATGGCTTTTCAGGTTACAATCAGATCAAGATGGCACCTGAAGACATGGAAAATACTACATTTGTTACTCAGTGGGGCACCTTCTGCTACAAGGTCATGCCTTTTGGGTTGAAGAACGCTGGGGCAACCTACCAGCGTGCCATGGTTGCTCTATTTCATGACATGATCCATCATGAGATAGAAGTATATGTTGACGACATGATCGCAAGGTCCCAGACTGAGGAAGAATACCTAGATCATCTGCAGAAATTGTTTGACCGGTTGAAACTATACAAGCTGAGATTGAACCCGAACAAGTGCACCTTCGGGGTAAGATCGGGGAAGTTGCTAGGCTTCGTTGTAAGTGATAAGGGTATTCAAGTGGACCCTGCCAAGGTTAAAGCTATTCAAGAGATGCCAGTTCCTAGGACAGAGAAGGAAGTCAGAGGCTTTTTAGGACGCCTGAATTACATTGCTCGATTCATCTCACATCTGACTGCTACCTGTGAGCCAATCTTCAAGCTGCTGAAGAAAGATCAGGTAGTACGTTGGAACGATGAATGTCAGGCTGCTTTCGACAGAATCAAAGAGTATCTCCAAGAACCACCCATCCTTATGCCACCGATTGAAGGGAGACCTCTGATATTATACCTAACAGTGCTTGACAATTCAATGGGGTGTGTGCTGGGGCAGCATGACGAGTCTGGCCGAAAAGAGCACGCCATTTATTACCTTAGCAAAAAGTTTACCGACTGTGAGACCCGATACTCACTGCTTGAGAAAACTTGCTGCGCTTTGGTATGGGCTGCTCGCCGACTGAGACAGTATATGCTGACTCACACTACCTTGTTGATCTCAAAGATGGATCCTATAAAGTACATATTCGAAAAGCCTGCTCTGTCTGGGAGAATTGTAAGATGGCAAATGATCTTGACGGAATACGACATTCAGTACACGACCCAGAAAGCCATCAAGGGAAGTGTATTGGCAGACCACTTGGCACATCAGGCCGTAGATGACTATCAGTCCATGAACTTTGAATTTCCTGACGAGAGCATCATGATAGTAACTGATTTTGAAGTACCTAGACCGGATGAAGGACCTGAGGAAGGATCCCGATGGTCTATGCACTTTGACGGAGCCTCCAATGCTTTGGGAAACGGTATCGGCGCCATAATCATATCTCCTCAAGGTACTCATACTCCGCTCACTGCCCGGCTATGTTTCAACTGCACCAATAACATGGCAGAGTATGAGGCGTGCATCATGGGTCTTCAAGTTGCGATCAACCTAAGGATTAAGTTTTTGAGTGTCTTCGGAGATTCCGCTCTTGTGATCAATCAGATCAAAGGAGAGTGGGATACGAAACATCCGAACCTTATTCCTTACAGAGAATGTGTGTTGACCTTGATCCCCCACTTTACAGAGATAACCTTTGAGCACTTTCCAAGGGAAGAAAATCAGTTGGCGGATGCGTTAGCTACAATGTCTTCTATGTTCAAGGTCAAATGGGATAATGAGGCTCCCCGGATCATCATCTGGAAACTGGACGAACCGGCATACTGTTGTGATCTCGAGACTGAATTGGTAACTGAGAAGCCTTGGTACCATGAGGTGAAGAGATATTTGGAAGCTCAGGAATACCCTGAAGGGGCATCTGTCAACGATAAGAAGTTCCTGAGAAGGTTCGCGGAAAAGTTCTTCCTTAGCAACGACATCTTGTACAAGTGAAACCATGATTCAACCCTACTGCGTTGTGTGGATAAAACTGAAGCAGAAAGGATCATGGAAGAGCTACATGAAGGGACCTTTGGTACACATTCCAGTGGGCACACTATGGCTAAGAAGATCCTTCGGGCAGGGTATTACTGGTCCACAATGGAAGCTGACTGCTACCAACATTCCAGGATATGCCATAAGTGCCAGATTTATGCAGACAAGGTGCATGTTCCTCCAGTTCCGCTGAATGTTCTGACTGCGCCTTGGCCGTTTGCAATGTGGGGCATAGACATGATTGGTGAGATTAAACCTACGACATCTAATGGACATCGCTTCATCCTAGTGGCGATTGATTATTTTACGAAGTGGGTCGAAGCAGCATCCTATGCTACAGTAACCAAGACTGTTGTGGCACGGTTCATTCGGCATAACCTGATCTGTCGGTACGGCGTCCCAGAGAGAATTATTACAGACAACGGTACCAATCTCAATAATAAGATGATCGCTGAGCTCTGTGAACAGTTCAAAATACAGCACCACAATTCTTCTCCTTACAGACCGAAGATGAATGGGGCTGTAGAAGCAGCAAATAAGAACATCAAGAAAATCGTGCAGAAGATGACAGTGACTTATAAAGATTGGCACGAGATGTTAGCGTTCGCTCTACATGGGTACCGTACCTCAGCCAGGACGTCAACCGGAGCAACTCCCTTCTCTTTGGTTTATGGTATGGAGGCAGTCTTACCGATCGAGGTACAAATACCCTCTCTCCGGATAATGAAGGATGCAAATCTGAATGAAGACGATTGGATCCAGACACGACTTGATCAGTTAACCCTTATTGATGAAAAGAGACTTGCTGCTATCTGCCATGGTCAGACGTATCAGAAACGGATGATCAGGGCATTTAACAAAAAGGTCAGACCACAAGAATATCAAGTTGGGGATCTAGTAATCAAGAGAATCATCCTTCATCAGAGTGATCCAAGGGGCAAGTGCACCCCTACGTACGAAGGGCCATTTGTGGTTAAGCATGTGTTCTCAGGAGGAGCCATGATTCTAACCAATATGGATGGTGACGACCTTCCTCACCCCGCCAATAAAGACATAGTAAAAAGATACTACGCATGAAAAAGACCCGCTAGGCTGACATGCCTAGGCAAAAATTAGGGCTTCCCGGCGAACCAAAAGGGTTCGGGCAAAATGAAGGGATGAAAATGAAAAAAATCTGTACACCCGGCAAGTCTAAAACCTGAAAAGGCGGCTTGAGCAAAAATGGGTATCCCGGTGGACTGAAAACCCGAAAGGGCGGTCCAGGCAAAAATTAGGGATAAAAGCGTAATACTATGTCTCATTGGATCACTTTGCATCCAGAAATCCGGTATCTACATCAAGTTCAGACGGCATCGATCAGTCAGCTTCATCTTCGTTTAGGTCATCAAGTGATGAGACGCTCAGAGTTATAAAGGCAATAGCAGAGTTGAAACCCAGTGGATCATTCATTTCACACAGCTGTTTTATTTTCTTTTGTACAAAATTTGTATAAACTCTTTGTTCGGCGGCGTTCTCTTACTAGGACGTCAGCCTCTTGTACACAAAACGCCTATTTTCAGGCCATTCAAAAATCAATACAAATATACTTTTCAGTTAAAAGTGCCAATTGTTTTTCTTTTTCTGTTTTGTTTTGCGAAGAACGTCCAAGGTTCGATTTGTGATATATGCATTGACAATAATTTGCTAACTCATAAATATTTGCATACGAAACAAAGGATTAATTACAGGTAACATTAGAAACAGGGGCAATAAAGAGTTGTCTAAGCAATCTAATTGTTCTGTCCTCCAAGGTACCAAGGTAAGTTCAGCTAAAGAACATAATCAGATATCCTAATTCTCCAGAGAGTGAGCCAGCAAGTCAGTATACTCTCCTCAAGCAAAGCAGTTATCAACCTTAAGGAAGTTGGGTATCCTCCAGCAGATCTCAACATTCCCCAGCAGCAATATACATATTCTTAACAAGCATCCCCGACAGTCTTGACCTAAAGATTGGTCCCCGGCGGTATATCAAACATTCAAAGGAATCACTTCCCCCGCAGTTCAAAACTTCCCCAGGAGAGTCCAATCCAGTTTCCCCAGGAAAAGTTGGAATCCATCTCCCCAAGCAGTAAGCTTATCCCCAGTAGATTCTGGAAGCTTATCCTCGCAGAGCATGAACACGTCGCCCAACTTTATTCAAAGAGTTATTTCCTTACCAGGATATAACTGGGTTATCCTCAGCCAAAAGCCACGGAAAGATCGTTCTCGACGAAGTTTTCTTATCCCTAGCGAAGTCTATCAACGCTTCCAACATAACAATGGTATCCCCAACAAGTTATTATCAACAACTCAACAAAGTACCTCTCTCCCCACAGAGTATTGCTTCCCAGCAAGATCGTTAGAGTACTTTCCTCCCCGCAGAGTAATTCATTCGCCAAGTTTATTCCGCAACGAAGTCATCTTCTCCTACCAGTATTCTTGCAATTATCACCCCCAGCGGAAGCAAAATCTATTCTCCAACATCAGCCCAGGAGTGACTTCCCGGCACCCGTCAAGGATTTACTTTCCTAGACGAAAAATACATTCATAAACATCGCATTAGCATGCATAGACGCATCATATCTTACAAATCTCATTTATGTTGAGAACATCATTGCTTGGTCCATATCATGCATTGCATATGACTGACCTTTACCTTTCAGGAAAGATGCAGTTAAATTCTCAATCATATTTCAAGACCTAGACCGGTTCAGTTAATCGACTCTAAAGATTTCTTATCCAGTCCAAGGCCTTCTCTAGTCCAGTTAAATCGACCCCAAACAGATTTTTCTGATGAAGACTCAGTAGAAGTTATCAAAGGTTTTTCTCAATGAATGTTATTGAGATTATAATTTCCTATGGTTCTCTCCCCAATGCTGCGGAGATGATAATTCCATTCCAGGTTTTTCTCAATGAATGTTATTGAGATTATAATTTCCTATGGTTCTCTCCTCGATGCTGCGGAGACGATAATTCCATCCCAGGTTTTTCTCAATGAATGTTATTGAGATTATAATTTCCTATGGTTCTCTCCCCAATGTTGCGGAGACGATAATTCCATCCCAGGTGTTTCTCAATGTTTGCTTTTGAGATTATAATTTCCTATGGTTCTCTCCCCAATGCTGTGGAGACGATAATTCCATTCCAGGTTTTTCTCAATGTTTGCTTTTGAGATTATAATTTCCTATGGTTCTCTCCCCAATGCTGCGGAGATGATAATTCCATTCCAGGTTTTTCTCAATGTTTGCTTTTGAGATTATAATTTCCTATGGTTCTCTCCCCGATCCTGCGGAGACGATAATTCCATTCCAGGTTTTTCTCAAACGTCCGCTTTTGAGATTATAATTTCCTATGGTTCTCTCCCCAATGCTGCAGAGACGATAATTCCATTCCAGGTTTTTCTCAAACGTCCGCTTTTGAGATTATAATTGCCTATGGTTCTCTCCCCGATCCTGCAGAGACGATAATTCCATTCCAGGTTTTTCTCAAACGTCCGCTTTTGAGATTACAATTGCCTATGGTTCTCTCCCCGATACTGCGGAGACAATAATTCCATCCCAAGGTTTTTCTCAGTGTTTGCTATTGAGATTATAATTGCCTATGGTTCTCTCCCCGATACTGCGGAGACAATAATTCCATCCCAAGGTTTTTCTCAGTGTTTGCTATTGAGGTTATAATTTCCTATGGTTCTCTTCCCGATCATGCGGAGGTGGTAATCCCAAGATTTTCTCAACAATTGCTGTTGAGGTTAAAGTCATCCAAGGTTCTCTCACCGTTCCTGTTGAGGTAGTAACCATCCCTGGTTCATTCATCACCTTTTGAAGCTCCAGATTCAGCTCCTGTAACCAGTCAGGACATATCTACACAAAGCATCTGAAGACCAACTCCTGCAACATGTCAGGTACTCATTTTTCTTTTGCAGGTATGCAAGTTCTCGCTAAGGAATCTCTTATGCGATCAACATCCAGATGGCATCTATAAGCCCATCGTCCTATTCATCAATCTCCAAATGGCATCTATAAGCCCATTCCCATCATCACACTGCTACTATGTGAGCGCAAATTTCTGGGCACTCTAGTGTTCAATCATCTTCCACCCTCGGATTACGAAAGGCACGTCAGCCAATCTGCATCCTCAGGTCTAAGAAGATTGAACAGGGGCAACTGTTGTACCCCAAAATTTGCCCTCCCATATTCTTCAAGAATTGCAAAGTCAAGCTTCAAAATCTCCCCAAAGGTTGCACAGTTCAAGGGCCTCCTAAACAGTCAAAATTAGGGTTTTGGTTCTGATCAAGCAAATGAAGTTTCCAAGGGTCCAATCAAGTCTCACATGCCTATAAACATGGTCAAGCATCCTCATATCAAGTTTCAAGACTTTCAGCACAAAATTGCACAGTCAAAATCCTAATTGCACTACAGTCAACTATAGGGGCAAAATGGTCATTTGACAGTCAAAAGTTCAAATTTTTGGTCAACATCTCATTTTAAAGCCACAAACATCATTTTATCAATGCTTGATCATGATTCTCAAAGCTTGGCTCAAAAATCATCAAGATGCAAAAGTTTCCTTATTTGGACAGTTGAAAAAGTCAACTGTAAATTGACCAGGGCATAACTTTCACATGGATTATCAGAAAAATTCCATCCAAAGCTCATTTTTAAGATAAAGACATTTCCTACAACTCATCTTCATACTTCAAGTCCAAGAAATGCTCTCACAAAAAGTTATCAATTTCAATATTATAGGTCATTTTCAAAAGTCAACAAAAAGGGACTTTAAGTCAAAGGGCCATAACTTGAGATTGGTAAATCAAAATGACATGGGACCAAAGGCATAGGTTAGAGGACTCAAAGACCTTTCCAAAATGTCCAAGAACATGAGCAAAGCTTAAAAATTGAGCAAGTTATGCCTTGTGGAAGTTGGGAAATTTTTGGATATTTTGAAAAGTCAACATTGCTTCAAATGACCTAAAATTGCTAATGGGCCTATTTTTCTTCCACAATTCATTATCCAAGGCATGTGCACGACCACTTGGCCCAAAGGGAAGTTTTTATTCATTTTTTATTTATTTATTTGGATTTTTTTTATTATTAATAATTCATTTAATTAAATAAAATACATGAAAAATACTAAACTAATGAAATAAAATCTTTTTGTGCAGAAAATACTCTCATTGGACACTCAAGATTCGTGCATAATCATTTGTGGAAAGTTTTGTCATGATTTGATACCAAATAGCATGGAAAATATTGAAAAAAAGATCTTGAAAAAATAAAATCTTCCAAATCATGAATGCAAAGGATTTTGATCAAGTTTTTTGACCTAATTCACTCCATACATAAGCCTGATCAAGACCTAATGCTTCCTGACCAAAAAGCTGCGCAAGAACTTGAAGAACAAAACTTGACTTTTTGCTAAAAAATCTCAAAAACTGAAAACAGGGTTAGAGGTCGTTTCAAGCCACAAAACTCATTCCATCGCGTTCCTGGGACATCAAAGAACCTTCCTGGATCAAAAACATCAAGTCTAACACCTTGAAACGGTATACAGAAGTCAAGCTTTTCTCACTTTTTCTCATGATCGTGTTTTACAATTCAAGCATTTTCATTGCATAATTTTAATGGATTCTTACTAATTGAAGTGTTCTGAAGCTAACCCAATTGCTTAATTGTGTTTTTATCACCTCTATGCAAATCTACCATTATCGTGTTTTAGGGTTTTGCAAGCTTGGAATTAGGCGTTTTGAAAAGCGGTAAAATTAGACCACCATAGTACCATGAACGGATTCAGGACGATTGGACGATCACAAGGCCACCCTCGCGCTCAATTTATGAGCATCCCTGGGCTAATCGCTATTTTTCAGAAACTAGCCTAAGGGAACATTTGAAAAACCGTTGCTAAATTGTTCTTGTTTCAGGAAAAATAAAACAACGCGAGGAAGATGATGATGTGTAGAACGATGGTTGGCCGGTTTAAACTTTCGTGCGGAAAACAAAGCATTCACGCGTTTTTGTTTTATTATGTTTATTAATCATATTATTTATAGATGAATGAGACAGCTCCACTGGCAAGCGCGTTGGTTGGCAAACTACAGGACCTGGGTTCGAGCCCCAGGTCCCCACCCCCTTTCATATTTTTCTTCAATTAATGATTCTATGCAGATCATGTCCTGGAGACCACTATACGCCTTCAAAACCAAACGTCCACGTGTTCACCACTATCAATCCAAGGAACACAATCTGAAGAATAGGGTAGACTCCAGTCAATGCACCACACGATGCCTGAAAAGTCAACAAGGCCTCCAGTAATGGGCCAGAATTATTGGGCTTTCACCTCCACTTTGGGGACAGATACCCCCCTAGGTTTGCCAATTTTTTACTTTCTTTATTTTTTTTATTATTTATACTTTCTTTTAATTATTATTTTATTAATTAATTTCATGTTTTCATAATATATAAAAAACACATAAAAAAATCAGAAAAGAGAAAAAATATAATAAATATTTTATTTTAATATTTTTATAAATAAATTGCATTAATTAAATTTAGTTATTAAATTAGGTTTAATAGTAATGTTTTCTTAATTAATTTAAAATTTGTAGAACTAGGGTTTATGATAATTTTTTATTCTTGTTTTTTTCATAATAATAAAATATTTAATATTATTTATTTTTATAAATTGAAATTGCATGTAAAATAATTAGGTTTAATTTTAGGTTAAAGTTTAATGCTTTCTTAACAAATAAAAATCGTAGAATTAGGTTTAATTGCATTTAATTCTTTTTCCCATTTAAATCATAAAATACCAAAAAATACCAAAAACAATTTCTCTTCTTTTTTAATTAATTAATTCCATCATTTAATTTAATTTTGCAAAAAGGGCCCAACGCCCTCGTTTTTAATTCTTATTTAATTCGCGTATTTATTTCGTTTAATATTTAGGTATCTCTCCCAAAGCCTTGTAAATTAATTTCTCGCACTTTACTTTTCTTTACTTTCTTTATTTTCTGTCAAATCGGGTTCAAGAAAATTTTGGCGATGTGGACCCGCGCCTTTTGTAATAGCTTAGAATCTTTACTTTTCTCGCAATTTTTAACTGTTAATCAAGGCATGAAAGAATGTATGGACAAAAATAAAAACAAACGCTAGATCACCAATAACATGACAAGACAAAAATAAATGAATCTGACACACAAATCACACACCACCCCTAGGGTACGCCTCACTGTTGCCTTGCCTCGAAAGGTGATCGTCGAGTAGAGGATGTCTTAGTAAGTCCTCATGATCCGGGAACCTGGCATGAGGGTAGCTTCTAAGGTGTCTTCCCATTGCTCTGGTGATCACCATGTCCCGAACCTCGAATTGACCCGAACACCTCCAACAGTGGTGCTACCTACCTCTCAATGGTGGGACGGCACTACTTTAAAGGACATTTACACAGATGAATTCCTTAGGGTAGGTAGACGACTCTAGATACTTGCTCTAAATTTGAAAACAAATCAAAAATACTTTTCACACCAACACATTTTCAAAAAGCTTTCGAAAGCATTTTTCAAACACTCTTGAGGACCTATACAAGAGTCGAACTGGAATTTTCAAAGAAACTTTTTTTAAAACCCACAATTGAAAAGCAAACAAACAATTTTGAAAACATAATGAGCAAGTATCTAAGAGCCCATGGATAACCATGGATAGAAAGGGTGCTAACACCTTCCCTTTCTATAATCTACCTCCCGAACCGAGAGCAATCTCTTTAAGGAATTTTTCTGTGCTTTTGTCCTTTCCATTTGGAGAAAATAAAAGACGGTGGCGACTCTTGCTTCCGCGATATTTCGCGAACCCGCGTTAAAACAGTCAGTTCCAGATCCACCGATCACAGAACTGGCGACTCTGCTGGGGATGATTTAAAGTGAGGTGTACCTTAGGGCTAGTTCATAACTGTGTTTTCAATTGTATTGATTTGCTTGCTTTACTATTGTGGGTTGCATCGGAGTTACATAGATCCTAACCCGGATCTGGGGATACCCTGTTTAGGTAGCATAAGCTGTGAGGGACCCATCTGGCGTAGACCGACACGGGTGAAGCAGTAGCTACGTTGGTGTGGCACCTTGGTCTGTACCGATATCCCTTGTGTCGTAACGAGGAGAATATGGGTCTTCTGAGGAGTCATTAAGCACCAACAACCTTAGAACCTTAATTGACACAACTTGGCCTTTAGAATTGTAGCAGTATGCTACGCCCATTGAGGCTAAACCTTTTTCGAGATGTTTCGGAGTACGGGGGGTAGATTATAGAAAGGGAAGGTGTTAGAACCCTTTCTATCCATGGTTTTCCATGGGCTCTTAGGTACTTGCTCATTTTGAAATTGCTTGTGTGTGCTTGTTTTGAAAAGTTTTACTTCGTGATAACCCTTGTATCAGTCCTCAAAGGTGTAACGAAGTTGTTTTGAAAATTTGTTTGAAAAGTATAAGTGTGAAAAGCTTTGATTTGAGAAAATACCTACTAGCATCTACCTACTCGAAAAAAGATTATTTCTATTCTCGTTTGCTTTAGACAACGCTATCCTACTATTGAGAAATAGGTAGCACCGTCGTTGGAATTGTAAGGGTCAATTCGAAAGGGACGTACGATCACTAAAGCAATGTTAGGACATCTTATTAAAACCCTAGAGTCTTAAGATCATATTCGAGGCAACATTTCCGAGGCAACATTCGAACGGGACATTTGATCTTTTAGACAGGAGGCAACCACTAAGACACCCTATACTTAATGATCATTTACCGAAGGCAACCGAAGTGAGAGTATACCCTAAGAGTGATATGTGTGAGTGATTGGTTTCAATTATTTATCTTTGCACATTAGGGTTTTCTAACCGTACTAATTTGTCATGCATTCTTTTCATACAATCCTATTAGCATACATCTAAATAGTTAAATATTTGCAGAAATTAAGATGCGAGGAAGTAAATCTACGCTATTACAAGGCTTAGGAGAGGGGGATTAATTACATAGCCAAAAACCCGGGGAAAAAGCGATAAGTAAAAGCCCTAAATTAACTATTACAAACCATGGACAGTTACAAAAATATTGGCAAAAATAATAAATGTGCGGTGAATTAAATACGGGGCGATGAGGGTTTTGACCCTTGACTAAACCTATTCGCGATTGATTAAAAATGTTTTTGTCATGTTTTAAGAAAATAATGAAATAGTTAAATAAAAAGAAGACGTAACTACTAATTAATTTTAATTAAGAAAAAATAAATTAATTCAATCTAAAAAACCTATTTTTTTTGTATTTTATGTATTTGGGAAAAAGAGAAAAAATAAATCAAGAGTTAACCTAATTTTCTAATTTAATTTTAATTGTGAAAATAAATTAAAGTTTCCCTAAGTTAAACTAAATTAAATTAAATTTGATAATAGTAAAAAAACTAATTCTAATTTTTTGTGAATTATTTATTTTATGATTTTATGAAAAAAATAGATTAATTTGTGAATTAAGAATAAATAAAAGATATATTAAAAGAATTAAATAAAATAAAAGAAATAAGAAAGGAATGATGGGCCTGTGCTAGCAATTATGGGGGTATATTGTTGAAATTCTGAGCCCAAATAATCTAAGCCCGTTTGACTTTGCTAGATCTGATGCACATGTTGACTTGAGGTGCATGATGGACCTTCAATGGAAAGGCATTGGATCTGGATTGCTGATGAATTTGATGGCCAAATATTGGGGGCATATGGTGGAAGTTAGGACCTGTGGTGTACTTGATCTCATGAAACAAAATAATATGAACAAAGGTTGGGACCTGGGGATCGAACCCAGGCCCTTATATCCAATTCCAATGCCTGCCTGCCAACAGAACCACGCGTTTTTGTTGTACACATAATGGAAGTAAAATAATATAATCAAAAACCAATAACGTTTCTAAAAACACGCTAAAATTCAAATCACCCCACCAATGAGTGCCACGCATTGTCTTCTTCCTCAAATCGTCGTTTTAGCCTAAGATACTTTTACCTACAAACACCTTGCTGTAGGTGCAGACCTGTGCATCTCAAAAATTGCATATGCTTAAGATAAATGACCATGGCTGGTACCAATCAACTCGTCTCATTCTCACGAGCATCATGGTACCAGAATCAACGCCCAATTTTGCATGCATTAGAAAACCCTAAACAAGAACACGAAACCCTAACTATGGCATATCTTGATTCCTATACTAAAAACTTAATTAAACAATACCAATAGCTTGCAAACTCAATGATAAACAAGAATATATGAATCAAACGTGCTAATGATGAGTAAATCAATGAAATCAAAATAAAAAATTTGGGACAAACCGTGGCCTCTGTACTTACGATTCCAGGCATGAAAAGGCTTGCACTTGATTGAGATCCCTTCTGGAGATGTCCAGGAGTCTGTTGGTATCGTTAGAAAGGCTTGGATTAGCCTCTAGGATGGAAATTGAATAACCAATTTTCTTGGAATTTTTCAGTTTTTCTCTTGGCTCTGTACGACCTCTAACCTCCCTCTCTTGCCTCGGCTATGTTATGTATATGTAATGCAACACATTAGGTCCACAAAAACGAGCTGAATCTTGGTCCATTATGAAGATTTGATTTGGTCTTTATCTTTGTATGATATCTTTCTATATCAAGCCAAATCATGCCAATTTTGGTTCAATTTGTTTTGCATGTTTTGGATATGATTTTCCAGCATAATTGGATTTGATTCCACCCAAAATTTGATCACAAAACAAATCTTTGATATTTTTTGCTATTTATTTGATTTAATTTGACTTTTAAATGATAAAAATCAAAATAAAATAAATAAATAAAGAAAAAAGTGTGTGGATGCTGATTTGGATCGTGGACCATGTCATAAGCAAGATTCAATCATGAAAAACTAGGCCCATTTGACAAAAAATGAAAATTTGAACACATTTGTATTTTGGCAATTTTGCAAAAAAGGTCAACTTGGCCAATGCATAACTCTCTCAATTTTGGCCCTAGAGAGGTGTTCTTGGACTTTTTAGAAAGCTTAGGATGTCTCCTAAGCAACCCTTTTGGTCTCATCTTAATCTAGTCTTCCATGTTCATGTATGATGCTTTGACCTAAAAGGTGTTTTTGTTGACTCTTCAAAATGACCTATTATGTCAAAATTCATATCTTTTTGTGAGTGTATATTTTGAACTTGGGATATGAAGATGAATGGTAGGTAATTTCACCCTCTTCAAAAGGAGCTTTGGATGGGTCATTTCTGATAAAGTATGAGAAAGTTATGCTTGGTCAAAGTTGAGTTGACTTTTCCTACAAAACCCTAATTTAGCAACTTTTGGGTTTTGATGAATTGTGAGCAATCCTTGAGGAATAGTGATCAACCCTTGATCAAATGATGGATGATACTTCAAAATTAGGATGTTAACCAAAAATCTTGAAGTTTGACTGTATGTGGGCCACAGTTGACTTTTGACCTAACACAGTTGATTTTCAAGCATTTGAGCAATTGACTTAGCAAACTTCCTCTGCAAGGCTTGAAACTTTACATGGATGATCTTGAGAACATATTAGGACAATGGTGAGTATTTGAGTCCTTTGTGGTCCACACATCTTGATGAAAATAGAAACCCTAATTTGAGATAGACTGCCTTAGGAGAGAGTTTGTCTGGTCAAGTCTTGAACTTCCTTGAGAAATTTGGGGACCTCACTTGCCATGTGTTGAGAAATATGGGAGGGAAAATTTTAGGGTAAAACAGCTGCCCCTATTCAATCTTCTTAAACCTGAAGATGTAGATTGGCTCATCTGCCTTTCGTGATCTGAAGGTAGAAGATGATTGAACACTAGAGTGCCCAGAAATTTGCACTCGCATGAAGTGATACTTGACTTGCAATATCGGGAATGGGCTTATAGATGCCATTTGGAAGTTGATGATGGAAGATGGGCTTAAAGATGCCATCCGAAGAGGTGTCGATCACATAAGAGATTCATTTGCGAGATTCTGTATACGTGTTGTTGAGGAGGACTTCGTTGGGGAATACTGGTCTCTGTCTTGAGAGAAATAGAGTTATAGGAGCTCCAGTTTTCTGTTACTCTACTGGGGAATAATTCTGGTTTGGGAAGCGGAAGTGAACTGTGTGTTTGGTCGGGGTATATGCTGCACCGCGACTTATTGGGGAAATGCGAAGCCAATCGTGTTTGATCGGGCCCGGTCTTACAGTGTTGTGGACTGCTGTCCGGGGATAAGAGAGGCAAAACCTGGATAGTAAGGTTATGAGAAGGAACCTGGATAGTAGGGTTTCCTTGATATGAAAGCCTGGATAGCAGGGATGTGAGAAGGAACCTGGATAGTAGGGTTGTGAGAAGGAACCTGGATAGTAGGGTTACTTCGAAATGAAAGCTGGGATAATAGGGCTGTGAGAAGGAACCTGGATGGTAGGGTTACTTTGATATGAAAGCCTGAATAGTAGGGCTGTGATAAGGAACTTAGATAGTAGGGTTACTCCTATATGAAAGCCTGGATAGTAGGGTTGTGAGAAGGAACCTGGATGGTAGGGTTACTTTGATATGAAAGCCTGGATAGTAGGGCTGTGAGAAGGAACCTGGATAGTAGGGTTACTTCGATATGAAATTCTGGATAGTAGGGCTATGAGAAGGAACCTGGATAGTAGGGTTACTTCGATATGAAAGCCTGGATAATAGGGCTATGGGAAGGAACCTGGATGGTAGGGTTACTTCGATATGAAAGCCTGGATAGTAGGGTTGTGAGAAGGAACCTGGATAATAGGGTTACTTCGATATGAAAGCCTGGATAGTAGGGCTGTTAGAAGGAACCTGGATAATAGGGTTACTTCGACATAAAAGCCTGGATAGTATGGCTGTGAGAAGGAACCTGGATAATAGGGTTACTTCGATATGAAAGCCTGGATAGTAGGGCTATTTCGGAATGAGTTTTGGTAAGACCGCAAAGGGATCCTGGGTAAGGTTATTCTTGTCGCGCTGATGATTACTCTGTTTAGCTTCGAGTGTTGATTATGTACCTTCTGGAAATTGTTGATAATAACTGTCTTTCCTGAAAGAAATACATGGTTAGTTATGTATGATGCATGAGATGCATTGTGATGAGGTTCTCAAGATAACTGAGATTATGTTATATGTAATGTATGCACATGTCATGATGTATGAACATGAAATGCTGACTTAATAATCTGAGTTCTGGAAAATAAATCCCTGACTGCTGTTTGGAGAGTATGAGAAACGATATTCTTGACCGCTGTAAAAAACCATAGTTCCTCTACTTCTGTTGGGGATGTGAACAAAGATGACTGTGCTGGGGATTTTCCACTTGGCTGGCGAATATTCTGCCGGAAGAGACCCTGTCTGAGGATAACTCTGCGGGGGGATAACTCTGTTGGAGAGGAGATATTATGTTGATAGATCTGCTGTCTTGGAGAAATAACTCAGCTGGGGATGAATTTCCGTTGCTGGTGATAATGAATTTTGTTGGAGATTAAATTTCTGCTTGTGAGAGAAATAATCTCTGCTTGGGGAGAAATTTGCTGACTCGCTCGCGATTGTGAACCTTAGCTGGGGAGAGTTATGTCCTGTTTGGAAAGCTAACATCACTGTCTTTGGGTACTTTTCACTTTGTGGGTAGTGTATGTATCACTACTCATGTTCTCGAGCTGGCCTATCCCGGTACTTGATGGGAAGAATAACTGAAGGTTTGGGCACTTCTTGTTTGTCCCTGTTCTTGGAATTACGAGTAATCGTCTTTTATTTCTTATATAAATATTTATGAGCAACAATTATTTTCAAACGCATTTATAAAAAATGAATCATTGGACGTTCTTGCAAAACAAAACAGAAAAAGAAAAAAAATTTGAAATTTCTTGTAAAAATGAATTGTATTGATTTTTGAAGTTGGCCTGTAATAGGCATTTTGTACAAAGAGGCTGACGCTCTAGTAAGAGAACGCCGCCGAAAAAACAGTAATTACAATTTATGTAAAAGAAAGAAACAACTATGTGAAACAACCCCATTGGGTTCCAACTCTGCTATTGCCTTTATATCTTCAAGCGTCTCATCACTTTGCTATCTGGCCGAAGGTGGACTATATTGATTGACGCCATCTGAGCTTGATAGTTGATACCGAAGTCTAGTTACAAGATGATCCAATGAGACATAGTATTACGCTTTAATCCCTAATTTTTTCCTGGACCGCCCTTTCGGGTTTTCAGTCCATCGGGATACCCTTTTTTGCCCAAGTCGCCTTTTCAGGTTTTCGACTTGCCGGGTGTACAATTTTTTTTCATTTTCATCCCTAACTTTTGCCTGAACCCTTTTGGTTCGCCGGAAAGCCCTTATTTTTGCCTAGGCCAGTCAACCTAGCGGGTCCTTGATTATGCATAGTATTTTTTCACTATGTCTGCATTGACGGGGTGAGGAAGGTCGTCACCATCCATGGTGGTTAGAATCATAGCTCCTCCCAAGAAAATGTTCTTAACCACAAATGGCCCTTCGTATGTAGGGGTCCATTTTCCCCTGGGATCACCTTGCGATAGTATGATGTGTTTGATCACTAGATCCCCGACTTGATATTCTTGATGTATGACCTTCTTGTTAAAGGCCTTGATCATACGCTTTTGATACGTCTGACCATGACAGATAGCAGTAAGTCTCTTTTCATCGATTAGATTTAGCTGATCAAGCCGGGTTTGGACCCAGTCGTCTTTGTTCAAACCCACATCCTTCATAATTCTGAGAGAGGGTATCTGGACTTCGATGGGTAGGACTGCCTCCATGCCATACACCAAAGAGTAGGGTGTTTCCCCTATCGATGTCCATGCTGAGGTACAGTACCCATGAAGAGAAAATGGTAACATCTTGTGCCAGTCTTTGTATGTCACCATCATCTTCTGCACAATCTTTTTGATATTCTTGTTAGACGCTTCAACAACGCCATTCGTCTTTGGCCGGTAGGGAGAAGAGTTATGATGCTGAATCTTGAACTGTTTACAGATCTCGGTGATCGTCGTGTTATTGAGATTTGTACCATTGTCAATAATAATCCTCTCTGGTACACCATATCGACAGATCAGATTGTGTCGGATGAACCGCGCCACGACGTTCTTGGTTATTGTAGCAAAGGAAGCAGCCTCAACCCACTTCGTGAAATAATCAATAGCCACCAGAATGAAATAATGCCCGTTAGACGCAGTAGGTATGATCTCGCCAATCATGTCGATGCCCCACATTGCAAAGGGCCAAGGAGTTGTCAAGACATTCAGAGGGACTGGAGGCACATGCACTTTATCAGCATAGACTTGGCACTTATGGCAAGTTCGAGAGTGCTGATAACAATCAGCCTCCATAGTGAACCAGTAGTATCCTTCCCGTATGATTTTCTTCGCCATGGTATATCCACTGGAATAAGTTCCGAAGGTGCCTTCATGTAGATCTTCCATGATCCTTTCTACCTCTCTCTTGTATACACACCGCAGTAAGGTTGAATCATGGTTACGCTTATAGAGGATTCCATTACTGATGAAGAACTTCGCAGCGAACCTTCTCAGAAACTTCTTATCATCAACAGATGCCCCCTCGGGGTATTCTTGAGCCTTAAGATACCTCTTTACCTCATGAAACCAGGGTTTATCTACTGCCTCTTCAGTTTCAATGTCACAACAATGTGTGGGTTCGTCCAACCTCTCAATGGTAATCTGGAGAGCTTCATTGTCCCACCTGACTTTGAACATAGAAGACATGGTAGCTAGCACGTCCGCCAGCTGATTCTCCTCTATTGGGAAATGTTCAAAGGTTATCTCTTCGAAGTGTGGGAGCAATGTCAGTACATACTCTTTGTAAGGAATATGATTCGGGTGCTTCGTATCCCACTCGCCTTTGATCTGACTTATCACCAGAGCGAAATCTCCGAATACACTCAAGAAGTTAATCCTCAGGTCAATAGCAGCTCGAAGACCCATGATACATGCTTCATACTCCGCCATATTATTGGTGCAATTAAAACATAATTGGGCGGTGAATGGAGTATGACAGCCCCCAGGAGATATGATTACAGCACCAATGCCATTACCCAACGCGTTCGAGGCTCCATAAAAATACATAGACCATCGGGATCCCTCCTCGGGTCCTTCATCCGGTCCAGGCTCTTCACGATCGGTTACCAACATGATATTCTCATCCGGGAACTCGAAATTCATGGACTGGTAGTCATCCATGGTGTTGCACCCCAAAATTTATCCTCTTGATTTAGGCTTATGTTTCGTCATGTTTATGATATTGCATTGCATTCATACATTGTGATGGGATCAAAATACTTTGGTTATCAAGTCTTCCTCAAGCTTTGAAGATTGATTGCATTGACAAGTTGCTCAAGTAGAACCTTATCATCTAAACCTCTGGATCTTTCAAGCTCAAAAGTTATTGCATATCTGAAGATATTTTATCCATCTCTTTGGATCATCAGAGGATTGAAGTTTGTGATTGATTATAAGAGGAATCACTCTTTTGATTCACCAGTCAAAATTAGGGTTTTGTTTGATCAAGGCTATTGATCAATGTACAAGTCTTGATCTGGAAGCTACAACATCTCATTGGTATTTGAAAAGTCTTTGTACAAGAAATTGGCCAAGATATCCAGAGGATTTGAAGTTTTGAAGATGATTCATCAGTCTCCTAAGGTGTTAACCAAAAATAGGGTTTGGGATTTTATCAAGATTTCTTGAGAATTTTGAAGTGAAACTTTGTACATGGCCTCTATATATTTGGAAGATCATATGTTTGAAGTTTTGATCATCAATTTTGAAGGGAAGTGGATCAATTGATTCAAAGGGGCAAAATGGTCATTTTGGTCAAAATCAGTCAAAGTCAAGGTTGACCAAGTGAACTTTTGGACAAAAATAAATTCAAGGGTGTAATTTTCATATTTCAAGTCCATTTTGATCATTGGGTCAAAAAGATTGAGGTTTGGGTTGAAACTTGTTCATGAAGAAACCCTAAAAGTTTCTAATTTTGGAAAATGAGGACTTAATTTCAAAAATTCATATTTTATTCACCTTTGATCAAAAAAATGCAAATGAAATATGCTTGGAAAGATAAGAGGGTGATCTTTCATCTCCTTTTGATCTCATGTCCAAATTGGCAAAGAGTCAAGAGTTATGGTCTTTGGAAGTTCATGCCTCAAGTTAAAATTATAGGTCATTTTCCAAAATTAGTGAATTTCATGTGACATTTTGAGGAACTTAGTGGATTCAATTGCAAAAACTCATAAATAAGGGATTGTAGATCTTTTCAAGACCTTTCCAAAGAGGGCTCATTTGTGTCAAAATTAAAAAATATGAGCAAGTTATGTGCTTTGGAATTTTGAGGCATTTTATTGAATTTTGACCAAGCAAGCAAAATGCAATTTCTTGAGAACTTGAGTTTCAGCCATTCCTTTTGTTTCTAATCAAACCCATAACCAATTTGTAACATGCTGAGGCCCATTACACTCACCATTTCATGCCTCATATGGTATTGCACTTGTTTGATTGAGAAAATCACAAACTTGCCCGATTTTGCAAATTCATCAACCCTCCCTCATTTCAAGTAGTCATGACCTGGAACTTTGAGCATTTGTTTCTGACCTCATTTGTCTCATAAAACGCAAAGAAAATGAGAGCTTGCACGAGTGAAACGCAGGCTCCATGTGCAATCTCACTTTTTGCATAAACTACCAAACTTGCCCTCAAACGGCTTTGAGGACCAAATACCACTTCTATCCTCTTCCCCTCGTGCTATATAACAAGAATCAAGGCTCAGTTGTGAAGGAGGAGGCTCATAATCGCTACATTCCAAATCTGAAAATTTTCAAGTATCTCTGCAAATTGCTTCGAATCTCTCTTCTCCTTGGATCATTATTCAAAATTCTTGGTGGTTCAGCTTCAGTGAAGTAAGGAGATCAAGCTTGCACCATTGGACTGCTTCTGGAGTGAAGGAATCGAGTTTCCAGTTTTCACATCCATGTGAGTTTTCTTGAACTTTGATTTATGTGTTTCAGTTTGAATTGATGATGTAGATCATGTCCATTGAGTTGCTAGCTGGCCAATCACTAGGATTGATGTATATTTGAGCTTTGATTCAAGCAGAATGGATGAAATCGTGTTCCTGGTTTTGATGTTTGCGGTGAGTTTTTTCAGTTTTGTAGACTTGATTTCTTGATCCATGTTTGATCTCTGAGATTGATTCAAATTGCATAGTGTAGTATGATATGTTAGCTTTGATTTGCGCTTAATTTGATGAATTTTGGTTGAGAGGTGAGATAGAACGAAGGATCAGAACATGAGGTGTTGAATTTATTTCTGCACGTGTTTTGCCCTATGCTGGAGGTTGAAGACGAAGTGAGGTGGCACACTCTGATTGGTTTATTTGATGTTTTAATGCATTTCATATTATTTGATTTTAATTGATTTTCTTCTGATTTTATTTTTGTGATCAAAACATCTTCAAAAATCATGAAAAAAACTACCACAGGCTAATAATAATTTCTAGTATTTGTCATATTTTTTTTGGAATTTTTTTAAAATGTTTTGATTGGTTTAAAATTTCATAAGTTTAATTAATTGTTTGTTCAATGATTATTTTTATTTTAATATCTCTTTTGATCTAAAAATTCCACAAAAATTATCTTTGACTCATAAAATAATTTAGAAATTGATTCTGATTTTGGTTTAGCATTTTTTCTTTTTTTAATTAGAAATTTAATTTGAGAAGTTTATTTGAAATGTTTGCTTCATAATTTTTGTTTTAATATTTCCTTTAATTAACAAATCCTCAAAAAAATCATATAAGTTTGTTTTTAATCATAATGTCTGAATATAATTTTGTTTTGATCTTTTTGTGACTTTTGGCTAGAGTTTGCATTTTGCCATTAAATAATAGTTTAAATTGTTTAATTGATTGTTTGATTTTATTTCAATATTTATTTTAATTCAAAAATTCCACAAAAAATCATGGATGCTGGTTTTAAATTCTAATATTTGAATATAATTTTGGTTGGATATTTTTCTGACTTTTGATCGAAATTTTATTTTGAGATGTGAATTTTTGTTTAATTATTTAAAGGTCTGAATTTTGATTTTATTTTTGACTTTTCTTTAATTCTAAAAATTTGAAAAAATAAGTCCTCTGATCATTAGAGTTTTCTTTATTGTTGTATGATTTTAATTTTATTTTTTTAGAATTGGAACTTGATTAATCAATAATTGAGTTCATTTTCTAAATAATTAGGGTTTTGCTAATTCCCTTGTTTGTTTTGATTCCAAAAAGCAACTATCCTTGAGTTTCAATTGAATTTGGTTCTTGTTTAAGGTTCATAGATGGATTGAGGTCCTTAAAAAGATTTTTCTTGAATTAATTGATAAGTTTTGGTATTTTCCACAAAATATTTGGACAACTTGTCTAGTTTGGTGGTTTTTGCCAACTAGTCTTTGATGTTTGAAGTTTGATTGATCCTTTCCTCATCCATCCATGAACTTAAAACATGTTTGATGACTCTTATACATCTCAAGGATGCTAAGAAATTTTTTGTTTGAATTATGGAAGCCCTTTTTTATGTATTTTTAAAGTGAAGGTACCCAATTAATGTTGCATATCTTGTTGCAATTTGATTGATGGCCAATGAACTTGAGTGAGGCCTATAATTGGGCACCTAATGATCATGTTGGTTCTTTTTATCCACATAAACTTAAGTCATTTCACTTAATGCCCCATATTTGAATGATTGAACCTTTTGATGCATGTTTTATGACTTTTTGCTTTCTTGTTGATCTTCACTTTGAAACTTGTGTTTTTAATTTGAGTTTGAGGTCATTAGATGGCCAATGATAACATGAAGGGAAATGTCACTTCAATTATAGTCTCATGAAGACTTGAGAGTAATTGATCCCTATTACTTAAGTTAGTTCTAATCATGAATGGAGTTTGACTTCTCTCTTTTATCCTTGTTGAATTTGTGAGGTATTTTGAATGCACTTGTGCAACATGTTTTAGAATCAACACTTTAACCTTTTGGTCATGTCCTAGTCATGTTTTGGAAGCTTTACTTAAAATATTTGATTTTTACAAACTCTAATTTTGTCCTTGTTTGACTTTCTTCCATGGTTAGCTTGAAATCTAAGTCTTTGATCCATTGTGTGGGATTCCTCTTCTATTCTGCTTGTAAGCTATGATGAAGTAATTGAGTATGATTTAATTATGGTTGCTAGTGACCTTCATGGTCTTTGATTGTATTCTTCTAAAGCTCCCATGATCCTTGATTGATATTCAATTGTCAATTCAATATGGTGATAGAAAGGAGCAACATTCCTCTAACTTTTGACCAAATTGTGCATATGCCTATTTCTTTTTGTTTATCATATCTAATGTTTTGATAGTTTCTATCATGTTTTCTCACTTCTTTATGGTGTCATCAATCATCCCTTATGTGAGTCATCATTCTATTTATGGGAATACTAACTTGGTTGTTGAATGTGCGAGGTACTCTGAGAAAAGTTTTCCATTTTTGACTTGAGGCTACTGTGTTTCACTTTATTTGTGGAACACAATTTATTATATTGGTACTACTATTGTGCTTGGCATATTTGATAGTCTATGAAGGATATATGTATGTGATTATGAATGCTATACATTGCCCATGGGATCTGTTCATATCTGAAAATCTCAATACTTACACCCTGATGGCGTAATTTCTGACTTGATTTGTCTGCTGATGCCAGCTTGCTTGAATTTCTCTGGGTTTCTTTTATTCTTGTTCAGTTGCTACAGATAGTTATCCGTTTGGTATTGCACTATTTCCTTTCTTCTGTTTTCATTTTGTATAGTTCTATGTTGCATGATGGGACCTCTGTTGCTGATATATGTCAGGAGGCCCTCTGTTTTGTTTGATACGTGTGTTGTGTTTGTGTTTGTTCCTTTAGCTATTGATCGATGAGTCACTCAATTTAGAAATTTAGATCATGACTTCGCTCTCAGTGCATGTTCCCTATAGGATGTTTATTGTTTTTTTCTTCTTTAATTGTTGATCGATGAGTCACTCAATTTAGAAATTGAGATCACGACTTCGCTCTCAGTGCATGTTCCCTATAGGATGTTTATTGTTTTTTTCTTTAATTGTTGATCAATGAGTCACTCAATTTAGAAATTGAGATCATGACTTCGCTCTCATTGTCTGTTCCCTATAGGATAAGTTTTTTTAAGCTTCCTTTGACATGTTAATTAAGGTAGGAATCCATGTATGCTAGCATAGGGTAGGAGTTTCCTTTATCCTCAACCTTAGGGTCAATCATTGTATGATAACACTAGGGATAGTGCTAGGCTAGTTTCCCTTAGTTGTTTTTTCCTTCCTTTGCATTTTTCATCTTAAAACAAAAATTATTTTCTTGGCAAATCATAAAACACCTCTAATAAACTCAAACCCTTCTTCAAGGTAAAAGATACAAATCAATCTTATTTGTTTGTGCGCCTCTTGGCTTTGTTTTTAAACCTGGTTTATTGATGTTTCGCCATCTTTGCCATGATACCTTGTTATCTTTTAGCCGATGTTTCGCCATCGCACATTTGTTTGAAGCCGATGTTTTGCCATCACACATGTTTTTTATCCTACTTTGATTCTGAATATCATTGTTAGATGTGATGTTTTGTCATCCGGTTTATTGATGTTTCGCCATCTAAGCCATGATACCTTGTTATCTTTTAACCTATGTTTCGCCATTGCACATTTGTTTGAAGTCGATGTTTCGCCATCGCACATGTTTGTTATCCTACTTTGATTCTCAATGTCATTGTTAGGTGTGATGTTTTATCATTTGATGTTTCGCCATCTTTGCCATGATACCTTGTTATCTTTTAGCCCATCTTTCGCCATCGCACATGTTTGTTATCCTACCTTGATTCTCAATGTCATTGTTAGGTGTGATGTTTTATCATTTGGTGTTTCGCCATCTTTTGACATGTTACTTTGTTATTATTTAGTCGATGTTTTACCATCTCATTTGTTTGTTGTTTTATTTGATGTTTTGCCATCTTGACTGTTTTTGTTGTCTTAACTAAAAAACACAAACCAACCAGAATATGAGTCGAACTACAACTGCTCTGATTCCTTAAAAGGGATACGTAGGCCTTGGGGTAGGGCCCAACCGAGCACATCTTTTATTTACCCTACATTGTTTTATTTATTTCTCGCATGCATTCCCTTTTTAACTTTAAGCCATAGACATAGGTTTTGACCACACCCATTAGATTAGACAACAAGAGTAGATACCATAGAGTACTACGGGTGCGTGGGGTGCTAATACCTTCCCCTCGCATAACAGACTCCCTTACCCGATCTCTCGGTCGAAAGGCCGTGATTTCTCCCTTTTCAGGTTTTCTCGATGTTTACCTTTCCCTTTTGGCGGGATAAAAGACGTTCAGTGGCGACTTCATTGATGTTTCATTAAGAGATGATGGTTCGACCAGGTCATTTCAGCTGGCGACTTCACTGGAGACATATTGACCTCTTGCTGGTCAATCCCGGAGTCGATCCTAGCTCTTGTTTGTTTTCTTTTTGGGTGATTATTTTACCACTTTGCATATTTATCTGTTTTCATTGCATCCTAGGTGCGCTTTACTTTTTGCATACTAGATTTGGCTGGACTGTTTGGATTCTGGTTTTCTTGGTGGGTGGGTTGTCCCATGAGGTAAAAGGCCTCATACCCAGGCTATGAGTGAATTCCATAGGAACTAGGAATAGAGTGGCCATGGCAGCTATGAGGCGGATGCTTTGTAGACCTGACCATGAGACCCATGACTTCAGAGGTAGTTCAAATAGGTGTTATCGTATGATGATACCGACAGTCGAGCTCTTGTACTCTGATTTGGCTTTTAACCTTACCTTGACCTAGACTACACCCGTGAGAGGTGCGGGAAAACTTTTCTTACAGGTACATGTACTGTTGGTGACTTTGTGTTGCGAAGGTGACTCAGGTTCCCATGATAGTTTTGAAGCTTTGGGATTTTATTTTGATCTTGAGTGGTGTTATTCTGTAATGGTCCAGCCATTATCCAGTGTGAAACTTTGATCCTGTCATGTTGCATCATAGCATATTTATTTCTAAAAAAAATGATGTATAAAAAATAAATAGCATGCGCACGTCATCTTCCAGGGACATTCCAGAGTCTTCTTTCCATCTGAAATGGCTGGCCTCCCGTCAGATGAGTTTGATTCAGTTCGTGTTAAAGAGCCCAACAGGCACACAGTCGCTTATCAAATTCCTACTATTGATGTGTCCGAATTGAAGAGGTTGAGTTCTTATCTGAAGAATGATGTTCTGGATAATTTCAACAAAAATTATGGCAATTTGTTACTAATCCTTAACACTCCAGTTGACCCAATGGCTTTGATCACCCTCTTCCAGTTCTATGACAAGGAATTACGGTATTTTACTTTTCAAGATTATCAACTGGTTCCCACACTAGAAGAATACACTTACCTACTTAATATCAAGTTGTCCGATGAAGTTCCTTTTGTCCAAGTGCCGAAGAAGCTGAAGTTCGAAGTTATTGCTGAAATTCTTCATTTGAGTTGGAAAGAGGTGAAAGACAATTGGAAATCAAGTGAGGGTACTACAGAGTTTTATTTGGATTTCTTAGTGAAGAAAGATGAAGACTTGGAAAAGAAAGGGAATTGGAGTGACTTCATCCTTCTGTTTGCTCTCATGATATACGGGATCATCCTCTTTCCTCACAAGAGAAATTTTATGGATTTGACGGCTATTTGTGTTTTTAGAAATAAGAACCTGGTACCGACACTCTTGGCAGATACTCTTTACACCATTCATTTCAGGCATGGAAAAGGAGGTAATGTAAGTTTATGTCATTCGATGTTGTATCAATGGTTTAAGTTGCACCTACTGGTAAGTGGCCCTTTCGTGGATACCAGACATTCTCTTCGATGGTCATCAAGACTTGTCAACCTTACTTCATTTGATATCTGGTGGAATTATGACATGGGGGAAGTACGAAGTATTATCACTAGCTGCAGAGATTTCCCTAATGTTCCCCTCATAGGAACTAAGGGGTGTATCAACTATAATCCTGTGCTTGCTTATCATCAATTGGGATATGCAATGGATGGACCACCAACAGTTGAGGAGGTGTCTGAATCAGTGTATTTTGTTAGAGGAAGTGATCCTGTGATGTTGAAAAGAGTGACAAGTGCTTGGAAGGGAATTCACAAGAAGGATAGAACTACTTTGGGCAAGAAGGTTCCTATTGCTAGGGTTCCTTACTTGGATTGGATTAGAGACATGGTTAATATTTTACGGTTACCATTTGCAAGGTCGGCTCCTATATGTGAGCAACCTCCTACTGTTCTGAGTAACACGGTGCCTACCGAGGTGTTCACCCAGGTTCATGTTGAGAACATTCAACTTCGTGCAAAAGACCGTGAGGCAAGGATGAAACTTTATTGGGTAGATCAAGAAAGGGCCGACTTAGCTCGCAAACTCAAAGAAGCTCAAGGGGAAACTTCTGATGCAACCAGTTTTAGGAAGAGGTCTCATGCTGAAGTGGAAGAAGAGTTGAGTAAGACCCAGCAAGAGTGCCATAAGCTTTAGGCATCTGAGAATAGCTACAGGAAGAAGATTCAAAACTTGGAGAAACAACTCAAAGACAAAGATGCTCAGCTTAAGAAGGAAGTAGCCTAGAGGCGTGTCGTAGAGGATCGGTTTCAAGAAAGTGAAGTAGTCGCATCACAACTTTTGAAGGAGAAAGCCAGGCTTGAAGAGTATTGTCAACACATTGAAGCGTGTCTTATTCCAGAGATTTAGTTTTTGTTACTTACCTTTGGTGTATTTGGTAACCCCCAGGATTGTTGGAAGGGACCATTTGTTTGTTTTTATTATTCAGTTTTTTGTTAAGTTTACTTTGAAACACGTGTTTAGTTGTTTATCGTTACACTCTTAAATGTCCGAAGTCACTCGAACATCGTTTCTTTTATTTGTAATAATTGAAGTGTTTGTCTTATTGTCTTTTTTTTTCTTCTTTGATTGTATGCTTGATTAGTGGTTGCGCACCGTGACTGATGAATAAAAGGACTCTTGAATACCGGGAAATGACAAACATATCATGCACATCATGCATTTCATAACATTATAGGTTATCTCAAGATGGTATTCTTATTCTTCTGCTTTTCTTATTTAGAATTCAAGACGACTACTCATCGGTATTCCACCAGAAACAATTTGCCAAGACAGATGGAACAAGTTCAAGATGAACTCGCTAAAATAAGGGCCCAGATGGCTACTCAGATGACCAAATTCATGGAGGTCATAACCAATGTGAATCGCCGGCAGGAGGAACTGGCTGCCATTGTCAACAACCAGCGCCACTATCCAGGGGATGGGGGAAATCAAGGGCTCTATCAGGACATTTATGTAGGATTGAGGGATGTGCAAGATCAGGCTGTTGGAAATTTTCACGGGATGCCCGGAAACCCTTTTGTGCGCAACGTAGGGCAGTTTCCCCCGTCTCTGGGACCTCTTCTTGTGGGGAACAGAAGAGATAACCAGGGCAGTGTAAGGGGCTATCAGGAGCAGGATTATGACTTTGACCAGGATGAAGATCAGTTTTCTGTTTGGCGTTCAGAGCCGGAAGTTCAAGTTGAGGATAGGAAGTATCAGTTGTTGGAAGAACGTTTGAAGGCTGTGGAAGGGCAAGGAGCCCTTGGTATGGATGCTAATGATCTTGGGTTGGTGTATGGGGTGAAAGTTCCTCCAAAGTTCAAGCCTCATGTATTTGAAAAGTACAACGGAACGTCATGTCCTGTTACTCATGCAACTGCTTATTTCCGAAAGATGTCAGTGCATACTGAGGATCAGGGGCTCCTGATTCACTTTTTCTAGGATAGCCTATCTGGGGCATCCCTGGAGTGGTACATGAAGTTGGAGAAAACCCATATTCGTTGCTGGAATGATCTTGCTCGGGCTTTTGTCAAACATTATCAGTACAATATGGATATGGCGCCTAATCGCACTCAATTACAGAATTTGTCACAGGGACCAAGAGAATCTTTCAAGGAATACGCTCAGAGGTGGCGTGAGTTGGCTGCGAGGGTTCAACCTCCACTCATGGAGAGAGAACTCATTGATATGTTTATGAGTACCCTGCAAGGGCCATTCTATGAGCACATGATAGGAAGTACTTCGGCAGGATTTGCAAACTTGGTTATGGCTGGTGAAAGAATTGAGGTAGGTTTGAAATTGGGGAAAATTCAGATTGGAGGTTCTAGTGGCTCATCAGGGGGCAGTAAGAAACCATTCAACACTTAACCTAAGAAAAAGGAAGGCGACGCAAGTGCGGTTTACTCTCATAGAGGAAGAGGAGAGGATCGTCAGCACCAACAAATCAATGCTGTTTCTATTCCTGTTAATATTCTGCCGCAGCAGAGACCGAATACAGTGCCTCAACAACAAAGACAGCAAGATGCTCCCCGTCAGTATAATAATCAACAGTAGAGACAGTTGAGAAAATTCTATCCCTTGCCGGTATCTCTTACTGAAGCACTCCACCATTTGCTCGATTTGAAGTTGATCGGTTTGAGAAATATGCCACCCCCCGCAAGACTTCCTCCTAATTATAATGCTAACGCAAGATGTGAATTCCATTCAGGCGGAGGTTGTCATTCTACTGACAATTGCTTTGCATTGAAGTGCAAAATACAATACTTGTTGGATGCTAAGGCAATTGAGTTTACTCCAGTGACTGGTCCAAATGTTACTCAGAACCCAATGCCTAGGCATGGAGGGGGTGTTGTTAATATGATTGATGATAATGGCGAGGTGTTGAATTTAATCATGAATGTGGAAAAAGTAACTACTCCATTGTGGTATGTTAAGAGGTATTTGCTTGACAATTCTATTTTTTCGGGTTATACTTCAGAGTGTGCCAAGTGTAGAGAGCAACCAAAGGGCTGTGATGATTTAAAAGCAGGTATCCAGTTGATGATAAAGGAGGGTTCCCTGCAGTTTGATAGAAAACCGAGCTACCATAAGGTTACCGAAGAAGATGTTGCCGTGGTATCTATTTGTTGTACCCCAAAATTTGCCCTCCCATATTCTTCAAAGATTTGCCAAGATCAAGGTTCAAAATCTCTCAAGGGTTGCACAGTCCAATTGCCTCCTAATAGTCAAAAATTAGGGTTTTGGTTCTGGCAAAGAAATTGAAGTTTCCAAGGGTCCAAACAAGTCCCACATGCCTACATACATTGTCAAGCATCCATATGCCAAGTTTCAAGACTCACAGCATCAAAATGCACAGTCAAAAACCCTAAATGCTTCATAGTCAACTGCAGGGGCAAAATGGTCATTTGACAGTCAAAAGTCAAATTTTTTGGTCAACATCTTATTTTGAAGCCACAAACATCATTTGATCAATTCTTGATCATGATTCTCAAGGCATGGCTCAAAAAGTCTCAAGATGCAAAAGTTTCTATTTTTGAACAGCTAAAAAAGTCAACTGCAAATTGACCAGGGCATAACTTCCACATGGTTTATCAGAAAAATCCCATCCAAAGCTCATTTTGAAGAGAATGACATTTCCTACAACTCATCTTCACACTTCAAGTCCAAGAAATGCTCTCACAAAAAGTTATCAATCTTAACATTATAGGTCATTTTCAAAAGTCAACAAAAAGGCACTTTAAGTCAAAGACCATAACTTTAGATTGGTAAATCAAAATGACATGGGACCAAAGGAATTGGTTATAGGACTTCAAGACCTTTCCAAAATGTCCAAGAACATGATCAAAGCTTAAAAATTGAGCAAGATATTCCTTATGGAAGTTGGGAAAGTTTTGGGAATTTTGAAAAGTCAACTTTGCTTCAAATGCCTCAAAATTGCTAATGGGCCTCAATTTCTTCCATGAATCATTATCCAAAGGCTATGCACGACCCATTAAGCTAAAAGGGAGTTATTTTCTTATTTTTAATTAATTAATTGAATTTTTAATCTTATTAATTCATTTAATTAAAATTAATTATGAGAAAAATACTAAACCATGTTTTTCAAATCTTTTTGTGCAGCCAATTCACTCTTTATGAATCAAATATTTCGTGCATCACTCAAAAGGAAATATTATATGCAATTGGCAATAGTTTCATGGAAAAAAGATTGAAATTGATCTCATTGAAAATCAAATCTCCAAATCATCAATGCATGGATTATGGGCTGCTTTTTCTAACCTAATTCTATTCAGTTACATATACAAAGCTAACCTAATGCCATAGACACAAGAAGCTGCGCAGAAGAGGAAGAACAACATTGCAACTTTTGACAAAAAATTGGAAACTGAAAACCTAGCTACTGCATATTTGAAAGCCAAAAAGCTATTCCAATACACTCCTGGTACTACTAGGAAGCTTTTGCAATCGAAACCAAGTCTCCACGCACAAGGAATTGGTAGAACATAATTGCTTTTCTTTCAAAATTATCCATAATCGTGTTTTAATTTCCAGGCATTGTTCATGCATTTTAACTGTTGATTTATACTAACCATGACATTCTGAAGCTAATGGTGTTACTCAATTGAAGAATAGCTGTATAAATAGGAATTTACCATGGACGTGTTCTAGGGTTTCAGAAGTTTGAAATTAGGGTTTCCTTCATGCGGAAAAATTAGGTCTTAAAACCTATGCCAATGGAATCAGGACATCCAGACGAAGCCAATACACCCCTCGCGCCCTTTTTATTTTTGACTATCGTCTAATCTCTATTATTGCAGGTCTGGTTTAGTGGGGGTTTAAAACCCCCGCTATTTGGTGTTATTTACAGGGAAAAAGGAAGAAGACGCTGAGTTGTTGGAACATGGTTGATCCGTTTGAATACTGGCGCGTTTTTTTGGTTACTACAACATAATATTGTTTTTCCATTATATTGATCACATTCCACAAAACTAACAAAGAAACGTGTTGGTTCATATGGTTGTTGAGTTGTCATGCAGGCACTGGGACCTGGGTTCGATTCCCAGGTCCCCCCCATAATCTCAATAATTTTTGTCAAAACGTGTTCCAGCGCAGCATGCCATCAAAAGACCACCATACAACCCCACCTTCTAGCTTGCCGCGCGCCCAGGAAGTCTCATCTAAAGGTCAGAATGTGGAGGTCCACCATGCACGCTGGTCAATCATTCCACACACGCACTAGAAAGTCAAAAGAGGCCTCATTCTATTGGGCCAAACTGCTTCCAAATACACCTCTAAATTGGGTCAGACACCCCCATGGTTTGCATATTTTTATTCTTTATTTTAATTTTCCTTTTTATTCTTTTATTTGTTTTATTGTTTTATTTAATTCACAAAAATAATTTTCATAACACAAAAATCAGAAATCAAAAAAATAAAATATGTTTATTTAATATTTAGTTCATTAGTATTTTTGTAAATAAATTTTTAATAATCAATTTAGGTTAATTTAGGTTAAAATTTTAATGTTTTTTCTTAAATAACTAAAATATGTAGAAATTAGGTTTTTAGCATTTTATTCTTTTTCTCAATAAATAAATTCTTCCTCATTATCATTATTAGTAATTATTAATTATTTTGTAAATAAACATGTAATTAATTAATTAGTATAAATTAGGTTAAAACTTTAATCTTTTTCTTTAAATAATTAAAATATTTAGAATTAGGGTTTCTTTCAATTTTGACTTTCTTTATTTCATAAATACCAAAAAACCCAAAAAATAACTTCTTTTCTTTATTAAATAATTAATTAATTTTTAATTTCATTTAATTTCTTTAAAGGGTCCAACGCCCTCGAATTCTCGATTCTAATTTCTTTTTGCACGTTTGTTCTTATGTTTCCTTTTTAAATATTATGTAATTGCTCAAGCCTTGTAATAGTAATTAGGAAATTTATTTACTTTTCGCATTTTATTAAAAACGGGTCTTTGTTAATTTGGCGATGTATAGACCCGCGCCTTGTAATAGCGTAGGACTTTATTTTACGTACTTTAATTTCCGCACTCCTTAACTGCTAAACTTTGCATGAAAGAATGAATGGCCCAAATAAAATCAAAGCGTAGCTCACCCAATGCATGATCAAGATAAAACATAACTGAAAACAATACACAAATTCACACACCACTCTTAGGGTACGCCTCACTGTTGCCTTGCCCCTCGAAACGTGGTCGTCGAGTATAGGACGTTTCAGTAAGTCCTTATGTCCATGAACATGGCATAAGGGTAGCTTCTAAGGTGTCCTACTGTTGCTCTGGTGACCACACTGTCCCTAAAAACGAATTGACCCGAACACCTCCAACGGTGGTGCTACCTACCTCTCAATGGTGGGATGGCACTACCTTAAGGACATTTACACAGCCTAATTCCTTAGGGTAGGTAGATGACTCGTAGATACTTGCTCTATTCAAAACAAAGAAAACTCTTTTCACACCGACACTTTCAAAAAGCTTTCAAAACAATTTTTCAAACACTCTTAAGGACTGATACAAGAGTCGATCTGAAATCTTTAAACGAAACTTTTTCAAACCCACTCACAATTGAAAAGCAAACACTTTTGAAAACACAAATGAGCAAGTATCTAAGAGCCCATGGATAACCATGGATAGAAAGGGTGCTAACACCTTCCCTTTCTATAAATCTACCTCTCGAACCGAGAAATTATCTCATAAGGAATTTTGCTGTGCTTTTGTCCTGTCCATATTGGAGAAAATAAAAGACGGTGGCGACTCTTGCTTCCGCGACATTTCACGAACCAGCGTTAAACAGTCAGTTCCAGATCCACCGATCACAGAACTGGCGACTCTGCTGGGGAATATATTTTAAAGTGAGGTGTACCTTAGGACTAAGATCACTTGTGTTTTCAATTGCTTTGACTTGTTTGCTTTATTATTGTGGGACTGTCTTGGGAGTTCTATAGATCCTAACCCGGATCTGGGGATACCCTGTTAGGTAGCATAAGCTGTGAGGGACCTGTCCGGCGTAGACCGACATGGGTGAAGTAGTGGCTACGTTGGTGTGGCACCTTGGTCTGTACCGATATCCCTTGTGTTGCAACGAGGAGAATATGGGTCTTCTGAGTAGTCATTAAGCACCAACCGACCTTAGAACCTTAAATGACCCAACTTGGCCAATGGAACAGTAGCAGTATGCTACACCCATTGAGGCTAAACTCTCGTGATGGTTCTGGCCGCAAGAAAAGATTGCGATGCTGGAGTTATGACCGATTGAGGGTAGTCAGTGATATTGGGATCCTCTAGAACCCGGTTACTTCTGATAGGACAGGTTGAGCCCACCAACTTCAAGAGGGTAATACCTAGACCCCCATGCTGGCCTAAACTCTAAGGGCTGTGGTGTGACTTGTGTGCCTTCAAACTTGACTGCTTGCATGCTTGTTATCTGACACTTGAGTTCCTTGCATGTTTTGTTTACAGTCCTTAATCTGGACTCATTACAGGGCCTACTTACATCACTCCACGCATAGCATGCCATCATACCATTGCATACATCCTGCATAAGGACTAATCCATTTCAAGGATCTCAAGGGCTTGTGATGCAGGTCATGCTGAACCAATTATCCAGTAAGGGGCAAAGAGGATTTATTTTCCTCTAGCCAAGGTTGTCAGGGGCTATGACCCACTGGATATGGTGAGCCTTTTGACCCTTGAAGAAGGACTCTCAACAACATGAAGTTCCTTCAATCAAGTCACCGGATTCCAATTCTAACAATTTTCTTGTCTACCCCGCGAGATCCTTGAAAACATTGCATGCATACATACATATCATTGCATTACAGGTACCCTTGTTACAGGTCACTTACCATCTTCACTGTTTATTTCAGCAATGGCTTTCCAACAATACAACCAGGACCTTCATGCTCAAGAGACTCGGTTCGGGGAAATCCTCCTGAATCTATCCAAGGGGCAGGAAGAGCTGAGAACACTTCTCATGGGGACTTTGGTCAGGAACAGTGCCGAGGATGATAAGGACGAACGGCTGAAACATCTGCAAGCTGAGGTGGATGCAATGAGAGCCCAGATGCGGGGGCAGGTGACTATCATTCAAGACTTAGCTCAAAGACAAGAGGAGCTCGGGGTTCTCGTCAACCAACTGCTTCGGGGTAACCAACTGGGGCAAACATCTAAGAGTGAAGAGCCAATCATCATTCAACCACCTTTGAGACAAGAAGATAAGGGGAGAGCTCCTCAAATGGCTTCAGTGTCACAAATTCAGCATCAACCTCACCAGCTTCAGCCAGACAAGCCCAAAAGGCAATTCACCAAGCTCAACGTGTCGCTGCCTCAAGCTTTACAACAACTGCTGAGGTTGAATTTGGTAACTCTAAGGGATCCTCCTAGGAATCCCAACAGGACACCTTCAAGGTATAACCCCAACGCCCGCTGCGCTTATCATTCTGACAGCCCGAGGCATGCTACAAATGATTGTTGGACCTTGAAGAACAAGATCCAAGACCTGATTGATGAAGGAGCTGTGGAATTCACCCAAGATGGCCAGGCTGAGTGCTTCTATCATCCCTACAGGATTCACCAGTTGAAGTAACAAGCCCTGAGATGGAAAGACTTTTGTTCATTAGGATTCTCAAGTTGTAATTTTCTTTTGTTCAAACATTTACTCATATCAAACGTTGTTATTTCATTAATGCATTGCACATGTCTGTTTTGAATCAATATATTCGCATTCGCTATAATCAAACTGTTTAATATTTTTGTGATCATCAACTCTCAATTAATAATTCTAAGCCTCTTGAGGGAGGATGACGAAAACGATACCACGATCTTTACAGTATGCTTTTGAACAGACCCCACTGGTGAAGTACAAGCATTGTTTCAAATCCCTAAACACTGGAGTTATAAGGAAGATAATCCCTCGTCAACCCCTCTGAGCCAAAGAAGTTGGAGTTTTTCTTTTCAAAAATTAAAACCCTTAATCATAACCTGGGGCAGGGTAGTTCTCTCAGTTGATCCAAGTGCATAACAAATGGCACCAAAGAGGTCCTTACAAAACAAAAAGACAGTGATGGTTCCGAATAATCATAGAGACAGGCAGTCACTGTCTCTTAGAAATAAAAGCCCAATAAGTCAAAACCTATGAAGGAGACTTACAAAACTGGGGCATCCCGCTGACTGTAATCATAAAAGAAACAGTTCAGGCAAAATTTAGGGATAGCAAAATCAAAAAGAAAGAGGTCATACAAACCCTCAACAAAAACAAAAAATGACTGCCTATTCAGAATAAATCATCAATATCTGAACCATCATTGGAACATCAAGCAAAGACTCAAACAAGGTCTAACGCACGATCAACTGAGCTTAGGTTTGAAGAACATCACGAAGAACGGGTGGGTACAAATAATTTGAGCCTTTATCCTTTGTTTCTTAAACCGTGAACCAGGCCACGTTATAACCCTTAAAAAGTCCTAGCTGAAGCATGGGTTAGTTCGAAAGCGTACTGTTACGAAAGGTATCCTGACTCCTTAAGGCTTGCAGTAAAACAACGAGTTGACATCACAGTTTACAAAAATTCATTTGTTTTTTTTATGGAAAAAATGCATTTTCAAAAAAAAAAAAAACTTCAAGACAGACATAAGCTTTGCATTTTTGATATAACATTGTTTGCATATGACTATTTTTTTGAACAGCAGGGAAATTCGCACGATGAATACCTAGTGAACAAAAGCACTTCCAATCAAGGGGAAGACATGATCATTGTCCATCATCTAGGGCAGTCCAGTCAAGATTCAAGGAATCTCTCAAAAGGCCAACCAGCTTGGGGCAACTCTCCATCTGAGACACTTGGGGCATTGGACAGGAATTCCAGCAACAAATCTTGCACGATCAGACATCTTCTGGTAACATGGCAACACAAGCAGCCAGGGGCACCTCCCTGCATTCTAAGAGCGTGGACATAGTCGAAAAAATACTACGCACAATAAAAGACCCGCTAGGTTGACATACCTAGGCAAAAATTAGGGCTTCCTGGCGAACCAAAAGGGTTCGGGCAAAATAAGGGATGAAAATGAAAAATTTGTACACCCGGCAAGTCGAAAACCTGAAAAGGCGGCTTGGGCAAAAATGGGTATCCCGGTGGACTGAAAACCTGAAAGGGCGGTCCAGGCAAAAGTTAGGGATCAAAAGCGTACGACTATGTCCTGGCATCTCGTCACTTGCCTATCAGAAGAAGGTTTGTCAAACGACAGTTATCAAGACCCCACATGTATCTTCTCCCACATTAGAAACAGGGGAAATAATGAGTCGTCTAAGCGATCTAATTGCTCTGTCCACCAAGGTACCAAGGTAAGTTCAGCTGAAGAACGTAACCAAGATATCTTAAAACCCCAGAGAGTGAGCCAGCAAGTCAATACACTCTCCCCAAGCAGAGTTATCCTGTCAGCCTTAAGGAAGTTGGGTATCCTCCAGCAGATCTCAACATTCCTCAGCGGAGTATTCAAATATTCCTAACAAGCATCCCCGGCAGTCTTGATTTAAGATTGTTCCCCGGCGGTATACCAGACATTTAGTGGAGCAACTTCCCCAATATATCTCAAAGATTTCCCCAGGAGAGTCCAGTCTGAAGATTTCCCCAGGAAAGCTGAATCATCTCCCCAGCAGGAAGCTCATCCCTAGTAGATTCTGGAAGCTTCCCCCCTGCAGAGCACGAACGCATCTCCCGGCTTTCTTCAAAGGTTATTTCCCTACCAGGATATAACTGGGTTATCCTCAGCCAAAAGCCACAGAAAGATCGTCCTCGGCGAAGTCTTCTTATCCCCAGCGGAGTCTATTAAAACATCCAACATAACAACGGTATCCCCATCGAAGTTATCATCAACATCTCAACAGAGTACCTCTCTTCCCACAGAGTATTGTTCCCCAGCAAGGTCGCTAGAGTAATTTCCCCCCACAGAGTAATCTCCAAGTTTATTCCCCAACGGAGTCATCTTCTCCTACCGGCATTCTTGCAACCATCACTCCCCAGTGGAAACAGCGAAATGCTATTCACATCAGCCCAGGATTTAACTTCCCGGCATCCGTCAAGGATTTATTTTCCTAAGACGAAAACATACATTCATAAACATCACATCTTCATGCACTATAGCATGCATATACGCATCATAAACATACAATCTCACTTATTTTGAGAACATCGCGCATGTCATACATCATGACATTGCACGCAACTAACGTTTTGTCTTTTCAGGATAAAGGTTAATACAAAGATAATTACTCTCAACGGTCGCAACTAAAGATCCGATTCTTGTATCTCGCCAGGGTGTATTTGTTGACGATCGATTCCAGACCCGATTCCTGTATCCTGCCAGGGTGCGTCTGAAGAGTTTGAGGATCCGATTCCTGTATCTTGCCAGGGTGTATCTGTTGACGACTAACATTACCAGACCTGATTCCTGTATCTTGCCAGGGTGCGTCTGAAGAGTTTGAGGATCCGATTCTTGTATCTTGCCAGGGTGTATCTGTTGACGACTAGCATTACCAGACCCGATTCCTGTATCTTGCCAGGGTGCGTCTGAAGAGTTTGAGGATCTGATTCCTGTATCTTGCCAGGGTGTATCCTTTGACGACTAACAGTACCAGACCCGATTCCTGTATCTTGCCAGGGTGCGTCTAAAGAGTTTGAGGATCCGATTCCTGTATCTTGCCAGGGTGTATCCTTTGACGACTAACAGTACCAGACCCGATTCCTGTATCTTGCCAGGGTGCGTCTGAAGAGTTTGAGGATCCGATTCCTGTATCTTGCCAGGGTGTATCTGTTGACGACTAGCATTACCAGACCCGATTCCTGTATCTTGCCAGGGTGCGTCTGAAGAGTTTGAGGATTCGATTCCTGTATCTTGCCAGGGTGTATCTGTTGACGACTAATATTACCAGACCTGATTCCTGTATCTTGCTAGGGTGCGTCTGAAGAGTTTGAGGATCCGATTCCTGTATCTTGTCAGGGTGTATCTGTTGACGACTAGCATTACCAGACCCGATTCCTGTATCTTGCCAGGGTGCGTCTGAAGAGTTTGAGGATCCGATTCCTGTATCTTGCTAGGGTGTATCTGTTGATGACTAGCATTCCCAGACCTGATTCCTGTATCTTGCCAAGGTGCGTCTAAAGAGTTTGAGGATCCGATTCCTGTATCTTGCCAGGGTGTATCTGTTGACGACTAATATTACCAGACCCGATTCCTGTATCTTGCCAGGGTGCGTATGAAGAGTTCGAAGATCCGATTCTTGTATCTTTCCAGGGTGTATCTGTTGACGACTAACATTACCTGACTCGATTCCTGTATCTCGCCAGGGCACATCTGAAGAGTTCGAAGATCCGATTCCTGTATCTTACCAGGGTGTATCTGTTGACGACTATATTCTCCAGACTCGATTCCTGTATCTCGCCAGGGCACGTCTGAAGAGTTTAAAGATCTGATTCCTGTATCCAGCCAGGGCACATCTACCTAAAGGGTTTGAAGATCAACTCCTGTAACAGGCCAGGTATTTACTTTCTTTCTCAGGTACGCAAGTTCTCGCTAAGGAATCTCTTACGCGATCGACAACCTCCCGATGGCATCTATAAGCCCATCTCTCCCATTCATCAGTCTCCAAATGGCATTTGTAAGCCCATTCCCACCATCATACTGCTGACACTCGGCTATGTGAGTGCAAATTTCTGGGCACTCTAGTGTTCAATCATCTTCCACCTTCGGATTACGAAAGGCACGCCAACCAATCTACATCCTCAGGCCTAAGAAGATTGAACAGGGGCAACTGTTGTACCCCAAAATTTGCCCTCCCATATTCTTCAAAGATTTTCCAAGATCAAGGTTCAAAATCTCTCAAGGGTTGCACAGTCCAATTGCCTCCTAATAGTCAAAAATTAGGGTTTTGGTTCTGGAAAAGAAATTGAAGTTTTCAAGGGTCCAAACAAGTCCCACATGCCTACATACATTGTCAAGCATCCATATGCCAAGTTTCAAGACTCACAGCATCAAAATGCACAGTCAAAAACCCTAAATGCTTCACAGTCAATTGCAGGGGCAAAATGGTCATTTGACAGTCAAAAGTCAAAATTTTTGGTCAACATCTTATTTTGAAGCCACAAACATCATTTGATCAATTCTTGATCATGATTCTCAAGGCATGGCTCAAAAAGTCTCAAGATGCAAAAGTTTCTATTTTGAACAGCTGAAAAAGTCAACTTCAAATTGACCAGGGCATAACTTCCACATGGTTTATCAGAAAAATCCCATCCAAAGCTAATTTTGAAGAGAATGACATTTCCTACAACTCATCTTCATACTTCAAGTCCAATAAATGCTCTCACAAAAAGTTATCAATCTCAACATTATAGGTCATTTTCAAAAGTCAACAAAAAGGCACTTTAAGTCAAAGACCATAACTTGAGATTGGTAAATCAAAATGACATGGGACCAAAGGAATTGGTTAGAGGACTTCAAGACCTTTCCAAAATGTCCAAGAACATGATCAAAGCTTAAAAATTGAGCAAGATATTCCTTATGGAAGTTGGGAAAGTTTTGGGAATTTTGAAAAGTCAACTTTGCTTCAAATGCCTCAAAATTGCTAATGGGCCTCAATTTCTTCCATGAATCATTATCCAAAGGCTATGCACGACCCATTAAGCTAAAAGGGAGTTATTTTCTTATTTTTAATTAATTAATTGAATTTTTAATCTTATTAATTCATTTAATTAAAATTAATTATGAGAAAAATACTAAACCATGTTTTTCAAATCTTTTTGTGCAGCCAATTCACTCTTTATGAATCAAATATTTCGTGCATCACTCAAAAGGAAAGATTCTATGCAATTGGCAATAGTTTCATGGCAAAAAGATTGAAATTGATCTCATTGAAAATCAAATCTCCAAATCATCAATGCATGGATTATGGGCTGCTTTTTCTAACCTAATTCTATTCAGTTACATATACAGAGCTAACCTAATGCCATAGACACAAGAAGCTGCACAGAAGAGGAAGAACAACATTGCAACTTTTGACAAAAAATTGGAAACTGAAAACCTAGCTACTGCATATTTGAAAGCCAAAAAGCTATTCCAATACACTCCTGGTACTACTAGGAAGCTTTTGCAATCGAAACCAAGTCTCCACGCACAAGGAATTGGTAGAAAATAATTGCTTTTCTTTCAAAATTATCCATAATCGTGTTTTAATTTCCAGGCATTGTTCATGCATTTTAACTGTTGATTTATACTAACCATGACATTCTGAAGCTAATGGTGTTACTCAATTGAAGAATAGCTGTCTAAATAGGAATTTACCATGGACGTGTTCTAGGGTTTCAGAAGTTTGAAATTAGGGTTTCCTTCATGCGGAAAAATTAGGTCTTAAAACCTATGCCAATGGAATCAGGACATCCAGACGAAGCCAATACACCCCTCGCGCCCTTTTTATTTTTGACTATCGTCTAATCGCTATTATTGAAGGTCTGGTTTAGTGGGGGTTTAAAACCCCCGCTATTTGGTGTTATTTACAGGGAAAAAGGAAGAAGACGCTGAGTTGTTGGAACATGGTTGGTCAGTTTGAATACTGGCGCGTTTTTTTGGTTACTACAGCATAATATTGTTTTTCCATTATATTAATCACATTCCACTAAACTAACAAAGAAACGCGTTGGTTCATATGGTTGTTGAGTTGTCATGCAGGCACTGGGACCTGGGTTCGATTCCCAGGTCCCCCCATAATCTCAATAATTTTTGTCAAAACGTGTTCCAGCGCAGCATGCCATCAAAAGACCACCATACAACCCCACCTTCTGGCTTGCCGCGCGCCCAGGAAGTCTCATCCAAAGGTCAGAATATGGAGGTCCACCGTGCACGCTGGTCAATCATTCCACACACGCGCTAGAAAGTCAAAAGAGGCCTCATTCTATTGGGCCAAACTGCTTCCAAATACACCTCTAAATTGGGTCAGACACCCCCATGGTTTGCATATTTTTATTCTTTATTTTAATTTTCCTTTTTATTCTTTTATTTGTTTTATTGTTTTATTTAATTCACAAAAATAATTTTCATAACACAAAAATCAGAAATCAAAAAAATAAAATATGTTTATTTAATATTTAGTTCATTAATATTTTTGTAAATAAATTTTAAATAATCAATTTAGGTTAATTTAGGTTAAAATTTTAATGTTTTTTCTTAAATAACTAAAATATGTAGAAATTAGGTTTTTAGCATTTTATTCTTTTTCTCAATAAATAAATTCTTCCTCATTATCATTATTAGTAATTATTAATTATTTTGTAAATAAACATGTAATTAATTAATTAGTATAAATTAGGTTAAAACTTTAATCTTTTTCTTTAAATAATTAAAATATTTAGAATTAGGGTTTCTTTCAATTTTGACTTTCTTTATTTCATAAATACCAAAAAACCCAAAAAATAACTTCTTTTCTTTATTAAATAATTAATTAATTTTTAATTTCATTTAATTTCTTTAAAGGGTCCAACGCCCTCGAATTCTCGATTCTAATTTCTTTTTGCACGTTTGTTCTTATGTTTCCTTTTTAAATATTATGTAATTGCTCAAGCCTTGTAATAGTAATTAGGAAATTTATTTACTTTTCGCATTTTATTAAAAACGGGTCTTTGTTAATTTGGCGATGTATAGACCCGCGCCTTGTAATAGCGTAGGACTTTATTTTACGTACTTTAATTTCCGCACTCCTTAACTGCTAAACTTTGCATGAAAGAATGAATGGCCCAAATAAAATCAAAGCGTAGCTCACCCAATGCATGATCAAGATAAAACATAACTGAAAACAATACACAAATTCACACACCACTCTTAGGGTACGCCTCACTGTTGCCTTGCCCCTCGAAACGTGGTCGTCGAGTATAGGACGTTTCAGTAAGTCCTTATGTCCATGAACATGGCATAAGGGTAGCTTCTAAGGTGTCCTACTGTTGCTCTGGTGACCACACTGTCCCTAAAAACGAATTGACCCGAACACCTCCAACGGTGGTGCTACCTACCTCTCAATGGTGGGATGGCACTACCTTAAGGACATTTACACAGCCTAATTCCTTAGGGTAGGTAGATGACTCGTAGATACTTGCTCTATTCAAAACAAAGAAAACTCTTTTCACACCGACACTTTCAAAAAGCTTTCAAAACAATTTTTCAAACACTCTTGAGGACTGATACAAGAGTCGATCTGAAATCTTTAAACGAAACTTTTTAAAACCCACTCACAATTGAAAAGCAAACACTTTTGAAAACACAAATGAGCATGTATCTAAGAGCCCATGGATAACCATGGATAGAAAGGGTGCTAACACCTTCCCTTTCTATAAATCTACCTCCCGAACCGAGAAATTATCTCATAAGGAATTTTGCTGTGCTTTTGTCCTGTCCATATTGGAGAAAATAAAAGACGGTGGCGACTCTTGCTTCCGCGACATTTCGCGAACCAGCGTTAAACAATCAGTTCCAGATCCACCAATCACACTATTCCTTACACCCCTGTTCATATTCCTACCCCATCTAGAGCACCTCCTTTGATGATTACGGTACTTGGTCCCATGCCGTATATCAGTAAGAAGGCCATCCCATGGCATTATGGTGCTGATGTTTACTACCATGGGGTGAAGCAGGAGGTAATTACTCGTTCGTCTGAGGAAGAACGTGCTGAAGATAATGAAGGGGAAGTTCATAATTTTTCTGGTGTGGGTCGAATAACTAGAAGCGGGAGAGTATTTGGTCCTTCCAATGTGTAAGATGTGGCAGATTCTTCTGCAAGAGAAAAAGGAAAACAACAGGCGATGATTGGTAATCCAAGGGTTACGCCAGCCAATGTGACTCAGTCAATTCCGATACCAGAAGCTTCTTCAGTTCCCGATGAGGTTGAAGAGTTAATGCGAATTATCAGAAAGAGTGATTATAGTATAATTGATCATCTGAGCCATGCTCCTTCTAAGATGTCTATCTTATCTTTGTTGATTTATTCAGAACCTCATAGAAATGCTTTGATGAAGTTGTTAAAGAATGCGTTCATGCCACATGAGATAATAGTCAATCAGTTTTAGAATGTTTGTGCTAACATATCTTTCGGGAACAGTCTGGGCTTCACAGATTTTGATCTTCCTTCGGAAGGGCGAGACCATAACAAAGCGTTGCATATTTCAATGGAGTGCAGGGGCACTACTTTATCCAGGGTTTTGGTGGACACAGGGTCATCTTTGAATGTATTTCCTAAGTCAGCATTGATGAAAATCAATTATTCTGGACCGGAGTTGCGCCCTAGTGATTTGATGGTTAAGGCATTTGATGGGTCTCGAAGGTCAGTGTTTGGGGAGGTGGAGTTACCAATCAAGGTTGGTCCTCGCACCTTCACGAATACATTTTTTGTGATGGATATACAACCAGCATATTGTTGTTTGTTGGGGCGGCCGTGGATTCATAAAGCAGGGGTAGTCACTTCTACTCTTTATCAGAAACTCAAGTATCCTGTAGAGGGAAAGGTGATAACTGTATGCAGCGAGGAAGAGTACATCGTGAGTCATTTGACATCATTCTGCTATGTTAAAGTTGAAGGCGAGATACATGAGACTCTGTTTTAGGCGTTTGAGACAGTTCATGCTCTCGATTTTCCTCCTCCAGAGCAGAAAAGGAATCTCGAAACTGTTATTTCTTCTCTCAAGGATGCGAGAGCTGTGGTGGAAAATGGAAAACCTGAAGGTTGGGGTCATGTGCTGGACGTTACCCCAAAATTTAATAAATTTGGTCTTGGTTTTAGCCCAGGTCAGCAGAGTGCAACTCCCAGAGCATCTAGTTTATCTACTCCTGTGAAGTTTTCCCGTCCTTGTGCTACTCAAGAAGGACACGTCAATGCAGTTGGTGATGATAGGGTTGATGGCTACAATGTCCAAGATTGGATTCGTCCGAGTATTCCAGGCCAGACACTCAACAATTGGACTTCTGTGGATGTTATCCAAGTTTCAAGCGCTGAGGAGTAATTTTCTTGTTTTCTTTTATTATTATATCATAATTCCTACGCTCTGCCCAAGGCGTGGTGGATCATTTGTGTAGGGCCACCATGTTTATTTTCAAAAGTTTATCATGAAATAAAGGACGTTTTTTCATTCAAAATTTTTCTCCATTTCTTTTTTATTTGAATGGCAATGTTTCTCTTTTCACACACTGTCACTAAAAAACGCCAAAATGTCATTCATGCAGATGCACTTCCACCACCAATTATATTGATAACGAATCTGCTATGGCTCATTATGACTTTGATACTCCTATTTATCAAGATGAAGAAGAAGCATATGAGGATTGTGATCTTCCTGAGGAATTAGCAAGATTATTAAAACAAGAGGAGAAGGTTATCCAGCCGAATCAGGATTCGATTGAGGTGGTGAATATTGGCACAGAAGAGGTAAGAAGAGAAGTCAAGATAGGGATAGATCTTGAAGAAAGTATAAAGGTCAGATTGATTGAGCTACTCCGTGAGTATTCTGATATCTTCGCTTGGTCTTATAAGGATATGCCTGGGTTAGATACAGACATAGTGGTGCATCGATTACCTCTCAAAGAAGGTTGTTCCCCTGTCAAGCAAAAGCTCCGAAGAACTCATCCTGAGATGTCCAAGAAGATCAAGGAGGAGGTCCAGAAGCAGTTGGACGCGAATTTATTAAAGGTCATCAATTATCCACCATGGATAGAAAATATTGTGCCTGTGCCCAAGAAGGATGGTAAGGTCAGGATGTGCGTGGATTATAGGGATTTGAACAGGGCTAGCCCTAAAGATGACTTCCCTCTTCCGCATATTGATGTGTTGGTCGATAATACTACTCATTCCAAAGTGTTTTCATTCATGGATGGTTTTTCGGGTTACAATTAAATTAAGATGGCTCCGGAGGATATGGAGAAGACAACATTTATCACGCCTTGGGGAACTTTCTGCTATAAAGTGATGCCGTTTGGTTTGAAAAAATCCGGGGAAACATATCAGCGCGCCATGGTCACTCTCTTTCATGATTTTATTCACAAAGAGATTGAGGTTTATGTGGACGATATGATTGCTAAGTCTGACACGGAAGAGGAACATCTTGTTCATCTGGAAAAATTGTTCGAGAGACTGAGGCGGTTCTTGCTGAGGTTGAATCCGAATAAGTGCACCTTCAGGGTGAGATCCGGCAAGCTATTGGGTTTTATTGTAAGTGAAAAAGGTATCGAGGTGGACCCGGCCAAGGTAAAAGCGATACAGGAAATGCCTGAACCAAGGACAGAGAATGAAGTACGTGGTTTCTTGGGAAGGTTAAACTACATTTCTAGATTTATTTCTCATCTCACAGCCACCTGTGAACCTTTGTTCAAGTTGTTGAAGAAAAGTCAGACAGTGAAATGGAATGAGGATTGTCAGAAGGCCTTTGACAAAATAAAGGAGTATTTGCAGGAACCTCCGATACTCATGCCGCCAGTGGAAGGAAGGCCACTAATCATGTATCTAACTGTGTTAGAGAGCTCAATGGGTTGTGTCCTCGATCAGCACGACGAGACAGGGAAGAAAGAGTAGGCTATTTACTACTTGAGTAAGAAGTTTACGGAATGCAAGTCAAGGTACTCATTGCTGGAAAAGACTTGTTGTGCGCTTGCCTGGGCCGCCAAACGTTTGAGGTAATACATGTTAACTCACACCACCTACTTGATATCCAAAATGGATCCAATCAAGTACATTTTCGAGAAGCCAGCTCTTACAGGCAGGGTAGCCCGTTGGCAGATGATACTCACTGAATATGATATCCAATACACTACTCAAAAAGCAATTAAGGGTAGTGTACTGGCCGACCATCTTGCTCATCAGCCCGTGAACGATTATGAACCGATGAAGTTTGATTTTCCAGATGAGGAAATTGTGTATATTCGGGATTGTAACATGCCAGACCCAGACGAAGGACTCGAGCCAGAATCACGTTGGACGTTTGTTTTTGATGGTGCCTCCAATGCCATGGGTAACAATGTCAGAGCTATTATCACTTCCCCTGAGGGATACCACATTCCTTTCACGACTCGTATTTGTTTCGATTGCACTAACAACATGGCTGAATATGAGGCTTGCATTTATAGCATTGAAGCGGCGATCGACATGCGAATCAATTTTTTGAAAGTTTACGGGGATTCCAATCTTGTTATCAGCCAGATTAATGGAGATTGGGAGACTCGCCATCAGAACCTAATTCCCTATCGTGAGCATGTTATGAAGCTGATTCCGTACTTCGAAGAGATCATGTTTCAGCACATTCCCAGAGAAGAAAACAATCTAGCTGATGCACTAGCAATGTCCTCCATGTTCAAGGTTAAGTGGGCTAATGAGGCACCTTCCATTACCATCAAAAGTTTGAGTGAGCCAGCTTTCTGTTTTGAGGCTAGTTTGGAATCAGACAGTAATCCTTGGTTTTATGATATTAAACGATATCTTGAAACACGAGAGTACCCTGAAGAGGCATCCGTCACAGACAAGAAGTTCTTGAGAAGATTCTCATCCAAGTTCTTTCTCAGTGGTGGTGTGTTGTATAGAAGGCATCATGACGGTTTACTGCTCAGATGTGTTGACAAGAAAGAAGCAGCTAGAATCATTGAAGAGATACATGAAGGTGATTTCGGGACCCATTGCAGTGGGCATACCATGGCTAAAAAGATTTTGCGAGCAGGTTATTATTGGTCCACCATGGAGACTGACTGTTACAATCATGCACGGGTTTGCCACAAATGTCAAGTCTATGCTGATAAGGTGCGTGTGCCGCCAGTACCTTTGAATGTCTTGACTTCCCCTTGGCCGTTTGCAATGTGGGGAATTGATATGATCGGCAAAATTGAACCGACTGCATCCAACAGGCACCATTTCATTCTGGTTGCCATCGATTATTTTACAAAATGGGTCGAAGCTGCATCCTATGCCAATGTCACCAAGCAGGTGGTAACTCGGTTCATTAAGCACAATATTATCTGTCGCTATGGAGTTCCTGAAAAGATCATTACCGATAATGGGTCTAATTTGAACAACAAAATGATGAAGAAGCTTTGTGAGTCCTTCAAAATCAAGCATCATAACTCTTCCCCATACCGACCAAAGATGAACGGTGCTGTCGAAGCGGCCAATAAGAATATTTAGAAGATCGTACAGAAGATGGTGGTAACCTATAAAGATTGGCATGAGATGCTGCCTTTCGCTTTGCATGGTTATCGCACCACTGTGCATACTTCGACTGGGGCAACCCCATTTTCATTGGTTTACGGCATGGAAGCAGTATTGCCGGTAGAAGTCGAGATTCCTTCTCTTAGGATCATGAGGGATGTTGAGCTGGATGAAAGTGAATGGGTACAGAATCGGCTGGATCAGTTAGAACTTATTGACGAGAAGAGGTTGACGGTTGTATGTCATGGTCAGGTATATCAGCAAAGGATGAGGAAAGCTTTTGATAAGAGGGTACGACCTCAGTGTTACAAGCCAGGATACCTTGTGCTAAAAAGGATAATTCTCCCCCAGGGAGATCCCAGGGGAAAATGGGCTCCGACTTATGAAGGTCCTTTCGTAGTCAGAAATTTTTTCTCTAGAGGAGCGATGATGCTCACGACTATGGATGGATAGTACTTCCCTCTCCCTGTGAATGCTGACGTAGTTAAAAAATACTTTGCATAAAAAATAATATAAAAAGAAACCCGCTAAACTGAAAACCCGAAAGGGCGGTTTAGGCAAAAAGAGGGTGTCCTGGTGAATCGAAAACCCGAAAGGGCGATTCAGGAAAAAGTTAGGGACTTAAAGCAAATGACTACGCTCGGCATGAGATCCTTTGTTTCTTTCCTTCATTCTGTCACCTGGCATAAGCTCAAAGCCAATCCAAGAATGATCTGTCTGAAAGCAGGAAGATGAAGGCGTAAGAGTCATAAGATTCATGGCAGAGTCGGGACTTGATGGATATTCACATTCACATTGCGATTTGTAAACACTTGTTTGCTTTGATTTTGTAATTACTTGCTTCCAAATGTAAATGCCTTTTTCACAGGCTTATTTCTCAAAATCAATAGATATCTTCTTCAAAGTATACGTATACGTTTCTTTTCTCCCTTTTTACTATTTTGTTTGCAAAAACGTCCAATATTCTGATAAGCATGTGCATATAAACTTCGTGGGCCTTACACAAAAATGGTAATCTAAGTCATGGTTAGTTGATCGCTTGAAATACGGATAACAAACACAACTACTACTGTGCAAGAGGCGTGTTTGGTTCTATGATTGATAGGTTTCTCATTCACTTTACTGGAAGATGCCTTGCCATTTTGTTTCCCAGCTCCGTGCTGTTAGTAAAGGTCATGGGTCAGGGTGATATCAAGATTACGGTAGGTCAGCGAGATCGGCGAATCTAGTTGGAGATATTTCTTCCCCATAATGGCTTTTATTACGTTTCTTTGCTGCACTTTCATGTGTTATCTTGATTGATTGTTTTAGCATTGTCTGCATATAGGATTTTGTTTATGGCCGAATGTTTGTCTTGATGCGTTGACTATTTTTGCCTTGAAGAAATTGTTTCATTTTACTTAGTCCATCCAGTATCACTCTTTAATCGATTTTTTGGGCATTTTGATACCAACTGTGCCAATTCTTTTGCTTAGCCAAGAGTTTGGAGGAAGGAGTTTAGCTAAAAATGATGACTGTAGTGGTATGCTTTTGAGTAGAACCCCGTTGATGATGTACATGCATTTTTTCAATCCCCAAACACCGGAGATATAAGGGAGTTAGACCCTCGTTAACCCCTCTGAGCCTTCGAAGTAGGAGTTTCTTTTCCGTTAAAAAAAACTTATTTTTTAACCCGGGGCAGGGTAGATGTTCAGTTAATTGGACCAAGCATTCAAATTTTAGAAGGAATGTCCCATCTGAGGATCACCACATTTTATCTTTCGCATCATGAGATCAGGAAAAATGTCTAAACCATGATGTTCATTTCCTTACAAAGTCCTGAGGTCGAGATCAAATCGATACAATAATGGCTATCCCTCGCCGACCAAGGAATGAGGCATTTGTTTTCTTAAAAAAAAAGAGAAAAAAAGGGTTCAAAAACCTAAAGTCATATTGACTTGTTCGAAGTGGAAAGTATGAATAAGAAAGAAACAAAAAGCCCCGCTAAGTCGAAACTTGAAAACAAGTCTCTTAGGCAAAAGTTAGGGCGTCCCGCTGGACTCCCAAAATTGAAATTCAAAAGATTTTGTACAGGCAAAAGTTAGGGAAAAGAGAGCCTAAAAGGCTGAAAAAAAGATTATTCAATAAAATTTTCATCAAAAGAAGAGGAACAATAATATCAAAAACAAAAGCAGCAAAAGTTAAGTGACAATCACGTTAGAGAATTTGTCGTGATCACTCAACCATTATAAATCCTTTTGAAAGATGAATGCTTGTGATAAGTCAACTGAACTTAGGACAGGAGAATATCACGAAGGGGGTGGGCACCAAATAACTTGAGCCTTGAAAAACTTTTTTTCTTCTAAAAACCTCGAACCAGGCCACGTTACAACCTCTAAAAGTCCTAACTGAAACAAGGGTTTAACTCGAAAGCATACTACAACAGGATAACGTTTCCTAAACTCCCAAATATGTGTTGCATATTCATGTTGGTATCTTATCACACGCATCTTGACTCGTTTTTCTCTAAAAAGAAAAAGAGGGGAAGAAAAGTTTTGAAATTTTTGCACTCTAGCCAGTGATTCATTCACAATAGAGATGCGACACTTTGTTAAGGTTTTCAACTTCAAGGCTTAAATAATCGTTGCATGAGATCTGTCATTCCCAAAATAAACATCTTTCTGCATGCAAAACATTTCTTTGACATAAAAAAAAGAGTTTACACGTTGAACACCTGTAAAGAGTTTAATGATTGCTAGGAAGAGAATATTTGGTTTTCTTCTGTTAGACGGAGCCCATGTATGAATAGGACTTTACCTATCCCCAGTGAAGTTTCGTTTCCGCAGCGAAGTTTTGTTGCCCCAAGAATCTTCTTTTAAAGGCTTCATTTTAAGACTCTGGATTTGAGGATATCGCATATCCCCAACAGAGTTGCCAACAGAGATCCCTCGCCATGACCTCTCATTTCCCAGCCGATCTGTTGATTGGGGAATCCTTATGTTAAGATCTTTCCTTATCCCCAGTAAGGTGGATACTATGTTACTATCTGCATGATCGATCCAATGGTTGCATTCCAAGAAAAATCTCTCCAACAAAAATCTTCAACAGAGTTCTGTCTCCCCGGTGAAGTCCCGTTTCCTCAGCAGAGCTTTGTTCCCCCAGTAAAGGTTTTTGCCTCCTTACATCGGGTTTGTTGTCTTGGTGTCATCCTTAACACGGCCGCGCGCTGTCTTTTCCAGAGATTACAGCCTTGCCTTGATCTTCTCACTCAATGTCTAATCTTCAGATGGCGTCCCTCTCCAGAAGCTACAATGTCGATCTGATCTTCCCTAGGAGTTTGCAATTTATTTTTGCAGCTCCTCTCATGTTTATGGCCCGTTTCTACTGGTTGCTCGATTGTTATTCCCCGCGAAGCTTCATCTCTTCGAGGTTCCCTCTCTAGTGGTTCCCCATATTTTCTCCTCTCCTTTGGATTTTGCAATTTATTTTTGCAAGTCATGTCAGATTCTGACTTCTTGGTTATTGGCTTCTCAATTGGCCATTCCCCAGTGAAACTTTTAAAACATGCATCATTACATTGCATCTACCAAAACGCGTAGCATTTCCATTATATGGAGCATTGCGCTATATAGAAAGAATTCAATCATGCATTGGAACATAAGCCATTATTGTTTCTGTTGTCCCCAATGAATTTTCTAATACTTCAGATTAAATCCCCAGCGAGGTCTTCGTCCTCATTATCTCAGTTTCCCCCCATACCAATTTCCTTTTGACGTCAATCATTTGTTTGTTTGAGTGTCTACTCTTGACTGTAGTTTAGTTTCGCCCTGGCGCGGTCTTCTCGGGTTTAGTCTTCACTACCCTCTCCGGTTCATTCCAATGTCTATTGACGCACCTTTCGAATACCAGTCTCATCCTGATATTCGCTTTCAGCATTTTTTTAGGTATACGCCCTAATCTCCTTGCTTTGGTTTGAGCTCAGAGTTTCGTCTCCTTACCTTGCGCATGAAATCCAGTTTCATCCTGGTGCTTATCTAGTCTAGTTTCTCCTAACTAGTTATTGAGTCGAGTTTCGTCTCGTTTTTTCTTTCATACCTTGGACCCTTTGACGGTGTTCGTTTATCGAGTGCAGTGTTCGTACTGCGTCCCTGGTTTGAAATCAGTCTCTTTTGTTCCTTGGATTCTTCTATTAGTTTTCGTCACTGTTTATCCACTGATCTGAGACCGGCAGGTGCTCTGAGAAACATGCGCTCTCATCACTCTCGCTTTGGGTTGAGTGTCGCCTCGTCACCTGTGCATGAAACCCAGTTTCGTCCTGGTACTCGTCTAGTTTAGTTTCGCCTAACTAGTTATTGAGTCAAGTTGCGTCTCGTTTTTGCTTTCGTACCTTGGACCCTTTGACGGTGTTCGTTTACCGAGTGCAGTGTTCGTACTGCGTCCCTGGTTTGAAATTAGTCTCTTCTGTTCCTTGGATTCTTCTATCAGTTTTTCGTCACTGTTTATCCATTGATCTGAGACCAGCAGGTGCTTTGAGAAACATGCACTCTCATCACTTTGCTATGGGTCGAGTTTCGCCTCGTTACCCGTGTGTGAAATCCAGTTTCGTCCTGGTACTCATCTAGTTTAGTTTCATCTAACTAGTTATTGAGTCTAGTTTCGTCTCGCTTTTGTTTCTCATTTATGGGATTCTTTCAGTTCCTTCATACTGTCTATCTTAGTTGAGATTAGCAAGTGCTCCTAGAATCACGCACCCTAGCCACTTTGCTTTGGGTCGAGCTCAGAGTTTCGTCTCCTCACCCGCGTATGTTTTCTTTTCCAGAGCTTAGTTTCGCCTATACTCTATGGTTTAAGTTTTATCTCACTTTTTTTTGAAGCCCAGTTTTTCCCTGACACATTTGTCCGGAGGTTTAATTGCGTCTACTCTTATTTTGTTTTTGTTCTGTTTCAACCTGCATTACAACTTTATTCTGACGCATGTCTTGGGGGTTTTCTACTTCTTTTTCTTTCTTCTTCAAGAGTGTAAATTTTTGGGTTCTTTTGTATTCAATCATCTTCAACTCTGAACGCTCGAAAGTGGTCACTTTTCTCAATTATCATGTTGAAGATATTTGAATAGGGGCAGCTGTTGCACCCCAAAATTTACCCTCTTGATTTAGTCTTATGTTTCATCATGTTTATGATATTGCATTGCATTCATACATTATGATGGGATCAAAATACTTTGGTTATCAAGTCTTCCTCAAGCTTTGAAGATTGATTGCATTGACAATTTGCTCAAGTATAACCTTATCATCTAAACCTCTGGATCTTTCAAGCTCAAAAGTTATTGTATATCTCAAGATATTTTATCCATCTCTTTGGATCATTAGAGGATTGAAGTTTGTGATTGATTATAAGAGGAATCACTCTTTTGATTCACCAGTCAAAATTAGGGTTTTGTTTGATCAAGGCTATTGATCAATGTACAAGTCTTGATCTAGAAGCTACAACATCTCATAGGTATTTAAAAAGTCTTTGTACAAGAAATTGGCCAAGATATCCAGAGGATTTGAAGTTTTGAAGATGATTCATCAGTCTTCTAAGGTGTTAACCAAAACTAGGGTTTGGGATTTTATCAAGATTTCTTGAGAATTTTGAAGTGAAACTTTGTACATGGCCTCTATATATTTGGAAGATCATATGTTTGAAGTCTTGATCATCAATTTTGAAGGGAAGTGGATCAATTGATTCAAAGGGACAAAATGGTCATTTTGGTCAAATCAGTCAAAGTCAAGGTTGACCAAGTGAAATTTTGGACAACCATCAATTCAAGGGTGTACTTTTCATATTTCAAGTCCATTTTGATCATTGGGTCAAAAAGATTGAGGTTTGGGTTGAAACTTGTTCATGAAGAAACCCTAAAAGTTTCTAATTTTGGAAAATGAGGACTTAATTTCAAAAATTCATATTTTATTCACCTTTGATCAAAAAAATGCAAATGAAATATGCTTGGAAAGATAATAGGGTGATATTTCATCTCCTTTTGATCTCATGTCCAAATTGGCAAAGAGTCAAGAGTTATGGTCTTTGGAAGTTCATGCCTCAAGTTAAAATTATATGTCATTTTCCAAAATTAGTGAATTTCATGTGAAATTTTGAGGACCTCAGTGGATTCAATTGAAAAAACTCCTAACTAAGGGATTGTATATCTTTTCAAGACCTTTCCAAAGAGGGCTCATTTGTGTCAAAATTCAAAAATATGAGCAAGTTATGAGCTTTGGAATTTTGAGGCATTTTATTGAATTTTGACCAAGCAAGCAAAATGCAATTTCTTGAGAACTCGAGTTTCAACCATTCCTTTTGTTTCTAATCAAACCCATAACCAATTTGTAACATGCTGAGGCCCATTACACTCACCATTTCGTGCCTCATATGGTATTGCACTTGTTTGATTGAGAAAATCATAAACTTGCCCGATTTTGCAAATTCATCAACACTCCCTCATTTCAAGTAGTCATGACCCGGAACTTTGAGCATTTGTTTCTGACCTCATTTGGCTCATAAAACTCAAAGAAAATGAGAGCTTGCACGAGTGAAATGCAGGCTCCATGTGCAATCTCACTTTTTGCATAAACTACCAAACTTGTCCTCCAACGGCTTTGAGGACCAAATACCACTTCTATCCTCTTCCTCTCGTGCTATATAACAAGAATCAAGGCTCAGTTGTGAAGGAGGAGGCTCATAATCGCTACATTCCAAATCTGAAAATTTTCTAGTATCTCTGCAAATTGCTTCGAATCTCTCTTCTCCTTGGATCATTCTTCAAAATTCTTGGTGGTTCAGCTTCAGTGAAGTAAGGAGATCAAGCTTGCACCATTGGACTGCTTCTGGAGTGAAGGAATCGAGTTTCCAGTTTTCACATCCATGTGAGTTTTCTTAAACTTTGATTTATGTGTTTCAATTTGAATTGATGATGTAGATCATGTCCATTGAGTTGCTAGCTGGCCAATTACTAGGATTGATGTATATTTGAGCTTTGATTCAAGCAGAATGGATGAAATCGTGTTCCTGGTTTTGATGTTTGCAGTGAGTTTTTTCAGTTTTGTAGACTTGATTTCTTGATCCATGTTTGATCTCTGAGATTGATTCAAATTGCATAGTGTAATATGATATGTTAGCTTTGATTTGCGCTTAATTTGATGAATTTTGGTTGAAAGTTGAGATAGAACGAAGGATCTGAACATGAGGTGTTGAATTTATTTTTGTACGCGTTTTGCCCTATGGTGGAGGTTGAAGACGAAGTGAGGTGGCGCGCTCTGATTAGTTTATTTGAAGTTATAATGCATTTCATATTATTTGATTTTAATTGATTTTCTTCTGATTTTATTTTTGTGATCAAAACATCTTCAAAAATCATGAAAAAAATTACCATAGGCTAATAATAATTTCTAGTATTTGTCATATTTTTTTTTGGAATTTTTTAAAAATGTTTTGATTGGTTTAAAATTTCATAAGTTTAATTAATTGTTTGTTCAATGATTATTTTTATTTTAATAGCTCTTTTGATCTAAAAATTCCACAAAAATCATATTTGACTCATAAAATAATTTAGAAATTGATTCTGATTTTGGTTTAGCATTTTTTCTATTTTTGATTAGAAATTTAATTTGAGAAGTTTATTTGAAATGTTTGCTTCATAATTTTTGTTTTAATATTTCCTTTAATTCAAAAATCATCAAAAAAATCATATAAGTTTGTTTTTAATCATAGTGTCTGAATATAATTTTGTTTTGACCTTTTTGTGACTTTTGGCTAGGGTTTGCATTTTGCCATTAAATAATAGTTTAAATAGTTTAATTGTTTGTTTGATTTTATTTCAATATTTCCTTTAATTGAAAAATTCCACAAAAAATCATGGATGCTGGTTTTTAATTATAATATTTGAATGTAATTTTGGTTGGATATTTTTCTGACTTTTGATTGGAATTTTATTTTGAGATGTGAATTTTTGTTTAATTGTTTAAAGGTTTGAATTTTGATTTTATTTTTGACTTTTCTTTAATTCTAAAAATTTGAAAAAATAAGTTCTCTAATCTTTAGAATTTTCTTTATTTTTGTATGATTTTAATTTGATTTGTTTAGAATTGGAACTTGATTAATCAATAATTGAGTTCATTTTCTAAATAATTAGGGTTTTGCTAATTCCCTTGTTTTTTTTATTCCAAAAAGCAACTATCCTTGAGTTTCAATTGAATTTGGTTCTTGTTTAAGGTTCATAGATGGATTGAGGTCCTTAAAAAGATTTTTCTTGAATTAATTGATAAATTTTGGTATTTTCCACAAAATATTTGGAAAACTTGTTTAGTTTGGTGGTTTTTGCCAACTAGTCTTTGATGTTTGAAGTTTGATTGATCCTTTCCTCATCCATCCATGAACTTAAAACATGTTTGCTGACTCTTATACATCTCAAGGATGCTAATAAATTTTTTGTTTGAATTATGGAAGCCCTTTTCTTTTTTTTGATGTATTTTTAAAGTGAAGGTACCCAATTAATGTTGCATATCTTGTTGCAGTTTGCTTGATGGCCAATGAACTTGAGTGAGGCCTATAATTGGGCACCTAATGATCACATTGGTTCTGTTTATCCACATAAACTCAAGTCATTTCACTTAATGCCCCATGTTTGAATGATTGAACCAGTTGATGCATGTTTTATGACTTTTTGCTTTCTTGTTGATCTTCACTTTGAAACTTGAGTTTTCAATTTGAGTTTGAGGTAATTAGATGGCCAATGATAACATGAATGGAAATGACACTTCAATTATAGTCTCATGAAGACTTGAGAGTAATTGATCTCTATTACTTAAGTTAGTTCTAATCATGAATGGAGTTTGACTTCTCTCTTTTATCCTTGTTGAATTTGTGAGGCATTTTGAATGCACTTGTGCAACATGTTTTAGAATCAACACTTTAACCTTTTGGTCATGTCCTAGTCATGTTTTGGAAGCTTTACTTCAAATATTTGATTGTTACAAACTCTCTAATTTTGTCCTTGTTTGACTTTCTTCCATGGTTAGCTTGAAATCTAAGTCTTTGATGCATTATGTGGGATTCCTCTTCTATTATGCTTGTAAGCTGTGATGAAGTAATTTAGTATGATTGAATTGTGGTTGCTAGTGACCTTCATGGTCTTTGATTGTATTCTTCTCAAGCTCCCATGATCCTTGATTGATATTCAATTGTCAATTCAATATGGTGATAGAAAGGAGCAACAATCCTCTAACTTTTGACCAAATTGTGCATATGCCTATTTCTTTTTGTTTATCATATCTAATGTTTTGATAGTTGCTATCATGTTTTCTCACTTTGTTATGGTGTCATCATCCATCCCTTATGTGAGTCATCATTATATTTATGGGAATACTAACTTGGTTGTTGAATGTGCGAGGTACTCTGAGAAAAGTTTTCCATTTTTGACTTGAGGCTACTGTGTTTCACTTTATTTATGGAACACAATTTATTATATTGGTACTATTATTGTGCTTGGCATATTTGATAGTCTATGCAGGATATATGCATGTGATTATGAATGCTATACATTGCCCATGGGATCTGTTCATATATGAAAATCTCAATACTTACATCCTGATGGCGCAATTTCTGATTTGATTTATCTACTGATGCCAACTTGCTTAAAGTTCTTTGGGTTTCTTTTATTCTTGTTCAGTTGCTATGGATAGTTATCCGTTTTGTATTGCACTATTTCCTTTCTTCTATTTTCATTTTGTATAGTTCTATGTTGCATGATGGGACCTCTGTTGCTGATATATGTCAGGAGGCCCTCTGTTTTGTTTGATACGTGTGTTGTGTTTGTGTTTGTTCCTTTAGCTATTGATCGATGAGTCACTCAATTTAGAAATTTAGATCACGACTTCGCTCTCAGTGCATGTTCCCTATAGGATGTTTATTGTTTTTTTTCTTTAATTGTTGATCGATGAGTCACTCAATTTAGAAATTGAGATCATGACTTCGCTCTCAGTGCATGTTCCCTATAGGATGTTTATTGTTTGTTTTCTTTAAATGTTGATTGATGAGTCACTCAATTTAGAAATTGAGATCACGACTTCGCTCTCATTGTCTGTTCCCTATAGGATAAGTTTTTTTAAGCTTCCTTTGACATGTTAATTAAGGTAGGAATCCATGTATGCTAGCATAGGGTAGGAGTTTCCTTTATCCTTAACCTTAGGGTCAATCATTGTATGATAACACTAGGGACAGTGCTAGGCTAGTTTCCCTTAGTTGTTTTTTCCTTCCTTTGCATTTTGCATCTTAAAAAACAAAAATTGTTTTCTTTGCAAATCATAAAACACCTCTAATAAACTCAAACCCTTCTTCAAGGTAAAAGATACAAATAAATCTTATTTGTTTGTGCGCCTCTTGGCTTTGTTTTTAAACCTGGTTTATTGATGTTTCCCCATCTTTGCCATGATACCTTGTTATCTTTTAGCTGATGTTTCGCCATCACACATTTGTTTGAAGCCGATGTTTCGCCATCGCACTTGTTTGTTATCCTACTTTGATTCTCAATATCATTGTTAGGTGTGATGTTTTGTCATCCATTTTATTTATGTTTCTCCATCTATGCCATGATACCTTGTTATCTTTTAACTGATGTTTCGCCATCACACATTTGTTTGAAGCCGATGTTTCACCATCGCACATGTTTGTTATCCTACTTTGATTCTCAATGTCATTGTTAGGTGTGATGTTTTATCATTTGATGTTTCACCATCTTTGCCTTGATACCTTGTTATCTTTTAGCCGATGTTTCACCATCACATACTTGTTTGAAGTCGATGTTTCGCCATCACACATGTTTGTTATCCTAACTTGATTCTCAATGTCATTGTTAGGTGTGATGTTTTATCATTTGGTGTTTCACCATCTTTTGACACATTACTTTGTTATTATTTAGTCGATGTTTTACCATCTCAGTTGTTTGTTGTTTTATTTGATGTTTTGCCATCTTGACTGTTTTTGTTGTCTTAACTAAAAAACACAAACCAACCAGAATATGAGCCGAACTACGGCTGCTCTGATTCCTTAAAAGGGATACGTAGGCCTTGGGGTAGGGCCCAACCGAGCACATCTTTTATTTTCCCTACATTGTTTTCTTTTTTTGTCGCATGCATTCCCTTTTTAGTTTTAAGCCATAGACATAGGTTTTGACCACACCCATTAGATTAGACAACAAGAGTGGATACCATAGAGTACTACAGGCATGTGGGGTGCTAATACCTTCCCCTCGCGTAACAGACTCCCTTACCCGATCTCTCGGTCGAAATACCGTGATTTCTCCTTTTTCAGGTTTTCTCGATGTTTACCTTTCCCTTTTGGCGGGATAAAAGACGTTCGGTGGCGACTTCATTGATGTTTCATTACGAGATGATGGTTCGACCAGGTCGTTTCACACGGCCTAATGCGCCAAATGATCAACCAATACACTCCCCTTGATTTCTTTTTGGGTTGTGTACTGGATGTCGTACTCGGTTAAGATCATCTGCCATCTTGCTATTCTTCCGGATAAGGCGGGCTTCTCGAAAATATACTTGATCGGGTCCATCTTTGATATCAACAAAGTGGTGTCAGTCAGCAATACTGTCTCATCCAGCAAGTAGCCCATGCCAAAGCGCAACAAGTTTTCTCGAGCAATGAGCATCGGGTCTCACAGTCGGTAAACTTTTTGCTAAGGTAGTAAATGGCGTGCTCTTTTTGGCCAGACTCGTTATGCTACCCCAGCACACACCCCATTGAATTGTCTAGCACGATCAAGTATAATATCAAAGGTCTTCCTTCCACTGGAGGCATCAAAATTGGTGGTTCTTGAAGGTATTCCTTGATTCTTTCGAAAGCGGTTTGGCATTCATCATTCCACTTTACCACTTGATCTTTCTTCAGCAGCTTGAAGATTGGCTCACAAGTAGTAGTCAGATGTGAAATAAACCTGGCGATGTAATTCAGACGTCCCATGAAACCTCTAACTTCCTTTTCTGTGCGGGGAGCGACATCTCTTGTATGGTTTTTACCTTTGCAGGGTCTACCTGAATGCCTTTGTCACTGACAACAAAACCCAGAAGCTTACAAGACCTTACCCCGAAGGTAAACTTGTTCGGATTCAACCTCAACTTGTACGTCTTCAACTCGTGATGAATCATATTGTGGAACAAAGCGACCATGGCGTGCTGATAAGTTGCCCCAGCATTCTTCAACCCAAAAGGCATTACTTGTAACAGAAGGTGCCCCACTGTGTAATGATGGTTGTCTTATCCATGTCCTCAGGAGCCATCTTGGTCTGATTGTAGCCAGAAAAACCATCCATGTAGGAGAAGATTTTATGCTGCGCGGTGTTGTCGACTAGAACATCAATGTGAAGAAGTGGGAAGTCATCCTCGGGGATTACCCTGTTCAGATCTCTATAGTCCACATACATCCGTACCTTACCGTCCTTCTTAGGTACCAGAACAACGTTGGCAACCCACTGCGGATAAGACGTGACAGCTAAGAACCCTGTTTCAAACTGTTTCATGACCTCTGCCTTGATTTTCTCTGACATTTCGGGGTGCATACGACGAACCTTCTGCTTTACTGGAGGGCAGTCTTCTTTGGTCAGCAGGCGATGTACCACAATATCAGTGTCCAAACCAGGCATGTCTTCATAGGACCAGGCGAAGATCTCAACATAGTCGTGTAGCATCTGTATTAACTGTTGTTTGACACTAGGCTCCAGATTCACACCTATTTTAACTTCTTTCCTGTCTTCCTCTATACCCAACTTCACTGACTCAACTGGATCTTCATGAGGCTGTATGGCCCTTTCTTCCTGCTGTAATAGTCTAGCAAGTTCTCTAGGCACCTCACAATCGTCCTCACCTTCGTCCTCGACTTGGTTGATCGGATTTTTGAAGTCATAACTGGCAGTATCAGAGTTGTTATCAATGGGATCCAGAGTGGATATGGATCTGCAGTATGATACGTGAGTATGTGTAAGAGAATAGCTATTTTGATAAAGTGAGAGACAGAAAAGAAAAACAAGGAGCGCAAAATTTGTAATGCAAGAAACGTCCAATGCTTTATTAATGATATATGAAATGACAAATAATAGCCCTCACAAGCAAAGCCAAGGTGCCTCGAGAAAGGCACTGGGCCGTAAAGTTTCCAATTGTTTATTACAAATCTTAAAACAAAAGTCAATTACTGCGGAATAAAAGAAACATGTATGAAGTCCTTCGTCGTCCAGTTATTCGGTCCACCATTGGTTGTTGGGTAGATCCATCTGTCGATGTCTGAATCCTCTTCATTGTCTTCAATTGCATTAACTCCCCGATTGCTGATGTACAGATGAGGTCTTCCAATCTGTGCGCGCCTAACAGCCCTTTGAGCCCCTGTAGTAAAGCCCAAACCAAAATTGTCAGTTTTGTGAGTGAAATCAGGGAGCTGACCCCAATTGGTACACCCACCTTCTTTAACCACAGCCCTGGCGTCTTTGAGAGAAGCCATCTTCAACGGAGGTTTGCCGGTAGTAACTTCAGCTGATGCCGAGAACTGAGGGACCTCTTCGAAATTCTGACAAGGAGTTTCTATGAACTCCTCGTCCATCTCTACATAGCGTAAGGAATTGAGATGACTCACCATATACTCTTCTTCACCTCGCACCGTGACAATCTTCCCCTTCACTAGATATTTCAGCATTTGATGGAGTGTGGAAGTAACTGCCCTAGCCTTATGAATACAAGGACGACCCAACAAGCAAGAATATGATGGTCTGATATCCATTACGTAGAAGGTGGACCCAAAGGTCTGAGAACCCACTTTGACAGGGATGTCCATCTCCTTGTGCACCATTCTTTTTGATCCATCAAAAGCCCTTACCACAATGTTACTCGGCTTTAGAATCAAACCTTCACAATCCAGACGGTCTAACGCTTTCTTTGCCAGAACATTCAGTGAGGACCTGGTATCCACCAGCACATGGGCCATAGTGGTGCCCCTTCACTCAATCGAGACATGCAGAGCATCATTATGATTTCTTCCTTTCGATATCAGATCTGCATATGAAAAACCCAGCCCATTGTCAGCAGTCAGGCTGGCCATGCAATCTTTGAACTGATCTGCAGAAGTTTCCTGCGGCACATGCACAGTCTTGAGAAATGCAATCAAAGCCTTTGCATGGGCTTCAGAACATAATAACAGGGATAACATGGAGATCTTTGACGGGGTCTACCCCAGCTGCTCGACCATATTGTAATCGCTCTTCTTGATAATCTTCAGTATTTCCTCTATTTCTTGTTTAGAGGCTTCCATAACGATTTTCTTCGGTGCCTCCGTCTGGGCAGGCTCACCTATAATTTCTTTGCCCCGAGTCCCAGATGGCTCAGCAGCAGGGGTGATAACTGGAGTAAGAATAGGAATAGTAGCAGGCGTAATAACTGGAGTAGGAACAGGGGAAATGTCAGGAGTTCTGGTTGGAGCAGCAGTTGGAATAACGGTAGGCTTGATGAGAGTCTTCGGGGAAATCTCAGGAGAGAAGACCCTTCCACTTCGGATAACCTTACTAGTCCCAACAATATTACTGACATCAGTATCAACTTCTTCATTCTTCAGATCTTGCTTAATACCATGATAGTACACGTCAACACCGTAATGCCAAGGGACAACCTTATCTGAGGTGTACAGGATGGGACCAAGAACAGTGATTATTAGTGGAGCAATTCTTGGAACATGTGTAATCCTAACAGGTTTTCTCGAGGAAACCTTGGAAGGATTGGCGGAGATGGTTATAATGGCAACGTCTTCATTTGGAACAAACAGAATCATAGCCTTATCAAACAGAATTTCTTTATTATCCATCAGACGATGAACACCTGACTTCAACAAACAACAACCGGAAGGTAGAGTCGAACACATGTGGCAACCTTCACCACAACCCGGAAATAAACCGACCAACAACAAATTCTTCTTAACAGTCATAAGAGGAGTAGAAATTTCTTCAACAGAGGTCACAAACAAATCAGTGTCAACAATATTAACTCCACAACCATGTTTTGGCATGGGAGCAGTTATAACATTCGGCTTTTCTGGAGTGTCGAACTCTATCTCCTTGGCTTCGAGCAAGTCTTGCACTTTGTTTCTCAGAGCCCATCAATCATTTGTATCATGGCAAGGACTCTCAGAATGGTAGATGCATTGTGCGTTGGGATTGTATCTGGGAGAAGTAGTGTTTGGATTCTTGGGAGCCTCTCTCAAGGTTTCCAAGTTGGATTTTAACAGATGAGGCAGAACTTCAGCCAAAGTCATGTTGATGCGAGTAAACTTCCGTTGTGGTCTTTCCACCCTTTGTTGATTGTTGCATTGTGGAGCAACTGCGGGTCTTGGTATCACTACAGCATTTACCGTTTGACGGTGTTCAGATCTGCTCTGGCCCCTCGGGCTATAGACTGCACTAGCTTCCTTCTTACCAGTGAAAGGCTTCTTTGCCGAACTCGAAGAGGCATCCTTCTGTATTTTACCACTTCGAATGCCAACTTCCACTCTTTCTGCAGTCAAAATCAACTCACTGAAACCATATGACAAGATGACGATCAAGTGATTGAAAAATGTACCAGATAGCGTCCCTCGAAACATGTCAACCAACTCCCCATCATACAACGGGGGTTGGACTCTTCCATCCAAGTCTCTCCACTTCTGAGCATAGTCTTTAAAGCCTTCACCTGCAACCATGGACATACTCTGGAGTTGAGTACGAGTGGGAGCAAGGTCGACATTATACTGATACTGCTTGTAGAAAGCAACAACAAGATCTTTCCAGTTTCAGACACTATCCCCTTCCAACTGATATAACCATTCAAGTTGAGTCCCTGACAGACTATCTTAAAAGAAGTGCACCCACAAATTCCTATAAGCGGTGTGGGGCTGAATTTTCCTGACGTAAGAGCAGAGATGGAGCTTTGGGCATGACACTCCATCATACTTGGCGAAAACCAGAGCTTTGAATTTATGAGGGATGACCACTCCCGATACCAGTCCCAATTCCCCGAAATCTAAACCAGGGATCTTCTGAACTTCCATAGCACTCAGACGGTTTTCTAGCTGCTTGTATCTATCCTCAGCAGGAGGATATTGCTCATCATTGTAATCAGTATCGTCGTCAGAAACCGTAGGACTAGGGTCCTTTTCCCTTTCTTGGTTCTCCCCTTCCTTGGACGAAGAGGTCAGATTAGTTTGATGCTTCAACCTTTCTCTGAACCTTCTTCCCATATTCATAATTCTGGTCTTCTTCTTCTTCTCTTTCAGAATAAGGGTTTTTAGATCCTCTTGCCCTTTAGCCAGACTTATGAACATCTATTGGAATTGGGTGTTCTGCTCCTGAAGATCTTTGATGGCTTGATCGGAAGACATTTGTGATGAAATAAACAACGAAGAAGATGAGAAACCTGTAGGGGTACCTATAATGATGTGCATGATAATGGGATGCGCATGTAATGATTTCAAAGATTTTGGGAGATTTAAATTTGCAAACCAAAATAAACAGAACTTTATTAGCTTAAACTTTGAAGGTTCAAAATGCCTTTAAGGCTTTACAAAATAAGTAAATAAAACAAAATCTAAAACTAGAAAAAGAAAAATCAAAAGTCCCATGGTCGCTTCCTCTTTGTGCTGATATAGTCATTGATCACTCTTTCTTCCTCGAGCTTCCTGGTGAGCTTCAAAATCTTCCTTTCTTGCTCATGGTACTGTTCCCGGTAAGTATCCCGCTCATTCTTCAGCTGAATCCAAGACCTCTATAACTCCCCAGGATCAGAAGGCATGTAAGGATAGAGAACCATGTAAGGAATGCCTTCTTCGTTAGCGGGCTCCACAATCACTGGTAATACGGCCTCATAAGGCATCATGAGCTTCTGGGCACAAGCTCGGACCCATTGGAGGTAAGGCTGCATAGAAAGGGAAGTCTTCGGTCCCAACTCTTCGGGGTCAAATCTGTTTACCATGCCCCAAGCTCGTATGAACCTCCGACGATGCTCCTTAACGTCATTCTTATAGTCGAATACAGTGTCCTCGAGAAGTAGTTCATGGGGACCATCTCTTCGAGCACGACCAAATTGTCGCAATGCTAGACAAGGATTGTAAGTTATACCCCCTCTGATACCAAGTAATGGGACATTAGGGTACCCCCCACAATGGTCAATAACAACAGTGTCTTCCATAGCCCAGGAAAACCAAAGAATATCTGTATGAGCAAGTGACATTATTCTGTAGGACCAACCCAAACCTTCTTCGTTCTTCAGCACATACTTAGGGAGGTGCAAAATAAACCACCTTAACAACAACGACATGCAGCACATGAGAGTCCCTCTTCTCTTCATAGTACGGGTATGGAGGGCATGCAAGATATCTCCAAGCAAGGTAGGCACAGGGTTGCGAGAGAGGAAAATCTTGACAGCATTCACATCTACAAAGGAGTCCGGGTTAGGGAAGAGAACCAGACCATAGATGAGAAGGGCCAAGATATCTTCAAAAGCCTGAAAAATCCAAATCCTCCCAAAATAGTTGAGCCTGGTCTATCAGAAATTTGGCTAGGAAACCTTCGACCCCGCTTCGAGTTTCCCAATTGGACACCACATCAGCCCGTTTCAAATGCAAAGCTGAGGCGATGTCTTCTGGCCTAGGAACTTCTTCCATGCCTGTGAAGGATACCTGTTCGAGAATGGATATGCCCAATAGATGAGAGAACTCTTCCAAGGTGGGTACCAGCTGGTAATCTGGAAAGGTGAAGCAATGTTGCACGGGATCAAAGAACTGAAATAGTACGCTCATTATCTGTTCATCAAGATTTGAAGTAACCAGGCTGAGAAGTTGACCGTGTCTCTTAATAAACATAGAAGTTTCAGAAACTCTTGCTGCTAACTCTTTAAGTTGGGCAGGTATTTGCACAAAGTTGACTCGGATGGTATTTCTATGCACGGAAGCCATGATCTGCAAAACAGAACAAAGATAAATTCCCTTGGTCTTTGAAATGGTTAGTGTAATGAAGCATGAATGCCATGTTATGATTCATGATGTCATGATAAACCATAGGTATAACAAACACAAATATTGCAAACACAGTCAAATTGCACAGAGCCCTTAGGTTTAAGGCTTGTATGAGGTCAAAGATAGTACCCTCTTGAAGTTGAGTTGGTTCAAACCTGTCCTAGAAAAGTAACCGGGTTCTAGGCAATCTCAATATCACTGACCATCCTCCATCGGTCATGGTTTCAGCTCACGTAATATTTTCTTGCTGCCGAAATTATTCCGAGAGTATGGTCTCAATGAGCGTAGCATCGAGTATCAACCAGTTCTCAGCTCTACACCAAGGCCAGCTATCTCACTACTTTCTAATGGCCAAGTTGGGATATTAAAGGTTCTAAGGTCAGTTGATGCTTAATGACACAACGCAGTGGCCCCGTATTCTTCTCGTTTCTACACAAGGGATACCGGTACCAACTAAAGTGCCACATCAACATAGCTACTGCTTCAACCATATCGGTATACGCCATACAGTTCCCTCACAGTCTATTGCTACTTACCTAAAAGGTATCCTTAGATCCGGGTGTAGGATCTATAGTAACCCCAAATAGCACCCTTAAAAGTAAAGTAAACAAAGCAATCAAGAGAAGCAATTATGATGAACTAGATCCTAAGGTATACCCCACTTATATTTCCCCAGCAGAGTCTCCAGTTCTATGATACAGTGACATAACCGACTGTTTAAATGCTGGTTTGTGTTTTGTGTTTTGCATTTTTTGTTTGCAAAATGTCGCGCTAAGCAAGAGTTGCCACCGACTTTTATTTCATCCAACAAAGGAAAAGGAAAAAGAACAGAAAAAACCTTTTTCGAGATGTTTCGGAGTACGGGAGGTAGATTATAGAAAGGGAAGGTGTTAACACCCTTTCTATCCATGGTTTTTCATGGACTCTTAGGTACTTGCTCATTTTGAAATTGCTTGTGTGTGCTTGTTTTGAAAAGTTTGACTTTGTGATAACCCTTGTATCAGTCCTCAAAGGTGTGACGAAGTTGTTTTGAAAATTTGTTTGAAAAGTGTAAGTGTGAAAAGCTTTGATTTGAGCAAGTACCTTCTAGAATCTACCTACTCAAAAAAAGATTGTTTCTATTCTCGTTTCCTTTAGACAGCGCTATCCTGCTATTGAGAAATAGGTAGCACCGTCGTTGGAATTTTAAGGGCCAATTCGAAAGGGACGTACAATCACTAAAGCAATGTTAGGACATCTTAGTAACAACCCTAGAGTCTTAAGATCATATTCGAGACAACATTTCCAAGGCAACATTCGAACGAGACATTTGATCTTTTAGACAGGAGGGAAACCACTAAGACACCCTATACTTAATGATCGTTTACCGAAGGCAACCGAAGTGAGAGTATACCCTAAGAGTGATATGTGCGAGTGATTGGTTTCAATTATTTATCTTTGCACATTAGGGTTTTCTAACCGTATTAATTTGTCATGCAATCTTGTCATACAATCCTATTAGCATACATCTAAACAGTTAAATATTTGCAGAAATTAAGATGCGAGAAAGTAAATCTACGCTATTACAAGGCTTCGGGGAGGGGGATTAATTACATAGCCAAAAACCCGGGGAAAAAGCGATAAGTAAAAGCCCTAAATTAACTATTACAAACCATGGACAGTTACAAAAATATTGGCAAAAATAATAAACGTGCGGCGAATTAAATACGGGGCGATGAGGGTTTTGACCCTTGACTAAACCTATTCGCAATTGATTAAAAATGTTTTTGTCATGTTTTAAGAAAATAATGAAATAGTTAAATAAAAAGAAGACCTAACTACTAATTAATTTTAATTAAGAAAAAATAAATTAATTCAATCTAAAAAACCTATTTTTTGTATTTTATGTATTTGGGAAAAAGAGAAAAAATAAATCAAGAGTTAACCTAATTTTCTAATTTAATTTTAATTGTGAAAATAAATTAAAGTTTCTCTAAGTTAAACTAAATTAAATTAAATTTGATAATAGTAAAAAAAACTAATTCTAATTTTTTGTGAATTATTGATTTTATGATTTTATGAAAAAATAGATTAATTTGTGAATTAAGAATAAATAAAAGAAATATTAAAAGAATTAAATAAAATAAAAGAAATAAGAAAAGAATGATGGGCCTGTGCTAGCAATTATGGGGGTATATTGTTGAAATTCTGAGCCCAAATAATCCAAGCCCGTTTGACTTTGCTGGATCTGATGCACAAGTTGACTTGAGGTGCTTGATGAACCTTCAATGGAAAGGCATTGGATCTGGATTGCTGATGAATTTGATGGCCAGATATTGGTGGCATATGGTGGAAGTTAGGACCTGTGGTGTACGTGATCTCATGAAACAAAATAATATGAACAAAGGTTGGAACCTAGGGATCGAACCCAGGCCCTTATATCCAACTCCAATGCCTGCCAACCAACTAAGCCACGCGTTTTTGTTGTACACATAATGGAAGTAAAATAATATAATCAAAAACCAATAACGTATTCAAAAAACGCGCTAAAATTCAAATCACCCCACCAGTGAGTGCCACATATTGTCTTCTTCCCCAAACTGTCGTTTTAGCCTAAGATACTTTTACCTACAAACACCTTGTTGTAGGTACAAACCTGTGCATCTCAAAAATTGCATATGCTTAAGATAAATGACCATGGCTGGTACCAATCAACTCGTCTCATCCTCACGAGCATCATGGTACCAGTATCAACGCCCAATTTTGCCTGCATTGGAAAACCCTAAACAAGAACACGAAACCCTAACTATGGCATATCTTGATTCCTGTACTAAAAACGCAATTAAACAATACCAATAGCTTGCAAACTCAATGATAAACAAGAATATACGAATCAAGCGTGCTAATGATGAGTAAATCAATGAAATCAAAATCAAAATTTTGGGACAAACCGTGGCCTCTGTACTTGCGATTCCAGGCGTGAAAAGGCCTGCACTTGATTGAGATCCCTTCTGGAGATGTCCAGGAGTCTGTTGGTATCGTTAGAATGGCTTGGATTAGCCTCTAGGATGGAAATTGAATCACCACTTTTCTTGAACTTTTTCAGTTTTTCTCTTGGCTTTGTATGACCTCTAACCTCCCTCTCTTGCCTTGGCTATGTTATGTATATGTAATGCAACACATTAGGTCAACAAAAACGAGTTGAATCTTGGTCCATTATGAAGATTTGATTTGGTCTTTATCTTTGTATGATATCTTTATATATCAAGCCAAATCATGCCAATTTTGGTTCAATTTGTTTTGCACATTTTGGATATGATTTTCCAGCATAATTGGATTTGATTCCACCCAAAATCTGATCACAAAACAAATCTTTGATATTTTTTACTATTTATTTGATTTAATTTGACTTTTAAATGATAAAAATAAAAATAAAATAAATAAATAAAACAAAAGGTGTTGGGTGCTGATTTGGATCGTGGACCATGTCATAAGCAAGATTCAATCATGAAAAACTAGGCCCATTTGACAAAAAATGCAAATTTGAACACATTTGTCTTTTGGCAATTTTGCAAAAAAGGTCAACTTGGCCAATGCTTAACTCTCTCAATTTTGGCCCTAGAGAGGTGTTCTTGGACTTTTTAGAAATCTTAGGATGTCCCCTAAGCAACCCTTTTGGTATCATCTTAATTGAGTCTTCCATGTTCATGTATGATGCTTTGACCCAAAAGGTGTTTTTGTTGACTTTTCAAAATGACCTATAATGTCAAAATTCATATATTTTTGTGAGTGCATATTTTGAACTTGGGAGATGAATATGAATTGTAGGTAATTGCACCCTCTTCAAAAGGAGCTTTGGATGGGTCATTTCTGATAAAGTATGAGAAAGTTATGCTTGGTCAAAGTTGAGTTGACTTTTCCTACAAAACCCTTATTTAGCAACTTTTGGGTTTTGATGAATTGTGAGCAATCCTTGAGGAATCATGATCAACCCTTTATCAAATGATGTATGATAATTAAAAATGAGGATGTTGACCAAAAATATTGAAGTTTGACTGTATGTGAGCCACAATTGACTTTTGACCTAGCATAGTTGATTTTTAGGCATTTGAGCAATTGACTGAGCAAACTTCCTCTGCAAGGCTTGAAACTTGACATGGATGATCTTGAGAACATATTAGGACAATGGTGAGCATTTGAGTCCTTTGTGGTTCATACATCTTGATGAAAAAACCCTAATTTGAGATAGACTGCCTTAGGAGAGAGTTTGTCTAGTCAACTCTTGAACTTCCTTGAGCAATTTGGGGACCTCACTTGCCATGTGTTGAGAAATATGGGAGGGAAAGTTTTGGGTTACAACATCGATAAAGATAGTCTCCCCATCCTGTTTCGGGAATTGATCTTTATCTAACCATAAAGAAAGAAAGATAGTTTCCCCATCCTGTTTCAGGAGTTAATCTTCAACCTGTCTAAAAATTGTCGATGATGTTCGTCTGTTGGTAGACTTTACCTGAAAATATAAAGAGTTAGTTTTATGCAATATCATGATGTATCAAATTCATTGCGTAATGATGTTCTCAAAGTAAATGAGATTGTGCCATTTGCGTTTCATATGCATATGCTACGATGTTTGTAAATGATGGATGAATGTGAAATGTCGTTGAAGTGTATCTCTGTATAACATCTTGATGGGGAAAATAAATCCCTGAATGGTACTAGGGACGAAGAATATCTGTAATCTTCAATCTCATCTGGAATGTTGCCGCTGGGGACTCCTGCTCTCTGCTTGAGAAACTCCGATTGGGAATGTTGATTTCTGCTTGGGGAGAAGAGTTCAAAATCATTGGTCGTTCATCACTCTACTGGAGAATTATTTCTTATATACCCTGATTGGGGATAAAATATATAAATAACCTTTCAAGGCGCTTTCTAACCTAGTTTCTGATATGGATGCTTACTCGTCTAGAGAGGATATGTTTGAACGATATCTGGTCTGATTTCAGATTCTGTGGCAACTTTCTGGGGATAGCAACCTGGAATACCCTTTACTGGAGAAAGGGATTTTGCCGGTGATTTTTACTAGTTAGAAAGACAGACTCAAGTTGAGGAGAGTGATTTCCATTGGGGAAAGAAACCTTGTTGGGGAATAAACCCTAAACCTGTTGGAGAAACACTTCGCCGAGGATTACTCCTGCTGAGGAAATAAGCTCTGTTGGAGAAAATAAATTTTCAGGGAATTTTACAGTTTCAGAGGAATAATCTAGGCTGGGAATTCTTATGAACTGTGATGACATCATAATCCATGACAAGGATTGGGACTCCGTTGGTGAGCGATGTTGTCGGGGAGACGATCACACTCGTTTATCTATTAGGGGGATCTACTGGTGAGTATGATTATGTTAACAGTTGGAAGATGCCCTACTTTCTATCGTGAAGGCATATTAGACTTGCAGGGAATGTATGTCTTGTTGAAGATGAGCTTGTGCAGATAGCTCTGTAGGGATAATTCCATGGAAACTGCTCTGTGAGGCATTATGGACGACTTGAACATTATCTCAACTTCTAGAGCCGTCGGTAAATGCTGATCAAGGTGATGAGTCTCCTACTGATAGACAAGAGATAACGGGACATAGTCGTACACTTTATATATATATATATATATATATATATATATATATATATATATATATATATATATATATATATATATATATATATATATATATATATATATATATATATATATATATATATATATATATATATCCCTAATTTTTGCCTGAACTCTTTGGTTCGTCGGGATGCCCTTATTTTTGCCTAGGCCAGTCAACCTAGCAGGTCTTTTTTCATGTGTAGCATTTTCCGACTATGTCTGTGCTCACAGGGTGTGAAGAATTGTCATTTTCCATAGTAGTAAGTGTTGTAGCACTGCCATTGTCATTTTCCTTGGGATTAGTCTGGTGCACCCGATGCTTGAAGTTATTGATCAACCATTGATTGCCAATTTTCTAATAATCTTGACCTTCCTCAGTACTCTTCTAAGAACTGTCATGGAGGAATTACCCCATATGATACTACTATCAGAGACAACCAATTTAGTGACACCAAGGATTATGGCTCTTGCGGAAACTCGTGATCAATGTAGTTTGTCCTAAGTGATTCAGATGGAGATCTGCCCCTGGCTGTTCAGCACTTTTGAGAGATTCTTTGAATCTTGACTCGACTGCCACAAATGATTTAGATAATAACATGTCATGCCTATTGATTATGGAAGGCTTATTATTGAAGTGTCTTTCCATTTTAAGTGATTATGTTCATTGACAGGATTTCCATTCATTGAATATTCGTCGTGTGAATTTCTCTATTATCGAACAATTAATTCTATGCAAACAATGGTATTAAAAACGCAAAGCTTATGTCTGTATTGAAGTTTTGAAAATGCATTTTTAGTAAACAAACATAATTTTATAAGAATATGAATTCAACTCAGGATTTATAGTAAGCCTTACAGGAGTCAGGATACTTTTTGTAACAGTATACTTTCGAACTAACCTATGCTTCAATTAGGACTTTTAAGGGTTGTAATGTGGCCTGGTTTATGGTTTAAGAAACAAAGGATAAAGGCTCAAACTTTAATTGTACCCAACACATTCTCTGTGATGTTCTTCAGCCCTATACTCAGTTAATTGTGCGTTTAGATTCTGTGATACGGTGGGAGAACTGACTTGAGGTTTTGTGTTTGTATTCGCAATTGTTTCGGTTTAGCAAGAGTCGCCACCGACTTTTTATTTTATCCTAAGGAAAGGTTAAAAAGCACATGAAAAACCTTTGAGATGTTTTCTTGGGTTCGAGGAGTAGATTATAGAAAGGGAAGGTATTAGCACCCTTTCTATCCATGGTTATCCATGGGCTCTTAGTTACTTGCTTAGATCACTTGCTTTGCATTTTCAATTGTTTGAAATGGTGCTTTGTGTGTGTGTTTGAAAGATGTTTTGAAAAGAGGCCATCGTTGTGGCAACCTTTGTAATGATTCTTGTTTGAATGTATACAAAGGTGTATTTGTCTTTTGAAAAGTTTTCAATGTTTTTTGAAAGTTGTTTTGAAAGTGTGTTGTGGAGTGTGTTTTGAAAAAGTAGCAAGGATGTTTTGCAAGATTTTTGATCAAGTAACTAAGAGTTGTCTACCCTATTTTACTCAAAGATCTTTCTTATGTTTTTAACCCTTTTAACAGTATCGTTCCACCATTGTATTTGGTGGACAATCTTGCGTTAGGATGTAAACGGGATGGGCGCGGGTCATCGTATAGACCATGATAGCAATTTTGCAAAGTATCTTAGCATTTTTTGAGGGACTAAGATCATTAAGGCAACTTTGGATAGCGTCATCGAGGGACTATGATCTTTTGATTTTGTTTGTTTTACCAAGATACTTTGCATGCGTAACATGGCCCATTTTTGAAGGCAACAAGTGGATGTAACCCTAGGGGTGTTAGTGTGCAAGTGTGTTTTATTGCATACAAGAGTTTATCTTTGAATTAGGATTTTCTATTTCATTGATTTTATCTTGCCATACACATCCTAATTACTAGCAATAAAAAGCAGAAATATAAAATCCTACGCTATTACAACAATTAGGGGGTGGGGGTACACATTTGTACATGGGGTGGTTCAACGAGAAAAATAGACAAGAAAAGAAAATAACAAAAACAAGATAGAGAGAAAGAGAGAGGGAGCCAGCGCGCTGCTGAGAGGTCATCAGAAGTTCTGACTCAGGCCCGCTGCCAGATTATCAACCTTTTGGTTAAACTGTATGAGTCAGAACTTCTGACTCTGGCACCTGCAAAACAGAAACCTGTTAGTGGGAAGATCAAAAGTTCTGACCCCCCTGTGCTGCAAGACAAAAGTTTGTTACTGGGGAAATCAGAAGTTCTGATCCTGCTGGAAATATAATAATTCTCAGAAGTTCTAATATTATTGACAGCAGAACAGGCTCCAGATATGCTAACGTCAAAGTCAGCACTTGGCTTCTCCCTGTGCTAATCAGAACATCTGCAACTTTGTTATTTTTCCACAAAACAGAAAACATATTTGGAACAGCTTCAGCAACTGTCAAAGTGTTTCAGGGGACAGAACCAACAAGGTCACAGGCAGGTTCTATGCTGGCTCAAAACGTTCTGAGGTAAACGTTCTGAGGTATGAAAAATCCTCAGAACACAAACAACAGCAATATGATATTTACATTATGTTCATTTGAGCATGCAAAGCTGATGATGCTTTGCAGCGTGATGAAGGTCAGCAGGTGCTTACCTGGCTGTTGGAAAAATTTGTGGATGAGAGCTAGCTTTTGGCTCTGATGGTGTTCTGGACAGGTTCTTTTTGAAAGGGGTGGATGAAGGTGTATGTATATGTATGGTCAGAGGTTGAAAGGGTGTTCTTTAGTCACAAAGAGAACTGGGTATTGATGAAGTTTGAAGGTAGGAAATTCAAAGTTATGAAACACTGGAGATTTTGGCAGAGTTTCACAACACTTTCTTACTAAAGATTTCTGTTTCTCTTCTAGCAATTTTTCTGTTTTTTGGACGCGCTTTTTCAGTGGACAATGTTTCTCTATTTATAGGCAAAGCTCTTGTGGATTTCTTGAACATTAAAGGCGCCAACAGAGGTTGAATTGTTCTTTGAAAGAAATTCCTGGGAAGTTGTGATAACAGATAACCTTTCAGCCTAGGCTGGAGCAGCAGGCATGGATTGGGGAGAAGTGACCTCTTAGGTGAACGGTGGCGCGTAGACCCATGCCTGAACTTGCATAAAGGCATTTACCAAGCCACACGTGAAGGGAATACTTGGATGAATGTTCAGGAGTGGTTGGGAGCATTAATGAGTATTAAATAGTGATGATACTTATCAACACCAATATTCTGGTAATAGAAACGAAACTTTGAACCAGCAGTTCTGTTTTACCAAAAACAACGTAAACCATGCTCTGGTCTTGGCCTCCTGTTGTCTTAGCAAATTCTGGGGATTCTCCTGACCTTCTGACACGTTCCTTGGATTTGCTTATGGAAATCCTGGACTTAGAGATTCTGTATCAGAGTAACACCCACTCTTCTGACCTTTTCATCTTCTGATTTCAGCATGTTCTGAAGGAGCCTTCAGACTTCCTTGCCCCCTTTGCGTTCCTTTAGCAAACTCTGGCTGGACTTATGTAACTGCTGAAAGAGTCATGTTCTGTTTGAGGCTTACGTGTTGAACCACGTTTGCAACTTCTGAGTTGATGTAGCTGCTGAAGAGCCAATTTCTGACTGCGTTGAGACAAGCTTGCAACTTCTGACCGTTTCTATCTGGAGTTTGGTCTAGAAGTTCTGAAGCGCCAATTTCTTCTTAAACACCCATTTTTTAGAGAAAAATTCCAAATGTTTAGAATTTAATTTTTCTCAAGATAAAAGCGTTACCTTTAGAGCTTGTGTGATCATTTTGCTCTTGTAAATGGTTTGCTTGGGCAAAAAATGACAATTCATGACTTGGATTTGTTTCAGAGGGACTCTGAGGATGCAAGATGATTTTCTGAAGAAAGAGAGGGCAAATTTTGGGGTACAACAGATTCCAATTGAGTCTAGAATGATATTTTGGTGATGATTCGAATATTGGAAGTTTATTTAAGAAGGCATTAATTTTTGTAACATTTTTATTTTGTCGAGTATTTATAGCGACCTCTTTCTGATTTTATTATCCCTACCTTTTTCCTGAACTATTTCTTCTGTGATTATAGTCAGTGGGATGCCCTAGTTTTTTTTCTTAAGTCTCCTTCATAGGTTTTTACTCAACGTGCTTTTCTTTTGAGAGATAATTACTTCCTATTTTACGGGGAACCATCACCGTCTTTTGATTTGGAAGGATGTCTCTGATACTATTCGTTGTGTATGAAGTAAAAGCTTGTGACATCATATGCCTTTGAATTAACTGAGAGACTACTCTGCCCCAGGTTATGATTAAAGGTTTCAATTTGTGTGAAAAGAAAACTCCTACTTCTTAGGCTCAAAGGGGTTGACTAGGGATTATCTTCCTTATAACTCCACTGTTTAGGATTTGAAACAAAGCATGTACATCATTAAAAAGGTCTGTTCAAAAGCATACTGTAGAGATTATGGTATTATTTTCGTCATCCTCCCTCTAAAGGCTTATAGCTTTTTTAATCGAGAGCCGAATATCACAAAAAGGAAGTAAAGGCATAGTTTAAGTATAGTGAAAACGAATGGATTAAATCAAGACAAACATATGCAATTCATTAATGGGGACAACCAAAGTCTAACATAAAGATAAATGTTTGAACAAACAAAGAAATTACAAATGAAAATTCGAATGAACAAAAAGCTTCTCCGCCTGAATTTATCAGTTCAGATGGTGTGCCTTCGAGGGGTGACAGAAAAGCTCAACCTGACCATCTTGTGTGAATTCCAACACTCCTTCATCAATCAAGTCTTGAATCTTATATTTCAACATCTAACAACTATCAATATCATGTCCCAGACTGTTGAAGTTATATACACATCTTGCATCAGGATTGTATCTAGGAGCAGAAGTATTGGGATTCTGAGGAGGATCCTTCAATGTGACCAAATTCATCTTCAACAAGTGTTGCAAGGCTTGCAACATCAACATGTTGAGTTTGGTATATTTCCTTTTGGATGTATCCTGCTTACGCTGACTTCCCTGTTGTTGTTGGCGAGGTCGTTGTTGGGCTTGCGATGTAGTAGCAATCTAGAAAGGCCTACTTTCAACCAAGCCAACTTCCTGTCTTATCGGAGGTTGATTGATGATTTGATCTCCCATTCTAACCGTTCTTCCCATACTGTTGTATTAGTCTTGATGAAGTTTTATGATGAGAATTCTCAACTCTTCTTGTCCCCGAGTTAAGTTTGGATAAGAGCCATATAACCCATCATCTGGATTCTCATATTTTCCATCTCAGCTAACAGTTGTTCCAATTGATCCTCCTTATTGTCTTCAGGATTCTTCTTGGTCATGTTCTCGGTGAGGAGTGCTTTAAATTCCTCTTGCCTCTTGGCTAAACTTAGGAACATCTTCTGGAATTGTACATTTTAAGTTTGGAGATCTCTGACGGTCTGTTTGAGAGTCATTTTTCTGCTGAAATAAACAACGAGAACATGAGAAACCTGTCTTGAGAACTACCTGTTATATAATGACATGCATGATATATAAATGCAATGTTTTCAAGGATCTCACGGGATAAACAAAAGAAAATGTTAGAATCTGACTGTAGCTTTGATTGAAGAACTTCATATCGTTGAATGTCCTTCTACGAGAATCAAGCTCACCATGTCGAGTGGGTCTTAGCCTTTGACTCAAGATAACGTGCTTCGGTCTTTGACGACATCTGGTTATAGGAAAATAAATCCCCTTGCCCCTTGATAAACATCTGGTTCATCATATCCACACATCACAGTGCCCTTGAGATCCTTGAAATGGTCAGTGAAAATGATATGGTATGATGTCATGATGTGTATGTCATGCACCAAGCAAAAGTGTAAGGTGGTGAAAACAAGTAAGTCTTGCAAGAAGTCCAAATTATTGGATAATTAATAAAAACAAGTCCTACAAGTAATTCACGTCGTTAGATGATGAATACCAACAAGCCCTACAAGGAGTTCAATTTATTTTAGAAAAGAAGTGTCTTGTGTGAAAAATGTTTTTGAAATGTTCGTGAGAAAATGATTAAGAACTATCTACCTACTCAAAAGTCTTTTGTTCTTTTCCTCCTCCTTTAAGATAGTTCTATCATATAATTGGTTAGTAGAAAGTCCTATTGTTGGATGTTTTGAGGGACAGGCGCGGGTCATCGTATAGTCATAAAGGAAACATATAGGGATACCTTTAGCAATTCAAAGGGACTATCATCATATATTCATAGGAAACATCGAAGGGTCATCTAGGTACTATGATCTTTATGATGATTTTTAACCGAGTGTCTTTGCTAATGGTATCCCTACGTTTGAGGGATATGACTGTTTTATCCAAAGGCAATGAGTGAGGTTACCGTAGATGTGCGTCTGTGAAAAGTGCTTTTGATTTCAGTTAATTTTAATCTTGCATATTAGGGTTAGCTATCGTTTGCTTTTAGTCTTTCCATACAAGCCTATTAGCATACATCTAGCAGAGTTTATAAGGAAAGCGACAAAGACAAAAAATAACTTCCTACACTATTACAAAGCTTTGGGAAGGGGAAATACAAACCACAAAATTTAGATGAAATAGAAAGCAAAATAAAAAATATATTTAATCTATTACAACCTTTAGAAGTTACATAATTATGATAAAATTAATGCGAAAATAAGAAGAAAAAAAATGCGAAGATTACAAAGAGAGAGACGTGGAGTTTATTTAAGGGGAAATAATTGATGATTAATTGATTTTTATTTATTTTTGAGAAAAGGGAATTAAAATCTAATAAAACCTAAGTTATTTTAATTTAGTAAAGAGAGGAAATTAAGTTAATTAATTTTATTAATTTATTTACAAAAAGTTAATTTTAATAAATAATTAACTAAAAAAAGTCAAATTGATTTTAATTTAAATCTAAATTAATTCATTAATTAATTAGAAAAAATTTAATTATTTTAAAAGAAAAAAGAAATTGTAAAAGAAAAAGAAATGGGCCTGCAGAAGTAAACTCATGGTGGTATCATAAAACAAATTGCTAGGCCCAAACACGCTGGCTTTTTTCCCCCTGCTTGGATGATCTTGTGCAATTGGGGGTCTAACATGGGTGTGAGACTTGAAATGTTGGATCTGCATCTATTGAGATCTGATGGTCAGGATGTGATGCATGGTGCGCGCTAGGTTGGTTTGCACTGGATCTACAAGAGAAAACCATGAAAAATAACATACCAGGGGCAGGGATCGAGCCCATGCCCTGGTACACTAACACCCTTACAAAAACACGCTTACCGCTGGGGTGGCCGTTACTCCCGTTCATGTAAATCAAACAAAAACAACAAATATACAAAATTATTTTTATGGTCGGAGAAGCGCCGGAGCCCTAGCTTTGGTTGTCTTCTCCGATGACCTGCAAATCTCAAACCTGCAAAAATCAAGCGTTAGTAACCCCTAAACACCATGTCCCCTCTAATTTAACCCTCCAGAATCCAAATCTGGAATTAGTTTTGGCTATAAACCCTTGGATCGCGCGTTTCAAATAAAACTAAATCAATCGGAGTAAAAATGGCATCTCCCAGTTTTTATTGAATGGGATCTGTTGTACCCCAAAATTTGCCCTCCCATATTCCTTAAGATTTGTCAAGAATGATCCTCAAATTGCTCAAAATGGCTCAAGGGTTGTACAGTCAAATCACCTCCTAAGGCAGTCAATTCAAGATTAGGGTTTTGGTTCTTTCAAGGAATTTGGGGTTTTCAATGGTTCAATCAAGTCTCATAGACCTATATACATTCTCACAGTGCTAGTTTGCACAGTCAAAAGCTCCATTTGATCTACAGTCATCTGCAAGGGCAAAATGGTCATTTTGCAGTCAAAAGTCAGAATTCTTGGTCAACATCTTATTTTGAGTTCACAATCACCATTTTATCAAGTCTTGATCATGATCCCACAAGAATAGCTCAAAAATCATCAAGATGCAAAAGTTACTATTTTTGGACAGTAGAAAAGTCAACTGTACTTTGACAAGGGCATAACTCTTTCATGGTTTATCAGAAAAATTCCATCCAAAGCTCATTCTGAAGAGTATGCAATCTCCTACAATCCATCTTCACACTCCATGATCAAGAAATGCTCTCACAAAAAGTTACAAATTTTTACATTATAGGTCAATTTCAAAAGTCAACAAAAGTACACTTTGAGTCAAAGGCCATAACTTGAGATTGGTAAATCCAAATGACATGGGACCAAAAGCATTGGTTAGAGGACTTCAAGGGCTTTCCAAAATGTCCAAGAACATGGTCATATGATCAAAGTTGAGCAAGTTGTGCATTGGAGAAGTATGGAAATTTTCGTGAATTTGCAAAAGTCAACTTTGCTCAAAACACCTTCTTTTTGCTAATGGGCCTCAAATCTCTTTTTGAAACTTCACCCATGACCTATGCACGACCCACCAAGTTAAATGGGATTTATTTTCTTAAGTTTATTGATTAAATGGATTTTTAATACATATTAATTCATTTAATTAATTTAAATTATAAGAAAATAGAAGATTTGATTCTTAAACCTATTTGTGAACCAAATATGATCCAAATATGCTGACCAATTCGTGCACAAGCTAAAAGATACAAAAATATCCAATTTTGGAAACTTGTTCAATCATGAAAAATCAAGAATATTTGATTTATCAATCAAAGATTTAATCTTCAATGCATATGGGTATGGGTCCAAATTTTGACCTAAACTGATTCCCTTATATGCAAGCAAGCCAACCATAACCTAATACACGACTGAAAGACTGCAGAACGGCCATATCAATTTCAAGAATTTTCAAGAAAACTCAAAACTTGTTCTTGCAATCTAAGCCAATTCAAGGTGCTTTGTCCATCCAAACACATTGCAGGAGGTACCAGGAGTGATTTGCAATCAAATTCAGGAACCAAAGCTCAAGGAATCACGAAATACAGTTTCACGGTTTGCACTTATAATTCAAAATCGTATCTCTTAATTCATATGCATTTGACATGTTCTTGTGATTGATTTGCATTGCTAGAGATCATACAAAGCTAATGGAATGATTTAATTGAACCATAGTGCCCTGAATCGAGAGATGCCATGATTGAATTTCTAGGGTTTTCAAGCTTTCAAATAGGGCTTTCCAAACTAGGAAAAATTGGAACCAATGGGATACATGGTTGAATTCATGAGGCCAAGACGATTGGAACCCATACCTCGCGAAATATTTATGTTTGCTCTGTGTCTATTCGCTATTTTTCGTGCAGGGAGGTAGTGGAGGTTAAAAACCCCCGCTATTTGATTCTGTTTACACAGAACCAAGGTTGAAGATGATGATATGTTGTCATCTGGTTGGTCTATTTGAATTAGCGCGCGTTTTATTTTTTTTCAAGCATAAGCGTTTGTTTGATATATGTTAATTGTTGTATATTATAATAACAAAAAGATGCAGGTGGTTGATTGATTGGGACGCTAGCCAATGAGTATTGGGACCTGGGTTCGAATCCCAGGTCCCCCAAAACCTTGTTATTTTTCTTCCACAGGTATTCACGTGCAAGTTTCAAAAGGGAGTCCACCATACGCTTCAAATCTCAGTACGCCATGTGGCTTCAGGCCAAGATCTAAAGGCCAGATTGGAGCATCCACTATACGCCCTGGTCAACGAGCATGCAGGGAATCACAAAGGTCAAACGAGGCTAGAATGTTAATGGGCCAAGAATTTCAAAATACACCTCCAAAGTTGGCCCAAACCCCCCTGAGTTTGCATTTTTTATTTTCTTTCATTATTTATTTGCTTGATTTATTTTCATTATTTTTAATTAATTACTAACTAAAATAATTTATATTTCCTAATAAAATCAGAAAACCTCAAAAACAATATTTTTACTAATTTCACTATTTCATTATTTTTGTAAATAAATAAATAATTAATTAATTTAGTGTTAATTAGGTTAATTTTAACTTTTTTGCAATAATTTAAAATTAATTAGAATATTAGGTTTTAATAACTTTTAACCGTTCTCATTTTATTTCCCTTAAAATAAATAAATAAATAAAAACAAAAACATTTTCTTTTAATTAATTAATTCCATTTATTAATTTAGACTGATTTCTTTAAATAATCAAAACATGCTTTCTTAAAAAAGGGTCAAAACCCTAAAAAACTCTCCGATTCAATTTTTCTCGCGCATAATATTTTTTGATCCATATCATTGTATTTGCTCCGAGGATGTAATAGTTTTAATTAGGATTATTTATCGCTTTTGTTTATCTTTCCGCATTTACTTTTTCAAGGGTTTGTTTTTGGCGATGTAAATACCCGACACCTTGTAATAGCTTAGTTTTATTTTCCGCAACCATTAACTGCTAGATGTATGAATAATAGGCTATGCATGACAAGATCTATCTGAACTTAAAATCAACCGCAGCTCACCATAACATGTACAAAGATAACATAACTGAAAATTGACACATTTGCACATGCCACTCCTAGGGTACGCCTCACTTGGTTGCCTCGAACGTGGTCATTGAGTATAGGAAGTTTTAGAGGTCGCCCTCCTGTCTAAAGATCAAAGTTGCCTCGAAACGGTTGCCTTGGATAAAACGATCTAAGATATTAGGGTTACCGCTAAGGCATCCTACCGTTGCTTTAGTGACCACGTGTCCCTTAAATCAAATTGACCCGAAAACTCCAACGACGGTGCTACCTACTTCTCAATAGTGGGATAACACTGTCTAAAGGACATTTACACAGCTTAATTCCTTTTGAGTAGGTAGAGGTTCTCAGGTACTTGCTCTTTCAAAACAAAACAAATTTTTCGCACTTACACTTTTCAAACAAAGTTTTCAACAACACTTCATACACTCTTGAGGACAGAAACAAGAATTAAATCGAAGTTTTCAAACAAAACTCTTTTCAAAACCCACGAACATAAGAAAAGCAAAACTTTTTGAAAACACAGTGAGCAAGTACCTAAGAGCCTGTGGATAACCACAGATAGAAAGGGTGCTAACACCTTCCCTTTCTATAATCTACCTCCCGAACCCGAGAAACATCTCGAAAAGGAATTTTGCTGTGCTTTTGTCCTTTCCTTGTTGGATTAAATAAAAGACGGTGGCGACTCTTGCTTACCGCGACATTTTACGAAACGCAAACGCGAACCAGCATTCCAAAACAGTCAGTTCTATTTCCACCGATCACAGAACTGGTGACTCTGCTGGGGAATCTTATAAGTGAGGTGTACCTTAGGATTAGATCACTTGTGTTTTCAATTGTATGCTTTGTATGCTTTAAATTTTGTGGGCTTGTATCGGAGTTTCATAGATCCTAACCCGGATCTGGGGGTACCAATTTTAGGTAAGTAGCAATAAACTGTGAGGGATCTGTCCAACGTAGACCGACACAGATGAAGCAATAGCTACGTTGGTGTGACACCTTGGTCTGTACCGATATCCCTTGTGTTTGAACGAGGAGAATATGGGTCTTCTGAGGAGTCATTAAGCACCAACTGACCTTAGAACCTTAAATTGACCAACTTGGCCATAGAACAGTAACAGTATGCTACACTCATTGAGACTAAACTCTCGCGATGGTTCCGGCTGCAAGAAAAGGTTGCCAAACTGGAATTATGACCGATTGAGGGTAGTCAGTGATATTGAGATCCTCTAGAACCCGGTTACTATTTTTAGGACAGGTCTTAACCAACTGAACTGAAAGAGGGTAGTACCTAAAGCTTCATGCCAGCCTGAAATCTAAGGGCTCTTTTGTGTGACTTGCGTGCCCTTACCATGTTAGACTTTTGTGAATACTTGTGGTGTGCCTTTACCATGACATCATAACATCATAACATTGCATACATCCTGCATAAGGACTAACCCATTTCAAAGACAAGAAGGTTTCATCTTTGCTCTGTTTTATAGGACATCATGATGCCCATGCGTAGGAATACTATCCGGCTCAACTTTGTTCAATCACCTGCTTTGCTTAAAGAATTGGTTGACAGGATTCCAGACACTACTTCCTTCATCAGGAGGCATGGTTCTCTTCTCGGTTTAGTCACCTCAAAGTGGGACCAACAAATGATGAGTGTCCTGGTCCAGTTTTATGATCCGTTATACCATTGCTTCACCTTTCAAGACTTCCAGCTGGTCCCTACCCTGGAAGAATTCTCTGAGTTGCTTGGTATCTCTGTTTTAGAGCAGACTCCATTTACTGGTTAGGAAAAGACTCTCAGGCCTGAAGAGATTGCTGTAGCCCTTCACTTGACCAAATAGGAGGTAATGGTTAACTGGGAGACTAGAAGTGGAGTTAAGGGCTTTTTGGCTAAGTTTCTGGTTGGCAAAGCTAATTCTTTCTGGAATGACTTAGACTTCAAAGAGTACGAGGACATTCTGGCTCTCTTAATCTATGGTCTGGTATTGTTTCCAAATCCTGACACCTTTGTTGATGTTAATGACATTCGGATCTTCATCTCTCGGAACCTTGTACCCACTCTCTTGGGTGATATCCTTCATCAGCTCTACGCCCGTAATGCCTGAAAGCAAGGAACTTTGATGTGTTGTGCTCCCTTATTGTCGATGTGGTTTATTTCTCACCTCCCTAAGTTCGTACTGAAGAACAAAGAAGGAAGGGGCTGGGCTCATAGGATAATGTCTCTTACTAATAATGACATTATTTGGACTCTCAGAGGCTTAGATGAGGTGGCCGTCATTGATCGTTGTGGAGAGTATCCTAATGTTCCATTGATCGGAACCCGCAGAGGAATCTCTTATAACCCATGTTTAGCTCTCCGTCAGTTTGGAAGAGCCAGAAGAGAAGGGCCTCATGAGATGTTGATACCTCATATCGTCTTTGATTTTCAGGTAGATAGCGACGAGCTGCGTCGTAGATTCATCAGGGCTTGGGATAGAGTTCACAAATCTGACCCACATGAGTTGGGACCAAAGACTTCTCTACCAATGGAGTCATACTTCAGATGGGTCCGCATCCGTGCCCAGAAGTTAGGTATGCCATACGAAGCTGTCAGGCCTATTACTCTTGAAGTTGCTGATAAAGAAGGGGTTCCTCCAACTATTCTCCATCCTCATATGCCCACTGATGTTGGCACACTAAAGAGGTCTTGGGTGCAACTGCAGGAAGAGTGGGATTCTTATCGGGAGAGGTTCAACGAACAAGAACAGAAGATCCAGAAGCTGACTAAGCAATTGGAGAACGAGCGGATCCTGAATGATTATATCTGCACTGAGAAGAAGAGGCCATGGGAGCATTGATGGACCTTTGATGATTTCTTTTACGGTTTTATTTACTTTTCAGTATTCCCATTCTTGTAACGCCTAAGGGAAATTTGTTGAACAGTTTAAATTCTGAAGTTAAATCTAATAAAGTGTGTTTCCTTTCTTGTCTACAAATTTGAATCCCGATTGTCTTTGAAAACATAAATCATACGCATTTCATTTCATCATATGCATAACAGGTACCCCTTTTATAGGTCACTTATCTTCTTCGCTGTTTATTTCAGCAATCATCATGTCTACTTAACCTTCCACTGAGAAAGCTATCAAGGCCCTCCAGGCCCAGAATGCCCAGTTCCAAGAGTTGGTTATGAGCCTAGCCAAGGGTCAACAGGATTTGAAGACCCTGATTCTGAAAGAGAGGAAGAAGAAGAAGAAGAGGACCGTCCTGTTCAACACTGGACGCAGGTTTGGGAATGGACTACAGAATGAGGTTGATCTGACCACCTCATTTGTAGGGAAAGACAATCCACAAGAGAGAAGGGTTCCTAGCCCCGTGATCTTCGACAACGAGACGGATTATGATGAAGAACAGTATCCTCCTGCTGAGAATAGGTATAAACAGTTGGAGGACCGCTTGAGCGCTATGGAGATACAGAATGTGCCCGGGCTGGACTTTGGAGACCTAGGTCTATCCTCTGGGGTGGTGATTCCCCATAAATTCAAGGCATCTGCCTTTGCCAAGTATGACAGAGCTTCCTGTCCAAAGCTGCACCTCCGGTCATATGTAAGGAAGATCCAGCCTTACACAGCTGATAAGAATTTGTGGATCCATTTCTTTCAGGACAGTCTTTCAGGGACTCAACTCGAGTGGTTCTATCAGCTGGATTGAGCCAGTATCCGTAATTGGGAAGATTTGGCTACTGTGTTCTATAAGAAATATCAATATAATTCTGACCTCGCTCCTACGCGTACCCAACTCCAGGGTATGTCAATAGGGACGGGTGAAGGATTTAAAGAGTATGCTCAAAAATGGAGAGACCTTGCCGGAAGGGTGCAACCACCTTTAACTGATCGTGAGCTGGTTGATATGTTTTTGGGGACCCTGTCTAGTCCGTTCTTTAACCATTTGATTGGAAACTCTTCAGCCGGGTTTACAGACCTTATCTTGACTGGTGAGAGGATTGAAGCTGGTATCAAGGCTGGAAAGATACAGAAGGGTGCCTCATCGAGCACCGAGAAGAAACCCTTCAAGAAGGAATCCAGTGCTGTCTATGGTTCAAGGAGACAAAATAGACTGGAACACCGCCAAGTTGTCAACGCAATTGTTATCTCAAAACCTGCTGGTGCTCCTCAGCATCACAACCAACAAAGGGGCGAGAGACCTCGAAGGCAGTTCACTCGTCTCAGCATGACCTTGTCCCAGATATTGCCGCAGTTACTGACAACCAATCTGGTGACTTTAAAAGAAGCTCTGAAGATTTCAAACACAACATCCCCAAAGTATAATCCTAACGCCCGCTGCGCTTATCACTCTGACAGCCCGGGGCATAATACGAATGATTGTTGGGCTTTGAAGAATAAGGTTCAGGACCTAATCGATGCAAAGGAGATTGAGTTCGAGGCACCCGAGAGGCCTAATGTTGTGACTGCTCCCATGCCCAAACATGGAGTAAATTCTGTAGAGGAAGACTTGTTTGTAGTTTCGGTGGATGATATTGTCACCCCGCTGATGACCGTCAAGAGGAACCTGTTGCTAGCCGGTTTATTTCCAGGATGTAGTGAAGGTTGCCATCTGTGTTCTGTTTCACCTACTGGTTGCCCATCTTTGAAGTCAGGTATCCAAAACCTGATGGATGATAATGAGATTCTGTTTTAGAAGATTTCCGTTCCTGCCACCCCTACTGAAGAAGTTTCCATTATCACCATTTTCAACAATTCTCCCAAGGCTCCCTCGAGGAAGCCTGTCAGAATTACGCCTGTCCAGAAGATTGCACCCATAATCATCACTGTTCCAGGACCTATTCCCTACACCTCTAAAAAAGCTGTCCCTTGGCACTATGGGGCAGATGTTTATGTTCTTGGAGTTAAGCAAGAGTTTGATACTAATACCGGCGTCAGCAACATTACCGGGCCTACTAAAGTCACCCGCAGTGGTAGACTTTTCTCACCGGATATTGCGCCACCAACTGTCCGAAGACCTGTTGTCATTTCCCCTGCAAGTGTACCTACTTCCCTTCCTGATCAAGTTCCTATTTCTACCCCTGCTGCCGAGTCATCTGATGCTCGGGGCAAAGGGGTCGCCACTGATATGCCTGCCCAGACGGAGGCGCCAAAGACAACCACTGTTGAAGCTTCCAAACAAGAGATGGAAGAGATTTTGAAGATTATTAAGAAGAGTGATTATAATGTAGTAGAGCAGCTGGGGCAAACCCCATCCAAGATTTCTATGTTATCACTATTGTTGTGTTCAGAGGCCCATGCCAAGGCTCTGATTACCTTCCTGAAGACGGCCCACGTGCCACAAGAGACATCAGCTGATCAGTTCACTGATTGTGTGGCCAATTTAATTGTTGATAATGGTTTGGGTTTCTCCGACGCTGATATGACTGCTAAAGGGAAGAACCATAACGATGCCCTGCATGTCTCTATTGAATGCAGGGGCACTACTCTCGCACATGTGTTGGTTGACACGGGGTCTTCGTTGAACGTCTTGCCCAAGAAAGCTCTAGAAAGGTTGGATTGCAAAGGGTTGAAGCTAAAGCCAAGTAACATTGTTGTCCGGGCCTTTGATGGGTCTAAAAGGATGGTGCATGGTGAAGTCGATATTCCAATTAGAGTTGGTTCTCAGGTCTTCGATTCCACATTCTACGTAATGGACATTCGACCGTCTTATTCTTGTTTGTTGGGTCGTCCATGGATCCATAAAGCTGGAGCTGTGACCTCCACACTCCATCAGAAGCTGAAGTACCCGGTCAGGGGGAAGATTGTGACAGTTCAAGGGGAGAAAGAGTACATGGTCAGCCACCTCAACTCGTTCCGGTACATAGAGATGGATGGGGAGTTCATTGAGACCCCATTTCAACACTTTGAAGAGGTTCCTCAAACACTGGCATCAGCTGAGACTGTGATTGAAGATTCTCCTTTGAAGATGGCTTCCTTAAAGGATGCCCGGGCCGTTATTGAGAAGGGTGAGTATGCAAACTAGGGCCGACTTCCTGATTTCACTCAGAAGACTAACAAGTTTGGTTTGGGTTTCACTGCAGAAGCTCAAAGGGCTGTTCGTAGTGCAAGGGTTGGAAGACCTCATGTGTTCATCAGCAACTCGGGAGTAAATGCCATCGAAGATGACGTGGAGGAATCTGAATTCGGCAGTTGGATCTACCCTACGACCAACGGTGGACCAAACAACTGGACATCAAAATACTTCATCCCTATTACTTTTGTTACTCAGTAATGAACTCTTTTGTTTTGAATTTGTAACAGACAATATTGTGAAACATTATGGCCCGGTGTCTTACCCGGGGCACTGTGGCTTCATTTGTGAGGGCTTTTGTGTGCCATTTTCATGTATCATTAATAAAAGCATTGGACGTTTTTTGCATTTCAAATCTTGCGCTCCTTGTCTTTCTTTATTTGCAAAACGGCTATTTTACACACACTCACATATACAGGTCCCAATCCACTCTGGATCTCACCGGTAACGACTCTGCTGCTGCCAGTTATGACTTTGAAAATCTGATCAACTTAGCCGAAGACGAAGGTGAAGATGATTGCGAAGTGCCTGGTGAGCTTGCAAGACTGTTACTTCAGGAAGAGAGGGCCATTCAGCCACATGAAGAGCCGGTGGAAACAGTGAATCTGGGTACTGAGACAGACAAAAAGGAAGTCAAGATCGATGCAAATCTGGGGCTTAGTGTGAAACAACGGTTGATTCAGATGTTGCATGTGTTGTACCCCAAAATTTGCCCTCCCATATTTCTCAAAATATTTCAAGAAAAATTCACAAGTCCAACCCGGCGCGTCATATTCAGGTATTCTTTCGCCAAGATATCTCTGATAACATATTCTCAAATTCAGGTTCGGCTCAAGAGTCAATTCTTTAAAGAAGGTATCCGAATGTGTGAGTTTTCTCGAAGAAATATGGTGAAAAAGTGTGCTGAAAGTGCAGTTTTTATGCGCTAAAAAATTCATAACTTGAAGATCGTGGCTTGTTTTGAACCCGTTCCGGTGGCCAAAATTCCGTCTTGACATTATCTACGTTTTCATCTCTCACAGCTGGAAGCCAATTTCGATCAGAAGGTCTTCAAAAATGTGGATTTATAAAGGATTTTCGTACAGAAAATTTGTGACCGAAGTTTATTTGCGTCATGTTCAGAAAATCATAACTTGGTCGATTTTCATTGTATCGAGCTGGTTCCGGCGCCAAATTTTCACAAATTGAGTTGGCTACATTTTCACAGAAGGTATTGATTTCAAAAGGTATTCAAAAGGCCTTCGTGTTTTGCTCAGAGTGTGTGATACGCTGAAAATCCTTAATGCTGAATATTATTTCATCTGGGCCGAAACTTCGAAAATTCATAACTCGGTCAATTTTTATCGGATTGGGCTCATATTTTTACACAAGGTCCCTGACTCATAGATCTACAACTTTGCCTCAAAAGTCGAGACCGGATTATGCTCCGATCAATACCAGTTTTTTATTGAAGAACGTGTCAGAGTCGACACTGGAGCCCAAAATAAGTTTGTCTGAGCTGAAACTTCAAAAATTCATAACTAATTCACCGTTTATCCGATTGAGCCGATTTTCAGACAGGAGTTAGTTATCGATGTCGGATACATTTTGTTTTCACATTTTAACTTCAAAAATTGCACTTAAGTCCCTGCGATTTAGCTTGGAAAGTGACGAACTCAAGTGAACATTGGAGGCCCAATTGCACATTCAAAGCCCATTTTCTTTACCCTAATTTCCATTATATAATCACCTTCTTTTCAGACAAACCAGAGGAGAACCAAAAGAGGAGGAAAAGAGAGAAAAAATCTTGCCACAACACTGTTAGAATATCAAATTCTTTCAAGAACCCTAAAACCTTGAAATCCTTATTACAAATCCCTCTCTCACCACAAACAAGCCATCACAGTTACAAACCAACACCTCACTACTTCTTCAGTAAGGGTAAGGCTGGCTTGATCTCCATGATCCAAAAGGCATAAAAACATTCAGGTCACTAATTTTCCAGTAAGGGATCCCATGCAGGTTCATTAAGGAACGTTGAGGCCAAAACACAAATGGCCAAAAGCCAAAAGTCAAATGGCCAAAGTAGAACAACTTATGCATGACGAGACAGACATCCTGAGAAGATTAAGGAACGTTGATGCCAGAACACAAATGACCAATAGCCAGAATACAAATGGCCATGAAACCCAATCCAATAGTCAAAGAATGCAGACCACGGTACTCAGGAGTCAATGAACACGCACGTGATGCCAGAAAGTCAAACAAGGCTTTTTGTCTAATAGGCCAGAATACTTCAAAAAAACCTCCCCTTGGGCCTGAAACCCCCCCTTGGTTTGAATCCTTTTTAATTTTATTTTCTTTTCTTTTCTAATTCTTTTTTAATTGTTTTAATTATTTTTTTCACCATAAAATAATTTTCTATAATAAAAACAGAAAAATCAAAAATACAAATATATTTAATTATTATTAATTTCATCACTAACCTACTTTTTGTAAATAAACTCTAACAATTAACTTAGTCTAATTTAAGTTTTTAAACTTTAATCTTTTTCTTAATAAGTAAAAAGTATCTAGAATTAGGTTTTTTTTGACATTTTCATCTTTTTCTTAAATAAATTATTAATCATCATTATTTATCATTATTATTAATTATCATTAATTTTGTAAATAAACATGTAAATTAATTAATTAACTAGTAAATTAGGTTAACTTTAATATTTTCATTAATAATTAAAATAATCTAGATTTAGGGTTTCCTTTTAATTCTTGTTCTTTATTTTTCACAAATACAAAAAAAACACTAAAACACTTTCTTTTCTTTAATTAAATAATTAATTGGACTTTAATTTAATTTAATTTCATGCAAAGGGTCAAAACCCTCAGACGTCCTAATTTTAATTCTTTTCACGCATTATTTCTTTCGATCATTATGTAACTGTTTCTCAGATGTAATAGTAATTAGGTTTATCTTTCCGTCTTTACTTTCCGCATTTTTTACCAAACGGGTATTTGTAATTTGGCGATGTATAGACCCGCGCCTTGTAATAGCGTAGGATTTTACTTTCCGCATTTAAATTTCCACACTTTTAAATTCTAAACTTTGCATGAAAGAATGTATGGCCTAAAATAAAAACAAGCGTAGATCACCATGATACATGTGCAAGATAAAACATAACATGAAAATAACACACAAATTCACACACCACTCTTAGGGTACGCCTCACTGTTGCCTTACCTTCGAAACGTGGTCGTCGAGTATAGGACATTTTAGTAAGTCCTTATGTCCGTTGATCCATATGCCTCAAAACAAGTTGCCTCGAAAAAGTTGCCTCGAATTAAAAAGGATCAATGGCATAAGGGTAGCTTCTAAGGTGTCCTACTGTTGCTCTGGTGACCACACTGTCCCTACAAACAAATTGACCCGAACACCTCCAATGGTGGTGCTACCTATCTCTCAATGGTGGGATGGCACTACCTTAAGGACATTTACACAGCCTAATTCCTTAGGGTAGGTAGATGACTCATAGATACTTGCTCTATTTCAAAAAAACAAACCAAAACTCTTTTCACACCGACACTTTCAAAAAAGCTTTCAAAACAATTTTTCAAACACTCTTGAGGACTGATACAAGAGTCATTCTGAAATCTTTAAACGAAACTTTTTCAAGCCCACTCACAATTGAAAAGAAAACTTTTGAAAACACAATGAGCAAGTATCTAAGAGCCCATGGATAACCATGGATAGAAAGGGTGCTAACACCTTCCCTTTCTATAAATCTACCTCCCGAACCGAGAAACTATCTCATAAGGAATTTTGCTGTGCTTTTGTCCTGTCCATGTTGGAGAAAATAAAAGACGGTGGCGACTCTTGCTTCCGCGACATTTCGCGAACCAGCGAAAAACAGTCAGTTCCAGATCCACCGATCACAGAACTGGCGACTCTGCTGGGGACTTCTCATAAAGTGAGGTGTACCTTAGGACTAAGATCACTTGTGTTTTCAATTGCTGTGTTTGTTTGCTTTATTATTGTGGGCTGCATCGGAGTTACATAGATCCTAACCCAGATCTGGGGATACCCTGTTAGGTAACATAAGCTGTGAGGGACCTGTCCGGCGTAGACCGACATGGGTGAAGCAGTGGCTACGTTGGTGTGGCACCTTGGTCTGTACCGATATCCCTTGTATCGCAACGAGGAGAATATGGGTCTTCTGAGGAGTCATTAAGCACCAACTGATCTTAGAACCTTAAATTACCCAACTTGGCCAATAGAACAGTAGCAGTATGCTACGCCCATTGAGGCTAAACTCTCGTGATGGTTCTGGCCGCAAGAAAAGATTGTGACGCTGGAGTTATGACCGATTGAGGGTAGTCAGTGATATTGGGATCCTCTAGAACCCGATTACTTCTGATAGGACAGGTCTTAACCAACAAACTGAAAGAGGGTAATACCTAGACCCCATGCTGGCCTAAACTCTAAGGGTTTCTCTTGTGTGACTTGTGTGCCTTCCAACTTGACTACTTGCATGCTTGTTATCTGACACTTGAGTTTCTTGCAGGTTTTGTTTATAGTCCTTAATTGGGACTCATAACAGGGTTTACCTACATTACCCCATGCATAGCATAACATCATACCATTGCATGCATCCCGCATAAGGACTAACCCATTTCAAGGATCTCAAGGGCTTGTGATGCAGGTCATGATGAACCAACATGTCTGGCAAGGGGCAAAGGGGATTTATTTTCCTCTAGCCAAGGTTGTCAGGGGCTATGACCCACTGGATATGGTGAGCCTTTGACCCTTGAAGAAGGACTCTCTACAACACGAAGTTACTTCAATCAAGATACCAGATTCTAATTTTAACAAATTTTCTTGTTTACCCCGCGAGATCCTTGAAAACATCGCATGCATACATACACATCATTGCATAACAGGTACCCTTTTTTCTACAGGTTGCTTACCTTCTTTGCTGTTTATTTCAGCAGTCTCATCATGAATCTGGAAACATCTACTGAGCAATCCATCAAGGCTCTCCAGGCTCAGAACGCCCAGTTCCAAGAGATGATCATGAGTTTGGCCCAGGGGCAACAAGATCTGAAGACCCTGCTTTCGAAAAAGAAGAAGAAGAGGACGGTGTTGTTCAACCCTAGATGCAAATCTGGGAATGGATCACGAAATGAAGTTGAGCAGACTACCCCATCTGTTGGGAAAGACAGTCCCCAAGAAAGGGAGGTTCCTAGTCCAGTAGTCTCCGACAACGAGACCGATTACAATGATGAGCAGTACCCTCCAGCTGAGGACAAGTATAAACAGTTGGAAGACCGGCTAAGTGCCATGGAGATACAAAAAGTGCCCGGCCTGGACTTCGAGGATCTAGGTCTGTCTTCTGGGGTAGTAATCCCGCACAAATTCAAGGCACCTGCCTTTGCAAAGTACGACGGGGCATCCTGTCCTAAGCTGCATCTCAGATCTTACACAAGGAGGATCCAGCCCTACACGGCTGACAAGAATTTGTGGATTCACTTCTTTCAGGATAGTCTGGCCGGAACTCAACTCGACTGGTTCTATCAACTGAATGGAGCTAACATTCGCAGCTAGGAGGATTTGGCCACTTCATTCTACAAGCAGTACCAGTACAATGCCGACCTTGCTCCCACGCGCACTCAGCTTCAGGGAATGTCTATGGGTGCAGGTGAAGGTTTCAAAGAATATGCTCAAAAATGGAGGGACCTTGCTGGAAGGGTACAACCACCTCTGACTGACCGCGAGCTCGTCGACATGTTCTTGGGGACCCTGTCTGGTCCATTCTTCAACCACCTAATTGGGAATTCTGCTGCTGGGTTTACAGATCTGATCTTGACCGGGGAAAGAATAGAAGCTGGCATCAAGTCAGGGAAAATACAGAATGGTGACTCCTCGAACACTGAGAAGAAACCATCCAAGAGAGAATCTAGTGCTGTCTATGGCTCAAGAGGGCAGAATAGGTCCGAACACCGCCAAGACGTCAACACGGTGGTTATTGCAAAACCGGTCGGCGCTCCTCAGCGTCACAATCAGCAAAGGGAAGAGAGACCCAAAAGGCAATTCACTCCCCTTGGCATGACCTTGTCACAGATATTGCCACAGTTTCTGGAAACCAAGTTGGTAACTCTCATGGACCCTTCAAAGAATCCCAACAGGACGCCTTCAAGGTATAACCCCAACGTTCGCTGCGCCTATCATTCTGACAGCCCGGGGCATGCTACAGATGACTGTTGGACTTTGAGAAACAAGGTTCAGGATCTGATTGACGCAAAGAAAGTCCAGCTCGACTCTCCAGAGGCTCCCAATATGACCACTGCTCCCCTGCCCAAACATGGCTAGGATTGGAAACTTTTGTTCATTTGAATGGTCAGATTGTAATTTTCTTTGATTGTTCAAACATTTTATTTCATGTCAAACTTGGTTATTTCATTAATGCATTACACATGTCTGTTTTGAAGTAATTATTTCGTATTCACTATATGCAAACTGTTTTCATATTTTTGTGATGATCAACTCTTGATTGAAAATTCTAAGCCTCTTGAGGGAGGATGACGAAAATGATACCACAATCTTTACAGTATGCTTTTGAACAGACCCCGCTGATGAGGTATAGGCATTATTTCAATTCCTAAACACTGGAGTTATAAGGAAGATAATCCCTCGTCAACCCCTCTGAGCCAAAGAAGTAGGAGTTTTTCTTTTCGAAATTTAAAACCCTTAATCATAACCTGGGGCAGGGTAGTCTCTCAGTTGATCCAAGTGCATAACGAATGGCACCAAAGAGGTCCTCACAAAACAAAAGACCGTGATGGTTCCGAATAATCATAAAGATAGGCAGTCATTACTTCTCAAAATAAAAGCCCATTAAGTCAAAACCTATGAAGGAGACTTACAAAAACTGGGGCATCCCGCTGACTGTAATCACAAAAGAAACAGTTCAGGCAAAAAAAACAGGGATAACAAAAAAAAAAAAGAAGAAAGAGGTCCTACAAACCCTCAACCAAAAAAGAAATGACGGCCTATTCGAAATAAACTATCGGTATCCGAACCATCACCGGAATATCAAAGTAAAGACTCAAACAAGGTCTAACGCGCGATCAACTAAGTTTAGGTTTGAAGAACATCACGAAGAGCGGGTGGGTACAAATAATTTGAGCCTTTATCATTTGTTTCTTAAACCGTGAACCAGGCCACGCTACAACCCTTAAAAGTCCTAGCTGAAGCATGGGTTAGTTCGAAAGCATACTGTTACCAAAAGTATCATGACTCCTTAAGGCTTGCTATAAAATATTGAGTTGACATCACATTTTACAAAATTTGCTGGTTTTACTGAAAAATGCATTTTTCAAAAACTTCAAGACAGACATAAGCTTTGCATTTTTAACATAACTTTGTTTGCATATGACTTTTTGTTTGAACAGCATAGAAATTCGCACGACGAATGCCTAATGAACAAAAGCACCTCCAATCAAGGGGCATGGCCTGATCATTATCCATCATCTGGGGCAGTCCAGTCAAGATTCAAGGAATCTCTCAAGATGCCAAACAGCCAGGGGCAAACCTCCGCCTGAGCCACTTGGGGCATTGGACATGAATTCCCAGCAACAAATCTTGCATGACCAAACATCTTCTGGTAGCGTGGCAACACAATAACAGGGGCACCTCCCTACATCCTGAGAGCATGGACATAGTCGGAAAAAATACTATGCGTAATCAAAGACCCGCTAGGTTGACACACCTAGGCAAAAATAAGGGCTTCCCGGCGAACCAAAAGGGTTCGGGCAAAAATGAGGGATGAAATGAAAAAATCTGTATACCCGGTAAGTCGAAAACCTGAAAAGGCGGCTTGGGGAAAAATGGGTATCCCGGTGGGCTGAAAACCCGAAAGGGTGGTCCAGGCAAAAGTTAGGGATCAAAGCGTACGACTATGTCCCAACATCTCGTCACTTGCCTACCAGAAGAAGATTTGTCAATCGGCAGTCATCAAACACCTTCACAGGTACCTTCTTCTCCAACAGAAACTGGGGCAATAATGAGTTGTCTAAATGATCCGGTTGCTCTGTCCACCGAAGTGCCAAGGTAAGTTCAGCTGAAGAATGCGACCAAGATACCTTCACTCCCTGCAGAGCGAACGCGTCTCCCCGGGTTTTATTCAAAGGTTATTTCTCCACCAGAGCTTATAACTGGGTTATCCTCAGCTAAAAGCCACGGAAAGATCATCCTCGGCGAAGTCTTCCTATCCCCAGCGGAGCTCATCAAAACTTCCATCATAACATATCAATGGTATCCCCAGCGGAGTTATCATCAACCTCGGCGAAGTACTTCTCTTTCCCCACAAAGTTATCTCCCCGCAGAGCAATCCCTTCGCCAAGTTTATTCCCCAACGGAGTCATCTTCTCCTACCGATTTATTCTTGCAATTATCATCCCCCAGCGGAAACGAAGAACCCCACTCTTCAAGATCAACCCAGGATTCAGCGAACTTCCCGGCATTCGTCAAGGACTTTTTTTTCTAGACGGAGATACATTCAAAAACATTACATTATCATAAACATGACACATGCATCATGTCACATAATCTCATTTATGCTAAGAATATCACCGCTTGATCCATACCATGCATTGCATATGACTGACCTTTACCTTTCAGGAAGGATACAGTTAAATGATCAGCTATGTCAAAGTAGACAAATCCAGTCAAAAGAATACAAATCCAGTTAAATCAATGCCTAAAGATTTCTCTGATACAACCCGTCGTTATAGACACTCGTCGTTATAGACACTGGTCGTTATAGACACTCGTCGTTATAGACACTCGTCGTCATAGACACCTGTCGTCATAGACACTCGTCGTTATAGACACTCGTCGTCATAGACACTCGTCGTCATAGACGCTCGTCGTTATAGACACTCGTCGTCATAGACACTCTTCATTATAGAGACTCGTCGTTATAGACACTCGTCGTTATAGACACTCATCGTTATAGACACTCGTCGTTATAGACACTCGTCGTTATAGACACTCGTCGTTATAGACACTCGTCGTCATAGACACTCGTCGTCATAGACACTCGTCGTTATAGACACTCGTCGTTATAGACACTCGTCGTTATAGACACTCGTCGTCATAGACGCTCGTCGTCATAGACACTCGTCGTTATAGACACTCGTCGTTATAGACACTCGTCATTATAAACACTCGTCGTCATAGACACTCGTCGTCATAGACACTCGTTGTCATAGACACTCGTCGTCATAGACACTCGTCGTTATAGACACTCGTCGTTATAGACACTCGTCGTTATAGACACTCGTCGTTATAGACACTCGTCGTTATAGACACTCGTCGTTATAGACACTCGTCGTTATAGACACCCGTCGTTAAAGACCACCCGTCCATGGAAATAACCTGTCAGTAGAGACAACTCATCAACCTTTCTGAATACCAGACTCGATTCCTGTATCCTTCCAGGGCACGTCTGAAGAGTTTGAGGATCCGATTCCTGTATCTTGCCAGGGTGTATCTGTTGATGACTAACATTACCAGACTCGATTCTTGTATCTTGCCAGGGCACATCTGAAGAGTTTGAGGATCCGATTCCTGTATCTTGCCAGGGTGTATCTGTTGACGACTAACATTACCAGACTCGATTCCTGTATCTTGTCAGGGCACGTCTGAAGAGTTCGAAGATCCGATTCCTGTATCTCGCCAGGGTGTATCTGTTGACGACTAACATTACCAGACTCGATTCCTGTATCTTGCCAGGGCACGTCTGAAGAGTTCGAAGATCCGATTCTTGTATCTTGCCAGGGTGTATCTGTTGACGACTAATATTCTCCGGACTCGATTCCTGTATCCTGCCAGGGCACGTCTGAAGAGTTTAAAGATTCGATTCATGTATCCAGCCAGGGCACATCTACGTAAAGAGTTTGAAGATCAACTCCTGTAACAGGCCAGGTAATTATTTTTCTTTCTCAGGTACGCAAGTTCTCGCTAAGGAATCTCTTACGCGATCGACACCTAAATCGCATCTATAAGCCCATCCTCCCATCCATCAGTCTCCAAATGGCATCTATAAGCCCATTCCCTGCATCATACTGCTGACACTCTACTATGCGAGTGCAAATTTCTGGGCACTCTAGTGTTCAATCATCTTCCACCTTCGGATTATGAAAGTTACGCAAGCCAATCTACATCCTCAGGTTTAAGAAGATTGAACAGGGGCAACTGTTGTACCCCAAAATTTGCCCTCCCATATTTCTCAAAATATTTCAAGAAAAATTCATAAGTCCAACCCGGCGCGTCATATTCAGGTATTCTTTCGCCAAGATATCTCTGATAACATATTCTCAAATTCAGGTTCGGCTCAAGAGTCAATTCTTTAAAGAAGGTATCCGAATGTGTGAGTTTTCTCGAAGAAATATGGTGAAAAAGTGTGCTGAAAGTGCAGTTTTTATGCGCTAAAAAATTCATAACTTGAAGATCGTGGCTCGTTTTGAACCCGTTCCGGTGGCCAAAATTTCGTCTTGACATTATCTACTTTTTCATCTCTCACGGCTGGAAGTCAATTTCGATCAGAAGGTCTTCAAAAATGTGGATTTATCAAGTATTTTCGTACAGAAAATTTGTGACCGAAGTTTATTTACATCATGTTCAGAAAATCATAACTTGGTTGATTTTCATCGTATCGAGCTGGTTCCGGCGCCAAAATTTCACAAATTGAGTTGACTACATTTTCACAGAAGGTATTGAGTTGAAACGGTATTCAAAAGGCCTTCGTTTTTTGCTCAGAGTGCGTGACACGCTGAAAATCCTGAATGCTGAATATTATTTCATCTGGGCCGAAACTTCGAAAATCCATAACTCGGTCAATTTTTATCGGATTGGGCTCATATTTTTACACAAGGTCCCTTACTCATAGATCTACCACTTTGCTTCAAAAGTCGAGACCGAATTATGCTCCGATCAATACCAGTTTTTTATTGAAGAACGTGTCAGAGTCGACACTGGAGCCCAAAATACGTTTGTCTGAGCTGAAACTTCAAAAATTCATAACTAATTCACCGTTTATCCGATTGAGCCGATTTTCGGACAGGAGTTAGTTATCGATGTCGGCTACATTTTGTTTTCACATTTTAACTTCAAAAATTGCACTTAAGTCCCTGCGATTTAGCCTGGAAAGTGACGAACTCAAGTGAACATTGGAGGCCCAATTGCACATTCAAAGCCCATTTTCTTTACCCTAATTTCCATTATATAATCACCTTCTTTTCACACAAACAAGAGGAGAACCAAAAGAGGAGGAAAAGAGAGAAAAAATCTTGCCACAACACTGTTAGAATATCAAATTCTTTCAAGAATCCTAAAACCTTGAAATCCTTATTACAAATCCCTCTCTTACCACAAACAAGCCATCACAGTTACAAACCAACACCTCACTACTTCTTCAGTAAGGGTAAGGTTGGCTTGATCTCCATGATCCAAAAGGCATAAAAGCATTCAGGTCACTAATTTTCCAGTAAGGGATCCCATGCAGGTTCATTAAGGAACGTTGAGGCCAAAACACAAATGGCCAAAAGTTAAAAGCCAAATGGCCAAAGTAGAACAACTTATGCATGACGAGACAGACATCCTGAGAAGATTAAGGAACATTGATGCCAGAACACAAATGGCCAATAGCCAGAACACAAATGGCCATGAAACCCAATCCAATAGCCAAAGAATACAGACCACGGTACTCAGGAGTCAATGAACACGCACGTGATGCCAGTAAGTCAAACAAGGCTTTTTGTCTAATAGGCCAGAATACTTCAAAAAAAACTCTCATTGGGCCTGAAACCCCCCCTTGGTTTGCATCCTTTTTAATTTTATTTTCTTTTCTTTTCTAATTCTTTTTTAATTGTTTTAATTGTTTTTTTCACCATAAAATAATTTTCTATAATAAAAACAGAAAAATCAAAAATACAAATATATTTAATTATTATTAATTTGATCACTAACCTATTTTTTGTAAATAAACTCTAACAATTAACTTAGTTTAATTTAGGTTTTTAAACTTTAATCTTTTTCTTAATAAGTAAAAAGTATCTAGAATTAGGTTTTTTTTGACATTTTCATCTTTTTCTTAAATAAATTATTAATCATCATTATTTATCATTATTATTAATTATCATTAATTTTGTAAATAAACATGTAAATAAATTAATTAACTAGTAAATTAGGTTAACTTTAATATTTTCATTAATAATTAAAATAATCTAGATTTAGGGTTTCCTTTTAATTCTTGTTCTTTATTTTTCATAAATACAAAAAAAACACTAAAACACTTTCTTTTCTTTAATTAAATAATTAATTGGACTTTAATTTAATTTAATTTCATGCAAAGGGTCAAAACCCTCGGACGTCCTAATTTTAATTCTTTTCATGCATTATTTCTTTCGATCATTATGTAACTGTTTCTCAGATGTAATAGTAACTAGGTTTATCTTTCCGTCTTTACTTTCCGCATTTTTTACCAAACGGGTCTTTGTAATTTGGCGATGTATAGACCCGCGCCTTGTAATAGCGTAGGATTTTACTTTCCGCATTTAAATTTCCACACTTTTAAATTCTAAACTTTGCATGAAAGAATGTATGGCCTAAAATAAAAACAAGCGTAGATCACCATGATACATGTGCAAGATAAAACATAACATGAAAATAACACACAAATTCACACACCACTCTAAGGGTACGCCTCACTGTTGCCTTACCTTCGAAACGTGGTCGTCGAGTATAGGACGTTTTAGTAAGTCCTTATGTCCGTTGATCCATATGCCTCAAAACAAGTTGCCTCGAATTAAAAAGGATCAATGGCATAAGGGTAGCTTCTAAGGTGTCCTACTGTTGCTCTGGTGACCACACTGTCCCTACAAACGAATTGACCCGAACACCTCCAACGGTGGTGCTACCTATCTCTCAATGGTGGGATGGCACTACCTTAAGGACATTTACACAGCCTAATTCCTTAGGGTAGGTAGATAACTCATAGATACTTGCTCTATTTCAAAAAAACAAACAAAACTCTTTTCACACCGACACTTTCAAAAAAGCTTTCAAAACAATTTTTCAAACACTCTTGAGGACTGATACAAGAGTCATTCTGAAATCTTTAAACGAAACTTTTTCAAACCCACTCACAATTGAAAAGCAAACTTTTGAAAACACAATGATCAAATATCTAAGAGCCCATGGATAACCATGGATAGAAAGGGTGCTAACACCTTCCCTTTCTATAAATCTACCTCCCGAACCGAGAAACTATCTCATAAGGAATTATGCTGTGCTTTTGTCCTGTCCATGTTGGAGAAAATAAAAGACGGTGGCGACTCTTGCTTCTGCGACATTTCGCGAACCAACGAAAAACAGTCAGTTCCAGATCCACCGATCACAGCATGACTACGTGGAAGTCTTTGCCTGGTCTTACGAAGATATGCCTGGGTTGGATATCGACATTGTGGTTCATCACCTGCCTACCAAGGAAGAATTCCCTCTGGTAAAACAGAAGGTTCGCCGTATGCGTCCAGAGATGTCCGAGAAAATCAAAGCTGAGGTTATGAAACAATTTGACGCCGGTTTTCTAGAAGTAACTTCTTACCCTCTATGGGTCGCCAATATGGTTCCAGTACCGAAGAAAGATGGTAAGGTCAGAATGTGTGTTGACTACAGGGATTTGAATTGGGCGAGCCCTAAGGATGACTTCCCTCTGCCTCACATCGACGTTCTAGTTGATAACACTGCTCAGCATAAGGTATTCTCCTTCATGGACGGTTTCTCCGGTTATAATCAGATAAAGATGGCTCCTGAAGACATGGAGAAGACCACCTTTGTTACTCAGTGGGGCACCTTTTGCTACAAGGTCATGCCTTTTGGGTTGAAAAATGCTGGGGCAACGTATCAGCGTGCCATGGTTGCTTTGTTTCATGATATGATCCATCATGAGATTGAAGTATACGTCGATGATATGATTGCAAGCTCCCAAATTGAGGAGGAACACCTTGACCATCTACAGAAGCTGTTTGACCGGTTGAAGTTGTACAAGCTGAGATTAAACCCGAACAAGTGCACCTTTAGAGTGAGATCTGGCAAACTACTAGGCTTCTTCGTGAGCGGCAAAGGTATTCAAGTGGACCCTGCCAAAGTGAAAGCCATACAAGAGATGCCAGCTCCCAAGACAGAGAAAGAGGTCAGAGGCTTTCTAGGACGGCTGAACTACATTGCCCGATTCATCTCGCATCTAACTGCTACTTGTGAGCCAATCTTCAAGCTACTGAAGAAAGATCAAGTGGTACGGTGGAACGATGAATTCCAGGCCGCTTTCGAAAGAATCAAAGAATATCTCCAAGAGCCACCCATTCTTATGCCACCAGTCGAAGGGAGACCTCTAATCTTATACTTGACAGCACTTGACAACTCAATGGGATGTGTGCTGGGTCAGCATGACGAGTCTGGCCGAAAAGAGCATGCTATTTATTACCTTAGCAAAAAGTTTACCGACTGTGAGACCCGATACTCACTGCTCGAGAAAACTTGTTGCACTTTGGTATGGGCTGCTCGCCGGCTAAGACAGTATATGTTGACTCACACTACTCTGTTGATTTCAAAGATGGATCCAATCAAGTATATATTCGAAAAGCCTGCCTTGTCCGGAAGAATAGCAAGATGGCAGATGATCTTGACTGAATATGACATCCAGTACACGACTCAAAAAGCAATCAAGGGAAGTGTATTGGCAGACCATTTGGCACATCAGGCAGTGGATGATTACCAGTCTATGAACTTTGAATTTCCAGACGAGAATATCATGGTAGTAACTGATTGTGAAATACCTGGACCGGATGAAGGACCTGAGAAAGGATCCCGATGGTCTATGCACTTTGACGGAGCCTCAAACGCTTTGGGTAATGGCATTGGCGCTGTGATCATATCTCCTAAAGGCTCATATACTCCACTTACCGCCCGACTATGTTTCAACTGCACCAACAACATGGCAGAGTATGAAGCATGCATCATGGGTCTTCGAGCTGCAATTGACCTAAGGATCAAGTTTCTGAGTGTCTTCGGAGATTCCGCTCTCATGATCAGTCAGATCAAAGGCGAGTGGGATACGAAACACCCAAATCTTATTCCTTACAAGGAGTATGTATTGACGTTGCTTCCCCATTTCAAGGAAATAACCTTTGAACACTTCCCAAGAGAGGAAAATCAGTTGGCGGACGTGTTAGCTACGATGTCTTCTATGTTCAAAGTCAAGTGGGACAACGAGGCTCCCCGGATCATTATTTGGAAATTGGATGAACCTGCACATTGCTGTGATCTTGAGACCGAAGAGGTAACAGAAAAGCCTTGGTATCATGAAGTAAAGAGGTACCTTGAAGCTCAGGAATACCCCGAGGGTGCATCCGTTAATGACAAGAAGTTTCTGAGAAGGTTCGCGGCAAAGTTCTTCATCAGCAATGGCATTCTTTACAAACAAAACCATGATTCAACCTTATTGCGTTGTGTTGATAAGATTGAAGCAGAAAGGATCATAGCAGAGCTGCATGAACGAACCTTCGAAAATCATTCCAGCGGAAATACCATGGCAGAGAAAATCCTTCGGGCAGGATATTACTGGTCCACAATGGAAGCCGACTGTTACCAGCATTCTTGGACATGTCACAAGTGCCAGATCTATGCTGATAAGGTGCACATTCCTCCAGTTCCTTTGAACGTCTTGACAGCACCTTGGCCTTTTTCAATGTGGGGCATTGATATGATCAGCGAGATTAGACCTACGACATCCAACGGGCATCGCTTCATCCTGGTAGCGATTGATCACTTTACGAAGTGGGTTGAAGCAGCTTCCTTTGCCACCGTAACCAAGAACGTCGTGGCACGGTTCATTCGGCATAACCTGATCTGTCGATACGGTGTACCAGAGAGGATCATTAAGGATAATGGTACCAATCTTAACAACAAGATGATCACTGAGCTCTGCGAGCAATTCAAGATACAACACCACAACTCTTCTCCTTACCGGCCCAAGATGAATGAGGCTGTGGAAGCGGCTAATAAGAAAATTAAGAAGATTGTGCAGAAGATGACAGTGACCTACAAAGACTGGCACGAGATGTTACCATTTGCTCTTCATGGGTACCGTACCTCAGCACAGACGTCAACAGGGGCAACACCCTATTCCTTGGTATATGGCATGGAGGCAGTCCTGCCCATTGAAGTTCAGATACCCTCTCTCCGGATCATGAAGGATGTGATTTTAAGTGAAGACGACTGGATCCAGACCCGGCTTGATCAACTAAACCTAATCGACGAAAAGAGACTCACTGCTATTTGTCATGGTTAGATGTACCAAAAACGGATGATAAAGGCATTTAACAAGAAAGTCAGACGACAAGAGTATCAAGTCGGGGACCTGGTAATCAAGCGCATCATTCTACCTCAAGGTGATCCCAGGGGCAAATGGACCCCCACGTACGAAGGGCCATTTGTGGTTAAGAACATCTTCTCAGGAGGAGCAATGATTCTAACCACCATGGATGGTGACGACCTTCCTCACCCCGCCAATGCAGACATAGTAAAAAGATACTACGCATAATTAAAGACCCGCTAGGTTGACTGGCCTAGGCAAAAATAAGGGCTTCCCGGCGAACCAAAAGGGTTCGGGCAAAAATAAGGGATGAAAATAAAAAATCTGTACACCCGGCAAGTCGAAAACCTGAAAAGGCATCTTGGGCAAAAATGGGTATCCCGGTGGACTGAAAACCCGAAAGGGCGGTCCAGGAAAAAATTAGGGATAAGCGTAACACTATGTCTCATTGGATCACCTCGCATCCGGACTTCGGTATCGACCATCAGGCTCGGACGACACCAATTAATCAGATTCATCTCCAACTAAGCAGCAAAATGATGAGATGCTTGAAGATATAAAGGCGATAGCAGAGTTGGAACCCAGTGGGATTATTCACATAGCTGTTTTGTTTTCCTTTTACAAATTGTATAAATCCTATTTGTTCGGTGACGTTCTCTTACTAGGACGTCAACCTCTTGTACAAAGGCGCCTATTTACGGGCAAACTTCAAAATCAATACAAGTTCATTTTTCAGACAAATTGCAAATTGTTTTTTCCTTTACCTGTTTTGTTTTGCAAAGGACGTCCAATGTTCATTTTTGGTATATGCATTTGACATTAATTGCTGCTCATAAATACTTGCATACAAAACAAAGGACTAATTACGGGTGATGTCAGAAGTAGGGGCAATAAGAATTGTCTAAGAGGTCTAGTTGCTCCGTCCACCAAGGTACCAAGGTAAGTTCAGCTGAAGAATGTAACCAGGATACCTTCACTACCCGCAGTGTAGGACAGTAATGGAAGCTCTCCCCACTGAGACTTGCAATATTCTCCCCCCAAGCAGAGTTAGTCTACCGTCAGTCTCGAAAAGGCTCGGTATCCCCAGAAGGTCTTAACATTCCCCAGCGGAGTATAAAGATATTCCCCAGCAAGTGTAAAAAGCATCCCTGGCAGTCTTAATATTCCTCAACGAAATATAAGAATGTTCCCCGACAGAATGCAAGATACCCCCAATGGAGCCATTTCCCAGCGCAGTCTAAAAACGCTTCCCCGCCAGAGATGAATCATCGTACCCAGTAGATTCTGGAAGCTTGTCCCCTGCAGAATACAAACGTATCTCCCTAGCCAAATTCAGAGGTTATCCCCACAAGAGTCTAACTGGGTTATCTTCAGCAAGTTGCAACTGAAAGATCATCCCCAGCGAAGTTCTTTCTATCCCCAGCAGAGTTCATCATCAAAATTCCCAACAGAGCTTATCAATGGAATCCCCAACGGAGTTATCGTTAAAATCTCAATGAAGCATCTCTTCCCACAAAGTAATTCCCCGCAGAGTAATCTCTTCACCAGGTTTATTCCCCAACGGAGTCATCTTCTCCTACAGGTTTATTCTTGCAACCATCTTCGTGCATCATCCCCAGTGGAAACGAAGAATTCAACCAGACTCTTCAATATCAGCCCAGGATTTAACAAACTCCCCGCCGTTTGTCAAGGATTTATTTTCCTAGACGAAAATGCATTCATAAACATTTCACATTTCATACCTCCTGTTTTCATACATGATAAAGTGCATATGACACGATCTCATTTATTCTTGAGAACATCATGATATCATGCATTTCATACATCATGACATTGCATACAGCTAACGTTTTACCTTTTTCAGGAAAAAGTTAATCAAAAGATGATTACCATCTACCTTTGCAGTTCCAGATCAATACCTGTAACAAGCCAGGAAAATATCTGTGGACGAGAGATTGAAGATTAATACCTGTAACAAGCCAGGAAAACTATCTTTCTTTCTCAGATCAGAGATTAATACCTGAAACCAGTCAGGACAACTATCTCCTTGACCAACCTTTCTCAAGTTCCAGATGAATACCTGTAACAAGCCAGGAAAATTCTGTGGACGACTGATTGTAGGTTAATACCTGAAACCATCCAGGAAAACCATCTACATGAAGAGATAGAAAATTAATACCTGTAACAAGCCAGGAAGACTATTTTTCTTTCTCAGATCAGAGATTAATACCTGAAACCAGACAGGACAACTATCTCATCGGCCAACCTTTTCAAGTTCCAGATTAATACCTGTAACAAGCCAGGAAAATTCTGCGGACGACGGATTGTAGGTTAATACCTGAAACCAGACAGGACAATTATCTACTTGACCATCATGAAGCAACCCTACACCGGTTCCTTCTCTCTTACAGATGCAGTTTTACACGGACTCATCATCAGGCAACCCTACACAGGTTCCTTCTTTCAAGTTACAAAGTTACAATTCAACAAACAATCTCCAGATGGCATCTATAAGCCCATCCTTCTACCAACAATCTCCAAATGGCATCTGTAAGCCCATTCCTGACATCACATTGCTGATACTACACCATGCGAGTGCAAATTTCTGGGCACTTTAGTGTTCAATCATCTTCCACCTTCGGATCACGAAAGGCACGCAAGCCAATCTACATCCTTAGGTTTAAGAAGATTGAACAGGGGCAACTGTTGTACCCTAAAATTTTCCCTCCCATATTCCTCAAGATTTGTTAAGAATAATCCTCAAATTGCTCAAAATGGCTCAAGGTTTGTACAGTCAAATCACCTCCTAAGGCAGTCAATTCAAAATTAGGGTTTTGGTTCTTTCAAGGAATTTGGGGTTTTCAATGGTTCAATCAAGTCTCATAGACCTATATACATTCTCTAGTACCTTAATGCCAAGTTTCAAGACTCACAGTGCCAGTTTGCACAGTCAAAAGCTCCATTTGATCTACAGTCAACTGCAAGGGCAAAATGGTCATTTTGCAGTCAAAAGTCAGAATTCTTGGTCAACATCTTATTTTGAGTTCACAATCATCATTTGATCAAGTCTTGATCATGATCCCACAAGAATAGCTCAAAAATCATCAAGATGCAAAAGTTACTATTTTTAGATAGCAGAAAAGTCAACTGTACTTTGACAAGGGCATAACTCTTTCATGGTTTATCAGAAAAATTCCATCCAAAGCTCATTTTGAAGAGGATGCAATCTCCTACAATCTATCTTCACACTCCATGATCAAGAAATGATCTCACAAAAAGTTACAAATTTTTACATTATAGGTCAATTTCAAAAGTCAACAAAAGTACACTTTGAGTCAAAGGCCATAACTTGAGATTGGTAAATCCAAATGACATGGGACCAAAAGCATTGGTTAGAGGACTTCAAGGGATTTCCAAAATGTCCAAGAACATGGTCATATGATCAAAGTTGAGCAAGTTGTGCATTGGAGAAGTTGGGAAATTTTCATGAATTTGCAAAAGTCAACTTTGCTCAAAACACCTACTTTTTGCTAATGGGCCTCAAATCTCTTTTTGAAACTTCACCCATGACCTATGCACGACCCACCAAGTTAAATGGGATTTATTTTCTTAAGTTTATTGATTAAATGGATTTTTAATACATATTAATTCATTTAATTAATTTAAATTATAAGAAAATAGAAGATTTGATTCTTAAACCTATTTGTGAACCAAATATGATCCAAATATGCTGACCAATTCGTGCACAAGCTAAAAGATACAAAAATATCCAATTTTGGCAACTTGTTCAATCATGAAAAATCAAGAATATTTGATTTATCAATCAAAGATTTAATCTTCAATGCATATGGGTATGGGTCCAAATTTTGACCTAAACTGATTCCCTTATATGCAAGCAAGCCAACCATAACCTAATACACGACTGAAAGACTGCAGAACGGCCATATCAATTTCAAGAATTTTCAAGAAAACTCAAAACTTGTTCTTGCAATCTAAGCCAATTCAAGGTGCTTTGTCCATCCAAACACATTGCAGGAGGTACCAGGAGTGATTTGCAATCAAATTCAGGCACCAAAGCTCAAGGAATCACGAAATACAGTTTCACGGTTTGCACTTATAATTCAAAATTGTATCTCTTAATTCATATGCATTTGACATGTTCTTGTGATTGATTTGCATTGCTAGAGATCATACAAAGCTAATGGAATGATTTATTTGAACCATAGTGCCCTGAATCGAGAGATGCCATGATTGAATTTCTAGGGTTTTCAAGCTTTCAAATAGGGCTTTCCAAACTAGGAAAAATTGGAACCAATAGGATACATGGTTGAATTCGTGAGGCCAAGACGATTGGAACCCATACCTTGCGAAATATTTATGTTTGCTCTGTGTATATTCGCTATTTTTCGTGCAGGGAGGTAGTGGAGGTTAAAAACCCCCGCTATTTGATTCTGTTTACACATAACCAAGGTTGAAGATGATGATGTGTTGTCATCTGGTTGGTCTATTTGAATTAGCGCGCGTTTTATTTTTTTTCCAAGCATAAGCGTTTGTTTGATATATGTTAATTGTTGTATATTATAATAACAAAAAGATGCAGGTGGTTGAGTGGTTGGTACGCTAGCCAATGAGTATTGGGACCTGGGTTCGAATCCCAGGTCCCCCAAAACCTTGTTATTTTTCTTCCACAGGTATCACGTGCAAGTTTCAAAAGGGAGTCCACCATACGCTTCAAATCTCAGTACGCCATGTGGCTTCAGGCCAAGATCTAAAGGCCAGATTAGAGCATCCACCATACGCCCTGGTCAACGAGCATGCAGGGAATCACAAATGTCAAACGAGGCTGGAATGTTAATGGGCCAAGAATTGCAAAATACACCTCCAAAGTTGGCCCAAACCCCCCTGAGTTTGCATTTTTTTTATTTTCTTTCATTATTTATTTGCTTGATTTATTTTCATTATTTTTAATTAATTACTAACTAAAATAATTTATTTTTCCTAATAAAATCAGAAAACCTCAAAAACAATATTTTTACTAATTTCACTATTTCATTATTTTTGTAAATAAATAAATAATTAATTAATTTAGTGTTAATTAGGTTAATTTTAACTTTTTTGCAATAATTTAAAATTAATTAGAATATTAGGTTTTAATAACTTTTAACCGTTCTCATTTTATTTCCCTTAAAATAAATAAATAAAAAACAAAAACATTTTCTTTTAATTAATTAATTCCATTTATTAATTTAGACTGATTTCTTTAAATAATCAAAACATGCTTTCTTAAAAAAGGGTCAAAACCCTAAAAAACTCTCTGATTCAATTTTTCTCGCGCATAATATTTTTTGATCCATATAATTGTATTTGCTCCGAGGATGTAATAGTTTTAATTAGGATTATTTATTGCTTTTGTTTATCTTTCCGCATTTACTTTTTCAAGGGTTTGTTTTTGGCGATGTAAATAACCGACGCCTTGTAATAGCTTAGTTTTATTTTCCGCAACCATTAACTGCTAGATGTATGAATAATAGGCTATGCATGACAAGATCTATCTGAACTTAAAATCAACCGCAGCTCACCATAACATGTACAAAGATAACATAACTGAAAATTGACACATTTGCACATGCCACTCCTAGGGTACGCCTCACTTGGTTGCCTCGAACGTGGTCATTGAGTATAGGAAGTTTTAGAGGTCGCCCTCCTGTCTAAAGATCAAAGTTGCCTCGAAACGGTTGCCTCGGATAAAACGATCTAAGACATTAGGGTTACCGCCAAGGCGTCCTACCATTGCTTTAGTGACCACATGTCCCTTAAATCAAATTGACCCGAAAACTCCAACGACGATGCTACGTACTTCTCAATAGTGGGATAACGCTGTCTAAAGGAAATTTACACAACTTAATTCCTTTTGAGTAGGTAGAGGTTCTCAGGTACTTGCTCTTTCAAAACAAAACAAATTTTTCGCACTTACACTTTTCAAACAAAGTTTTCAACAACACTTCATACACTCTTGAGGACAGAAACAAGAATTAAATCGAAGTTTTCAAACAAAACTCTTTTCAAAACCCACGAACACAAGAAAAGCAAAACTTTTTGAAAACATAGTGAGCAAGTACCTAAGAGCCCGTGGATAACCACGGATAGAAAGGGTGCTAACACCTTCCCTTTCTATAATCTACCTCCCGAATCCGAGAAACATCTCGAAAAGGAATTTTGCTGTGCTTTTGTCCTTTCCTTGTTGGATTAAATAAAAGACGGTGGCGACTCTTGCTTACCGCGACATTTTGCGAAACGCAAACGCGAACCAGCATTCCAAAACAGTCAGTTCTATTTCCACCGATCACAGGATCATAATACCAATCCAAACCTACTCAAACATTACTCAGAAATCCATTAATAATGTTAGTACAGTTTAAAACAAGATGAAATTAAAGGTATGGGTTTTTTGCAAAAAATGCGTAATCGATGATGCTATGTGTTGTACCCTAAAATTTTCACTCTCATTTTATTCAAGACATACTCATAGAGGTCCTCAAATGCTCAAGGTTGACTAAGAATTGACCAGACAAATTCTGCTCCTAAGCAATAGATCTCCAACTAGGGTTTCATTTTTCATAAATAAGTTTGGGTTTCAAAGGCCTCAAGTGATTTCCATTATCCCTAATATGTCCCAAGAATGATCATGCCAATTTTCATGCCTTGCATTACAAGTTTGCTCAGTCAATTGCTCAGATGACTAGAAATCAACTGTATTAGGTCAAAAGTCAACTATGGCCAACATACAGTCAAATTCAAGATTTTTGGTCAACATAAACATTTTTAAGTGATATCAATCATTTGATCAAGCATTGATCATGATTCCTCAAGGAGTTCTCTCAAATCCTCAAGAATCAAAATTGCAAAGTTAGGGTTTCCCTAGAAAAAGTAAACTGAACTTTGACCAGGCATAACTTTCACATGCCTCATCATTTTTCCCCAACCAAAGCTAATTGTGAAGAAAATTAAATTACCTACAACCTTTATTTTGTTTTCAAGTTCAAAAAATACATCATTGGAAAGATATGAGCCAATATATTACAAGTCTTTTTGAAAGTCAACAAAAAGGAATTTTTTGTCAAGGCAAGTTACATCAAGATCATTTCTCCAAATTCAAAAATTGTCAACATATATATTGTAGGAGGAATCTTAAGCTTTCTAAAAAGTCAAAGATCATCTCCAAAAGATAAAAATTGATCAAGTTATGACCAGTACAAATTGGGGAAATTGGTGAAAATGCAAAAAAGTCACCTTTGAGCAAAAATGCATTTTTAAGTTCATAGACCTATTTTGTGGGATTAAAATATGTTTATGACTTGCTCAAGGACCCCTAAATTCACTCTCACCTTGCTTTGCATTTTTCTCTACTTTATTCATATTTATTTTGTTTTTATTCAAATAAACACAAAATAAATTGCATAAAATAATAAATGAAAAGTATGAACACATGGGCTGGTGATTTGGGTTGATATTGAGCCTTAAAATTCGTTCAAGGCATGAGGAAAAATACCAAGTTCATTACATCTCAAGAAGGGAAAGTTTTTCACAATTTTGGAAGTATTTTAATATGTTTCATATTGCTTTGAAAGGGGGCCATTATGTGTGGATTCTTGCCATGTTTACTCACTATTCCATCCCTCTATAAATACAAAACAAAAGTATAAGCAAGGGACAAAAAATTACTTTTCAAGAAGCTCTCCAAAAGCTCTACAAAATTCTCAAAAATTGCTAAAAGTTGCAAGAGTTCGCAGCTATATTCCCAGGCGCTATCAGTCCAAACAAGTAAATAAATCACATTTTTGAGACTTCCAGGAGTCTACTCGAGCCTCTTGCCAAGCCATCCATGCCCAAAATAGTCGTACCAAGTAGCTCCAGTTGGGTAAAAATTCTTAATAACAAACTCTCAATTCTTACGTTGTAAATAGTTTATAAGCGTTCATGCATGTTCATACTAATGTTTAGAATGTTTTAGTACCATTTCTTTTAAGTTTTGACACAGGAATCTAAAAATGGCAGATCTATAGCCTCAAAGGCGCGTCCCTGTGTTGCACCCCAAGACGTTATCCATACCAGATCCAGCGTAAAATTGGGCTTTATCCAGTTTGGGCTTTCAATTCTGCTTCTTTCTCACCCCTCATTTTCATTTTTGCGGCGCGGCCCATTTTGTCTTTTTGCTTTATTTATTTTCTTTTACTTCAATTAATTTCCTTTTATTAAAAAAATCATAAAAATCATAAAATCAAAATCACAAAAATATTAGACTTAGGTTTTATTAATTAAATTATTTTTTTATTAGTTATTTTAATCATCTTTTCTTAATTAATTAAACTAATTAGAATTAGGTTGTCTTGATTTAATTTAATCATTATTTTTTGTAAACAAAAAAACAACAAAAAATCTTTTTCTTTTTATCACTTAGAACTTTCTTTCTCCGCGTGCTTTACTTTATTCGCATTATTTTTTCACAAATATATGTAAATGTACATGGGATGTAATAGTTAAAATTAGGACTCTTTACATCCCCCCCCCCCCCCCCCCCCCCCCCCCATTTTTTGGTTTGTAATTCCCCCCATCCCGAAGCATTGTAATAGCATAGATTCAAATTTTAGCATTTTTATTTTCCCTACTTATTTTAACTATTAGAGGTATGCTAATAGGATTGTATGGAAAGATTAAAAGAAAACGCTAGAAAACCTAACACTCAAGATAAGCATAATTGAAACACAACACACTCACACACGCACACCTCTAAGGTACTTCCACTTGTTGCATTTGGAATAAAACAGTCACAACTCTCGAATGTGAGGGATTTTAGTGGCAACCCTTTCGTTAAAAGATCATAAAATGACCCTTTCGATGTTGCCTCAGTACATGATCTTAAAACCTTAGGGCTGTTACTAAAGTATCTTGCCAAGTTGCCTTTGTGACTGTACAATGACCCTCGATTGTACCTCAAACATCCAACGATGGGGCTACCTACTCACTAATAGTAGGATAACACTGTCTAAAGGAAAAGAGGAAAAGAACAAACCGTTTTGAGTAGGTAGATAGTTCTTAGATGCTTGCTCAAAACAAAACATTTTCCACACCTACACTCCTTTCCAAAAATATTTTCAAATACACTTTGTATACGTTCTTAACAATACGAGAAACATTACAAAGTTCGCCGCACTAAGGCGTGTTTTCAAAATACCTTTTTTTCAAATACACAAACACAAGGTATTTTCAAATAAGCTAGCATCTAAGAGCCTATAGATAACTACAGATGGAAAAGGGTGCTAAAACCTTCCCTTTCTATAATCTACCCCCTTACTCAGAAATAATCTCAAAAGGTATTTTTCTGTTATTTCACCCTTTCCTTTGTTGGATAAAATAAAAGTCGATGGAGACTCTTGCTTACCGTAACATTTGAAAATAAAAATGCAAAACCAGTATAAAAGTCAGTTCTCCCACCGTATTACAGAAATGGCGACTCTGCTAGGGATTTACAAAAGGTGGGGTTACCTTAGAGTTTAGATCTTTTTAACTACTTTCCTTGTGTGTTTTGTATGCTTTATTTTTTAAAGAGGTTTCTTGGGTTACTGTTAAAGATCCTATACTCGGATCTGGGGCACCTTTTTATGTAAGTAGCAATAAATCACGGAAGTTGTACGGCATAGACCGATACGGATGAAGTGATGACTACGTTAGTGTGATAATTTAGCTTGTACTAATGTTTCTTGAGTCAGATAACATTAGGCTTCCTCATATTGTCATTAAGCGATAACTGACCTTTAGAACCTTTAATTAACTCATCCTAGCCACTATAAAGTAGTGAGATACTCGATGGTACACTCATTGAGATTGAACTTTTGGGATATTTCGGCCACAATACTCCGTTGCTTGAGCTGAAACAATGCCAGATAAAGAAAGATCAATGATATTAAGACTCCTTAGAACCCGGTTACTATTTCTAGGATAGGTTGAGCCAACTAAAACTTCAAGAGGTTACTTACCTACAAACTCCATGTAAGCTTAAACCTAAGGCTACTTGTGTAACTTGTCTGTTTCATTATCTAATAACTTGAACTCATTGTAGGGCTTTGTTTGTACTCCTTGCAGGACTTGTTTGTGGTCATTATCCAATAACTTGGATTTTATGCAAGACTTACTTGTCTTTGTCCCCTTTTACTTTTGTTTGGTGCATAGCATACACATCATAACATCATGCCATAACATTTCCTTAACCATTTCAAGGATCTAAAGGGCCTGTAATGCATGTTATGATGAACCTGACGTCTAGCAAGGGGCAAGGGGATTTATTTTCCTCTAGCCAACACCGTCAAAGAACGATAACTTGAGTCAGAGGCTATAACCCACTCGACATGGTGAGCGTGATTCTCGTAGAAGGGCATTCAACGATACGAAGTTCTTCAATCAAAGTTGCACTCAGATTCAGTTGCTAACATTTTCTTATGTTTACCCTGCAAGATACTTGAAAACATTGCATGAATGTCATTACATAACAGGTCTTCCGATACAGGTTTCTCATTTTCTCGCTGTTTATTTCAGTAGAAAATGGCTCTCGAACAAAATGGCGGAGGTTTCCAAGTTCAAGATGCTCAGTTCGAGGAAATGTTCCTAAATCTATCCAAGGGGAAAGAAGATTGAAAACACTCCTCGCTGGGAACATGACAAAGAAAAATCTTGAAGACAACAAGGATAACCAGTTGGAACAACTGCAAGCTGAGATGGAAAGGATGAAAATCCATATGAGTAGTCAGATGGCTCTTATCCAAAGTTTAGCTCTGGAACAAGAAGAGTTGAGGATTCTCATCAACAAGCTTCATCAAGACAGATACGACTGTCTGACGCAAACTGCTAGAGCTTGAGGCCTAATCAATGATCAATCTCTCTTGGTAGACAAGGAATTGGGTGACATGTTCATACGGGAACATGTTGAAAATAAACTCAGGAGCGGTGAAATTCAGGGAATTGCATCTTCAAGTACTCAAAATATATCATACAATGAAAAGAAGGAGCCCAGTATTGTGTACGACCAGAAGGGTCGTAATAAGAGTGATCTCAACCAATCTGTGGGGGCAATGCAGATCTCTAATCCAACACCGGTGCAACAACAATAACAAGGAAATCAGCGTAAGCAGGACGCACCCAAAATGAAATTCACCAAAATCAACATGTCCTCGACTCAAGTATTGCAACACATGTTGAAGATGGAGTTGATAACATTGAAGGATCCTCCTCAGAATCTCAAAACCGCCTCTCCTTAGTACAACCCTAATGTGAGATGCACTTATCATTCCAATAGTCTGGGGCATGACACTAATAGCTGTTGGGAATTGAAAAATAAGATTCAGGACTTGCTCGACGAAGGGGTGCTAGAGTTCACACAAGATGGCCAGACTGAATTCTTCAGCCGTCCCTCAAAGGCACACCATCTGAAGTGACAAGTTCAGACAAAGAGGATTTTTGTTCATTAGAATTTTCAAATTGTAATTTATTTTGATTATTCAAACACTTATTTCACGTCAAACTTTTTTATTTTATTAATGCATTGCATATGTTTGTTTTAAATTAATCCATTCATCGTCACTATACTTAAACTGCGCTTTTACTTCCTTTTTGTGATATTCAACTCTCGATTAAAAGATATAAGCCTTTAGAGGGAGGATGACGAAAACGATACTATAATCTCTACAATATGCTTTGGAACAGACCTTGCTGACGATGTACAAGCTTTGTTTCAAATCCTAAATAGTGGAATAATAAGGAAGATAATCCCTAGTCAACCCCTTTGAGCCTAAGAAGTAGGATTTTTCTTTTTCACACAAATTGATACATTTAATCATAACCTAGGGCAAGGTAGTTTCTCAATTAATTCAATTATGCATTCAGTCGCAAGCTCTACCTTCATACACGACGAATAGTGTCAAAGATTCTCTTCTAAAGACAATGATGGTTCCCGATAATCACTAAAATAGGCGGTCATTATTTTTCAAAAGAAAAGCCCGCTAAGTCAAAACCTATGAAGGAGACTTAAGGAAAAACGGGGGCATCCCGCTGACTGTAATCACTAAAGAAATAGTTCAGGAAAAAGGTATGGATAATAAAATCAAAAAAGAGGTCGCTACGAATCCTCAATAAAAAATATTACAAAAAAATGATGATTGCCTTCTCAAATAAACTTTCAGTATCCGAACCATCACCGAAATATCAAGGCAAAGATTCCAGACTCAATTAGGATATAACGCATAATTAACTGAGTATATGACTGAAGAACATCATGAAGAACGGGTTGGATACAAATAAAGTTTGATCCTTTATCCTTTGTTTCTCGAACTGTGAACCAGGCCACGCTACAACCCTTAAAAGTCCTAGCTGAAGCATGGGTTAGTTCGAAAGCATAATGTTACAAAAAGGTACCCTGGCTCCTGTGAGGTTTACTATAAATCCCGAGTTAAATTCATATTCTTACAAAGTTCTGTTTGTTTACTAAAAATGCATTTACAAAACTTCAAGACAGACATAAGCTTTGAATTTTTTAAATACCATTGCTTGCATATGGATAATTGTTCGACAACAGAGAAATTCACTCGACGAATATTCAATGAAAGGAAATCCTCTCAATGAACAGAATCACCTTAGATGGAAAGACATTTCCAATAACATGCCTTTCATATTCAAGGGGCATGACATGGTATCTAACTGATCTGGGGGCAGTCGAGTCAAGATTCGAGGATTCTCTCAAAAGGGTTGAATAACCAGGGGCAGACCTCCATCTGAATCACAAGGAGCATGACACAGTGTCTTACTGGTCTGGGGGAAGTCAAGTCAAGATTCGAGGAATCTCTCAAAAGCGTTGAATATCCAGGGGCAGATCTCCATCTGAATCACTTGAGACATTGAACATGAATTTTAGCAAAGGATCACTTACGATCGAGTAAACATTTTTCTGGCAGTGCTATAACACTTACTACTATGGACAATGATAATTCTCCGCACCCTGTGAATGCCGACATAGTCGAAAAATACTACGCATGAAAAAGACCCACTAGGTTTACTGGCCTAGGAAAAAATAAGGACATCCCGGTGAACCAAAAGAGTTCGGGAAAAAATTAGGGATACATAAATAAAATTGTACACCCGGCAAGTCAAAAACCTGAAAAGGAAGCTTGGGAAAAAAAGGGTATCCCGGTGGACTGAAAATCTAAAAGGACAGTCCAGGAAAAAGTTAGGGATTAAAGCGTAAGACTAAGTCCCGTCATCTCGTCACTTGTCTATCAGTAGAATACTTATTGCCCTGATCAACATTCACCAAGGGCTCTAGAAGTTGAGGTATGTTCAAGTCTCCACGGACCCCCACAGAGCCAATTCTATGAGATTATCTCCATAAAGTAATCTTCACAAAGTCATACATTCCCCGCAATTTCCCCAGCAGATCTCTCTGGCGGATAAAGGAGTATGATATTCTTCCTAGAAATATTACTAACCTACAGAGTTTCAATCAGTACAGTTCATGGAGTTTCTCTTCCCCAGCTGAGCTTGTTCCTTCAGGGTTGTAAAACCCCCTTCAGACTTCTACTCTCTAGCAGAGTTCATTTCCTTAACAAGGGTGTTTCCTCAGCAATAGTACTTCTCCATCAATAGGGTTTATTTCCCTAAACAGTTTATCATTTTATAGATACAATGAAGATATAATCAAGACACAGATTAATTTTGGCACTCATTATAGATTTCTCTTCTAGATACAGTACAAATACAATCAAGACACATATTCATTCTAGCACTCATTCTAGATTTCTCTTCCAGATACAGTTCAGATACGATCCAAATATGGATGTCATTCTGATACTCATTCAGTACATCTTTCAGATATGGTTCAGATACAGTCCAGATACAAATATTATTTTGATACACATTCAATACATCTTCAGATACAATCAAGGCATGGATTTATTTTGACACTCCCCAGCTTGAGTGTGCTTATACTACAAATCACTGGAAAATTCCTCTCTCCAGTGAAGTCTTCACTATCCCCAGAGAGTTGCTATGGAACCTGGAAATTGGACCAGATGTCAGTCAACTTTATCCTCCCCAGGCGAGCCGGAAGGTTATTCATCTCTTCTATTCCCAGTCAGGGTATAAACTCCCCAGTAGAACAATGAACATCCAATGTTCTTAAACTCTTCTCCCCAAGCAAGAATTAACACGATCCAACAGAGTTTCCTCAAGCAAAGAGAAAAAAATCAATGTTCCCTAGCGAAGTTTCCTCGAACAAGAAAGCAGGGATTCCCAGTGGAAACAATTCCTAGAAGATCGAATATGCAGATACTCTTCATCCCCAACAACAGTCAGGGATTTATTTCCCCAGACAAAGATGCTCGGGTTTACAAATGCACCTCAATAACATTTCACACTCATACATCATTTACAAACGACATAGCACATGCATACAAAATGCATATAGCACAATCTCGTTTATTTGGAGAGCATCATTACGCAATACAATACCTATATCATGCCATTGCATAAAACTAACTTTGTATTTTTAGGTTAGTTCTCGAACATATAAAGATTGTCAATAATTTATCATTTTCTAGATACGGTTCAGATATGCTCCAGATACGGATGTCATTCTGATACTCATTCCAGATCATCTTTCAGATACATTTCAGATATGCTCCAAATATGGATGTCATTCTGATACTCATTCAGTACAAATTTCAGATACGGTTCAGATATGATCCAGATATGGATGTCATTCTGATACTCATTCAGTACATCTTTTAGATACAATTCAGATACGCTCTAAATATGGATCTCATTCTGATACTCATTCAGTACATCTTTCAGATACAATTCAGATATGCTCCAGATACGGATGTTATTCTGATACTCATTCCATATCATATTTCAGATACAGTTCAGATACGCTCCAAATATGGATGTCATTCTGATACTCATTCAGTACATCTTTCAGATACGGTTCAGATATGATCCAGATATTGATGTCATTCTGATACCCATTCAGTACATCTTTTATATACAGTTCATATATGCTTCAAATATGGATGTCATTCTAATACTCATTCAGTACATCTTTCATATACGGTTCAAATACGATACAAATATGGATGTCATTCTGATACTTATTAAGTACATCTTTCATATACAATTCAGATACGATCCAGATATGGATGTCATTCTGATACTCATTCAATACATCTTTTAGATATAGTTCAGATATGCTCCAAATACGGATGTCATTTTGATACTTATTCAGTACATCTTTCAGATACGGTTCAAATATGATCCAGATATGGATGTCATTTTGATACTTATTCAGTACATCTTTCAGATACATTCAAATACGCTCCAAATACGGATGTTGTTCTGATAATCATTCAGTACATATTTCATATACGGTTCATATGCACTCTAGATACGGATGCCATTATGATACTCATTCAGTACATCTTTCATATACAGTTCAAATACACTCTAAATACAGATGTCATTATGATACTCATTCAATACATCTTTCAGATACAGTTCAGATATGCTCCAAATACGGATGTCATTCTGATACTCATTCAATACATCTTTCAGTTCAGATACGATCAAGATATAGATTCATTCTAATACTCATACTCAATACATCTCCAGATACAATCACAACATAGATTCATTCTGATAGTCCCCAACACATCAGCTAGATACAATCAGACATAAACTCATTCTAGTATACTTCTCATATGAAATCAGATACAGAGACCTTTTATGGCTCAGATAAAATCAACCGTAGATTTATTATGATATTTTTTCCAGTTTGGAGTCAACATTTACTTTTGATGGCATCTATAATCTCATCTCTGACGACTCTCGGTCATCTTCTCCAAATGGCATTTATAAGCCCATTCCCGATATCATCAACCAACATCATTACTTCATGCACAAGCGAGTGTAAATTTCTGGGCACTCTAGTGTTCAATCATCTTCCACCTTCATATTACGAATGGAAGACAGGCCAATCTAACTCTTCAGGTTTAAGAAGATTTAACAGGGGCAGCTGTTGTACCCCCAAAATTTTTCCTCTCATTTTATTCAAGACATACTCATAAAGGTCCCCAAATGCTCAAGGTTGACTAAGAATTGACCAGACAAATTCTCCTCCTAAGCAATAGATCTCCAACTAGGGTTTTATTTTTCACAAAGAAGTTTGGGTTTCAAAGGCCTCAAGTGATTTCCATGGTCCCTAATATGTCTCCAATAATTCTCATGCCAATTTTCACGCCTTGCATTACAAGTTTGCTCAGTCAATTGCTCAGATGACTAGAAATCAACTATATTAGGTCAAAAGTCAACTATGGCCAACATACAGTCAAACTTCAAGATTTTTAGTCAACATAAACATTTTGAAGTGATATCCATAATTTTATCAAGGGTTGATCATGATTCCTTAAGGAATGCTCTCAAATCATCAAGAATCAAAATTGCTAAATTAGGGTTTCCCTAAAGAAAGTCAACTGAATTTTGACCAGGCATAACTTTCACATGCCTCATCCATTTTCCCCCAACCAAATCTCATTATGAATAAAATTCAATTCCCTACAACTTTTGTTTTGTCCTAAAGTTCAAAAAATGCATCATTGGAAAGATATGAGCAATACATTACAGGTCTTTTTGAAAGTCAACAAAAAGGAATTTTTGTCAAGGCAAGTTACATTAAGATAATTTCCCCAAATGAAAGAATGGTCAACATATAGATTGTAGGGGACATCTTGAGCTTTATAAAAAGTCAAATATCATCTCCAAAAGATAAAAATTGAACAAGTTATGACCAATACAAATTGGGAAAATTGGTGAAAATGCAAAAAAATTCAACTTTGAGAAAAAAATGCATTTTAAGTTCATAGATCTATTTTGTGGGATTCAAATGTGTTTATCACTTATTCAAGGACCCCTAAATTCACTCTCACCTTGATTTTCATTTTTTCTCTATTTTATTCATATTTATTTTGTTTTTATTCAAATAAACACAAAATAAATTGCATAAAATAATAAATAAAAAGTATGGACACATGGGCTGATGATTTGGGTTAATATTGGGCCTTATAATTTGTTCAAGGGATGAGGAAAAAGATCAGGTTCGTTGCATCTCAAAAAGAGCAAGTTTTTCACAATTTTGGAAGCATTTTAATATGTTTGATATTGCTTTGAAAGGGGGCCATTATGTGTGGATTATTGCCATGTTTACTCACCATTCCATCCCTTTATAAATTCAAAACAAAAGCATAAGCAAGGGACATGAAATTCCTCTTCAAAAAGCTCTCTAAAAGCTCTTTAAGAAAGCTTTACAAAATTCTCAAAAATTGCTAAAGTTGCAAGAATTCGCAGCTATATTGCCAGGCGCTATCTGTCCAAACAAGTGAGAAAATCCAATTTTCGAGACTTCCAGAAGTCTACTCAGGCCTCTTACCAAGCCAATCCACTCCCAAAACAGCCACACCAAGTAGCTCCTATTGGATAAAAATTCTTAATTACAAACTCTCAATTCTTACGTTGTAAATGGTTTATAAGCGTTCATGCATGTTCATACTAATGTTTAGAATGTTTTAGCACCATTGCTTTTAAGTTTTGACACAGGAATCTGAAAATGTCAGATCTAAAGCCTCAAAGGCACATCCCCGTGATGCACCCCAAGACGTTATCCATACCGGATCTAGCACAAAATTAGGCTTTGTCCAGTTTGGGCTTTAAATTATGCTTCTTTCTCACCCCTCATTTTCATTTTTGCGGCACGACCCATTCTGTCTTTTTTCTTTATTTATTTTCTTTTATATCAATTAATTTCCTTTTATTAAAAAATCATAAAAATAATAAAATCAAAATCACAAAAATATTAGACTTAGGTTTTATTAATTACATTATTTTAATTATATTTTTCTTAATTAATTAAACTAATTAGAATTAGATTGTCTTAACTTAATTTAATCATTATTTTTCCTAAACAAAAAAACAATAAAAAAACTTTTTATTTTTATCACTTAGAACTTTTTTAGGACTTTCTTTCTCCGCGTGCTTTATTTTATTCGCATTATTTTTTCACAAATATATGTGATTGTACATGAGATGTAATAGTTAAAATTATGACTCTTTACATCCCCCCCCACCCCCCCATTTTTTGGTTTGTAATTCCCCCCATCCCGAAGCATTGTAATAGCGTAGATTCAAATTTCCGCATTTTTATTTTTCGTACTTATTTTAACTGTTAGAGGTATGCTAATAGGCTTGTATGGAAAGATTAAAAGCAAACGTTAGAAAACCTAACACTCAAGATAAACATAATTGAAACACAACACACTCACACATGCGCACCTCTAAGGTACCTCCACTTGTTGCCTTCGGAATAAAATAATCACAACTCTCGAACGTGAGGGATTTTAGTGGCAACCCTTTGGTTCAAAGATCATAAAATGACACTTTCGATATTTCCTGGGTACATGATCTTAAAACCTTAGGGTGTTACTAAAGTATCTTGCCAAGTTGCCTTTGTGACTGTACGATGACCCTCGATTGTCCCTCAAACATCCAACAATGGGGCTACCTACTCACTAATAGTAGGATATCACTGTCTAAAGGAAAAGAGGAAAAGAGGAAAAGAACAAACCTTTTAGAGTAGGTAGATAGTTCTTAGATGCTTGCTAAAAAAACATTTTCCACACCTACACCCCTTTCCAAAAATATTTTCCAAAACACTTTGTGTACATTCTCAACAACACGAGAAACATTACAAAGTTCACCGCACTAAAGAGTCTTTTCAAAGTACCTTTTTTCAAACACAAAAACAAAAGGTATTTTCAAATGAGCTAGCATCTAAGAGCCCGTAGATAACTACGGATGGAAAGGGTGCTAACATCTTCCCTTTCCATAATCTACCCCTTACTCATAAATAATCTCAAAAGGTCTTTTTCTGTTCTTTTCACCCTTTCCTTTGTTGGATAAAATAATAGTCAGTGGCGACTCTTGATTACCGTAACATTTGCAAATACAAACGTAAAACCAGTATAAAAGTTAGTTCTTCCATCGTATTACACTATGTTATGCAAGTTCACACGTTTGGGATCATGACAAATGGTCCAAACCTACCCTTTGATGCTCTAGGAAGCGAATGGTATTGAGATTTTGGAGTAAGAGGGCTCGTAACATAAGTTTGGAAAACTTAGGTTTCTTTGAAAATTGTTGAGAATTTTGGTAAGGTTTTGGAGGCAGGGGTGCGTGTCCTTGTTGGTCTAGCTTTTTGTGCTTAAATAGAGGGAGGAAGTGAGGGTGAAACAATATGGAAGAAAACAATGCATTCATGGTTTTGAGACAAGAATCAAACAACTTTAAAAGCTTCCATTTTTGAGAATTCTTGCCCTTTTGAGCTCCACACGGTTTTGGCAAGGTTAATGGGTTGTCATGAGTTGTCTTGGGCCTTAATTAATCCAAGAAGTAAGCCCACATGCATTGTCTCATATTTTATTTATTTTAATTTCATTTAAATGAATAAAAATACAAATAAAGGAAATGAAAATCATGAAAAATATGTGCATGGATTTATAGGTCTTCTAATACATTGCGGACATGTTTGAACATAAAAAATTAGGTCCACTAGTTTAAAATTTTAAGTTTGCTCACTTTGCATTTCATGCATTTGCTCAAAATTTCCCAACTTGCACTAGTCACAACTCTCTCAATTTTCATCTTTTTAAAGTGATCTTGAAATTTTGGAAAGCTCAAGATATACTAGTAAAATTATCTTTTGATCATTTTTGTATTTGGAGACTTTATCTTGATGTATGTTGCCTTGACAAAACGTGTCTTTTTGTTGATTTTTGAAATGACCTGTAATATATTGATTCATATCTTTCAAATGAAGCACTTTTTGGACTTGAGCATACATATACAAAGTTGTAGAGAATTGAATTTCCCTCAAAATGGGCTTTGGTTGGGGAACATTTGATGAAGCATGTGAAATTTATGCTTGGTCAATGTTCAATTGACTTCTCCTAGGGAAACCCTAATTTGGTAATTTTTAACTTTGATGATTTGAGGGCTTTCCTAGAGGAATCATGACCAATCCTTGATCAAATGATGAATATCACTTAAAAATGTTGATGTTGACAAAAATATTGAAGTTTGACTGTATGTTGACCATAGTTGACTTTTTACTCAATACAATTGATTTTTAATCATCTGAGCCATAAACTTGAGATGCAAGACTTGAAACTTGACATGAACATTGTTGAAGACCTATGGAGAACCATGGAAACCACTTGAGACCTTTGAAACCCAAACTTCCTTGAGAAACTAAAAACCCTAGTGTTGTACCATAAAATTTTCCCTCTCATTTCACTCAAGACATGCCCATTAAGATCCCTTAACTTGTCCTAGGATGACCAAGAATTGACCAGACAATTCTTCTCCTAAGGCAATGAACCCCCAACTAGTGTTTCCATTTTCATCAATATGGTTGAACTTCAATGGTCTCAAATTCTTTCCATGGTCCTAATATGTCTTCAAGATCACCCATGCCAAGTTTCATGCTTTTCTCAATAAGTTTGCTCAGTCAATTGCTTAAAATGCCTGAAAATCAACTGTACTAGGCCAAAAGTCAACTGAGGCCCAAATACACTCAAACTTCAATATTTTTGGTCAACATTAATATTTTGAAGTAATATCCATCATTTTATCAAGGGTTGATCATGATTCCTCAAGAAATGCTCCTAATTCATCAAAAGTCAAAAATGGCAAATTAGGGTTTCTATAGGAAAAGTCAAACACACTTTGACCAAGCATAACTTTCTCATACTTTATCATAAATTTTCCATCCAAAGCTCATTTTGAAGAGAACCCAATTCCCTACAACTCCTCTTCATCCCTCATGGTCAAGAAATGCCTCAATAAAAATATACAAGTTCATACATTATAGGTCCTTTCAAAAAGACAACAAAAATACCTTTTGGGTCAAAGCTCCTTACATGAACATGGAAGATCCAATTCAGATGAAACCAAAAGGGTTGTTTAGAGTACATCCCAAGATCACTAAAAAGTCAAAGATCACCCTATTAGCGTTAAAAATGAGAGAGATATGCATTGCTAAAGTTGACCAATTTATGGAAATGTGCATGAAGCAATGACTAAACTTTAATTTTTTCCAAATGGGCCCATGTTTTCATGCTTGAAACTTGTTCCTAACATGGCCCACGACCTTTGAGCTCAGTCATACATTATTTCATTATTTTTATTATTTGTTTTGCTTTTTTATTCATTAAAATCAAAATAAATCAAATAAAATAGTGAAATAATAAAATAAAATCCAAGATTTGTTTTTATGACCACATAATGAGTCTAGAATCAACTGGAAAATCAAATATTTCGTGCAAGTAATGATTGGAATGAAAAGGGCATGATTTGGCCTATTTTATAAACTTAAAATATCCATGGAAATAAAATTTTTTTCTCCATAATTCTCCAAGATTGCATACAGTTTTATTGACCTAATTCATTCCATTATATACTCATAACATTCCCAGACCAAAAAGGAGGATTGGCCGCACGAAATTGACACAAGAAGTTCAAATTTTTTTCACAAAAAGTGGCAATCGGTTAGACCTTTGTAGAGGGATTCAAGAAGTTTTGACACTTTCAATCCATTCCTGGGGACTTTCTGAAGCTAACAACATCATTTGCACGCATCAAGACTTCTAGAATCATCCCATACGATACCACGGTTTGCACATATATTCTTGAAATTGATTTTGATCATAAACACATTATAAATAAGTTTTAACTGTGCATTCTTATTTGTATGAGCATTTGGGACATGTTCGAATAATCAATTTCCAGTTTTGGTACAGATCTGATGACTTGCCATTGTTAGGGTTTCAAGGTCCGTTTTGGGGTTTTCCGTTATAGGTGAATTTAGGACAAAGGATGAGTATCATTTCACTCACGAGGTCAAACCCAATTTATCCATGTATTTACATTAAATTTATATTGCTTGGTTGAGATTTTGGAAATATGCAGGTTTTTAGCAACAACCATGTCTGTAGGTAAAAGTTCTTTGGCTAAAACGACAGCCTACTAGGGAAGATGATGGCATGGCATCTCAGGATTAGACCATTTGAATTGTGCACGTTTTCCATATAAATATTGACCCTTTATTACATATATTATATTATGTTTGTTTTATATAACAAATGATAAGCTGGCTCAGATGGAAAAGGTGAAGGACTTAAGGCGCGCGTGCGTGGGAGGTCAGGGGTTCGACCCCTGCCTCCTGCATATTATTTTTCCTAACGTTTCTTCTAGATCCAGTACGCCTGCTTGCCTAGGTGTACACCTTGCACCATCAACTCAAGCCATCAGATCTGAATGGAGCCAGACCCAACGCTCCCAAGAGGCAGTCCCCACCATGGACCTCCAAGAGGCTGCAACACCAAATCACTTGCAAAAGACCATTGGGCTGGTTGATCTGGGCCCTGCAAATTCAACTTTGCAACCCCAAAAATGCTTCAATATCAGGCCCATTCTTTTTTCCTTTTTATTATTATATATTTATTTTCTTTAATTTTTTAATTATTTCAGAAAAATCATTTTTTATTTAGTCATAAAAATCAATAATCACAAAAAATAGGACTTAGTTTTTTTATAAATTAATTTTTTGCCAATTAATTAATTTAGTTAATTTTAATTTATTTTCATTAATTAAAATTAATTAGAAGATTAGGTTAAATTTCAAATCTTTTTTCATAAAAAAATCCCAAAAATATTTTCAATGAGCAAATTAGATTTTTTAGAGTTTTGAACCTTTTTCCAGTTTTAATTCTAGCGCGTTATTATTTTTCCGTTCGATTACTTTTTTTATTATTGATGTAACTGCGCCCAGTTTGTAATAGCTTAATTAGGGTTTACAATTTTCCGCACTTTATTTTCCGTTCATCATTTATGTATCTACACCAAAGCCATGTAATAGTTAGGAACTTTATTTTTTCCGCAATTTATTTTCCCGCATAATAAACTGCTTAGATTAATGGTTAATAGGATTGCATGGAAAGATAATGATTAATTGAACATAGATAACCCTAAATGCGCAATATAAATGAACAGAATCAAGCACAGTTGCACATGTTCACCCCTAGGGTATCTCCCATTTTGGTTGCCTCAGAAAATAACAGTCACAATTCTCGAAACAAGAGAATTCTTAGTGACTGTCCTTAAGTCTAAAGAGATCACTAGTACCTCGATGACCCTCTCGACTGTTGCCTCGGTTAAAAAAGTGATCTTAGGGCTTTAGGAAAATTACTAGGAGTTCTTGCCCAGTTACCTTTAGTGATCGTACGTCCCTTTTGATAGTCCCTCAAACATCCAACGACTAGGGCTACCTACTCACTAATAGTAGGATAGTGCTGTCTAAAGGATAGGAGGGAAAGAACAAACTTTTTTCTAGTAGGTAGATAGCTGTTAAGTATTTGCTCAAACAATTCTTTTTACACACCACATTTTCAAACACTTTTCAAACAAAGTTTTCAAAACACTTTATCGCACTCTTGAGGACAGATACAAGAGTTATTATAAAGCAAACAAACTTTTCAAAGCATACAAACACGAAAGAAATTTTCAAAAATGAGCAAGTACCTAAGAGCTCGTGTAAAACCACAGATGGAAAGGGTTCTAACACCATTCCTTTCCATAATCTACCCCCCTTACTCAGAAAATCTCGAAAAAGGTATTTTTCTCTTCTTTTACCCTTTCCTTTATTGGATAAAAGAAAAGTTGGTGGCGACTCTTGCTTACCACAACATTTGCGAACAAAAAATGCAAACCAGTATTAACAGTCAGTTCTGCCACCGTAACACAGAACTGGCGACTCTGCTGGGGAAAAATAAAAAGTGGGGTTTACCTTAGCGTCTAGATAATTTTAAACTTGCTTCTTTGTCTGTTTGATTGCTTTACTTTTAATGGTATTGTTTGGGTTATAGATCCTACACCTGAATCTAGGAAAAAACCTTTTAGGTAAGTAGCAATAGATCATGGAAATTGTGCGGGGTATACCGACACGGTTGAAGCGATGTCTACGTTGATGCGACACTTTGGTTGGTACCGATAGCCCTTGAGTTAATCAAGGAGAATACGGGGCCGCTGTATGGTGTCATAAAGCGTCAACTGGACTTAGAACCTTTAATTGAACAACTTGGCCATTAGGACATAGTGAATGGCCATCTTTGGTGTATTCCCAAAGTCGGAAGATACTCGACGCTACACTCATTGAGACTCGACTCCTGAGTTTCGTTTGGTTGCGAGTCAGTTGCCTATCGAACGAAGCTTGTAGGAAAGGTCAGTGATATTGAGATCCCTTAGAACCCTATTACTATTTATAGGACAGGTTGAACCAATCCAACTTCAAGAGAGTATGACCTTAAAACCCATGCAAGCCTTAAACCTAAGGTCTTTGTGTGATTTGCTTGTGTTTTCTATATATGTGATTTCTTAGCATAATCATGACATCATAACATGGCATATCATTTTAACCATTTCAAGGATTTTCTAGGGCTTATCTTTATCTTATTTTGTAGGACATGACATCCGCTCGCAGGAACACTATCCAGACCGACCTTGTGAAAGTGCATCCTTAACTCAAGGACTTAGCATCAAGGATTCCTGAAAGTTCTCCCTTCACTGAAAAACATGGTCGACTTCTCAACTTGGTCAGCTCAACCCCTGATGAATAAATGTTAAAGGTGCTCTTTCAGTTCTTTGATCCGTTGCACCACTGCTTCACTTTTCCTGTTTATCAGTTAGTGCCTACTATGGAGGAGTTTTCTCAATTATTGGGGGGTACCTGTCCTTAATCATCTACCATTCAACGGTACAGAAAGGGACCCAAATCCTGAAGAGATTTCCCAAGCCCTGTCTTTACAACAGTCTGATGTGGTGGCAAATTGGGAAACTAGAGGAGGTGTATAAGGATTTCTAGATAAGTTCCTATTTGAGAAAGCTCAATATTTTTGGGATAATCTGGATTTACAAGCTTTTGAAGAAGTGTTGGCCTGTCTCATCTATGGGATGGTACTATTCCCTAACACATACCAACTTATAGATATGAATGCGGTCAAGATTTTTCTGTCTCACAATCCAGTACCTACCTTATTTGGGGATATTCTACACTCTCTGCATACTCACACTCTAAAGAGAAGAGGGACCCTTATGTGTTGCACTCCTCTATTGGCTAGGTGGTTTATTTCGCATCTACCCTGGTCTGTCTTGAAGAATGAGCAGGGTATGAGATGGTCCCGTAGGCTGATGTCCCTTACACATTCAGATATTCATTGGTGTTCGCAATCCTTGGAGAGTATCACTATCATTGATCGCTGTGGGGAATTCCCTAATGTCCTTCTCTTAGGCATTAGGGGAAGAATCACTTATAATCCTTGTTTGGCGTTGCGATAGTTTGGTTATGCTAGAAGGGATGGTCCTCACGACACACTTGTCTAAGGAATCACATTTGACTATGAGAATGATGTTCAGGGTTATCGTAAGAGGTTCATTTGAGCTTGGGGCATGATAAACCATGTTGATAGCAAGACACCGGGGCATAAGAATTCCATCTCTCTTGAGCCTTACCTCAAATGGGTGCGAGCTTGTGCTCAATGTCTTATGATGCCTTACCCCGCCATCTTACCTATGATTATGGAGCCAGTTGCAGAAGGAGACACTCCTTACATCGTTCTTCATCTTGACATGCCAACTGATCTTGAAGAGTTACAGAGGTCCTGGATCCAACTCAAAGAAGAATGAGACACTTTCAAAACCCAATTCTACGCCAGCGAGAAGAAGGTTCTAGAGCTCACCCGGTTACTTCATGAGGAAAGGAGTATAAATGCCTACATTGCACCAAAGAGGATGCGTCTCTGGGAAACTTGAGTTTTCTTTAGCTTGGATGGTTTTATCTTGCTTTGTTCCCTTGTGAGCCCAAAAGGAGTTTTTATGACCAATAAAACATTTTCAATAGAATTAACGTTTGTTCTATTTCTATTTGAGAAAATTTGAGTATTAGAAATCCTTGAAAATATTGCATACATACACCATACATATCATTGCATAAACAGGTTTCAAAGCATGTTTCTCATTCTCTTTGCTGTTTATTTTAGCAATGGCTCTAGAACAAACTATGAAGGACTTACAGACTCAGAACACACAATTCCAACATATGATTATGGCTCTGGCCAAGGGGCAAGAGGAACTGAAAGCCCTGATTGTTAAAGATAAGACCAAGAAGCCAAGGAGGATATCTGGTGTGGTAAATCTGGGAAGGAGATTCAAAGGACCGCTAAGGCAAGTGGTTGAGATGACATTTTCCTCCAAAGAAGAAGATAACCAAGAGGGTGAGACAAGAAAGAATGGCCCTAGTCCACGGGAATATGACAAGGAGACTGATTACAATGAAGAGTAGTATCCTCCGACCGACGAAAAGTACAAACAGATGGAAGAGCGTCTGAGTGCAATGGAGATTCAGAAAGTGCCTGGGCTGGATTTTGAAAAGCTGGGTTTGGTGTCTGAGATTGTCATCCCGCCAAAGTTCAAGGTGCCAGTGTTCGCCAAATACGACGGGGTTTCATGTCCCAAAATGCACCTCCGATCTTATGTGAGGAAGATACAGCCTCACACTACTGACAGAGACTTATGGGTCCACTTCTTACAGGATAGTCTGTCCGAAACTCAGTTAGATTAGTTCTACCAGCTAGAAAGGAACAAAATTCATAATTGGGAAGACCTGGCCACTGCTTTCTATAAGCAGTATCAGTATAACACAGACCTTGCTCCCACTCGTACTCAACTCCAAAGTATGGCTATGGGTTCGAGCGAGGGCTTTAAAGACTACGCTCAAAAGTAGAGGAACTTAGCAGGAAGAGTCCAGCCTCCCCTGTCTGATAGGGAGCTAGTGGATATGTTTCTGGGTACCCTGTCTGGTCCATTCTTTAATCACCTGATTGGAAGCTCCTCAGCCGGCTTTACTGAATTAATCTTGACAGGGGAAAGAGTGGAAGATGGAATTAGGATTATAAGATCCAAAAGGATGCAGCCTCCCGTGTAGTAAGGAAGCCATTTGCTGGGAAGAAAGAGGTTATCACTTTGTACAATCAAAGGAATCAGGACAGAACTGAACTCCGTCCAGCAGTAGGGGCTGTTATTATCTCTAAACCTGCACCTGTTCAACAAAGGAACAATCAGCCTAGAACAGAAAGGCTGGCAAGATAGTATACCTGAATAAACATGACTCTATCTCAGATTTTATCATATTTACTGAAGTCTAATCTAGTAATGTTGATGGAAGCTCCAAAGAATCCCAACACTACCTCTCCCCGCTACAATCCAAATGCCCGCTGTGCTTATCATTCAGAAAGTCCAGGTCATGATACAAACGACTGCTGGGCTTTGAAAAACAAGGTACAAGACCTTCTCAAGGAGAAGGAAATTGAATTTGATGCCCCAGAGATTCCAAATGTTATCACCGCTCCTATGCCCAAGCACGGGCGTGGTATTAGCGCTATTGAAGACGATGTGTTTGTTACTACTATTGAAGAGCTTATTACTCCTCTTATGACCGTTAAGTGGAACTTATTGAAGGCCACTTTATTTTCGGGTTGTGGAGGAGGTTGCCACTTCTGTTTATCTCTACCGACTAGTTGTCATTTGTTGAAGGCAGGTGTTCAGCGCCTGATGGATGATAGAGAGATTTTGTTTGAGAAGACTCCCGTTCCAACCATTCCATACAAGGATGTTTCAATAATAACCATTTCTTCCAATCCTCCCAGGGTCTCCACCAAAATACCCGTCAAGATTACATCTATTTTGAAGGTTACTCCGCTGATAATTACTATGCCAGGGCTAATCCCCTACTCCTCAGACAAAATTGTTCCTTGGAACTATGGGGGTGACGTCTACTACCACGGCGTCAAGAAAGATTTGCTAGCCGATGAATACCAGATTTCTGAGAATGCTGATCCTGACATTATCAACATTGTTGGAACCAGCAAAATAACAAGAAGTGGAAGAGTGTTCTCCCCTGAGATTTCTCCTCCGAAAGTTGTTACTGGTCCTATGATCATTCCTACTTTTGTTCCTACTACTGCAATTCCTGTGATTACCCCTGCTGACACCCCTATCACCGAGTCGACCGAGACTCGGGGCAAAGACAAAATGATTAAGCCTGTCCATACGAAGGCACATTAAGTATCTATCCCAGAGGCTTCCAAGAAGTAGATGGAAGAAATTATGAAAATTATCAAGAAAAGCGACTACAATATGGTTGAACAGCTGAGAAAGACCCTTTCAAATATCTCTATGCTAGCCTTATTGTTGTGCTCCGAAGCTCATGCGAAGGCTCTAGTAAAATTTCTTAAAACTTCCCATGTGCCACAGGGAACCTCTACTGACCAATTTAAAGATTGTGTGGCCAGTTTGATGGCTGATAACAATTTAGGCTTTTATGATGCTGATCTGACTCCTAGAGGGAGGAAACACAATGATGTGTTGCATGTCTCTGTCGAATCCAAAGGCACTACTTTGGCCCATGTCCTAGTAGATACTGGTTCATCATTGAATGTGCTGCCTAAGAACGCTCTGGATAGACTAGACTGTGAAGGTTTGACCTTGAAGCCCAGCAATATTATAGTGAGGGCTTTTGACGGTTCAAAGAAAATGGTGCATGGGGAGGTGGACGTCCCCATCAAAGTTGGTTCTCAAACTTTCGACTCTACATTCTACGTGATGGACATCAGACCATCCTATTCTTATTTATTGGGTCACCCTTAGATTCATGGGGCGAGAGCTGTTACGTCCACTCTGCATCAGGTGATGAAATATCTGGTCAAAGGGAGAATTGTCACTGTACACGGGGAAGAAGAATGCATGGCCAGTCACCTGAATTCCTTCAGATATCTAGAAATGGGTGGTGAGTTCATCGAGACTCCGTGCTAGAATTTTGAAGAGTTACCTCAGACTCTAGCTGCAACTGAAACTGTCACCAATATGCTGAAGATCACCATACCTCCCTTAAATATGGCTTCTATCAAGGATGAAAAAGCGGTTATCGATGAAGGTGGGTCTACCATCTGGGGTCAGCTTCCTGATATTCCATACAAGACTGATAAATTTGGTTTGGGTTTCTCTTCAGGGCCTCAAAGGGCTGTTCGATGTGCTTGTGCTTGAAGACCTCCCATACTAATCAGCAATCATGGGGTCAACGCTTTAGAAGATGGAGACGAGGATAATGACATGGACATCTGGATCTTCCTTATTACCAACGGTGGACCCAGTAACTGGACGGAAAAATATTTTGTACCAATTACTTTTGTTCAGAAGTAATTGTCTTTCTTGTTTTTTTTTGGATATGTAATAAACAATATAACTTTAGGGCAATGTGTCTTACCCGGGGCACATCAGTTTATTTGTGAGGGTTATCATGTTCTATTTTCATATGGAATTAATAAAGCATTGGACGTTTATGCATACAAATTTTGTGCTCTCTGTTTTTCAATTGTACTTTTCCTTTATCTATACAGCTATGCTCTTACACACACTAACATATCAAACTGCAGATCCATATCCACTATGGATCCCATTGATAACAGTTTTTCTATTTCCCGTTATGACTTCAAAAATCTGATCAACTAAGCCGAGGATGAAGGCGAAGAAGATTGTGAGGTACCTGGAGAACTTGCTAGGCTGTTACAGCAGGAAGGGAGGGCTATACAACCTCATGAAGAGCCAGTTGAGATAATAAACTTGGGCAAAGAGGAAGACAGAAAAGAAGTCAAGATCAGTGCAAATCTGGTGCTTAATGTCAAACAGCGGTTGATACAGATGTTGCATGATTATGTCGAGATCTTTGCCGGGTCGTATGAAGACATGCCAGGACTGGATACAGATATTGTGGTTCACTGTCTTCCAAATAAAGAAGATTGCCCTCTGGTAAAGCAGAAGGTCCGTTGCATGCGCCCTGAAATGTCAGAGAAGATCAAAGCAGAGGTTATGAAGTAGTTCAACGCTAGTTTCTTAGTCGTCACCTCTTATCCCAAATTGGTTGCCAACGTAGTTCTGGTTCCTAAAAAATACGGCAAGGTACGGATGTGTGTGGACTACAGAGATTTGAACAGGGCAAGCCCCAAAGATGACTTTCTGCTCCCTCACATTAACGTTCTGGTTGACAACACTGCGCCACACAAGATTTTTTCCTTCATGGATGGTTTCTCTTGTTACAATCAAATAAAGATGGCACCCGAAGATATGGAGAAGACAACCTTCGTCGCGCAATGGGGCACTTTTTGCTACAAAGTGATGCTGTTTGGATTAAAGAATGCTGGGGAAACCTATCAGCGAGCCATGGTAGCTTTGTTTCATGACATGATTCACCATAAGATAGAGGTCTATGTGGATGACATGATAGCCAGGTCTCAAACAGAGGAAGAGCACCTTGATCATCTACAAAAGCTGTTTGATAGGTTAAATACGTGCAAGCTGAGGTTAAATCTGAACAAGTGCACCTTTGGGGTAAGATCTGGTAAACTGCTAGGTTTAATTGTTAGTGACAAGGGTATTCAGGTGGATCCTACAAAGGTAAAGGCTATATAAGAGATTCCGACTCCTCGCACTGAGAAGAAGGTCAGAGGCTTTTTGGGACGACTAAATTACATTGCCAGGTTCATCTCCCATTTAACTGCTACTTGTGAGCCAATCTTTAAACTCCTGAAGAAAGATCAAGTGGTAAAGTGGAATGACGAATGCTAGACTACCTTCGAAAGAATCAAGGAATACCTATAAAAACCACTAATTCTGATGCCTCCGATTGAAGGAATACCTTTGATAATATACTTAACAGTGTTAGATAATTCAATGGGGTGTGTGCTGGGGCAGCATGACGAGTCTGGTCGAAAAGAGCATGCAATATACTACCTTATCAAAAAGTTTACCGACTGTGAAATAAGATACTCTCTACTCAAGAAAACTTGCTGCGCTTTGGAATGGGCTGCTCGCCGACTGAGACAGTATATGTTGACCCACACTACTTTATTGATATCTAAGATGGATTCTGTAATGCGGTAGGAAAACTGACTAGATGTTTTGTGTTTCGTTTGCACTTGTGTGGTTAGCAAGAGTCGCCACCGACTTTTCTTTTATCCAAAAGGAAAGGTAAAAAAGCACGGGAAAGACCTTTCGAGAATTTTCTCGGGTTCGGGGGCTAGATTATGAAAAGGGAAGGTATTAGCACCCTTTTCATCCATGGTTTTCCATGGGCTCTTAGTTACTCGTTTAGATCACTTGCTTTCATTTGATTGTGTGCTTGTGGTGTGGGCTTTGAAAGTATTTTGAAAAATCTCTTTGTAATGGTTCTCGTCTCTATAAGAACGTATACAAAGTTTTGTTTCGAAAAGTGGTTCAAAGATGTGTTTGTGAATCGTGTTTCAAAAAGTGTTTTGAAAAGAGGTTTTGCAATGGTTCTCGTCTCTATAATAATGTATACAAAACATTTTTTCTTTTAAAAATGTTTTGAAATGAGAGTGTAGATGTAAAAAGTTTTGTCGTGAGTAAGCGAGAAATTAAGAGCGAATCTATCTACTCGAAAGGTCTTAAATTGTTCTTTTCTTCTTCCTTTTAATGGTGCTATCTTACCATTGATTTGGTAAGAATCCCCACCATTGGATTGAAGGGACAAGCGTGGTTCAATTTTACAATCATTGAAGGCAACTTGTGAGACGCTTTAGCAATTTTGTAAGGGACGAGATCGTTTTAATCGAAGGTAACATCGAGGGTCATCGAGGGACTACGATCTTTGTTTATTAAAGGGTCATTTGCTAAAGTGTCTCATATTCGAGGGACATGATTGTATTTCCGAGGCAACGAGCGAGGTTACCCTAGAGGTGCGCGTGTGAAAAAGTGTGTTGGTTTCAAGTTATTTTATTCTTTGATTAGGTCATCTAGCGATTGATTTTGAATCTTGCCATACATGCCTAGTTACTATACAGTATATGGAAAACAGTAAATTGCGGGAATTGAAATTCTATGCTATTACAGAATGTTCGGGAGTGGGGGTACAATTGTTACAAATGGGGATGAATCAAATGAAATAGAAATGTCCAAATATCAATCAATATAACCAAATCGAATTTTTATGCGATTTAATATAAAGTTATGACAATTTATGAAATAAAGTCAACAAGATATGAAATGAAATGTATTTACTTGAAAAGAGAAAAATAAAAGTTATTCTAAAAAGAAATTGATTTAAATTAAAATCTTTATTGTTATTCTTTTTTGTATTTTTATTAATTACACAAATAAATTTTAAAGAAAGAAGACAAACTAGGTTAATTCTTTTTGATGTTTTATTAAATGTAAAAAAAACTTAATAAAGATAAGTTTATATAAAAAAAAGAAAATGATAGAAATTAATCACAAAAAAACTTAAGTCAAATTAATGAAAATGTTTTTTTTTTAAGTTTTATTAGTATATTGTATAAATAAAAATAAAAATAAGAAGAAGAACAAATTACAAAAGCAAATGGGCTTAGGGAGTTTAAAGTATGTTAGGCCCAAAGAAGCATTGTTATCATTTTGCTGTAACTAAAACAGGCAGATGGGGGGGTGAACTGCAAACGTGCATGGGCCTTAGGGAAAATGTAACAAAACAAAGCCCAAATGCCTTAAACTGTTTTAGATTGTTTGATTAGGGTGGAAAACGAATTAGGGTTCTTGGAACCCCTTTCGTTCACAGCGGCGCCGTTCGTCCTTGTTCATCCAGACTCTTCTACTTTCGTTCATCCTCTCACCTTATCACTCACCTCTTCCTAATTTCATGAACAAATCACTCTCTTTCTCTATCTCACCATGATTTACGCCCTTTTGGAAACCCTAAGTTTTGAAATGAATTTGTCTAAGGGGTTCACAATCGGTTTATCTGATCCTCCCTCTACCCTCTATTGCCGGAGCATCGTCTCTCACGCTTCCTAACTAAGCTCTAAAGGTTTTGTTCTTGAAAGGGTGAGATTCTGTTTTGTTTAAGGCTTAACAGTTTCATCGTTTTTTGCGTGTTTTGTTCATGCTCTTCTGTTAATCTACTTGTTATTCATTGAGATGCAGGAAATAGTTTGTAAGGAGGGTGAAGAAGCCATACCTATTTGGGGCTTTTCTGTGAAATGGAAGGTAATAGTGAGACGATGATGATGCTCCTTGGTGGCGAGAGCTTGCGACGAAGGAGATGAAGATTGAAAGTACTGGTGTTTCTAGTAACCTTTTTTCTATCCTCTTTGCTTTGAATGATGATGATGTTTGTTGTTGGATTTTGGTTTTGGATATGTTTTGGTATTTTGAAGTTGTTACTGGTTTGAACAGCTTGAAGGTTGTGTTTGAACTGGTTTGAAGTTTATGTTTTATTTTGTTGGGGCTTGACCACTGTGTTTTGTTGGTTGGTTTGGTTTGATGGTGTTGAGATGGTTTGATTTGAGACTGGTTTTACAGGTTTTCTGTTTTGGTTTGATATGTTTCTTTTTGGATTTGGTTACAGTTTGGCTTTTGACAGGTTTGAAGGTTGTGGATTTTTGGTTTGAACTATTGGCTTTGTAATAGTTTGGCCTTGACAGGTTTTTGGTTGATGGCCGTTTGAAGGTTGGTTTTGAACTGTTTGACAGTTTTGATATTTGCTTGGTATATTTGTTGATGAGTTGCAGGTTTGTGACTTGTTTTGAAAATGGTTTGAGATTTTTTTGGAGTTTTGACAGTTGGAGACTGTTTGGGATTTTTTTTGGGTTTTGGTTACAATGTTTGGTATTGTTACAAGTTTTGGACTTTTTGGTTTTTTGATATTTAGATGGTTTATCAGTTTTGGTTTTGAATGTTTTTGTTGTTTTGGATTTGTTGGTTAACAGGTTTGAGGAGTTTGTTAATGTTTAGTTAACAGTTTTGATGGAAGATGGTTTGAGGCCATTTGGTTCTTTTGAAATGTTTGACAGTTGGGGCTTTTGGTTTGTATGTTTCAGCAGGTTTTGATGCTTGAAGGCTTTGACAATTTTTTGGATTTTGATCAAATGTTTTCTATCCCCTCTTGCTTCAGCGCTTTTACTGTTATATTATGTTGCTTTGGTTGGATTTCTATTCAAAATGGTGGGAAAACCACCAAATTTTGAATACTTTGGCATATTGTTCTTATGCTCTTTTCCTTGTAGTTTTTTGTTTTCTAGCAACTCTTATGCAATTGTGACAGCAGGGCAGCAGGGCTGTGCATCCCTAGGTGACTTCTTTCCTCTCTTCTCTCTCAATGACCCTAAGAGTCAATTGCTCTTTTACCTTTTTCTGAAAAGTTTGCAATAAATGGAAAATGATGAAAATGCTTATTGAACAAGCCTCTTGCTTGTTGACTTAGTTTATCATATTGCTATATTTTCTTTTTGTTGCTGCATGTTTCCTACTGCTATGCTGCTGCCTCGTTTGCATGGATGTTGTTTGTATTTTGTCCAATTTGCTGTTTGTTTGTTTGGTGATGCGTTGTTGTCTAGTTTATGCTATTTGGACAGCTTTGTTGTTTGTTGCCTAGCTTGTGCAGCTTGCTTGCATCCAGTTTGTATTATTCTGTTTGTTTGGATAAGTTTGCTGCATTTCTTATTTTTCTTTTTGTGAACCAAGAAGAATAATCTTCTTGTGATTTTCAAATAGAAAAATAAAAATATGATGAATTAAAAATGGCTTTCTGATTCCAAATTGCAAACTTTAATGATGAATAGCATTCTTTTGAAAACTTTTGCTCATGTCCAATTAATTTGTACTAACTTTTTCTTTCTTTTATTTTCATGTGAGAACATGGAGAGGGCAAAGCATGGAAGCAAGAGACTCTGTGGCAAGCATGGCAGCAAAGGAACCTCAGTCAACCTTAGGCATACATTTATTTTCTTTGTAATTTAGAGAGAAACATTCAATCAATTGTACTAATTTATTTTTTTAAATACCATAAGTTGTAAAACCTAAAGTATTTAAATAATAAATTGTTTTGTAACAACTTTTGAAATAAATGGAGAAAGTCTTATGAGATATCCTGGTGTTACTTGAAATTTTTTTACTGTCAAAAACTTGTAATTTTCTCTATGCATGCCATTTGGTTTTTGAATGCCCAATCAAGACAATTTAAACAGAACGCTCCAACCTGATAACTTAAATTCCAAGTAATCCAATAATTCTGTAATCTTGCAACTGAATTCCAATCAAAACACGCACTGTCTATTTCATAAACAAGCAAATGTTTTAAAAGACATAAATTATCTGGTTAACCTGGATCAAACAAAAAATGAATGTCCCAAATGACAGTCTTAGATTCCATCTCTTGTCCCAAACAAACGTGCCTTGAGAATAAACATTAACCTTTCAGTAAACTTGAAAAAGCATGAAAACATGTGAAAGCCAATTGGATCTTTGAGAATTCATTTCTTTTAAGAATTGCAAGAAAAACCCTAATTGTTGGTTTACTGCCACAGGAGAAAATCTGTCTGATCGATTCCTGAGCCAATCTTGAATATCTGAGAAACCCTAGGGTTGTGCTTTCTATGAAAAATGCAAGGGCAAATTTTGGGGTACAACAACTGCCCCTGGTCAATCTTCTTGAACCTGAAGAGTTAGATCGACGAGTTTTGCCATTCGTGACTCGAAGGTAAAAGATGATTGGACACTAGAGTGCCCATAAATTTGCGCTCGACAAAAGTGTAATTGAGGTAATGGGCTTAAAGATGCCATTTGGAGAGATGTTAGAATCTTGTTGGAGATGGGCTTGTAGATGCCATCCAAGAATGTTTGGTTGTAAATCAAAAGAATGAGCATCAGAATGGTGTTCGTATCTGGAACGTATCTGAGCTGTATTTATCCTTGAATCTGAATAAGTGATAGAATGACTTCCGTGTCTGGAGTGTATCTGTACTGTATCTGTAGGATTAAACTGAATAAGTGACAGAATGGCTTCCGTGTCTGGAGCGTATATGAACTGTATTTGAACTGTATCTTGAAATTAAGTCTGAATGAGTAACAGAATGACAGCCGTGTCTGGAGTGTATATGAACTATATCTGTAAGCTAAATGAGTATCAGAATAGCGTCCGTGTCTGGAGCGTATCTGTATTGTATTTGAAGGCTGAATGAGTATCAGAATAGCGTCCGTGTCTGGAGCATATCCGTATTGTATCTGAAACTTGAATTTGATTAGGTAACAAAATAAATTCCGTGTCTGGAGTGTATCTGTACTATATCTGAAGTTGAGATTTGAATGAGTGACAGAACGACTTCTGTGTCTGGAGTGTATTTGTACTGTATCTGAAATCTGGGATCTGAATGAGATATCTGAATGAGTAACAGAATGACTTCCGTGTCTGGAGTGTATCTGTACTGTATCTAGAATCTTTGCACATTTGTTAAAGATAACTGTTAATCTTATCCTGAAAAGGGTAAAATGTTAGCTGAAACTCAAAGTTATGTTGTATGAAATGTATGATGCAATAAATATGTTCTATCCATGTTTATGATATATGGATGTAATGTATGCGCATGTAAGCTGATTTGCTGTATTGCTGAGGAAAATGACCACTGCTAAGGAAAATAAATCCTTGACTGCTGCCAGGGAAAATAAATCCTTGACTGCTGCCGGGGAAAATAAATCCTTGACTGCTGAGGATTCCGTTGTGAGAGTAATGCCAAATACTTCTTGAGGAATCTGCTTGGGGAATCCAGAGAAATTTAATGACTTCTACTGGGGATTGTTGACGGGAGTCTTTATTCTGTCGAGAAGCAATAAAAACTCTGTGGGGAAAAAGTTTATCCTGTAGTGAAAGCTCTGTGGGGAAAAGCTAAATTCCGCTGGGGAGTTCAGGAGTTTGGGTTGTATGCCAATCTACTGGGGAGTTACCATAGGTTGGGGAGAAACAGAAGTTAATCGTTATCTGGTTGATTTTCAGGCTTCAATACAACTTGTTGGGGAAACCTGGAGAAACTGGATGATTTCTGCTGTGGGTTGAAAGTTTCAGCTCCGCTGGGGATTGGTAGTTGGTAGTCTCAGCTCCGCTGGGGATCTGTAGTTCAAAGTTTTGGCTCCGCTGGGGATCTTAATGACGTGCTATAGAGATTGTTCATGGAATAGCCTAAAGACGTTTTCCTAATCTTTCTACCTGTCAGTAATTACTCTTTTTCATCATGTTTATTTGTAAACAGTAATTATGTTCAAATTCATATGTTCATTAATGAATCATTGGACGTTTTTGCAAATAAAACACAAGTGTAAAGAAAAAGGGAAATAGTTTTCTGTACTTTGAAAGAGATATCTTTGTATTTACTTTGAATAAGTGTTTTGTACAAAGGAGACAGACATCCTAGTAAGAGGATGGTGTCATAAAAAATGAGAAAAATTTATACAAAGAAAGATAGCTATGTGTGTAAAAATCCCATGGGGTTCCCATTCTTCTATAGCCTTCGTAACTCCGAATATCTTGTCCATTCGTTGCTTCATCCGAAGATAATTGAATTGGTCAGAAGCTCTGAGTTCGTCCGTGAAGAGATTGTCCTTAAAGTGATCCGACGAGACATAGTCATACGCTTTAATTCCCTAACTTTTGCCTGGACCGCCCTTTCGGGTTTTCAGTCCACCGGGAAACCCTTTTTTGCCCAAGTCACCCTTTCAGGTTTTCAACTTGTCGGGTGTACAGATTTTTTTGTTTTATCCCTAATTTTTTCCTGAACCGCCCTTTCAGGTTTTCGATTCACCGGGATGCCCTTGTTTTGCCTAGGTGTATCAACCTAGCGGGTCTCTTATGCGTAGTATCTTTTGACTATGTATGCGTTCGTAGGGTGCGGAAGATCGTCGTTGTCCATGGTGGTTAAAATCATTGCCCCACCAGAAAAGATGTTCTTGATCACAATTGGTCCTTCGTAGGTAGGAGTCCATTTGCCCCTGGGATCACTTTGTGGCAAGATGAGGCGCTTGATTACAAGGTCTCCAACTTGATACACTTGGCGCCTGACTTTCTTGTTGAAAGCTTTGATCATCCGTTTTTGATACGTCTGACCGTGGCAAACAACAGTAAGCCTCTTTTCATCAATTAAGTTTAACTGATCAAGTCGGGTTTGAATCCAATTGTCTTCACTCAAACCAGCATCTTTCATGATTCTCAAGGAGGGAATCTGAACCTCGATAGGTAAAACAACTTCCATGCCATATACCAAGGAATAGGGTGTTGCCCCAGTTGAAGTGTGAGCCGTGGTATGGTACCCGTGGAGAGCAAACGGTAGTATCTCATGCCAGTCCTTGTAGGTGACTGTCATTTTTTGTATGATCTTTTTGATATTTTTGTTCGCAGCTTCGACTGCACCATTCATCTTTGGCCGATAGGGGGATGAATTATGATGTTGAATCTCGAACTGCTCGCACAAAGAGGTGATCATAGTATTTTTAAGGTTTGTACTGTTGTCAGTGATGATCCTTTCGGGGATACCGTACTAGAAAATGAGGTTCTGCTTGATGAAGCGGGAAACAACATTCTTTGTAACGGATGTGAAGGAAGCTACTTCGACCCACTTTGTGAAGTAATCAATGGCCACCAGAATGAAGCGGTGTCCATTGGATGTTGTAGGCTTGATCTTTCCAATCATGTCGATTTCCCACATGGCAAAGGGACAAGGAGCTGTTAAGACATTTAGAGGAACCGGAGTCACGTGCACGTTGTCTGCATAGATTTGACATTTATGGCAGGTTCGGGAATGTTGATAACAGTTTACTTCCATGGTAGACCAGTAGTAGCCTGCCCGTAGAATCTTTTTCGCCATCGTATGCCCGCTAGAGTGAGGGCCAAATGTACCTTCATGCAATTCGGCCATGATCTTTTCAGCTTCAGCTTTGTCCATACAATGGAGCATAATAGAATCATGATTGCGCTTGTACAAGATGCCATTGCTCAGGAAGAACTTAGCTGAGAATCTTCTTAAGAACTTTTTGTCATTGACTGAAGCTCCTTCAGGATATTCTTGAGCCTCGAGATACCTTTTGACTTCGTGGAACCAAGGTTGGTCCACTATTTCTTCGGTATTAATCTTGTGACAGTGTGTTGGTTCATCCATCCGTTCAATGGTGATCTGGGGAGCCTCGTTATCCCAATTAAGTTTAAACATAGATGACATTGTGGCTAGAGCATCTGCTAGCTGATTTTCTTCTCGCGGGAAGTGCTCGAAGGTAATCTGCTCAAAATGTGGTAACAATGTCAGAACATGTTCTTTGTAAGGGATAAGTTTTGGATGCTTAGTGTACCATTCTCCTTTTGATCTGACTGATAACCAAATCTGAGTCCCCAAACACAATCAAAGATTTGATTCCCAAGTCTATGGCAGCCTTGAGTCCAAAGATGCATGCTTCATACTCTGCCATGTTGTTCGTACAATTGAAGCAAAGTCTGGCGGTGAAAGGAGTATGGCATCCTTCTGGAGATATGAGTACCGCGTCGATACCGTTCCCAAGTGCATTGGAGGCACCATCAAAGTACAGAGTCTATCGGGATCCTTGTTCAGGTCCGTCATATGGTCTGAAATCTTCAACTTTGTCCAATGTCATGATGTCTTCGTCAGGGAAGTCAAACATCAGAGATTGATAATATTCGACAGCTTGATGGGCCAGATGATCAACTAGCACACTCCCTTTTATAGCTTTTTGGGTCGTGTACTGTATATCATATTCGGTTAGGATCATCTGCCATCTAGCTATCCTTCCAGACAAAGCAGGCTTTTCGAAGATGTATTTTTTCGGATCCATCTTAGATATCAGCAAAGTGGTATGGGTCAACATATACTGCCTTAGACGGCGAGCAGCCCATACCAAAGTGCGGCAAGTTTTCTCGAGCAGTGAATATCTTGTTTCACAGTCGGTAAACTTTTTGCTAAGGTAATAAATGGCATGCTCTTTTCGGCCAGACTCGTCATGCTGCCCCAGTATGCACCCCGTTGAATTCTCAAGGACGCTCAGATACATGATTAGCGGTCTTCCTTAGACGAGTGGCATCAAGATAGGAGGCTCTAGCAAATACTCCTTGATTTTATCGAAAGCAATTTGACAGTCATCATTCCATTTAACTACCTGATCTTTCTTCAACAGCTTGAAGATTGGCTCACAGGTACATGTTAGGTGAGAAATGAACCTAACAATGTAGTTTAGGCGTCCCAAGAAACCTATGACCTCCTTCTCAGTGCGAGGTGCGGGCATATCTTGTATAGCTTTGGCTTTGGTAGGATCAACCTTGATGCCTTTGTTGCTGACAATGAAACCCAAGAGTTTAACGGATCGGACTCTGAATGTGCACTTGTTTGGATTCAATCTTAACTTGTACTCCTTCAACTTGAAAAACAACTTTTGCAAGTGATCAAGGTGTTCTTCTTCAGTTTGTGAATGGGCTATCATGTCATCTACGTAGACCTCTATCTCATGATGTATCATATCATGAAACAAAGCTACCATGGCGCGTTGATAGGTTGCCCCGACATTCTTCAGTCCGAATGGCATCACTTTGTAGCAGAACGTACCCCATTGTGTGACAAAATAAGTTTTCTCCATGTCCTCAGGTGCCATTTTGATCTGGTTATAGCATGAGAATCCGTCCATGAAACAAAATACTTTGTGTTGAGCTGTGTTGTCAACTAGGATGTCAATGTGCGGAAGTGGAAAGTCGTCCTTAGGGCTGGCCCTGTTTAAATCTCTACAATCCACGCACATCCGTACCTTTCCGTCTTTTTTAGGCACAGGCACAATGTTAGCAACCCATTATGGATAGGAAGTAACAGCCAGAAATCCAGCATTGAACTGCTTCATAACTTCTGCTTTGATATTCTCTGACATGTCAAGTCTCATGCGGCGGACCTTTTGTTTCACCGGTGGACAGTCTTCTCTTGTGGGTAGACGGTGTACCACAATGTCTGTATCAAGTCCCGGCATGTCTTCGTATGACCAGGAAAAGATTTCAACATAATCATGCAGTAGCTGAATTAGGCGCTCCTTGACACTCGGCTCTAGGTTGGCACCCACTCTGATTTCCTTTCTGTCATCCTCAGTTCCCAAGTTGATTGTATCCAACTTCTCTTTATGAGGCAGAATAGCCCTTTCCTCTTGTTGTATAAGTCTATCCAATTCCCTTAGCACCTCACAATCTTCTTCAACTTCGTATTCGGCTTGGTAGACCATATCTTCAGAGTCACTGAAGGTTATAGCAGTATCGCTACCCATGGGATCCGGAATGGAAGGGTACCTACATTTGTGAGTGTGGGTGTGTGTAAGGGTATAGCCACCTTTAAAAAAATAAAATGTAAAAAAGAAAGACAATGGACACAAAAGTTTATATGTGAAAACGTCCATGATTCATTAAATGGCATATGAAGATGAAAAATAAGAACCCTTACAAATGGACCTTTGTGCCTCGGGTAAGACACAAGGTTAAAAAAAGTACGAATTGTTTGAGAATTATTACAGATCCAACAGAAATGGAAAAGATAAATTACTGCAGTATAAAAGTAATCGGAACAAAGTCTTTTGCTTCCCAGTTGCACAGCCCTTTGCCAACAGTAGGAAAAATTCAGTCTTCCAAGCTGCCCTCTTCTTCATTTTCCTCTAGTGCATTAATCCCTTGATGACTGATCTTTACAGGTGGCCCTCCGGCACGGGCGCGGCGCACGGCCTTCTGAGCGGTTGAGGTGAAACCCAAGCCGGACTTGTCTGATTTGAAAGGAAAGTCTGGAAGCTGCCCCCAGATTATGCTTCCTCCTTCTTCAACTACTGCTTTTGCATCCTTTAGAGATGACATCCGAGGCGGAGGTCTGGTGATCATGGGTACAGAGGACACTGTCTTGGTCGCCGCTATCTCCTGAGCTACCTCCTCAAAATGCTGGAAAAGAGTTTTGATGAATTCGCCATCCAATTCTACATAACAGAATGAATTCAGATGATTGATCATGTATTCCTCTTCGCCATGAACAGTTATGATTTTCCCCTGGACAAGGTACTTGAGCATTTGATGCAGAGTGGAAGTGACAGCTCCAGCATGGTGGATCCAAGGTCTTCCCAATAGGCAAGAATAAGAAGGATGGATGTCCATCACATAGAATGTGGAGTTGAAGGTTCTAGTTCCCACCTTAATTGGGATGTCCACCTCCCTGTGGACCATCCTTTTAGAACCATCAAAGGCTCTGACAATTATATTGTTGGGTTTCAGGGTTAAGCCTTCACAATCCAGTTTATCCAAGGCTTTCTTCGGCAAGACGTTTAAAGACGAACCAGTGTCTACCAGTACGTGTGCTAGGGTTGTCCCTCTGCATTCCATCGAGACATGCAAAGAATCATTATGTTTTCTCCCTTTCGCAGTTAAATATGCATCGGAGAATCCTAGACCATTGTCAGCTGTTAAACTAGCCACACATTCCTGGAACTGATTAGCAGAGGATTCTTGTGGCACGTGGGCCGTCTTCAAAAATCTTATCAGAGCCTTAGCATGAGCTTCTGAACAAAGTAACAGGGCCAACATGGAGATCTTTGAGGGGGTTTGCCCCAGCTGTTCCACCACATCATAATCGCTTTTCTTGATTATTTTCAAAATTTCCTCCATTTCTTTTTGAGAGGTTTCAGGGATGATCAACGGCTGAGCCCTCGTCCTGACGGGCTCTTCTTGGATCCCTTTTCCTCGAACATAAGTAGCAGCAGAGGGGATAAACACGGGGGTTGTGACTTCTTCTATGATTGGTGTACTTGCATATATGTTTACCGGTGTAGAGATAACCTTAGGAGCAGCTGAGGGTCCAAGAATTGCCTTTGGAGGGGCAATCTTTGGAGAAAAGATTCTTCCACTACGGGTAACTTTGCTTGTTCCGGCAATGTTACTGATGTCGAGATTATCTTCTTCAGAACTCTCTTCCTTGGCAGTCTGTTCAATCTATTTAACACCATGATAGTAGACTTCTCCACCATAGTTCCATGGTATTGATTTGTCGGACTTGTACGGGACTGGCCCGGGCATGGTTATCTTCAAAGGTGCAGTCTTTGGAGCGGGTGTAATCCTAACAGGTCTTTTAGGGACCTTGGAAGGATTGGTTGATATGGTTATTATTGAAACATCGTTAACAGGAGTTGATAAAACAGGAGACTTCTCAAATAGGATTTCTTGGTTATCAATTAGGCGTTGGATGCCTATCTTCAACAATGGACAGTGGGTTAATGAGGATGAACATAGGTGACAATCTTCTTCACAACCTGGGAAAACCCCAGCCTTTAACAAATTTAACTTGATTATAGGGAGCGGAGTTATCAAATCATCTACAGTAGCAACAAACAGATCCTCCTCAACAGCATGGGCGTTGTGGTCGTGCCTTGGCATTGGAGTAGAGATAACATTGGGTTTTTCAGGTGCGTCGAATTCAACTTCTTTAGCGTCTATCAAATCCTAAATTTTATTCTTCAGGGCCCAATAATTGTCAACATCGTGCCCCTGACTCTCTGAATGGTAAGCGCACCTGGCATTCGGATGGTAATATGGGGAAGCAGGGTTAGGATTTTTAGGGGCCTCTTTCAGCATGGCAAGGTTCAACTTCATAAGATGGGGTAGGACTTGAGCAGGAGTCATGTTTATCTTGGTGAATTGATGTACAGGCCTTTCCACCCTTTGTTGATTGTTTCTAGGCTGATCATTCCTCGGCTGATTGTTTCTGGGCTAGTCTGATGCAGACTTCTGAATCATAACGGCCCCCACCGCTGGCCGGCGCTCAACTCTTCCTTGACCCCTCTGAGAGTAGACAGTTGACACTTCCTTCTTTCCCGTGAAAGGTTTTCTGATGGCAGCAGAAGTAGATGCATCTTTTTGAATTTTCCTTCTTTTGATACCGGCCTCCACTCTTTCTCCGATTAGAATCAAATCAGTGAACCCAGCGGACGAACTTCCAATCAGGTGATTGAATAAAGGACCTGACAGGGTACCCAGGAACATGTCCACTAGCTCTCTTTCTGACAATGGTGGTTACACCCTTCCAGCTAAGTCCCTCCACTTTTGGGCATTGTAAGTGTTTGGATGTTGGCTTATTTTTTGGTAAAACCAGTTGTGTGAATGTCATGACTGATGTCATAACATTCTGGGACACAAGGTACATTCTGCAGAAAAAGAATGTCATACAGGAGCTGATCAATATGAGTGTTTAGCTGATCATTATGCAATGATCATATTTATTACATTCTACCAAAATCTGTAAACAGGATTCTTGTTGTCATAACCAATGTTAAGACATCTTGTACTAAACTAACCTTGTGAAGATTTATTATTTTCTGAGAAGTTTCAGGAATCTGGTTATTCAGTCCAGATCAGATTCTCACGTGGACTTAGGTTAACTTTGCTTAACCCTAATCTGGTTGTTAAAGTCCCATGACCAAGTCTTGAGGTTAACCCTAGCTATTTTCGTGGAAGCCCTAACTGAAGAATAGCAGCCTATATATTCCTCATGAAGACTGTTGGTGAAAGATACTTTTGACAAAAGATCAATAAGGGACTGTATAGTTGTAACTACTGTAATCCAAGCAATTATCATTGTGATAAGTGACTTGGAGTAGGATTTGATTGTAAGGGTTGTGTATCACTCAAAGCTTTGAAGCACGAGTGTTTGTGTCACTTGATTAAAGCTTTGAAGCAAAGTCAAGTTAGGGTTGTGTATCATTCAAAGCTTTGAAGCACGAGTGTTTGTGTTACTTGATTAAAAGATGTGAAGCAAAATCAAGTGTATGTTCTGAAGAGTGTCTTCATAATTTCATTAGTCAATTGTTTAATATCACTGCTGTGATTGAGGGGGAGTGAGTAGGAACTCAGGTTTAAGTTGAACTTAGATTGAAGTTGCATTGGGTAGGTCTTAAGTGAAGGAGATAAACTGGTTGGTTTATTCCTGAATTATTATCTCTTATAGTGGATTTCCTCCCTGGCTTGGTAGCCCCCAAAGTAGGTGTTGTTACACACTGAACTGGGTAAACAATTGACTGTGTTATTTACTGCTTTTAGTTTTACTGTCTTGAAGAGTGTCAGATATGGTGTCATAACATTCACTGTGACATTAAGTATCTATAACCAGAATTTCAATTGGCATCAGAGCAGGCACCCTGCCTGTCTTACTGGGTGAGATCTAGGGATATTATTTTCTGGCGCTATGGACAAAGAAGGAGATTTTGGAAACAGACCACCCATTCTGGATGGATCAAATTATGACTACTAGAAACCTCGTATGATTGCCTTCTTAAAATCACTGGACAAAAAGGCTTGGAGAGCTGCTGACAAAGGATGGAACCATCCCACCATAACTGGGAAAGATGGGACAACCAGTCTGAAACCTGAGGAAGAATGGAGCAAAGAAGAAGATGAGTTAGCCCTGGGTAACTCCAAAGCATTAAATGCCTTGTTCAATGGAATTGATAGAAACTTATTCAGACTAATACATGAGTGTGAACTGGCCAGGGAGGTTTGGGACACTCTCAAAACTACCCATGAGGGCACATCCAAAGTAAAAATGTCAAGGCTTCAGATGCTGACTACCAAATTTGAGAACCTAAGGATGATGGAAGATGAGACCATTCATGAGTTTCACATGAACATCTTGGAAATTGACAACACCTCAGGAGCATTAGGAGAAAAGATGTCAGAAGAAAAGCTGGTGAGAAAGATTCTCAGATCCTTGCCTAAAAGATTTGAAATGAAGGTGATTGCTATATAGGAAGCTCAGGATATCTGCAACTTGAAGGTGGATGAACTCATTGGGTCTCTTCAGACCTTTGAGACGGGGATCAGTGACAATGTTGACAAGAAAAACAAGAGCATAGCACTTGTATCTAATACTGAAGATGAAAACAAGGATGATGAAGAAGAAAATATTTCAGAAGCTATAGCCATGCTTGGAAGACAGTTCAACAAACTCATCAAGAGAATGGACCCAAAGTCAAGGTCAAATGTTAAGAACATTCCTTCTGACATCAACAGATCCTATGACTCCAGCAGAAGACCAAAGTCTGAAGAGAAGGGAAATCAAAGCAAAGGAATTCAATGCCATGGATGTGAAGGATATGGGCACATTCAAGCTGAATGTCCAACCTTTCTTAAGAAACAAAAGAAAGGAATGTCTGTTACTTGGTCTGACTGTGACTCAGAAAGTAATTCTGAAGAAGAATCTGCCAAACTAGTTACTGCGCTAACTGGTATGTGTGACTCTGATAGTGACTCTAGTGATGAGGAAGTGACATTTGAAGAATTGACTGACTCCTACAAGAAGTTATGTATCAGAAGTGCTGAAGTCTGTCAGCAAAATGAGAGACAAAAAAAACTCATAGTAAAGCTGGAGGCTGAGAAGAAGGCAGACATTGATACTATAAGTCATCTAGAAGGGGAAGTTCAAATGCTAAACTCAAAACTTGACCATATGACCAAATATGTCAAAATGTTGACAAATAGAATTGACAAATTAGAAGAAATCCTTCAGGTTGGACAAAATGTGGGAGACAAGTCTGGTCTGGGATTTGTGGCAGCAAAGAAATCTATTGTAGACAAGAAGAAGATTAGGCCTGATAAACAAATGTCAAAGCAGATGTCACAACATAACACTCAACATCGAGAACAAAGAAATATGAAGAAAAAGTATCAAAGATGGAGATGTCATCATTGTGGGAGGTTTGGTCACATAAAGTCATTCTGCTTTAAATTATATGGATATCCTAATCAGACCCCAGTTGTCAAACCTAAGTCTAACAACACACCATATACTCAACAGTGGAAGAAAAAGGCTACTGCCCTGATAGCTCACACCTCCCTTAGAGTCTCTGTAAAGGAAGACTGGTACTTTGACAGTGGATGTTCTAAACACATGACTGGAATCAAGAATCTTCTCAATAATGTTAAACCTCACACTACTAGTTATGTGACTTTTGGAGATGGTGCTAGAGGAGAAATCAAAGGAGTTGGAAACTTGGACTGCCCTGGAGTTCCAAACCTAAATGAAGTATTACTGGTAAAAGGCTTGACTGCTAATCTTATAAGTATCAGTCAATTATGTGAGTTAGGATTCAAGGTCAACTTCACCAAGTCAGAATGTCTTGTAACTAATGAGAAACAAGAAGTTGTAATGAGAGGTGTCAGATCTAAAGACAACTGCTACTTATGGGAGTCTGAGAACACTAATTATTCTTCTGTGTGCTCTATTGCCAAAGAAGAAAAAGAAGTGAAACTGTGGCACCAAAAACTTGGTCATTTACATCTAAGAGGAATGAAAAGGATTATATCCATGGAAGCAGTCAGAGGGATTCCAAGGTTGCAAATTGATGAAGGGAGAGTCTGTGGTGAATGTTAGGTTGGAAAGCAGACTAGAATGTCACATCCAAAGTCAAGACATCTGACCACCTCTAAGGTGTTAGAACTTCTACATATGGATCTGATGGGACCAATGCAGGTAGAAAGTCTTGGTGGAAAAAGATATGCCTATGTTGTTGTGGATGATTTTTCCAGATTCACCTGGATTAACTTCATTAGAGAAAAGTCTGATGTATTTGAAGTATTTAAGGAACTGTGCAAAAGAATTCAAAGAGAGAAAGAAGGATGCATTGTCAGAATCAGAAGTGATCATGGCAAGGAATTTGAAAACAGTAAGTTTGATGAGTTCTGCTCCTCAGAAGGAATTAATCATGAATTCTCTTCACCCATAACTCCTCAATAAAATAGAGTTGTGGAAAGGAAAAACAGGACTATACAGGAATCTGCCAGAGCAATGATACATGCCAAAAGACTTCCTATTCATTTTTGGGCTGAAGCTATGAATACAGCCTGTTATGTCCATAACAGGGTCACCTTGAGAAAGGGAACATCATCCACCATTTATGAACTTTGGAAAGGAAGAAAGCCTACAATGAAGTACTTCCATGTATTTGGAAGCAAATGCTATATTCTGACAGATCGTGAACAAAGGAGAAAGATGGACCCTAAAAGTGATGAAGGAATATTCCTAGGATACTCTACCAACAGCAGAGCTTATAGGGTATTCAATTCCAGGACCAAAGTTATGATGGAATCTATAAATGTCATAGTTTATGATTACCATGAGGAAACAAATGTCCCATATGATGTTGAGACATTCCTTGAGACTTCAAAGGATGATATTCCTAAAACTACTTCATCAGAATCTGAATCAAAGGAAGCTAACAAAGACCCTTCCATCAGAATTCAGAAAGATCATCCTAAGGAACTCATCATAGGAGATCCTAACAGTGGAATCATTACAAGATCTAGAGAAATCATCTCAAACTCTTGTTTTGTATCTAAGATTGAACCAAGAAATGTTAAGGAGGCTTTAACTGATGAATACTGGATTGGAGAAATGCAAGATGAATTGAACCAATTCAAGCAACATGAAGTATGGGAGTTAGTTCCTAGACCAGGAGGAACAAACATAATTGGCACAAAATGGATCTACAAGAACAAATCAGATGCTGAAGGAGTTGTCACCCGGAATAAGGCAAGACTTGTTGCTCAAGGATACACTCAAGTTGAAGGGGTTGATTTTGATGAGACATTTTCTCCTGTAGCCAGACTGGAATCAATCAGACTCCTATTGGGAATTGCTTGTCTCCTCAAGTTCAAGTTATTTCAGATGGATGTAAAAAGTGCCTTCCTAAATGGGTACTTAAATGAGGAAGTTTATGTGGAACAACCTAAAGGATTTGTGGATCCAAACTGCCCTGATCATGTCTACAAATTGAGGAAAGCTTTATATGGCCTGAAACAAGCTCCTAGAGCATGGTATGACAGGTTGACAAAATTCCTCTCTGACAAAGGATACAGGAAAGGAGGCTTGGATAAAACTCTTTTTGTCAAAAATGAAGGAGGAAAGATAATGGTAGCTCAAATCTATGTTGATGACATAGTGTTTAGGGGAATGTCAGATAAAATGGTTAAACATTTTGCTGACCAGATGCAAGTTGAATTTGAAATGAGCCTCATGGGAGAATTGACCTACTTTCTTGGACTACAAGTCACACAGATGGAAGACTCAATTTTTTTGTCTCAAAGCAAGTATGCAAAGAACATTGTCAAGAAGTTTGGGATGGAGAATGCCAGTCACAAAAGGACTCCTGCACCTACTCACTTAAAGTTGTCCAAAGATTCAAGTGGCAGTTGACCCCACTAAGGTTAAGAAGTTGCGAACCAGACATGCAAGAAGGTCACAAGCTTCTTCATCTGGTAAACCCTCTCAACCATCATCTTCTGTTCCTTCAGAAATAGAAAATAGGGAAGGCTCAGTTTATGTTCATCAAGCTATAGCTAGACTTCTCACTAGGATTCTAAATGAGAATCACTTTGTACCTGGCATTTCTGTACCCTTGAATCAAGAATCTGCTAGTCCAAATGTTGAAATAAATCCAGATGTCACTCAGAATGTTGAGACACCGGATGATAACATTAGGAAATCTCCTGAAAATCTTGATGATCACCAGAACCCTAATGAGAAGGATGTTGAACCCCCGATTATTGATGTTGATGAAGAATACTCTGATAATGACTTAATTGCAAATATCAACCCTAGCGTAGCTAGAAGGATGATGAACAGAAAAGGATAGCAGGATGCTGCCAAAAGCATATCCAAAGAAAAGACTGTTGATATTGTTCATAAGAAAACCAGGTCTAAGAACAAGACTGGAGTAGAAACTGTGAAGGCTGGATTGTCAAAAGGGAAGGTGAAAACTCGAGTACCTGCTGGTAGTATCTCAAAACCTGTGAGACAACTAATAGCAAAGAAAAGGAAAGAGCCTGAACCCTCTAAAACTGATGAGGAATCAGAATTTGAATTTGATGTTGAAGACATTCCTCTCAAAAGGAAACTCTCCTCAAGCAAAATGCCTAAAGTCCCTGAAGTCCCCACTGACAACATTTCCTTTCACCATCCTGAGAATGCAAACAGGTGGAAGTATGTAAGTTTGAAAAGGATAGCCTTGGAAAGAGAACTGAACACCAGTGCCATGGAATGTAAAGAGATCATGGATCTAATCAAAACTGCTGGTCTAATAAATACTGTGGTAAAGTTTACCAACTGCTATGAGGTTCTTGTCAAAGAATTCATAGTGAATTTATCTGAAGGGTGTGCTGATGGAAAGTCAGCTGACTTTAAATGTGTATATGTGAGAGGAAGGAAGGTAAATTTCTCTCCCTCTGAAATAAACAAATTCCTAGGAAGACCAGATTATGCTTGCCCTGAGCTAGAGGTTACTGACAACCAAGTGTGCCAAACCATCACTGCAAATCAAGTCAAGAGCTGGCCCTTAAAAGGGAAACTGAATGCAAGCAAGCTGAGCATGAAATTTGCCATTCTGCATAAAATTGGTGCAGCTAACTGGGTTCCCACCAACCATAAATCAACCATCTCCACAGGCTTGGGAAGATTCATTTATGCTGTTGGAACCAGGACAAACCTTGACTATGGCAAGTATATCTTTGATCAAACATTAAAACATGTTGGAAGCTATGCTATTAAAGGCCTTATTGCCTTTCCCTCTCTCCTATGTGGTATAGTCCTTGCTCAGTATCCTGACATTCTAGTTGAAAAAGATACTGTATGCAAAAGAGCCCCTGCTCTTGGGTTGCACTATAAGCTATTTTAGGGAACACATGTTCCTGACATTGTCATGACATCAGCTGAGACATCAACTGTGAAATCTCATTCCAAGAAAACTGATGTTATAGTTGTGCTGAAGGAAACCTGCAAAGAGCTTGACACAAGGAAAAGGACTCTTGAGGACCTGATTGCTAAGCTAGAACAGGAGGATATTGAAGGACAAAGAAGGGAAGAGGATGCTGCTGAAGACCAGCTTCATGCTGAAGATAGTGCCTCCTCTGAAGATGACAGTGCTTGAAGATCATTGCAGTTGAAAAGTTTGCTGCTGGTACCTGATGCTGCAAATGACTTTTGATTTTTTTTCTATGTGTTTTTATTCTTTTTGGATGACTGTATAACCTAAAAGTACAAGTATCTTTGGCCTTTTTATGGCTAAAGAGGGGGAGAAGAATTTGTGTGATAATTTTGGTAGAATTAGACCTGGTGGATATTATTAATTCTGCTGCTTTCTAATCTCTGATTGTTTAGGGGTTTTAGCCAAAAATTTGCCAAATGGGGAGTTTGTAAGTGTTTGGATGTTGGCTTGTTTTTTGGTAAAACCAGTTGTGTGAATGTCATGACTGATGTCATAACATTCTGGGACACAAGGTACATTCTGCAGAAAAAGAATGTCATACAGGAGCTACTCAATATGAGTGTTTAGCTGATCATTATGCAATGATCATATTTATTGCATTCTACCAAAATATGTAAACAGGATTCTTGTTGTCATAACCAATGTTAATACATCTTGTACTGAACTAACCTTGTGCAGATTTATTATTTTCTGAGAAGTTTCAGGAATCTGGTTATTCAGTCCAAATCAGATTCTCACGTGGACTTAGGTTAACTTTGCTTAACCCTAATCTGGTTGTTAAAGTCCCATGACCAAGTCTTGAGGTTAACCCTAATTAACCCTAGCTATTTTCGTGGAAGCCCTAACTGAAGAATAGCAGCCTATATATTCCTCATGAAGACTGTTGGTGAAAGATACTTTTGACAGAAGATCAATAAGGGACTGTATAGTTGTAACTACTATAATCCAAGCAATTATCATTGTGATAAGTGACTTGGAGTAGGATTTGATTGTAAGGGTTGTGTATCACTCAAAGCTTTGAAGCACGAGTGTTTGTGTCACTTGATTAAAGCTTTGAAGCAAAGTCAAGTTAGGGTTGTGTATCACTCAAAGCTTTGAAGCACGAGTGTTTGTGTTACTTGATTAAAAGCTGTGAAGCAAAATCAAGTGTATGTTCTGAAGAGTGTCTTCATAATTTCATTAGTCAATTGTTTAATATCACTGATGTGATTGAGGGGGAGTGAGTAGGAACTCAAGTTTAAGTTGAACTTAGATTGACGTTGCATTGGGTAGATCTTAAGTGAAGGAGGTAAACTGGTTAGTTTATTCCTGAATTAATATCTCTTATAGTGGATTTCCTCCCTGGCTTGGTAGCCCCCAGAGTAGGTGTTGTTACACACTGAACTGGGTAAACAATTGACTGTGTTATTTACTGCTTTTAGTTTTACTGTCTTGAAGTGTGTCAGATACGGTGTCATAACATTCACTGTGACATTAAGTATCTGCAGCCAGAATTTCAGGCATATTCTTTGAAGCCCTCATTGGTAGCCATAGCCATACTCTGTAGCTGAGTACGGGTTGGCGCCAAGTCGGCGTTGTATTGATACTATTTATAGAAGGTGGCGGCCAAATTTTCCCAATTATGGACATCAGACCTCTCCAACTGGTAGAACCAATCCAGCTGCGTCCCCGATAAATTGTCCTGGAAAAAGTGGACCCACAGGTCTTTGTTAGAAGAATGTGGTTGAATTTTCCTGACATAAGATCGTAGGTGCATCTTAGGGCAAGACACCCCATCTTACTTAGCAAACAGTGGCACTTTAAACTTAGGAGGGATTACAATTCCAGAAACCAACCCTAACTCCTCAAAATCTAGCCCCGGTACTCTCTGCACTTCCATAGCAGCTAGACACTCTTCCAAGTTCTTGTATTTGTCATCGGCTGGAGGATACTGTTGTTCAGAGTAGTCCTCTTCTTCCTCTTCTTCAGCTTCAGAGTCTGAAGGCACCGCAGTCTCTTTACCTTTTCCTTCCCCTTCCTCAGAGGTTAATGGAAATTCTAAGACCCTTATGGCTTGTCCTTCAAACCTTCTACCCATGATAGCCACACCGGCTCGCTTCTTCTTCTTTTTCTCTTTTCTTTTCTCTAGTAGAGTTTTGAGATCCTCCTGCCCCTTAGCCAAGGACAAGAGTAGCTGCTGAAATTATGAATTCTAAGCTTGCAAATCTTTAACCGTTTGTTCAAGATCCATGTTGCTGAAATAAACAGCAGAGGGATGAGGAAACTTCTTGCAAAGACCTGCTTATGCATATGATGAATGATAAGTATTCATGTAATGCTTTCAAGGATTCAGAAATTCAAATTTGTTTTAAACAAAAAATTAACACACGTCATATTAATAAGATAGAATTTGTTAGTACACCAATGCCCCTTGGGCAAAATAATACAAAGTTCTAAGGTAAAAAGACGTTGCGCATCCTTTTTGGCACAATGTAGGTGTTGAGAGTCTGCTCTTTGTGAAGTAACCGAGTGAGTTCTAAAACCTTTTTCTCGCTTGCGTAGAATTGGGCTTCAAAAGTATCGCGTTCTCCCTTGAGCTGTATCCAACTCCTTTGTAGATATTCGAGTGATGTTGGCATGTCAGAATGTAGGAGGGTGTATGGAACCTCTCCTTCCTTAACTGGCTCTATAATCACTGGGAGAATGGAGGGGTAGGGCATCATAAGACTTTGGGCGCAGGTTCGTACCCACTTGAGGTAAGGCTCAAGAGGGATGGAATTCTTGTGTCCCAATGTCTTACTGTCTACCTTGTTAGGCATTCTCCAAGCTCGGATGAACCTTTATCGGAGTCCTTGATTGTCGTTGTCGAAGTCGAAAACCAAGCCTTGAATCAGCATGTCATGTGGGCCTTCCCTTCGGGTATAACCAAACTGTCTCAGAGCCAAGCAGGGGTTGTAGGTGATGCCTCCCCTAATTCCAAGTAGAGGGACATTAGGGAAGTCCCCATAACGATCGACGATGATAACATTCTCTCTGGATCGAGAACACCAATGAACATCTGAATGCGTAAGAGTCATCAATCATTATGACCACCTCAAACACTGCTCATTCTTCAAGACTAATTAGGGAAGATGAGAAATAAACCATCTGGCCAGAAGTGGAGTGCAGCACATGAGAACACCTCTTTTCCTCATTGTTCGAGTGTGAAAAGAGTGTAAGATATCTCCAAGTAATGTAGGCACCAGATTGCGTGACATGAAAATCTTGACAGCGTTCACATCTATATGCTGGTCAAGGTTTGGGAACAAGACCATCCCATAGATGAGAAGAGCTACAATCTCCTCAAAAGCTTGTAAGTACAGAGAATTCCAACAGTCTTGGGCCTTCTCAAACAGGAATTTTGCCAAGAAGCCTTTGACACCACTTCTAGTTTCCCAATGACCTGTGACATCTGATGGTTGCAAGTACAGGGCTTGAGCAACATCTTCAGGCTTTGGATCTCTTTCCGTACCGTTGAATGGTAGTTGATTGAGAATAGGAATCCTCAAGAGTTGATAAAATTCCTCCAAAGTAGGCACCAACTGGTAGTCATGAAATGTGAAGCAGTGATGCAAAGGGTCAAAGAACTGGAACAGAACATTCACCATATCTTCTTCTGTGTTGGAGTTGATCAAGTTGAGAAGACGACCATGCCTCTCGGTAAATGGAGAGTTCTCAGGAATCCTTGAAGCTAGCTCCTTGAGTTGTGGAGGAATTCTTACAAGGTTGACTTGGATAGTTTTCCTGCGAAGTGAATCCATAGCCTACAAAACAGGAACAAAGATGAACATCCAAAAATCCTTGAAATGGTTAGTGGATGCATATGATGCTTCATGATGTTCATGATGTTATGCACAAGTATGTATGTACAAGCAAATCACACAAATTCCTAGTTTAGGCTTGCATGGGGTTTCATAGGTAAGTACCCTCTTGAAGTTTAGTTGGCTCAACCTGTCCTAGAAATAGTAACCGGATTCTAAGGAGCTCAATATCACTGGATTGTTTCCTCGTTCATTGTTTCAATTCAGCCTCTTACCGGCGACCGAAATATTCCAAGGAAACAACCCTCAATGAGTGTAGTATCGAGTATCTACCAACTTCGGACTGCACCAAAGCCGGTCATCTCACTACATCCTAAAAGGCCAAGTTGGTCAAGTAAAGGTTCTAAAAGTTCGTTAGGGTTTCATGACATCACTCAGCGGCCCCGTATTCTCTTTGATTAACTCAAAGGCTACCGGTACCCACATATATGTCACACTAATATAGCTATTGCTTAGACCGTGTCGGTATACCTCGCACAGTTTCCACAACGTATTACTATTTACCTATGAATGTTTCCCAAATCCGGGTAGAGGATTCAAACCCAAACAATAGAACCAAAATGTAAAGCAAACAAATCAGGCAAGATAAGCATGTAAAGGTGATCTAAACCCTAAGGTAACCCCACTTTTATATTTGTCCCCAGCAGAGTCGCCAGTTCTGTGATGCAGTGGGAGAATTGACTAAATGTTTTGCGTTTCGTTCTCACTTGTGCGGTTAGCAAGAGTCGCCACCGACTTTTCTTTTATCCAAAAGGAAAGGTAAAAAAGCACAGGAAAGACCTTTCGAAATTTTTTCGGGTTCGTGGGGTAGATTATGAAAAGGGAAGGTATTAGCACCCTTTTCATCCATGGTTTTCCATGGGCTCTTAGTTACTCATTTAGATCACTTTCTTTCATTTGATTGTGTTCTTGTGGTGTGGGATTTGAAAGTATTTTGAAAAATCTCTTTGTAATGGTTCTCGTCTCTATAAGAACGTATACAAAGTTTTGTTTCGAAAAGTGGTTCCAAGATGTGTTTGTGAATCGTGTTTCGAAAAGTGTTTTGAAAAGAGGTTTTGCAATGGTTCTCATCTCTATAAGAACGTATACAAAACGTTTTGTCTTTTGAATTTTTTTTGAAATGAGAGTGTAGATGTAAAAAGTTTTGTCGTGAGCAAGCTAGTAACTAAGAGCGAATCTATGTACTCGAAAGGTCTTAAATTGTTCTTTTCTTCTTCCTTTTAATGGTGTTATCTTACCATTGATTTGGTAAGAAGCCCCACCATTGGATGTGAAGGGACAGGCGCGGGTCAATTTTACAATCATTGAAGGAAACTTGTGAGACGCTTTAGCAATTTTGTAAGGAAAGAGATCGTTTTAATCAAAGGCAGCATCGAGGGTCATCGAGGGACTACGATCTTTGTTTATTGAATGGTCATTTTCTAAAGTGTCTCATATTCGAGGGACATGATTGTATTTCCGAGGCAACGAGTGAGGTTACCCTAGAGGTGCGGGTGTGAAAAAGTGTGTTGGTTTCAAGTTATTTCATTCTTTGATTAGGTCATCTAGCGATTGATTTTGAATCTTGCCATACATGCCTAGTTACTTTACAGTATAGGGAAAACAGTAAATTGTGGGAATTGAAATTCTATGCTATTACAGAATGTTCGGGAGTGGGGGTACAATTGTTACAAATGGGGATGAATCAAATGAAATAGCAATGTCCAAATATCAATCAATACAACCAAATCAAATTTTTATGCAATTTAACATACAACTATGACAATTTATGAAATAAAGTCAACAAGATATGAAATGAAATGTATTTACTTGAAAAGAGAAAAATAAAAGTTATTCTAAAAAGAAATTGATTTAAATAAAATCTTTATTGTTATTCTTTTTTGTATTTTTATTAATTACACAATTAAATTTTAAAGAAAGAAGACAAACTAGGTTAATTCTTTTTGATGTTTTATTAAATGTAAAAAAAAACTTAATAAAGATAAGTTTATATAAAAAAAAATAAAATGATAGAAATTAATGAAAATGTTTTTTTTAAGTTTTATTAGTATATTGTATAAATAAAAAGAAAAATAAGAAGAAGAACAAATTACAAAAGCAAATGGGCTTAGGGAGTTTAAAGTATGTTAGGCCCAAAGAAGCATTGTTATCATTTTGCTGTAACTAAAATAGGAAGATTGGGGGGGGGGGGGGTGAACTAGCAACGCATGGGCCTTAGGGCAAATGTAACAAAACAAAGCCCAAATGCCTTAAACTGTTTTAGATTGTTTGATTAGGGTGGAAAACGAATTACGGTTCTTGGAACCACTTTCGTTCACAGCGGCGTCGTTCGTCCTCGTTCATCCAGACTCTTCTACTTTCGTTCATCCTCTCACCTTATCACTCACCTCTTCCTAATTTCATGAAAAAATCACTCTCTCGCTCTATCTCACCATGATTTACGCCCTTTTGAAAACCCTAAGTTTTGAAATGAATTTGTCTAAGGGGTTCACAATCGGTTTATCTGATCCTCCCTCTACCCTCTGTTGCCGGAGCATCGTCTCTCATGCTTCCTAACCAAGCTCTAAAGGTTTTGTTCTTGAAAGGGTGAGATTCTGTTTTGTTTAAGGCTTAACAGTTTCATCTTTTTTGCGTGTTTTGTTCATGCTCTTATGTTAATCTACTTGCTATTCATTGAGATGCAGGAAATAGTTTGTAAGGAGGGTGAAGAAGCCATACCTGTTTGGGGCTTTTCTGGGAAATGGAAGGGACTAGTGAGACGATGATGATGCTCCTTGGTGGCGAGAGCTTGCGAGGGAGGAGATTAAGATTGAAAGTGCTGGTGTTTCTGGTAACCTTTTTTCTATTCTCTTTGCTTTGAATGATGATGATGTTTGTTGTTAGATTTTGGTTTTGGATATGTTTTGGTATTTTGAAGTTGTTACTGGTTTGAACAACTTGAAGGTTGTGTTTGAACTGTTTGAAGTTTATGTTTTTTTTTGTTGGGCTTGACCACTGTGTTTTGTTGGTTGGTTTGGTTTGATGGTGTTGAGATGGTTTGATTTGAGACTGGTTTTACAGGTTTTCTGTTTTGGTTTGATATGTTTCTTTTTGTATTTGGTTACAGTTTGGCTTTTGACAGGTTTGAAGGTTGTGGATTTTTGGTTTGAACTGTTGGCTTTGTAACAGTTTGGCCTTGAAAGGTGTTTGGTTGATGGTCGTTTGAAGGTTGGTTTGAACTGTTTGACAGTTTTGATGCTTTTGCTTTGTTACAGTTTTTGGAGGTTGATATTTGCTTGGTATATTTGTTAATGAGTTGCGGGTTTGTGACTTGTTTTGAAAATGGTTTGAGATTTTTTTGGAGTTTTGACAGTTGGAGACTGTTGGTATTTTTTTTGGGTTTTGGTTACAATGTTTGGTATTGTTACAGGTTTTGGACTTTTTGGTTTTTTGATATTGAGATGGTTTATCAGTTTTGGTTTTGAATGTTTTTGTTGTTTTGGATTTGTTGGTTAACAGGTTTGAG